>CM056050.1:611886842-612486842 GCA_029574335.1 Rana kukunoris | reverse complement strand
ATCATGGGAAATGTAGTTCCAAAACATCTGGAGTGCCGAGGTTCGCCATCACTGGCCTAGGCTAATGACCAGACAGGAAACAGGAAGTGGGCTGTATAAGGGAACAGGAAGTGGGCTGTATAAGGGAACAGGAAGTGGGCTGTATAAGGAAACAGGAAGTAGGCTGTATAAGGGAACAGGAAGTGGGCTGTATAAGGAAACAGGAAGTGGGCTATATAAGGGAACAGGAAGTGGGCTGTATAAGGGAACAGGAAGTGGGCTGTATAAGGGATTTACTGGCAGAAAAAAAAATGTTTTGCTATCCAAATTTAAAACAACAAGGGCAGAAGATTTAATAGATGGAAAGATGAAAAAATGACTGAAGTTCCGCTTTAAGTAGGTGAAGGCTGGAAACCATGTCAGGTCGTTTATTTCTGCCCATTTCAGCACCACGGACAGCGATCACCAGCAGACAAGAGAAGTAATCCCCTCGATCTGACAAGATTTGCACCAGCCCCAGCATTCCACCTTATAGACAATATTCACCCAAATGCATGAAAATTAGAGTGAATGTCGGCAGAGATTTTATGAGAATATTTTCTGGCAAAAATTTACAGGGTGAAATGCCAAGAGATGCGGCCTCACTGGACTGGGCTTTTTTGTTGCGGTGGGGCCGCGTATCTGTCTTTGTGCTGGGAGCGCCATAAGGAGCGCGCCATACTTATGGCGCATCTCCCTGCCCAGAGGCTGCGGTCTCACTAAGAGCGTCGTGCTCGCCCTCTCCCTTGGACTACAGGAGAGTCAGGACGCTCTCTACGTTGCAGGTAGAGAAAGGAGCTGTGTGTTAATGGGCGTCCTGACTCTCCTGTAGTCCAGCGAAGTCCACGAGTGTGAGTGGCTGAGACACAGCAGTGGCGCCATTGGCTCCCACGACTGTCAATCAAAGTCAGTTAGCCAATCAGAAGAGAGAGGGGGCGGGGACGGGTCGGGGGCTTCGTGTCTGAATGGACACACGGGACTGTGACTCAGCTTGGGGGGTTCCCCCATGGCAAGCTGCTTGCTGTGGTGGCACTCCACAGGAGGGAGGAGCCAGGAGCAGCAAAGAGGGACCACGAGAAAAAGAGAATCCAGGGTGCTCTGTGCAAAACCAACTGCACAGAGGAGGTAAGTATAACATGTTTGTTTTTATTTTATTTTTAAACTAGACTTTACAATCATGTTAAAAAGGTTGTAAAGGAAAAAAAATGTTTTCCCTAAAAAGCTTCCTTTCCCTTAGTGCAGTCCTCCTTTACTTACCTCATCCTTCCATTTTGCTTTTAAATGTCCTTATTTCTTCTGAGAAATCCTCACTTCCTGTTCTTCTGTCTGTAACTCCACGCAGTAATGTGAGGTTTTCTCCCTGGTGTGGAGAAAGCCTCTTGAGGGGGCGAGCAGGCAAGACAGGACACGCTCTACTTTGCAGATAGAGAAAGGAGCTGTGTGTTAGTGGGCGTCCTGACACTCCTGCTCGCCCCCTCAAGAGGCTTTCTCCACACCAGGAAGAAAGCCTCACATTACTGTGTGGAGTTACAGACAGAAGAACAGGAAGTGAGGATTTCTCAGAAGAAATAAGGACATTTAAAAGCAAAATGGAAGGATGAGGTAAGTGAAGGAGGACTGCACTAAGGTAAAGGAAGCTATTTAGGGGAAAAAAATATTCTTTACAACCCCTTTAAGCTTCCTGCCCCCTACTTTCTGAAGTTTAGAGATCCTCTGTAAATTCAAGATTTTGCATGGATGTAGAGGACTGCAGATCAACACATGTAGGAAGGGTTTGCTTCATCCCCGTGTATCACCTGAGGCCGGTCACTTCACTGGGTTAATGGAAGGGTTTACAACCACTTTAATTTGTGAATCATTTTGGTTTGTGTTAGGGATGTCCCGATACCGATACTAGTATCGGTATCGGCACCGATACCGAGCATTTCCCCGAGTACTTGTACTCTGGGGAAATGCTCCGATGCCTAATCCGATACCTGGGCAGGCAAGGGAGTTGCTGTTTTTCCCCCTGCTCCATGCTGTCTTTCCCCATGCCGTCTTTCCCCCTGCTCAGTGCCTGTCTCTCCCCCCGTGCAGTCTTCTCTCCCCCTGTGCAGTCCTTTCTCCCCCGTCCATGCCGCTCTCCCCCCTGTCCATGCCGCTCTCCCCCCGTCCATGCCGCTCTCCCCCCCCCGTCCCCCCGTCCATGCCGCTCTCACCCCGTCCATGCCGCTCTCACCCCGTTCATGCCGCTCTCCCCCCGTTCATGCCGCTCTTCCCCCGTTCATGCCGCTCTCCCCCCGTCCATGCCGCTCTCACCCCGTACATGCCGCTCTCACCCCGTCCATGCCGCTCTCACCCCGTCCATGCCGCTCTCACCCCGTCCATGCCGCTCTCACCCCGCGCAGTCTGCTCTCACCCCGTGCAGTCCGCTCTCCCCCGTGCAGTTCGCTTTCCCCCCGTGCAGTCCGCTCTCCCCCCGTGCAGTCCCCTCTCCCCCCGTGCAGTCCGCTCTCTCCCCCGTGCAGTCCGCTCTCTCCCCCGTGCAGTCCGCTCTTCCCCCATGCAGTCCGCTCTCCCCCCCCCCCCGTGCAGTCCGCTCTCCCCCCGTGCAGTCCGCTCTCCCCCCGTGCAGTCCGCTTTCCCTTCCCCCCGTGCAGTCCGCTCTCCCCCCGTGCAGTCCGCTCTCCCCCCGTTCAGTCCGCTCTCCCCCCGTGCAGTCCGCTCTCCCCCCGTGCAGTCCGCTTTCCCCTCCATGCAGTCCGCTCTCCCCCCGTTCAGTCCGCTCTCCCCCCGTTCAGTCCGCTCTCCCCCCGTGCAGTCCGCTCTCCCCCGTGCAGTCCGCTTTCCCCTCCATGCAGTCCGCTCTCCCCCTGTGCAGTCCGCTCTCCCCCCGTCCATGCCGCTCTCCCCCCGTCCATGCCGCTCTCCCCCCGTGCAGTCCACTCTCCCCCCGTCCATGCCGCTCTCCCCCCGTGCAGTCCGCTCTCCCCCCGTGCAGTCCGCTCTCCCCCCGTGCAGTCCGCTCTCCCCCCATGCAGTCCGCTCTCCCCCCGTGCAGTCCGCTCTCCCCCCGTCCATGCCGCTCTCCCCCCGTCCATGCCGCTCTCCCCCCGTGCAGTCCGCTCTATCCCCATGCAGTCCGCTCTCCCCCCGTGCAGTCCGCTCTCCCCCCATGCAGTCCTCTCTCCCCCCATGCAGTCCGCTCCCCCCCCATGCAGTCCGCTCTCCCCCCGTGCAGTCTGCTCTCCCCCCCGTACAGTCCGCTCTCCCCCCGTGCAGTCCGCCCTCCCCTCGTCCATGCCGCTCTCCCCCGCGCTGTGCGCTCTTCCCCCCTCCATGCTGCTCTCCCCCCTCAATCTGTCAGGGGGGAGAGCAGAGGTACCTTTTCGGAACCTTTTCCGAATGAACGGAGTCAGTGATCACTGACTCCATCCATTCATATAACTGAGCATCGTAACCTGTGATTACGATGCTTCAGTTTATGAATGGAGAGGAGCTTCTCTCCATTCATTTCAGCTGAGGCTGCTGAGAAAGGGACTGGGGAATCTGTGTCCCTTTCTCTGTCTTAAAGGGGAGATGTCAGGGGTCTGTTAAGAGACCCCTGACATCCCTCCAAAGACCCCCAACGGGGCTGTTTAACCACTTAAGGACCCGCTCATGTACATTTACGTCGGTACTTTAAAGATGGATATCTCGGTAACGGCAGCAGCTGCGGATTCGCCGCGAGATCGCCGTTATCGGATGGCAGGAGAGGGGCCCCCCTCCCGCCGCTCTCCCACACCCTCCGCCGCTTACCGTTGCCGTCGGTAGCGGCGGAGGCGATCGGGTCTGTTCGGCGGCTGACTGGGGATGCCAGTGAGGGAAAAATGTCCCTCACCCATCCCCATAGCTCTGCTGGGCGGAAGTGACGTCAAAACGTCAGTCCCGCCCAGCGTCTTAAAGAAACATTTTTTTTTTTTGTCATTTGAAAAAATTACAGTTTACAAAAATTCTTTTGCATTTTAGTGTAAATATGAGGTGTGACGTCTTTTTGACCACCAGATCTCATATATATGAGGACCTGTCATGCTTTTTTCTATTACAATGGATGTTTACATTCCTTGTAATAGGAATAAAAGTGATCACATTTTTTTTTTCAGTGTAAAAAGTAATAAAATAAATAAAAAGAAATAAGAAAACAAATTTTTTTTTTTAAAGCGCCCCGTCCCGACGAGTTTCGCGCGCAGAAGCGAACGCATACGTGAGTAGCGCCTGCATATGAAAATGGTGTTCAAATCACACAAGTGAGGTATCGCTGCGATCGTTAGAGCGAGAGCGATAATTCTCCTCTGTATCTCAAAAAATGCAACCTATAGAATTTTTTAAACGTCGCCTATCGATATTTTTAAGGGTAAAAGTTTGACGCTGTGCCACGAGCGGGCGCAGTTTTTAAGCGCGATATGTTGGGTATCATTTTACTCGGCGTAACATTATCTTTCACAATATATAAAAAAAATGGGCCAAATTTATTGTTGTCTTATTTTTTAATTCAAAAAAGTGAATTTTTTCCAAAAAAAGTGCGCTTGTAAGACCGCTGCGCAAATACGGTGTGAGAAAAAGTATTGCAATGACCGCTTTTTTATTCTCTAGGGTGTTAGAAAAATATATATAATGTTTGGGGGTTTTAAGTAATTTTCTAGCAGAAAAAAACTGTTTTAGTCTTGCAAACACCAAATCTGAAAAACACCTAAGGTCCTTAAAGAGGAGGTTCACCCTAAATATACTCTCTCTCCCATGCGATCCAGCATACTGGCGTCAGCGCCAGTATGCTGTTTTTTTTTTTTTAAATCCCCCACTTACTGCGTAATCTTTAATTTTTTATATCTTTCCCCCGCGGTGGATGGCGCCTATACAGCCCGTCACATCTTACGAAAATACCCGATTTAGGACTCGGGTATTCTCAGGCGCAATGCGGCGCCTGCGCACAGACCTAGGAGCTGACTGCGCAGGCGCCGTATTTCTCCGAGTCCTATTCCGGCTTTTTTCGGAGGGCGTGACGCGCCATAGCCGTAGGACTCGGAGAAATACGGCGCCTGCGCAGTCAGCTCCTAGGTCTGTGCGCAGGCGCCGCATTGCGCCGGAAATACCCGAGTCCTAAATCGGGTATTTTCGGACGCGCTATACAAGCGCCATCCACCACGGGGGAAAGAAATAAAAATTAAAGATTACGCAGTAAGTGGGGGATTTAAAAAAAAAAAACAGCATACTGGCGCTGACGCCAGTATGCTGGATCGCATGGGAGAGAGTATATTTAGGGTGAACCTCCGCTTTAAGTGGTTAAAAAAAAAAATTGCAATTAAATGTTTTTTAATTTTTTTCTTTTAAATAAAATGTAAATAAAAATAATAAAAAAAGACACACTGACAATCCACCATGCCCCCCTAAAAAAAAAAAATCACTGTAAAAGTCAAAAAAATAATAATACTGCCACTGTCGCATGACATTAAAAAAAAAAGTATCGGTGCTTGTACTCGGTCTCAAAAAAGTGGTATCGGGACAACCCTAGTTTGTGTACATTATGGAGGGGTTCCCATGTTGTGTTCCTTGCCCCCCTGCATGGGGAATCGGACGCCGCCTCATTATTCTCATGTCTCATGAACCCGATAACAATGTTTGATGCTGAAAAAGCGAAACCCGATTACAATATATGTGCAGGAAGCCTCCAGTGCGGCGGCGGGGCGATGGATGTGCCCGTTGGGAGGTTGGGCGATAGATTTCTGTTTGTCGTCTCTGCAACCTTCTGCAATTCCTGGAAGTCTCTATCAGTGATGATAACTCTTTGTGTATCCGGCACTGGGAAGGAACCGAAGAGGAAAGAATGAGGACGGCTCCGCTCAGAGACCTGCGTGCCCATGACATTTTCCACAACACGGTCCTCCTAGCGGTCCTCACCCCCCCCTCCCCCTCCGAGGGCAACGTACATCTGGGCACACCACTCCCTCCCGCACAATGTGGGCGAGGAAAGGGTTAATGATTCATGCGCTCCCGGTGGGTCGGGAGGGACGCTGATTACATAATTGTGACACTAACGAGGTTAATTGCTTCATAATTGTACAACCAGAAAAATCCTTAACTATCGATCATAACAGACTGGGCCGGCCGGGCGTCGATTGCCATTGTCAGCATGACAGCGGAGCTGCCGTCCTGCACCTCCAGTTCCTTATCAACGAGGTGAGCGCCACATTTACCACCCTTTTCTCTTTTTTTTTTGTGCCAATGTAGAAAAAAGTTCTTCGCTGTGGACCACACACACACGTTACAGCTGGATTGCAACAATCTTTCTTCACCGGGAATATTTGTGTAGTAACATTGGGCCAGATCCACAGAGATCTCCCGCTGGCGTAGGCTATCTTAGTTACACTACGCCGCTGTAAGTTACAGCGGCGTATCCTTATCCACAAACAATTACCGCTGTAACTTACGGCGGCGTGAATTACACCCGCGAACGCCGGCCCGTTTACGATACGCCGCTGTAAGTTACAGCGGCGTATCCTTATCCATAAACAATTACCGCTGTAACTTGCGGCGGCGTATCGTAAGTGGGCCGGCGTTCGCGGGTGTAATTCACGCCGCCGTAAGTTACAGCGGTAATTGTTTGTGGATAAGGATACGCCGCTGTAACTTACAGCGGCGTATCCTTATCCACAAACAATTACCGCTGTAACTTACGGCGGCGTGAATTACACCCGCGAACGCCGGCCCGTTTACGATACGCCGCTGTAAGTTACAGCGGCGTATCCTTATCCATAAACAATTACCGCTGTAACTTACGGCGGCGTATCGTAAGTGGGCCGGCGTTAGCGGGTGTAATTCAAATGAACAAGAGGTGGGCGTGTTTTATTAAAAATTATCAATGACCTTTGAAAATAAATTATGAACTTTGACCTTGGAAAAAAAAAAAAAATTATCAATGACCCGACGCAAACGATGTATTTTTTTGAACTGCGCATGCGCCGGCCGCGGACGTATCCCAGTGCGCATGCATGAAATCCCGTTGCAAATAGTCAATGAAAACGACCTGAACGTAACTGACGCAAATTCCTATTTAACGATGGAAAAATCGACGCTGGCCCGACGTCCATACTTGACATTGCGTACGCCTCTATACAGCAGAGGTAACTTTACGCCGGACCTTCGCTTACGCAAACAACGTAAAAACACTGCGCCGGGGGCGTACGTACGTTCGTGGATCGACGTATCTACCTCATTTGCATATTCGAGGTGGAAGCGCCCCCCCCCCCCCCCCCCAACGCACAGCGTAAATAGGACACTTTAGAACGACGGCGTAGGACGGCGTATCTAAGCAAATAAACGGCGTATCTTGTTTTGTGGATGCAAAACAATGATACGCCGGGGCGGATTTGAAATTACTTGTAATTGTTTGTGGATCTGCCCCATTGTATTAAAGTGGAGTTCCACCCAGGAAAACATTTGGCCAAAAATCCAAAAAATAATAAAAAAAAAAAGGTGAAAAAAATAAAATATTTATACACACCCGAAATACCTGTTGCTATGCGGAAGTCCGTAATCTGCCTCTTCCGCAACCGCGGTACGTTTTCTTTTTCTTCTTCTCCTAGTGAATGGGGCGCGCTGCTTTCTGGGAACTGTGGGCCAGATTCAGATACATGTGGTGCATCTGTCCGGCGGCGTAGCGTTTCCTCTTTACGCTACGCCGCCGCAAATATTATGCCGCAAGTGCCTTATTCAGAAAGCACTTGCTCCATAATATGCGGCGGCGTAACGTAAAGTGCCCGGCGTCAGGCCGCGCGATTCAAATTTCTGAAGTGGGGGCGTGATTCATGTAAAATGAATCATGACCCCACGTCATTTACGTTTTTCTTTGGACGGCGCCGTCCGTGGACGTTCCCGGCGCGCATGCGTGAAATCGCGTCGCTATTTCTCAATGTAAAGGACGTGAACGTAACTTACGCCCCATTCCCGAACGATTTACGCAAACGACGTACAATTCGACGCGGTCCCGACGTCCACACTTAACATTGGCTGCGCCTGCTATAGCAGGGGTAACTTTACGCCGGTCTAACGCTTACGTAAAATACGACGCGCCGTCGCAAAAAATAATAAAAAAAAAAAGGTGAAAAAAAAAAATATTTATACACACCCGAAATACCTGTTGCTATGCGGAAGTCCGTAATCTGCCTCTTCCGCAACCGCGGTACGTTTTCTTTTTCTTCTTCTCCTAGTGAATGGGGCGCGCTGCTTTCTGGGAACTGTGGGCCAGATTCAGATACATGTGGTGCATCTGTCCGGCGGCGTAGCGTTTCCTCTTTACGCTACGCCGCCGCAAATATTATGCCGCAAGTGCCTTATTCAGAAAGCACTTGCTCCATAATATGCGGCGGCGTAACGTAAAGTGCCCGGCGTCAGGCCGTGCGATTCAAATTTCTGAAGTGGGGGCGTGATTCATGTAAAATGAATCATGACCCCACGTCATTTACGTTTTTCTTTGGACAGCGCCGTCCGTGGACGTTCCCAGCGCGCATGCGTGAAATCGCGTCGCTATTTCTCAATGTAAACGACGTGAACGTAACTTACGTCGAGCCCCATTCCCGAACGATTTACGCAAACGACTTACAATTCGACGCGGTCCCGACATCCATACTTTCAACATCAACATTGGCTGCGCCTGCTATAGCAGGGGTAACTTTACGCCGGTCTAACGCTTACGTAAAATACGACGCGCCGTCGCAAGTACGCTCGTGAATACGCTCGTGAAAAACGACGGTCGCGCCACCTAGCGGCCACCGTAAATATGCAACTTAAGATACGACGGTGTAAGCGAATTACGTCGCTCGTATCTTAGGAGAGAGCCGGCGTATCTGGATACAGAAAAAAGATACGCCGGCTATTCTTAGTATACTTTCTGAATCTGGCCCTGTGTGTGTTGTCAGAGAGCAGCCGCCCATTCACAAGCCGGCACGAGACTCACGCATGCGCAGTTTTCACTGCCTGTTTCCCCTAGTTTGAATGGCGGCGCGGGACCTGCATTGATCGTGGGATCGGCATCGGGGGGGGGCCATCAGCGCGGGCAAGTAGGACAGGTAAGTGTCCTTATTAAAAGCCAGCAGCTATACTGTTAGTAGCTGCTGACTTTTAAAAAATTAAATAAAAATTGCGGGTGGAATCCCTCTTTAACCACTTCAGCCCCGGACCATATTGCTGTCCAATGACCAGAGCGCTTTTTGCGATTCGGCACTGCGTCGCTTTAACTGACAATTGCGCGGTCGTGCGACGTGGCTCCCAAACAAAATTGGCGCCCTTTTTTTCCCACAAATAGAGATTTCTTTTGGTGGTATTTGATCACCTCTGCGGTTTTTATTTGTTGCGCTATAAACACAAATATAGCCACAATTTTGAAAAAAATTCAATATTTTTTACTTGTTGCTATAATAAATATCCCCCAAAAATATATAAAAAAAAACGTTTTTTTTTTCCTCAGTTTAGGCCGATACGTATTCTTCTACATATTTTTCGTAAAAAAAAAAAAGCAATAAGCGTTTATTGCTTGGTTTGCGCAAAAGTTATAGCGTTTACAAAATAGGGGGTCGTTTTATAGCATTTTTATTAATATTTTTTTTTTTTTACTAGTAATGGCGGCGATCAGCATTTTTTTTTTTTCAGTACTGCGACATTATGGCGGACACTTTTGACACATTTTTGGGGCCATTGGCATTTTTATAGCGATCAATGCTATAAAAATGCATTGCATTACTATGAAAATGCCATTGGCAGTGAAGGGGTTAACACTAGGGGGCAGGGGAGGGCTTAAGTGTGTTCCCTGGGTGTGTTCTAACTGTATGGGGGAGTGGCCTCACTAAGGGAAATCACTGATCTTCTGTTCATACATTGTACGAACAGAAGATCAGCGTTTCCCCCGCTGACAGGAACGGGAGCTATGTGTTTACACGCATAGCTCCCGGTCCCCGCTCTGTAACGAGCCATCGCGTGTGCCCGACGGCGCACGGGACTCGGGGGCGAGCGGGGACGCGCGCACGCCCCCTAGTGGCCGAAATGTAGCTGACGTAGAGCTACGGGCTCTCGCCCAGGAGAGCCGACCTGCCGCCGTAAAAAGACGGTGGCTGGTCGGCAAGTGGTAATAACCACCTAAGACCCGGACCATTATGCAGGTTAAGGGCCTTGCCCCTTTTTTGCGGTTCGGCGCCGCGTCGCTTTAACTGACAATTGCGCGGTCGTGCGACGCGGCCTCCCAAACAAAATGTGTGTCTATTTGTTCCCCACAAATAGAGTTTTTTTTTTTTTTGGGTGTTTTTTGATCACCCCTGCGCTTTTTATTTTTTTTTGGCGCTATTAACAAAGATAGATTTTTTTTTACTTTTTGCTATAATATAATATCCCCCCCAAAAATATATTTAAAAAAAAACGTTTTTTTACTCAGTTACGATACGTATTCGTCTACAAATTTTTCTGGGAAAAAAAATCGCAATTAGCGTTTATTGATTGGTTTGCGCAAAAGTTATAGCGTTTACAAAATAGGGGATAGTTGTATGGCATTTTTATTATTATTATTTATTTAGTGAAGTGTTGTCATTATACTGGACAGGAAATCATAGTTATTTAATAACTCGCCTGTTTTTTTTGCATACCCCCCCTCCCCCCTCCCCCCGGATGTGTCCGCAGGGTGCCTTGGTCACTGCATGTGCCGACGAGACTCTTCACTTATGGAACCTGAGACAGAAGAGGCCAGCTGTTCTACATTCCCTTAAATTTAACAAAGAAAGGTAAGAAAGATGGACACTTATTTATTTATTTATATATTAGAGGGAATTGTACAGCGCTGACAATATACACAGTGCTTTACATATACAATGTACATTCACATCGGTCCCTACCCTCAAGGAGCTTGCAATCTAAGGTCCCTAACGCACATTCATACATACACATACTGGGGAACAATATAGACAGGAGCCAATTAACCTACTGGCATGTCTTTGGAGTGTAGGAGGAAACCGGAGTACCCGGAGGAAACCCGCACAGGGAGAACATGCAAACTCATGGCAAGTAGTGTCGTGGTTGGGATTCCAACCGATGACCCCCCCCCAGTGCTCCATCCCCCACGCTGTATATCGATACTCTAGATCAGGGGGTCTCTCCAAACTTTCTAAACAAAGGGATAGTTTACTGTCCTTCAGACTTTAGGTGGACTGGAGTGGCCTGTGGAAGTAGAAAATTACCCAGAGTCAGTGGAAGTAAAGAAATGACACTGCATGTAGTAAGTGGGAGGAATAGTGCCCCATCATTGGTATCAGTGGGAGGAATAGTTCCCCATTGTTGGTATTAGTGGGAGCAATAGTGCCCCATTGTTGGTATCAGTGGGAGGAATAGTGTCCCATCATTGATATCAGTGGGAGGAATAGTGCCCCATCATTGGTGTCAGTGGGAGGAATAGTGCCCCATCATTGGTGTCAGTGGGAGGAATAGTATCCCATCATTGGTGTCAGTGGGAGGAATAGTGCCCCATCATTGGTGTCAGTGGGAGGAATAGTGTCCCATCATTGGTGTCAGTGGGAGGAATAGTGCCCCATCATTGGTGTCAGTGGGAGGAATAGTGTCCCATCATTGATATCAGTGGGAGGAATAGTGCCCCATTGTTGGTATCAGTGGGAAGAATAGTGTCCCATCAATGGTGTCAGTGGGAGGAATAGTATCCCATCATTGGTGTCAGTGGGAGGAATAGTGCCCCATTGTTGGTATCAGTGGGAGGAATAGTGTCCCATCATTGATATCAGTGGGAGGAATAGTGCCCCATCATTGGTGTCAGTGGGGTGAATAGTGCCCCATCATGGGTGTCAGTGGGAGGAATAGTATCCCATCATTGGTGTCAGTGGGAGGAATAGTGCCCCATCATTGGTGTCAGTGGGAGGAATAGTGCCCCATCATTGGTGTCAGTGGGAGGAATAGTGTCCCATCATTGATATCAGTGGGAGGAATAGTGCCCCATCATTGGTGTCAGTGGGAGGAATAGTGTCCCATCATTGGTGTCAGTGGGAGGAATAGTGCCCCATCATTGGTGTCAGTGGGAGGAATAGTGCCCCATCATTGGTGTCAGTGGGAGGAATAGTGTCCCTTCATTGGTGTCAGTGGGAGGAATAGTGTCCCATCATTGGTGTCAGTGGGAGGAATAGTGTCCCATCATTGGTGTCAGTGGGAGGAATAGTGTCCCATCATTGGTGTCAGTGGGAGGAATAGTGTCCCATCATTGGTGTCAGTGGGAGGAATAGTGTCCCATCATTGGTGTCAGTGGGAGGAATAGTGTCCCCTTGCTGGTCTTAGGTGGCTTACATTCTAAATTAGTAATAAACATGTATTTGTGTGCGGGGGGGGAATAAATAAAGTGCAATGTGAGCCATAAAACAAAATATGACTCAGCAAGGAGAGCTCGGCTCCTGCCGGAACCTTCTGCGATGGCAGGAGATAGAAGTGAGGGATCTGTTCCTTCTGCGATGGCAGGAGATAGAAGTGAGGGATCTGTTCCTTCTGCGATGGCAGGAGATAGAAGTGAGGGATCTGTTCCTTCTGCGATGGCAGGAGATAGAAGTGAGGGATCTGTTCTCGTACAGCTCTTGGCAGATCGGTCCCTCAGAAGTACAGATGCTCGAGTTGTACAAAAAGATTGGCATTAACAATAGGACTTATAGGATACTATCCCCTTGGAGTGTGCATACAGGGGTGGCCATTGCGACCCAGCAGCCCCATGCTCCAGGGGGATAGGGGGGGTGGGGGCGTCGGCATGTAGAGGAACCGATTCCTCCATGTAGCCGCTGAATGCCTACTTCTCTTCCTCTCCCTTTCGGAAACATTCAGCGACTGCAGGAGAGACATGGAGGTCATCGGCTCCTCCACATGCCGCTCCCGTTTTGCTGCAGCAGGTTCTATACACAGGAAAAGATGCACGACTTTACAGGCAGACTAAGGGGACCCCCCCCATTCAACGGCTGCAGGAGAGACATGGAGGTCATCGGCTCCTCCACACCGCTCCCAATTTTGCTGCAGCAGGTTCTATACATGGCACAAATGCACGACTTTACAGGCAGACTAAGGGGACCCCCCCCCCCCATTCAACGGCTGCAGGAGAGACATGGAGGTCATCGGCTCCTCCACATGCCGCTCCCGTTTTGCTGCAACAGGTTCTATACACTGGAAAAGGTGCACGACTTTACAGGCAGACTAAGGGGACCCCCCCATTCAACTGCTGCAGGAGAGACATGGAGGTCATCGGCTCCTCCACACCGCTCCCGATTCTGCTGCAGCAGGTTCTATACATGGCACAAATGCACGACTTTACAGGCAGACTAAGGGGACCCCCTACATTCAACGGCTGCAGGAGAGACATGGAGGTCATCGGCTCCTCCACACGCCGCTCCCGTTTCGCTGCAGCAGGTTCTATACATGGCACAGATGCGCCACTTTACAGGCAGACTAAAGGGACCCCCAGGCACAATATTTAAAGGAATTTGTATTGTTTTTTAATTTTGGAGAGACTAGGGAAGAGTTGCAACTCCCATCTGCTTTTTATTTTCTGTGTCCTATTAGGGAGATTTTCATTTGCTTCCTGTCCCAAAGATAAAACAGAAAGTAAGAGGAAATGTCTTTCCCCTTCCCACTGCTTCGTCTGAATTTTTTTTTTCAAGTCAGCAGATACAAATATTGTAGCTTTTGTCCTAATATGAGGACACTTACATGTCCAAGGATCCCGCGATGTCGCACCCCAAGCCAATACGTCCATCGGATTTGGTTGCAGGCGCTGGTGTTCTGTCGAGGCGTGCCCCCCGTCGAATAGTGCAGGCGCATGCGCAGGACAGAGATGCACTCCAGCTGAGATGCCGATCAGTTGGAGTGACGTGACCAGGGCACAAACACACATGGTAGGAACATTTCGAAGGCACAATTTTAATTATGTACCTATACAAACAGCAGGGGGCATTGTTCTCACCTCGCCACTAGCCCCCCTTCAGCAGCAGCGATGCACAATTTGAGAACTACGCCCCCCCCCCACCCTGTTTGTATAGGTTTAAATGGTGCCTTTGAAATGGTATTTCCCATCGAGAGTTATCTCCTACGATGTGCGCATGCTCCATGATTACGTCAGCCCAGCTGATCGGCAAATCGGCAGTTGCGCTATGACGTACGACGCATGCGCCGCTCGTCCCGGGCCTTCTCGACAGGACACCAGCATTGCAAGTAAGAAAAAGCGGCAGTGGCGGCCTGTCCATTAGGGCGCCCGGGTGCCACCCCCTGTATCCACGCCACCCCCTATATCAGTGATGGCGAACCTTGGCACCCCAGATGTTTTGGAACTACATTTCCCATGATGCTCATGCAGTCTGCAGTGTAGTTGAGCATCGTGGGAAATGTAGTTCCAAAACATCTGGGGTGCCAAGGTTCGCCATCACTGCCCTATATGGTTAATGGATAGAGTCAGGCATAGCCTGACTCTATTCACAGCTGCCGCCGCCAACCCCTTTTATTCATGTGCCCTGCCCCTTTTAGGGCACCTGGATTACAGCAGCGGGGGTGTTTTTTTGAAGCACCTGATTAGAGCCACAGTCTCTAATAGGCTTCAAAATCGGGTGGGCTCAGAGCACAGAGCATTGCGCCATGAGCCCACCTAGGTGTTACAACAGCGAATTAAAAATCGCTGTTGTAACAATGATCCTCAATCAGAAGCTGGCCTGAGACCTGTTTTCCGATTGGCCGAAAAGAGAAGACTCCCGATTTGGCCACCGAGAAGGAGGGGGGAAATGGAAGCCGCTGATGCCCGTGGAGAGCAGAGAAAGAGAAAGCTGCCACAAGTGAAGTGCTGCATAGATGGGGTAAGTTCACCAGACCCGCCCGCCAACCAACCGGCTGGTAAGAAAATTATCAACCGGCCACCACTGAAAACCAGCCGAGAAGCCGGCCTTCTCATTCAACATCAGTGTCTGACCTCACAAATGGTCTTCTGGAAGACCGGTCAAACATTCCTATAGACACACCCCTAAACCTTGTGGACGGCCTTCCCAGAAGAGTTGAGGCCGTTATAGCTGCAAAGGGCGGGGCCAACTCAATATTGAACCCTACGGACTAAGACTGGGATGCCATTAAACAGGGCCGATCCTAGGGTCACAGGCGCCTGGGTGCAGAAATATTTCTGGCGCCCCCACATGGGCGTCGTCATTTTACTAACTCCTCCCCTTTACATATGTTTCTATGACAACGACTCAGCCACAGAGATGCTCCCCCACAAAGTCTTCATTACCCCGGGATCCTTACATGATCTCTTAACAATAAACAAAAAACAGGAAGAGAAGCAGAGTGCTGAAGGGGGGCCTCTGTGATGGACACAGAGAAGGCTTCTGTTAGAGTGTCTGTTAGATGTTCGGCGCCCCCGCCTCTGCAGGCGCCTGGGTGCAATGCACCCTGCCTAGGATCGGCCCTGCCATTAAAGTTCATGGGCCAGATAGCCTTTCTATAGATACGCCGCGTAAAGTCTTTTCTGCGCCGGCGTATCTTTTTTCTGTATTCAGAAAACAAGATACGCCGGAATTCAGCTAAGATACGAGCGCCGTAACTCTGTTACACAGTCGTATCTTAGTTGCATATTTACGCTGGCCGCTAGGTGGCGCTTCCGTCGATTTACGCGCTGAATATGTAAATTAGGGAGATACGCCGATTCACGAACGTACTTGCGGCCGGGCGTCGTATTTTACGTAGTTTGCGTAAGCGTTAGTCCGTTGTAATGTTACCCCTGCTATATGAGGCGCAGCCAATGTTAAGTATGGACGTCGGGACAGCGTCATATTATATGTCGTTTACGTAAATCGTTTTCGTGAATGGGGCTGGCCGTAAGTTACGTTCACGTCGTTTACATTGACAACTTGCGATGTGATTTCACGCATGCGCACTGGTATACGTCCACGGGCCGCGCATGCGCCGTTCAGAAAAAAAGTAAATTACGTGGGGTCATGATTCATTTACATGAATCGCGCCCCCACATGTCTAATTTGAATTCGGCGCCCTTACGCCGGCCACTTTACGCCACGCCACCGCAGCTTATGGAGCAAGTGCTTTCTGAATAAGGCACTTGCCCATAAAAGTTGCGGAGGCGTAGCGTAAAAAGAGCATACGCTACGCCCGCACAAATTTATGCCCCCTTCTCTGACTCTGGCCCCGTGTGTGTGTAAAGGCATATAGTGTAGCTGGTCCTCTTTTTAACAATACGATTAGATATTAACCGGTATGACAAGACGGAATGTACGCTGCCAATAAACTCTTGAATATTCTTGAAACGTCTGGCTTGGTGAGCGCCTGCCCTATAATTTGGCCACGCAAAGTACACGGTGTCAGCGGGAGACGGGTTAAGTATTGCAAACTATCTAGACAGGGTGTGATTACGGCCACTTTTCCCGCTTCCCCCCCCCAAAGGTACCGCCGTTAACTGCGTTTTACAAAAACACATCAGAGATGAAATGAGAAGTCGAGGCTCCCATCAGGCTCGGGGAACCGCCATCACATCCTCAAGTGTTTTGCTCACTGCAGTAAATGTCAATGTATTATTAGTTCTAGCTTAGCAAAAAGCCGATGTGATAACGGGAGTCAGGCTGGTAACAGCTAATGGAATTTTTGTCCTCTCGGGAGGAGAAATGAGAACCTTCCATCATGGAACCCCCCCCCCCCAACACGAACTGCTGTGTCATCTCTTGGGGGCCAATACAATGGTTACAACCGGAGTCAAAGAAGTACATCACCTGAGTGATTGGAGGGGAAGAAAGTGGGGAGAGGTCAGAACTTTTTCAACTGCAAAACTTTGAGTTTATTCCACTGATAGTATAGACCAGGGGTGTCCAAACTTTTTTCAAAAGAGGACCAGATTTGATGAAGTGAACATGCGTGAGGGCCGACCATTTTGTCTGACCTTCTTTGAACCATTAAAATTTGGTCTAAGTGTGTTTGCCCGAGCACTAATACACTGCCCAACAAGAATTATCTTGTCTTTGTGGCTGTATGTGGTAAAGAGATGAGCTTGGGCGTGTTTCGATTTACAGTATTTATCGGCATATAACACGCACATTCACTTTAGGAGGGAAGTTCCAGGAAAAAAAATGTAAATAAAAGAACTGTGAAGTAAAATAAGGGTCATTGCCCATCAATGCAGTCTAATCAGTGCCCACCTGCAGCCTCACCATTGCCATGAATGCAGCCTCGCCATTGCCTTGAATGCAGCCTCGCCATTGCCTTGAATGCAGGCTCTCCATTGCCATGAGTGCAGCCCCTCCATTGCCATGGGTGCAGCCCCTCCATTGCCATGGGTGCAGCCCCTCCATTGCCATGGGTGCAGCCCCTCCATTGCCATGAGTGCAGCCCCTCCATTGCCATGAGTGCAGCCCCTCCATTGCCATGAGTGCAGCCCCTCCATTGCCATGAGTGCAGCCCCTCCATTGCCATGAGTGCAGCCCCTCCATTGCCATGAGTGCAGCCCCTCCATTGCCATGAGTGCAGCCCCTCCATTGCCATGAGTGCAGCCCCTCCATTGCCATGAGTGCAGCCCCTCCATTGCCATGAGTGCAGCCCCTCCATTGCCATGGGTGCAGCCCCTCCATTGCCATGGGTGCAGCCCCTCCATTGCCATGGGTGCCACCCCTCCATTGCCATGGGTGCCGCCCCTCCATTGCCATGGGTGCAGCCCCTCCATTGCCATGGGTGCAGCCCCTCCATTGCCATGGGTGCAGCCCCTCCATTGCCATGAGTGCAGCCTCGCCATTGCCATGAGTGCAGCCTCTCCATTGCCTTAAATGCAGCCCCACCATTGCCATGAATGCAGCCTGATCGATGTCCATCTGCTGCCTCGGAAGTGACGGATTGGGGGCGGGACGAGCACCATCAGATTACATACAGGAGAATCTCCTGTTTACACAGCAGCCTCTTTAATACAATGTCCCGCCTCCTATGATAGACAGAGGAGTCGTCCAATGGCAGACCAGGAGACAGGACTTCCTATTACAGATGCCGCCGAGTAAACAGGAGATTCTCCTGTATGCAATTTGACAGCACTTGTCCCCCCCCCTCCCCGTTCCCTCCGAGGCATCGACGATAAATGCAGTATGTATCCAAATTATCAGGGGGGCCACATTAAACTGGAACGGGGGCCGCAATTGGCCCCCGGGTCGTACTTTGGACATGCCTGGTATAGACTCAGTTGGCACTTTATTTGGTGCATCTGCTCATTACAACAAAGTTCTTGTTAAATTATTTTCAAAATAAATAGCCTGGAAGTTTTGTATTTAAACGCTTGCCGACTGCGTCACTTAGATTCGGGGTGCCCAACCTTTTGAAGAGCGAAGGGCTACTTAAGCAACTTGGTAACCAGTTGAGGTCCACAATGAGCGGAGCGGGTGGATGACAGGGCATCCGCTGAAATTTTTTCAGGGGGGGGGGCACTTCAGCAGCAGCGATACAGTCGCATTTAACCCTTTCTTCAAACGCTAGCGGTGGTTAAAAGTGCCCCACTAACGGCCGAATAGCGCAGCTACAACGATAAAAGTGCCCTGATAACGCGGCCAGCTGGCAGTGTAAAATAGCTCTTGAGATAATTCAACTTCACTCAATGCCCATATAAATATAGCCTAGAGCAGTGATGGCGAACCTTGGCACCCCAGATGTTTTGAAACTACATTTCCCATGATCCTCTGGCACTCTGTAGTATAGTGGAGCATCATGGGAAATGTAGTTCCAAAACATCTGGGGTGCCAAGGTTCGCCATCACTGGCCTAGAGAATGCACAGACCCCCCCCCCCCATTCGGCACAGACTCCACCATTCAGTACAGATGGACCCCCCATTATGCACAGACCCCTCCATTCAACACAGATGGACTCCCCTTCGGCACAGACCCCCCCATTCCGCTCAGACCCCTTTATTCAGCACAGACCCCCCATTCAGCACAACCCCCCACCTTAGCACAGATGGACCCCCCCTTCCCCATCCTATTCAGTACTTCAGATCAGCCATTAGGGCGGCACAGGGAGCAGGTTCCCTCCCCCTGTGTACACATAAACACTGGAGGGGGAGGCGGCTTCACTCTGCTCGCTGTGCCTGTGTGACATCCAACCCAGGACTGCTCAGACAGCCCGCGGCTGCAAGACTCTTCAACACCTTGTTGATTTTCATGGGGGGTCATTTGCCCCCCCCTCCCCTGCCCTATGGAGCGGACGCCCATGGTCACGGCTATTCTATAGGCCCTCCAATTTGCCCAGATGAAAAGGGACAAATTCCCTTCTGTTTTTATAGATTGGAGAGAATGTAGTGGTGGAAGGCCCTTTCCTCCTGGGCTGCTGCCTGGGGAGGGTGTATCTCCACAGAGGTCCATTCTTCACCTCCCGGGCTCTTTTGCCACCGCCAATTCTAGTGTAGAGACCTTGCTTTAAGCTGGAGTGTCCCCAGTCTAAATTTCATGTTTGCAGCTAGCCAGCCTGAGCTTTCTTTATGCTATCTGGGTTTTGTTTACCCTAAGCCCGGGAACATGACTTGCTTCTGCCTCCTGCTGTTGAGTGTTCTTCACGGGGTAGATTGAGAAGATACAATGTTTTGGGTTTGCTGAGGTTTTTTTTATGCAAGTAATGTGGGTTGGGCAAGAGAAAAAAATATTTGGAGAGACCTTGTAAAATAGACCTTTGCCTCCCAGGCTTTGCTTGGAGAGAATGTAGTGGTGGAAGACCCTTTCTTCCTGGGCGCAGGGTGTAGCTCCAGAGAGGTCCATTCTTCGCCTCCTGGACTCTTTTGCCACCGCCAATTCTAGTGTAGAGATCCTGCTTTAAGCTGGAGTGTCCCCAGTCTAAATTTCGTGTTTGCATCTAGCCAGTCTGAGCTTTCTTTATGCTATCTGAGTTTTGTTAGGTTTACCCTGAGCCCAGGAACATGATAGGATTTTATGAAAGTAATGTGGGTTGGGGAAGAGAAAATTATTTGGAGAGACCTTGTAAACTAAAGATTTTTGCCTCCCAGGCTTTGCTTGGAGAGGATGTAGTGGTTGAATGCCCTTTCCTCCTGGGCTGCTGCCTGGAGAGGGTCTAGCTCAAGAGAGGTCCATTCTTCTCCTTCGGTATGCTTGTAGCTAGGCTCTAGGCATCTTGAGCTTTGTTTGTTATCTGGGTTTGGTAGGTTTCACTGAACATTGTTTACTTGTGCCAGCTGCTGTTGAGTGTTCTTCAGTAGATAGATTGGGAAGATACAATGAATAGCTCTTTGCCTCCCAGGCTTCTATTGGAGAGGATGTAGTGGTGGAAGGTCTTTTCTTTCCGGGCTGCTGCCTGGGGAGGGAGCAGCTTGGAGAGGATGTAGTGGTTGAAGGCCCTTTCCTCCTGGGCTGCTGCCTGGGTTTAGTAGGTTTCACTTCAAGTGAATATTGTTTACTTGTGCCAGCTGCTGTTGAGTGTTCTTCAGTAGATAGATTGGGAAGATACAATGAATAGCTCTTTGCCTCCCAGGCTTCTCTTGGAGAGGATGTAGTGGTGGAAGGTCTTTTCTTTCCGGGCTGCTGCCTGGGGAGGGAGCAGCTTGGAGAGGATGTAGTGGTTGAAGGCCCTTTACTCCTGGGCTGCTGCCTGGGTTTATTAGGTTTCACTGCAAGTGAATATTGTTCACTTGTGCCAGCTGCTGTTGAGTGTTCTTCAGTAGATTGGGAAGATACAATTAATTGGGTTACTGAGGGTTTTATATGGTGAAGAGAATGAATATCTGGAGAGACCTTGTAGAATAGCTCTTTGCCTTCCAGGCTTTGCTTGGAGAAGATGTAGTGGTGGAAGGTCCTTTCTATCTGGGCTGCTGCCTGTGATGGTGTACCCCCAGAGAGTTCGGCAGGGATCTGTGATCGCTGTGTCCTTAAGACACAGCTGATCACATATCGGAATAAAGAGCCAATCACAGTGGCTCTATACCACCTGATCAGCTGTGTCCAATCACAGCTAATTGCGGTGTAAACAGGCTTTGCTGGTTATTGGCATTCCTCTTCTCATATCTACACTGATTATCAGTGTTATCAGCCCCAACAGTGCCCACCAGTGCTTCCAATCAGTGACCATATGTGCTGCCTGCCAGTGCTCAACAGTGATGCCTGTCAGTGCCTAAAAAAGACCAATACCTAGGACTAGAAAAATGCCTCACTTTGATAGACAACTGGATGACGGAGAGTCACCTTAAACTCAATGGATCAAAAACAGAACTCCTCCTGCTCCACGCAAACCAAAAGAGACTTCCTAGGACGACATGGACCCCCGCCCATCTTGGGACAAACCATTACCCCTAGCACCAAAGTCAAAAGCCTCGGAGTCACTTTTGACTCCGACATGACAATGGATGCACAAATCGAGTCAGTAGTCAGTGGATCCCACCATCTTCTGCGGTTGCTACGAAGACTCGTCCCCTTCATCCCGAAAGAAGACACCGCAGTAGTGGTGGTGGGAACAATAATCAACTCCAGGCTTGACTATGCAAACTCCCTTTACCTCGGACTCACAAAATACCAGGTTGCACGTCTACAAGTCGTCCAGAACACGGCGGCACGACTGGTAACAGGGAAAAAACCCTGGAAATCAATCACTCCCTCCCTGAGGTCCCTCCACTGGCTGGCCATAAAGGACTGACTCACATTTAAGGCCCTCTGCCTGAAGTACAAATGTATACAAGGCATTGCCCCCCAATATTTATGTGAGAAAATAAAATACCACAACCCAAATCGCGTTCATCGATCAACTAACCAAAATCTACTAGATATCCCCAAGGCCCGCTACAAGACCAAAGGAGAGCGAAGATTTGCAGTCCAAGGACCTCGACTATGGAATGCATTACCAACTAACATCCAAACGGAAGTGAATCACCTGGCCTTTAGGAAAAAACTCAAGACCCATCTATTCTGAAGGCGAAATAGAAGGAAATTAATGAGGCGATTCAGTTTGCATTTGTAGCACTTTACAAGTTATTCATTCACTCACCCAACAGTGATGCCTGTCAGTGCCTAACAGTGATGCCTTACAGGGCCACCCATCAGCGCCGCCTCTTCAGTGCCCATCAGTGCTGCCTCTTCAGTGCCCATCAGTGTTGCCTATTAGTGCCCATCAGTGCCTCCCCCATCAGCACACATCACTGAAGGAGAAAAGATACTTATTTACTAAATTTTATAACAGAACCTAAGACTTTTTTTTTTTTTTTGTTTGTTTGTTTAGCAAGAAATTAGAACCCCAGTGGTGATTAACCACTTGCTTACTGGGCACATAAACCCCCTTCGTGCCCAGGCAAAATTTCAGCTTGCGGCACTGCGTCGCTTTAACTGACAATTGCGCGGTCGTGCGACGTTTTTTTTTACTAGTAATGGCGGCGATCTGCGATTTTTTTTTTTATTTTGACTGCGATATTGCGGCGGACACATCGGACACTTTTGACACAATTTTGGCGCCATTCACATTTATACAGCGACCAGTGCTATAAATATGCACCAATTACTGTATAAATGTGACTGGCATTGAAGGGGTTAACACTAGGGGGGTGAGGAAGGGGTTAAATGTATTGCCTGGGTGTGTTCTAACTGTGTGGGGGGAGGGGGGTGACTGGGGGAGGTGATCGATGCTGTCTCCCTTTGTACAAGGGAAACAGCATCTGTCAACTCTCCCTGACAGGACGTGGAGCTCTGTGTTTACACACACAGCTCCACGTCCCTGCTCTGTCACCGACGATCGCGTGTACCCGACTGGACATCGCGGCCGCCGGGTACACGCATCGAATCCTCGGTGATGCGTCGGGACTGTTTTTCCCCGTCCAAAGACGTGACCCCGGCGCCTCAGGTCCGCGCTGCTGACGTATTATGTCAATAGCGCGGACCGGAAGTGGTTAAATACCACCAAATAAAACATCTATAGGACTCAAAAAAATGATACAAATTTAATTTGGGTGCAGTGACGCCTGACTGCGCAATTAACATTCAAAGTGTGACAGTCCTGAAAGCTGAAAATTGGCCTGGGCAGGAAGGGGGTGAAAGTCCCCGGTATTGAAGTGGTTAAAATGGACTAATTCCTTTATGAAGGAAATGTTCTATTAGAATATAGCGGGTGTATGTATTGTGAGTTGTGCGATATCTCGGTGCCTTCACACGGACGGGTCTGGTATCAGGACTAGGCGTGCTTGCGGACACCCGTGTGTCAGGAGTCTCATGTTGTTGTCATTTTGTTGTTTGTCTTATGTAAATTCACTTGTTTTGATCTGTATGCTGCACAGTTCCGCATAATGAGGTCATCGGCACGTTACCGTCGCCTCCTGTCTCTCCTTACTTTGATTTGCTGGCCGGGAGCCCAGATCTGAGTGTGACAGCGAGTAAAAACGAGTGAACTGGCCGCATTCCCTCTACAGACTGCATGGCTGCAAGCTTTCCGTAAGCGGGAGAAGAGGCTTATAAATGATACCAGCGATTTTCTTATGCTGTATATGTAGCTACAAAGGCAGGCGCCACCATACAAATGTAGCACTACCCCCGTAGGAGCTGCTGGTTTAGATTTTGGGTTTTGCACGTTACCTCTAAGTTCGTTGTCCAGGGAAGAAAGATGATGGGCCAGATTCCCGTAGAATTGCCGCTGGCGTAGCGTAAGCCATTTACACTACGCTGCCGCAATTTCCAGAGCAAGTGCCGTATTCTCGAAGCACTTGCTCCGTAAGTTGCGTCGGCGTAGTGTAAATGGCTCTGCGTATCCCCACGTAATTCAAAGGGGGCGGCTTGTATTTAAATTAACCACTTTCCCACCGCGCCATAAGCATTTTACTGCTACGGCGCGGCGGGGTTATCTTGGGACGACGTCCCTGGGACGTCGTCCTTCACTTTCGCGATTGCGCGTCCCCTGGGACGCGCTCGCGAAAGTGTCCGTGCTCGCCGGGTCTAGAAGACCCGGCGCATCACGGATCACGGTAAATTGCCGCTGATCGCGGCCGTTTACCACGTGATCGCGCCGTCAAATGACGGCGCGATCACTTGTAAACAAACCGGCGTCATTTGATGACGCCGGTTCCTCCCTCTCCTCTCTGTACAGTGTGCGAGGAGAGGGGGGGGGAGCGGGGTGTCAGCAGCTGAGCTGTGGCTGGATCTGTGACAAATGCAGTCACAGATCCAGCCATCCCTCAAAACATCCCAGCTCTGCAATCCCCCCAGTACCCAGCAATCCCCCCAGTACCCAGCAATCCCCCCCAGTACCCAGCAATCCCCCCCAGTACCCAGCAATCCCCCCCAGTACCCAGCAATCCCCCCCAGTACCCGGCAATCCCCCAGTACTCGGCAATACCCCAATACTCCAGTACTCGGCAATACCCCAGTACACGGCAATACCCCAGTACACGGCAATACCCCAGTACTCGGCAATACCCCAATACTCGGCAATACCCCAATACTCGGCAATACCCCAATACCCTGCATGATACTTTGCAATACCCCAATACTCTGCAATACCGCCTATGGGGATTTTTAAGTAGCGAAGTTTGGCGCCATTCCACGAGTGTGCGCAATTTTGAAGTGTGACATGTTGGGTATCTATTTACTCGGCGTAACTTCATCTTTCACATTTTGAAAAAAAATTGGGCTAACTTTACTGTTTTGTTTTGTTTTAAGCACAAAACAGTTCTTTTTTTAAAACACGCGTTCAATAAATTTCTGCGAAAATACCGTGCGAGATAAAAAGTTGTAACGGCCGCCATTGTATTCTCTAGGGTCTTTGCTAAAAAAGCATATATAATGTTTTGGGGTTCTATGTAATTTTCTAGCACATAAATGATGATTTTTCCATGTAGGAGAGAAATGTCAGAATTGGTCTGGGTGTTCCATAACGCCTGATGGTGCTCCCTGCATATTGGACCTCTGTATGTGGCCACGCTGTGTAAAAGTCTCACACATGTGATGGCGCTCCCTGCATGTTGGGCCTCTGTATGTGGCGACGCTGTGTAAAAGTCCCACACATGGGGTATCGCCATACTCGGGAGGAATAGCAGAATGTGTTTTGGGGTGTAATTTGTGGTATGCATATGCTGTGTGTGAGAAATAACCTGCTAATATGACAGAAACAAGTTTTTGTTTTTTTTTACAGAATTTTCAGTCGTTTTTCTTTTATAGCGCAAAAAATAAAAAACCCAGAAGTGATCAAATACCACCAAAAGAAAGCTCTATTTGTGTGAAAAAAAAGGACAAAAATTTCAAATGGGTAGAATGTTGTATGACTGAGTAATTGTCATTCAAATTGTGAGAGCACCGAAAGCTGAAAATTGGTCTGGTCAGGAAGGGGGTTTAAGTGCCCAGTGGTCAAGTGGTTAAGCGCGCCCCCGCGTCGATCGAACTGCGCATGCGCCGGCCTCAAAAATAGCCCAGTGCGCATGCTCCAGCTCACGTCGGAAAAAGTGAATGAATCCGGCGTGAGCATCGTTTACGTAAATCCCTATTCGCGAACGACTTAGTAAAACAACGTAACCGACGGAAAAAGACAACGCTGACCCGACACCATACTTAACATGGCAACGACGGAACTTCGTAAGGTTACCCCTCATATAGCAGGGGTAGCCTTACGCGTACGGAAAGAACGTAAACGACGACGGGGCGGCGTAAAAACGTTCGGGAATTGTCGGATTAGGCTCCCTTGCATAGGCAAATGAGAATCATCGTAAAGGCCACCTAGCGGCCAGCGATGTCATTACATCTACGATCCGACGATGTAATTGTTTTACACATGTCGGATCTTCACTGTATCTATGCGTAAGTGATTCTAGGAATCAGACGCATAGATACCCAGTAAAAAAAAACAGAGATACGACGGTGTTTCCTACGAAACGCCGGCGTATCTCTTTTGAGAATCTGGCCCGATAGATATACATGTAGCGCTAGTGATAATAAGAAGCACTCAAGTAGCTAAGAAAAACAATTAAACAAAACAGTCCATATAAGTGAATATATAATGTAATATGTTGGAGGAGAACCACCTAGCATTTAGGAAAAAGGTCAAGACTTTTCTCTTTTGATATCAAATGAGACAGGAACAACAAGCGCCCAGAGGCGATTCAGTTCGCATGTGCCGCGCTATACAAGTTTTCATTCATTCATTCATTCATTCATTCATTCATTCATTCATATAACAAAAAATGTCCATCCATGTGGGATGTAACTAAGCGCTACGAGAATCATCATGGAACAAACATTCCTTCCGACTATGAAGAGTAGATGGAATACGCGTACCAAATCCAGAGGATCTATCTGTCAGCGACAGCAGATCATAAAGGCATGGGAGCTCCCAAACGATCGACTCAACTTGTCTGACGACTCTGAGGAACCACACACTTGGCCTTGTTGGGACCCCGACAGTCCTTAGCTGGAAAACTCTCGATGGGTGAGTGACAATTAGGGGTGCAACGGATCAAAAAACTCACGGATCGAATCGATCCTCGGATCAGGAGTCACGGATCGGATCATTTTCGGATCAGCAAAAAAAAAAATGATGAAGAAAAGTCGGATTCAAGTCTGGGCTCTAGCTGGGCCAATGGCTCTATATGTAATGTCCACCATTGCCCCCCACTCGTCACTGTAATGTCCACCATTGTCCCCCACTTGTCATTATCGCCATCACTGTTCCAGTCAACATTGCCCCCACACTAGTAAACAGTAACACTGTAATAATAGCTATTTTTTCCCCACTAATAATAGTATAGCCAACATTGCCCCCACACCAGTTAACAGTAACACACTGAATTAAAAGCCATTGTTGTCCGGGGGACCTACCGCCGGGGAGCGACAATTTTTCAAAGTCGGGCACCCCTTCCATAGACTCCCATGTTAAATGGTAATTTCTCTGGTAACTTTGGGGACCCGGTACCGCCCAGCCGTAGGTCCCCTGGACCCGAAACTTGGCACACATGTAGCCCCAGTTCTTCTCTACAAGTGTGCAAAGTTTGCTGTCTGGGTGGGGAGCACCGATTTTTCAAAGCCGGGCACCCCTTCTATATATTTCCATGTTAAACGTAAGTCTACTCATGGACACAGTGAGGCACAGTTAGGCATGAACACAGTGAGGCAAGCACATGGGCACAGTGAGGCGTGGGCACAGTGAGGGGTGGGCACAGTGAGGGGTGGGCACAGTGAGGCGTGGACACAGTGAAGCATGCACATGGACACAGTGAGGCGTGGGCACAGTAAGGCGTGGGCACAGTGAGGCATGGGCAAAGTGAGGAGTGAACACAGTGAGGCATGCACATGGACACAGTGAGGCAAAGTGAGGAATGCAGATGGACACCCTAGGCTTATACGTCAAACCTTTGGCTTTACGTCAAAATACGTGTTCCCATTTTCTTGTGGTAAAATTAGGTGCCTCGGCTTATATTCAGGTCGGCTTATACTCGAGTATATACGGTATATTCTATTCAGAAAAACAAATTTGAATCAAAATTCGAAAACGATTCTAATTCAAATCAAATTCTAGAATGTTTTGCCTTCCATTCAAATTAGATTCATATTATATTTTTCGTCCAAAATTTAGTTTTGTTGTTTCATATTTATTTAAACTCATTACTAATTGTAATTTGGAAATCCGAATACATCCAAATTCCTGAATAACGAAAACTGTGTGAATTTCAATTTGGAAAGAAACGAACCCCGCACACGTCTGGTATCTATGTATAGCAGAACCGGTCCCGGTGAATGTTCTCACCTAGCTGTGTTATTACCTGGGTGGCCAGGAACCTTCACAGGCACAGTTTTCACGTTCTACATAATTCCCATACAGACTGTAGACTTTGCGCTGCCGCTGCTGGATATGTTTTCACCTGGAATAATAAACCCGGGATGGCGAGTGTTGAGAAGACAGGAGGACAATGGGAAACCAGCTGTCAGTTTTCATCCACAGAACTTTTATGTCCATACAGAGCCACCAGATGCGTTTTGGTCTTTGCTCATTATACATGTGACAATGAGCCGCCTGAGCTTGTATGATTAGTAATTAAAAGAGGTGACTGAGCCTTTTCCCGCTGCAAATTTGTGACAGACTGACGTCCCTCCTCCTTTACGGGAGACGTTCTGTTATTTAGCGGGGATGGCGAAGAGAAACTGGAGCAAATTGAATTGGATTTGCTGTCTGTAGTATGATTTTTATTTCCCAGTGCAAATTATTAAAAGTCAAATTCTGGTCAGGATTCGGCTTTCTTTCAAGGAAATCCTTTTTGTTTTGTTTTAAATAAATACTGGTTGGCTTAAAGAATCCCTGTCACCAACGTAAACTATTTCAGATAAAAGTAAATAAGCATGAAGGGCCAGATTCTCGTACAGACGCGTATCTTTGTGCGGGCGTAACGTATCTCATTTACACTACGCCGCCGTAACTTTGAGAGGCAGGTGCCGTATTCACAAAGAAGTCGCGCCCAAAGTTACGGCGGCGTAGCGTAAATGGGCTGGCGTAACCGTGCCTAATTTAAAATAGGCAGGTAGGGGGCGTGATCCATGTAAATGAATCGTGGCCCCACGTAAATGACGCTCTTTTCGAACGGCGCATGCGCCGTCCGTGGACGAATCCCAGTGCGCATGCTCAAAATTACGCCGCAAATACTCATTGGTTTCGGCTTGAACGTAACTTACGCAAAGCCCTATTCGTGAACGTTTTACGCAAATGACGTAAAATTCAACGCTGTCCCGACGTCCATACTTTACATTACATACACCCCATATAGCAGGAGTAACTTTACGCCGGACTTACGCTTTAGAACTTTAGAGAATCGGCGTATCTAGCTCATTTGCATATTTAACGCGTAAATCGACGGAAGCGCCACCTAGCTGCCAGTGTAAATATGCAACTAAGATACGTTGGCGTAAGAGACTTACGCCGGTCGAATCTAAGCAAAATTACGGCGTATCTTGCTTTCTGAATATAGAAGTTACGCGGCGTATCTCGACATATGCCAACGTAACTATGGGTTAGTTTAAAAAAAAATAAACATGTCATACCTCCACTGTGCAATTCGTTTTGTACAGAATGGCCCCAAACATCCTCTTCTGGGGTCCCACGGGGGCTCTCGCGTCTCCTCTCCGCAAGAGCTAACCCACCTCTGGGAAGCTCTTTCCTGAGAGGGTTACCTTGCGGCCGTGCTCCCGTGTGATACTCAGGGGCCATAGCCGCCAAGTGTATGACTCGGCCCCGGCGCGCCGCATCATTGATTTGATCGACAGCAGCGAGGGCCAATGGTTGCGCTGCTATCAACCAACCACTGAAGAGCCGACTAGAGCTTGGTGAAAGCAACGCAGGATTGCCCGCAAGGAGATTTGGGTCTCAAATAAGTAAAACGGGGGCTTGGGGGGGGGGGGGGCGGTGACTGCAAGCCTAACTAACAACTAACTATATGCAAAATTGAGAACACAGAAAAGTCGGGGAGAACTAGAGATGCAGGGAGCAGATGGGAAGGGGGAACCAAAAAACTTTGATCAGGAGCAGGTACAAGGTAGCAGGGTACAGGGCAGGAACAGGATAACGGCTGGCAAAATAACTGACAGCAAGCAAAATACTGAAATGACAGGCACTTAGTAGAGGAGGATCTAAATATCCTCCCAGCAGCCAGCATCTGGTAGAAACTGATGCTAAGTCATGCTACACTGTACGCAAATTAAATTTATGTCAACCCCTTTAAGATGCTTCTAGTGTATTCCTTTCTATAAATGATGTGAACCAAACAGTGGTGCCCCATCCATAGATGGCGCACAGGGGGCTGCCTCCCCTATGCATGCGTCCTCCTCCTGATCTACTTATCAGTGGCGCTGGACAATGAATTCCAATGCGGCAGGGTGTTTTTTTTGAAGCACCTGATTAAAGCCAGAGGCTCTAATAGGCTTCAAAAAAGGGTGAGCTCGGAGCGCAGAGTATTGCGCTCTGAGCCCACCCAGTTGTGTGACCATAGCGAATGAATTTTCACCATTATCACACTAAAGTTCTTCTCCGCCAATCAGGAGGAGAGTCTGTGAGGCCTGTTTCACGATTGGCCTAAGCGTCAGGAGATCCTATTGGATGCCCATCGCTTTAGTGGAAGAGGAGACACGGAAGGAAGCTGGAGGAGCGGACACCGGAGCCGCCGAGGCCGCTGTCTGCACTCCAGGAGAGAACACCACAGCCCCACGTCACACAAGCGGGGGAGTGCCGGACCGCTCGTGGGAGGTGCTATTTCAGTGCCGTGCCCCCTCCACCCCAAAAGAAGCCACCAGCCGCCACTGAAACCAAAAAACCCAGTGACAGAATACCTGACTAGTAACAAACAGAAGCCTAACTAACAACTAACTATATGCAAAATGGAGAACACCGAAAAGTGGGGGACAACTGGAGATGCGGGGAGCAGATGGGAAGGGGGAACCAAAAAACTCTGATCAGGAACAGGGCAGAGCAGGTACAAGGTAGCAGGGTACAGGGCAGGAACAGGATAACGGCTGGCAAAATAACTGGCAGCAAGCAAAACACTGGAATGAGAGGCACTTAGTAAAGGAGGACCTAAATATCCTCCCAGCAGCCAGCATCTGGTAGAAACTGATGCTCGGCCATGCAACACTGTACGCAAATTAAATTTGTCATTTTTTTTTCACTCCCCCCACGCCATCTCCCCCTGTAATTGGACACATTGGATTTTTTGTCAGCAGGTCCCGGACAGTAATTCATGGCTGTGTCCAATAACAGCCCAGAGCTCTGACAGGTGTGTTTTATACACATAACAAGTTGTCGTTTAGGCCCCTTTCACACTTATACGACTTGTCCAACGATGTTGGACTCCAAAATCGCATGACAAGTCATTCTCCATGATTTTCAATGACTACCATTCATATTAGCACGTCTTTAAGTTGTGCCAACTTAAAAGTAGGTCCTGCACTACTTTTTTTTCTGAAGTCGGATCAAAGTCAGATCCCCGTATTAACGGATCCGACTTTGGCATGCAACTTGTGCATGAAGGGGAACTCCACACCAATTAAAAAAAAAAGAAAACGGCATGGGTTTCCTTCTTCATGAGCATACCAGGCTCTTCGGTCTGGTATGGTTTTTAAGGGGGGTTCCGCCCAAAATCCATACCAGACCCTTATCCGAGCATGCAGCCCGGCCGGTCAGGAAATATGGTGGGGACCAGCGAGCCCCACTCCTGAACCGTACCAGGCTGCATGCCCTCAATATGGGGGGGTGGGTGCTTTGGGGCAGGGGGGCCTTGTGCCCCCCACCCCAAAGCACCTTGTCCCCATGTTGATGTGGACAAGGGCCTCTTCCCGACAACCCTGGCCGTTGGGAGTCGTGGTCTGCGGATGGGGGGGCTTATCTGAATCTGGGAGCCCCTGGCCGGTCAGGAAGGGAGTGGGGGCGAGCGAGCACCCCACCCCTCCTGAGCCGTACCGGGCAGCATGCCCTCAACATTGGGGGGTCAGGTGCTCTGGGGCAGGGGGGTGCACTGCGGCCCCCCCACCCCAGAGCACCCTGTCCCCATGTTGATGAGGACAGGGCCCCTTCCCGACAACCCTGGCCGTAGGTTGTCAGGGTATGCGGGCGGGAGGCTTATCGGAATCTGGGAGCCCCCTTTAATAAGGGGGCCCCCAGATCCCAGCCCCCCACCCTATGTGAATTAGTATGGGGGTACATTGTACCCCTACCCATTCACCTGGGGAAAAAAGTTTCAAAAATAAAACACACTACAAAGGTTTTTAATCGCTTGCCGACCAGCTGCCGCAGTTTTACGGCAGCAGGTCGGCTCTGCTGGGCGAGATCACATAGATCTACGTCATCTCGCCCCTGGGGGGATATTTTTGTTTATAGCGCAAAAACTAAAAACCGCAGAGGTGATCAAATACCACCAAAAGAAAGCTCTATTTCTGGTAAAAAAAAAGGACGTCAATCTTGTTTGGGAGCCACGTCGCACGACCGCGCAATTGACAGTTAAAGCGACGCAGTGCCGAATCGCACTCAAAAAAGTGGCCTGGTCTTTGACCAGCAATATGGTCCGGGGCTGAAGTGGTTAAAGTAATTTATTATACCGGGACAACAATCAGTGGCGGCTGGTGGGTATTTAATTTGGGGGGGGGGGCACTGCCAGAACCACCCCCCCCCACCCGGGGCAGCCGATAGCTTGACAATGATAGTGACCCCGCCATGGCCGTGTCATTTACCTGATCGTAGCTGTTATCTACTCTCCTCCTTCTCCTCTCCTACTCCAGCTCCGGTGTCCGCTCCGTTATCTCCTACAGCGTACTCTTCCACCTACAGTGGGTGACCGCGATATTGTGTCAATCTCGCTCCCTTTCTCGGCGAGATTGACCACCTGCGAGCCCCATCACGGGAGCCAGCGCTGAGCTGGCTTCCCGCGATGGAGACAAAGCCGTCATAGAAGCGACGGGGATCCGACGTGGATTCCCGCCAATTCTACACGGGGGCAGCGTTTGTTATGAATCCTGAGGGGGAAGTCCCCGCCGGATTTTAAATAAAAATCCGGCATGGGTTCCCCCTCAGGAGCATAACGGGACCTTAGGTCTGTTATGGGTTGTAAGGAGACCCCCCTACGCCAAAAAAACGGCGTGGGGGTCCCCCCACAATCCATACCAGACCTGTATCCATAGCACGCCAGACGGTCAGAAAGGGAGTGGGGGTGAGCGAGCGACCCCCCCCCCCCCCCTCCTGAGCCGTACCGGGAAGCATGCCCTCAACATGGGGGGGGTCAGGTGCTCTGGGGCAGGGGGGCGCACTGTTGATGACAGGGCCCCTTCCCGACAACCCTGGCCGTTGGTTGTCGGGGTATGCGGGCGGGAGGCTTATCGGAATCTGGGATGGTCGCTTTTAATAAAAAAGATGTCGGCGGGCTTCTTCCGACATCTTCGGACGGGGGGGTGGGTCTTCTGCGCTCTCCGGGGGGTCTTCTCCCGCTCTCCGGGGGTTTTCTCCGCTCTCAGGGGGGTCTTCTCCGCTCTCCGGGGTCTTCTCCCACTGTCCGGTGCCTTCTTCTTTTTCAGGACTGGCCGCCGCTATCTTCGTGTGTTAGCTCAATTACTAGCGGCGGCCAGTCCGCTCTTCTGTCGCGTCTTCTCTTCTTCTCTTCTCCAGATGTTGACGTGATGCTTCCTCCCGCTGTTATGTCGGGCGCACGGCTCGCAGCGACTTATAGAGGCCTATCTTGTGACGTCGCAGTCATGGGTAGGGGTACTCATTCACTTAGGGTGGGGGGCTGGTATCTGGGGGCCCCCTTATTAAAGGGGGCTCCCAGATTCCGATAAGCCTCACGCCCGCATACCCCGACAACCAACGGCCAGAGTTGTCGGGAAGGGGCCCTGTCCTCATCAACATGGGGACAGGGTGCTCTGGGGTGGGGGGGCGCAGTGCGCCACCCTGCCCCAGAGCACCTGACCCCCCCATGTTGAGGGCATGCTGCCCCGTACGGGTCAGGAGGGAGGGGGGTCGCTCGCTCGCTCGCCCCCACTCCCTTCCTGACCAGCCGGCCGGCGTGCTTTGGATACGGGTCTGGTATGGATTGTGGGGGGACCCCCACGGCGTAGGGGGGTCTCCTTACAACCCATAATAGACCTAAGGGCCCGGTATGCACCTGAGGGGGGAACCCATGCCGGATTTTTATTTAAAATCCGGCGGGGAGTTCCCTCTCAGGATTCATAACAAACGCCGCCCACGTGTAGAATTGGCGGGAATGCGCGGACCAGTTTCCGCGGACATGTTAGATGGTGTGTACGGCCTATCAGACAGGTTTCCAGCGGACAAAAGTTTCTAAGCATGCTAAGAAACTTGTCCACTGGAAACCTGTCCGTCGGACATGTCCGCTGGTTAGTACACCTAACCAGCGGACCGAAATCCCCCGCATGCGTCGAATTGATTCGACGCATGCGTGGAAGCATTTTACTTCCTTGTTTGCACACGTCGCGGTGTCACCGTCACGTCACCGCGTTCTGTGTCTGAGGGGATTTTGGTCTGATGGTGTGTACACACATCAGACTAAAATATCCCAGGAGACATGTCCGATGAAAACGGACCGTTTTCATCGGACATGTATCCTCGTGTGTACGCGGCCTTACGCTTAGGCCCGTCGGGAAACAGTTCTCACGACCTGCCTCCTGAAGGTGGGGAGCAACTTTAGTGTGAAAATAGTGAAAATTAATTTGCTTTTGTCACATAACAGGGTGGGATCGGGGCGCCCCGAGCCCACCCTTTTTTTTATCCTATTGGAGCCTCTGGATCTAATCACGTGCTTTAAAAATCCACACCTCCCCATTGGAATCCACGCAACCGGCGCCCTGATATGTAGATTAGGGGGGCCGGACGCATGGATAGGGGGTGCGCCCTCTATGGACGGGCCGCCACTAACAACAATCTAGAAAATTTCACTTCTGATATATTTAAAAACGTTTGTCTTTTTACTAAGTACATTTCACTTTGCACCTTTTGTAGTGTTTGGGTTTTGCATTTATGGAGTGGACTCTGGAGGAAATCTGGGACTCGGTATAAATGAAATGTTGGGAAAGAGAAAACGCATCCATCGCCTGAAGTAGAGAGTTTTCTTCTTCTTCTTTTTTTTTCCGATGTGCTAGCAAATTGTTTAATTCCTCCCATCATTGTGCCTAATTATATCTATGAGAAAAAATGAGACTACAGAGGCCGAGAACCCCCCAGATATTTGGCATAATGTGCCTGCGTGATAATTGAAAGTTCTCTGTGAAAGAATTTTAGATTTTTCCGGGGAGCGACGGATGCTGCTTTTATTATCGAAACTTAATCCAGCAAATTCCTATTAGCATTTTATTAATATCCACAGTGGACATCGGAGAGTGACTTCATTAGCAGAGACAGTGCTTTATGTTTGGGGCTGGCAGTTTCTGATATCTTTTTTTTTAAATACTTTTGTTTATTCTTATTTTATTTCTTTTTTTATAGGTTTGCAACAGATAAAAATAAAACATTGACTGCAGACAGTCCAAAATCTGCAAAATCTGGTGCAGCTGTGCGTGGTAGCCAATCAGCTTATAACTTTAGCTTGTTCAATTAACCACTTTTTGCGATTCGGCACTGCGTCGCTTTAACTGACAATTGCGCGGCCGTGCGACGTGGCTCCCAAACAAAATTGGCATCCTTTTTATCCCACAAATAGAGCTTTCTTTTGGTGGTAATTGCAATGCATGAATCTATGTATTGTATTCAGTGGTGGTGCAGAAGAGAGAGGGGGCGGCGCTCCTGCGCCCTCTATGGACGCACCGTCACTGAGTGGAGGAGAGAAAACCCCTGTGATGTAGTGCTGTGAAGCCTCCTGGTTACCTGACATGAAAGCAGCCTTCTGATAGGCCTAATAAGAACTCCGCCTTCCAGTTCTTTACTGTAAGAGAGACAGTACAGACCAAAAGTTTGGACACACCTTCTCATTCCAAGAGTTTTCTTTATTTTCATGACTATGAAAATTGTAGATTCACACTGAAGGCATCAAAACTATGAAGTAACACATGTGGAATTATATACATAACAAAAAAGTGTGACACAACTGAAAATATATGTCATATTCTAGGTCCTTTTGCTTCGATTACTGCTTTGCACACTCTTGGCATTCTCTTGTCACCTGAAATGCTCTTCCAACAGTCTTGAAGGAGTTCCCAGAGATGCTCGGCACTTGTTGGCCCTTTTGCCTTCACTCTGCGGTCCAGCTCACCCCAAACCATCTCGATTGGGTTCAGGTCCGGTGACTGTGGGGGCCAGGTCATCTGGCGCAGCACCCCATCACTCTCCTTCTTGGTCAAATAGCCCTTCCCCCGCCTGGAGGTGTGTTTGGGGTCATTGTCCTGTTGAAAAATAAATGATGGTCCAACTAAACGCAAAGCGGATGGAATAGCATGCCGCTGCAAGATTCTGTGGTAGCCATGCTGGTTCAGTATATAAATCCCCAACAGTGTCACCAGCAAAGCACCCCCACACCATCACACCTCCTCCTCCATGCTTCACAGTGGGAACCAGGCATGTAGAGTCCATCCGTTCACCTTTTCTGCGTCGCACAAAGACACGGTGGTTGGAACCAAAGATCTCAAGTTTGGACTCATCAGACCAAAGCACAGATTTCCACTGGTCTAATGTCCATCCCTTGTGTTCTTTATCCCAAACAAGTCTCTTCTGCTTGTTGCCTTTCTTTAGCAGTGGTTTCCTAGCAGATATTCTACCATGAAGGCCGGATTCACACCGGAGTCTCCTCTTATCAGTTCTTCTAGAGATGTGTCTGCTGCAAAGGGTGGCTACTTTGAAGAACCTAGACTATGACATATATTTTCAGTTGTTTCACACTTTTTTGTTATGTATATAATTCCACATGTGTTAATTCATAGTTTTGATGCCTTCAGTGTGACTACAATTTTCATAGTCCTGAAAATAAAGAAAACTCTTTGAATGAGAAGGTGTGTCCAAACTTTTGGTCTGTACTGTATATATCAGTGAATGATGATATTTTCTGCAATTTTAGCAATGATTGAAGGAACTTTTCTGATCTCTTCCAGGATTACGTGCTGCCACCTGCCTTTCCAGAGTAAATGGCTCTATGTGGGGACAGAGAGAGGAAACACGCACATTGTAAATATCGAATCCTTCATTCTGTCTGGATACGTCGTCATGTGGAACAAGGCAATAGAGCTGTGAGTATGACCGTGTACATTCATAGTTATCATTGTGTGACTGGTAAAAGCAAATAATGCCACGCTCAAAATCAGTGGAAGTTCTTTGCAGGTGGTAAAAGCCACAGTGGGCGCTCTTCCTCTGACGCTCACTCTCTAACACCAGTACAGACATAAATACAAAAAATTGAGCCGGCAACTCCAAACGTCCTTATTGCTTCTTTATTGGTGCATGAAAAAAGTGAGTAAAAACATACAGGCTTGCGTCTCTGTATGTTTTTACTCACTTTTGTATGCACCAATAAAGAAGCAATAAGGACATTTGAAGTTGCCGGCCTTATTATTTGTATTTTAAATCATTGTGTGACACCGTACCCCCACATGCTGGGACTTTTATTTAGAAAATAACTATGCCAAGTGTCAGGGTGTCATGGTTCTGGGATGCCAAGTGTCAGGGTGTCATGATTCTGGGACCCCCAAATGTCAGGGTGTCATGGTTCTGGGATGCCAAGTGTCAGGGTGTCATTGTTCTGGGATCCCAAGTGTCAGGGTGTCATGGTTCTGGGACCCCCAAATGTCAGGGTGTCATGTTTCTGGGATGCCAAGTGCCAGGGTGTCATGTTTCTGGGATGCCAAGTGTCAGGGTGTCATGTTTCTGGGATGCCAAGTGTCAGGGTGTCATGGTTCTGGGATGCCAAGTGTCAGGGTGTCATGGTTCTGGGATGCCAAGTGTCAGGGTGTCATGGTTCTGGGATGCCAAGTGTCAGGGTGTCATGGTTCTGGGATGCCAAGTGTCAGGGTGTCATGGTTCTGGGATGCCAAGTGTCAGGGTGTCATGGTTCTGGGATCCCAAGTGTCGGGGTGTCATGGTTCTGGGACCCACACGTGTCGGGGTGTCATGGTTCTGGGACCCACACGTGTCGGGGTGTCATGGTTCTGGGACCCACACGTGTCGGGGTGTCATGGTTCTGGGACCCCCACGTGTCGGGGTGTCATGGTTCTGGGACCCCCACGTGTCGGGGTGTCATGGTTCTGGGACCCCCACGTGTCGGGGTGTCATGGTTCTGGGACCCCCACGTGTCGGGGTGTCATGGTTCTGGGACCCCCACGTGTCGGGGTGTCATGGTTCTGGGACCCCCACGTGTCGGGGTGTCATGGTTCTGGGACCCCCACGTGTCGGGGTGTCATGGTTCTGGGACCCCCACGTGTCGGGGTGTCATTGTTCTGGCTGTGTGTTGAGTTCTTTTTAAGGGGACAGCAAATTTACACTGTTATACAAGCTGTGCACTCACCACTTTACAAAGTGTCATTTCTTCAGTGTTCTTCAGTGTTGTCATGAAAAGATAGAAGAAAATGTTTCCAAAAATGTGAGGGGAGTACTTACTTTTGTGAGATACTGTAAATGATGTCTATGCCGTCACCCTGACCATAGTTAGTGATTTGTCAGCTGAAGCCGGGTGTCCATGTAGTTGGGAGAAGTGAACGTGTGTCCAGCGTTCAGACGGGGCAGCACAGGGAAGAGGTTCCTCTCGGGCTGTAATGTTCTGGTGTGTATTATAAGGTGTAGTGTAAGTCTAGTGATGACTGCGAAAAGCAGAGTGTGATTTGTGAACTGTCCCTTTTCATCTGATCCCCCCCCCCCCCCATTAGCGGCGGTATAAATCGTGAAGATGAAATGCCGCAGCCTTTTCTCAGCCGGTTTTATGTTGTGGCATTTAGGAGAAATGAATACAAATCTAACAGGTTTGCAATTATTAAAGTGATACATTTTCTTCTCTCTAATCGGAGAAAAGACATAAATCACGGCTTCATCTCTGACCTTTCCACAGATCTAGGGATTGCCGGTCTTCCTGATCTCTTCCGCTTCTCCAAGTCCCCTCTATATCTCCGCCATCATATATTCCTCATACATTCTGAGGAACGAACGTTCCTTCCTGATCTCTTCCGCTTCTCCAAGTCCCCTCTACATCTCCGCCATCATATATTCCTCATACATTCTGCGGAACGTTCCTTCCTGATCTCTTCCGCTTCTCCAAGTCCCCTCTATATCTCCACCATCATATATTCCTCATACATTCTGAGGAATGTTCCTTCCTGATCTCTTCTGCTTCTCCAAGTCCCCTCTATATCTCCACCATCATATATTCCTCATACATTCTGAGGAACGTTCCTTCCTGATCTCTTCCGCTTCTCCAAGTCCCCTCTACATCTCCGCCATCATATATTCCTCATACATTCTGCGGAACGTTCCTTCCTGATCTCTTCGCTTCTCCAAGTCCCCTCTATATCTCCGCCATCATATATTCCTCATCCATTCTGAGGAACGTTCCTTCCTGATCTCTTCCGCTTCTCCAAGTCCCCTCTATATCTCCGCCATCATATATTCCTCATACATTCTAAGAAACGTTCCTTCCTGATCTCTTCGCTTCTCCAAGTCCCCTCTACATCTCCGCCATCATATTCCTCATACATTCTGCGGAACGTTCCTTCCTGATCTCTTCCGCTTCTCCAAGTCCCCTCTACATCTCCGCCATCATATATTCGTCATACATTCTGAGGAACGTTCCTTCCTGATCTCTTCCGCTTCTCTAAAGTCCCCTCTACATCTCCGCCATCATATTCCTCATACATTCTGCGGAACGTTCCTTCCTGATCTCTTCCGCTTCTCCAAGTCCCCTCTACATCTCCGCCATCATATATTCCTCATACATTCTGCGGAACGTTCCTTCCTGATCTCTTCGCTTCTCCAAGTCCCCTCTATATCTCCGCCATCATATATTCCTCATCCATTCTGAGGAACGTTCCTTCCTGATCTCTTCCGCTTCTCCAAGTCCCCTCTATATCTCCGCCATCATATATTCCTCATACATTCTAAGAAACGTTCCTTCCTGATCTCTTCCGCTTCTCCAAGTCCCCTCTATATCTCCGCCATCATATATTCCTCATACATTCTAAGAAACGTTCCTTCCTGATCTCTTCCGCTTCTCCAAGTCCCCTCTACATCTCCGCCATCATATTCCTCATACATTCTGCGGAACGTTCCTTCCTGATCTCTTCCGCTTCTCCAAGTCCCCTCTACATCTCCGCCATCATATATTCCTCATACATTCTGAGGAACGTTCCTTCCTGATCTCTTCCGCTTCTCCAAGTCCCCTCTACATCTCCGCCATCATATATTCCTCATACATTCTAAGGAACGTTCCTTCCTAATCTCTTCCGCTTCTCCAAGTCCCCTCTACATCTCCGCCATCATATATTCCTCATGCATTCTGAGGAACGAACGTTCCTTCCTGTCAAAGCTGACTATCTTCATCCTTGAAATATTTAAACTGCCCATCAGAACCGTGCTCTACAGATCCCAGGAGCCCAAATGGCCTTTTATCTCCTCCTGGGCCTTTTCTATTTGGTCAACATGAGGTTGTTTGTTAATGTCTCAGGAATGCTTTGTGACAATTGGGATTGATTGGCTCCTAAAGACTATTGTTATTAAAAAAAAAAACGTTATTACTGTAGCGGTCTGCTCCTGTTGAACAGGCGCTGCGTTGGGTTTTGTGGGGATCTGGGCTGCTATTTTGCTCGGACTGATGTGATGGCGGGTTTGGCCTCTGTTCTGGCCATGGCCGTGCTGGGAGTTCCACCGTTGTTCGCCTGGGGGTGTCGTTGCCACCTCAGGCCAAGGGTGGCAGCAGCAAGGTCAGGGTGCATTGGGTGTTCCCCTCAGCAGCGAATCAGTTGGTGTGGTCGCCCCGCTGTGCATGCTGGGGAGGGGTACTTAAGGGACAGACGCCATTGGTGTGGGGTCTGTTGTGCACGCCTTGTGGCCCGCCTGGCCTGAGGTGCGTGTCCTGAATCCTGACTCCGGGGCCACGTTGGTCCGGGGTCTCGGCTTTGCCTGGTAGGCCCAGTAGTCAGACTGGGGCCTGCCTTTTCAGAGGTGATCCTGTACCGTCCGTTCCGCGGGAGGAGGTCGCTTGATGAAGGAAGCCAGGGGATGACCTATCCTGGAGAGGACCATGCAAGAGGCTGGTATCTTGGGAGAAGGCCTGAAAACTTCATCGAAGGATGCACCGTACAGTGAGAGGCTTGCCGGTGTCGCCTGTCGGGCCTAAAGTTCTATCAGAGTTAAGCTGGAGAGATCTGAGTGCTGAATCCTGTGGCAGAGGATTCCGGACCAAAAATGTCTCCTCATAAAAGAAGGTCTGTGGCAGAGACTGTACAATTTTCCGTGCGCCAACTTAGTTGCTAGGCCAGTGAGAGGGACCTCAACTTGGTTTAGAGGGCCAGTGAGAGGTGAGCAATACCCACTCTGGCTAGAGTGGCGATGAGAACTGTTTGCTGGAAGCAGGAGTGTTTCCTATTTGTGAATATACACCTGAACCTACCTATCTACCTACCTTTCCACCCCTCATCCTTCTCTTCTACAAGTTCTGCAAAAAAATCCCATAAAAAGAAGTATATTGTGTGGACATTGGAATCCTTCAGACTCTCTTTTTTCACCCTGGACAGCGAGAACATAGAGGTAACGTGCCGCCCACAAATACTCAGCAGCTCCTCCGGGGGTAGTGCTACATTACGTTTCAAGAAAAGTACAAAAATACGTCCACGCAGGGGCTCGATTGGCAGACCACAATGCAACGGAAAAAGTCTGATGTGAGCTTTTGGATGGGAATTCCCACCAGCAAAAGTTTGAGAGCAGGTTCTCTATTAAACCGTTCGTCTGTATGGAATTCCGACGGAGGAAAAAACACGCATCCTCGGAAAGAATTTGACGCATGCTCGGAACCATTGAACTTCATTTTCTCGGCTTGTCGTCGTGTTGTACGTCACCTCGTTCTTAATGCTCGAAAGTTCAGAGAACTCTTGTGTGACCGTGTGTATGCAAGACAAGCTTGAGCTTAGTTTTGAGCTTGGTCTTTTTGGAGAGCAGCCTGTATTTCTCCTGAGGTTACCTGTGGGGGTTTTCTTTGTATCCTGGGTAATTCTTCCACCAGTTGTGGTTGCAATCTTTCTTGGTCTACCTGACCTTGGCCTGGTATCAAAAGACCCCCGAATTTTCCATTTCTTCTTAAGTGATTAAACAGTACTGACTGGCATATTCAAGGCTTTGGACATCTTTAATATCCTTTTCCAACTTTGTCAAGTTTCAATACCTTGTTACGCAGGTCATTTGACTGTTCTTTTATACCTCCTCATTGCTCAGTGTCTAGGTCAGGGGTGTCCAAACTTTTTTCAAAGAGGGCCAGATTTGATGAAGTGAACATGCGTAAGGGCCGACCATTTTGCCTGACATTTTTTGAACCAATAAAATTCGGTCTAAGTGTGTTCGTCCGAGCACTAATACACTGCCCAACAGGAATTCTCTAGCCTTTGTGGCTGTGTGTGGTGAAGAGATGAGCTTGGACGTGTTATTTGGATGCACTGTATATATATCTTTTGTGGTACCAGCAAATCCCAGAGCGCTGCTCAGGAATAAGGATGAGCTTGGGTGTGTTATTTGGATATACCGTATTTTTTGGCGTATAACATGCACAGGCTTAATATTGCCATGAATACAGCCTCACATGTGCCATAAATGCAGCCTCGCATGTGCCATCAGTGCAGCCTGATTGATGCCCATCTGCAGCCTCGGAGGGGACAGGAAGGGGGAGGGGATGAGTGCCGATAGATTACAAACAGGAAAATCTCTTGTTTACTCGGTTACCTCTTTAATACAAATTCCTGCCTCCTATGATAGACAGAACAGTCATTCAATGGCATCCCAGGAGACTGGACTTTCTATTACAGATGCCGCTGAGTAAACAGGAGATTCTCTTCATGTAATCTGATGGCACTTGTCCCGCCCCCTCCCTGTCCCCTCCAAGGCAGCGCCGATAAATAAGGTATTGGGGGCCACAAACAATACATCCATATTCATAGGGGGGCCGTATTAAATTGCCAGGGGGGCCACAATTGGCCCGCGGGCCGGACTTTGGACATGCCTGGTCTAGGTGAATCCATGTGAGAACGAAAAAAACTCATTGGACTATTTATACACAGTCACTACTTGTGATTTAAAAAGCCACAAATGTGGCAAATTAACCTTTAATTGCAATCTTAACCTGTGTGTGCCACCTTCTGTGTCTGTACCAAAGCCAAACATTCCAGGGTGTGTAAACTTTTGATCAGGGCCATTTGGGTGATTATAAATGGCTTCATGTGATTGCTATCAGGGCCGATCCTAGGGTCACAGGCACCTGGGTGCAGAAAGATTTCTGGCGCCCCCACGTGGAAGTGGTCATTTTACTAACTCCTCCCTTTACAAATGTTTCTATGGCAATGACTCCACCACAGAGATGCTCCCCCATGAAGTCTTCATTACCCCGGGATCCTTACATGATCTCATAATAAACAAAATACAGGAAGAGAAGCAGAGTACTTTATTGGGACCTGGAGGGGGGCCTCTCTGATGGACACTGAGAGGCAGGGCTGTCTTAATGAGGGGGCACACCTGGACATTGCCCAGGGGCCCCAGCTGCATAGGGGGGCCCCTGCACTCTCCCCAAAGCATAGATATATGGGGCATAGAGGGGTCAGAGTGCTGGGGGGATATCAGGGGGTGTAGAGGGGTCAGAATCCTGGGGGGATATCTGGGGTGGAGAGGGGTCAGAGTCCTGGGGGGATATCTGGGGTGTAGAGGGGTCAGAGTCCTGGGGGGATATCTGGGGTGTAGAGGGGTCAGAGTCCTGGGGGGATATCTGAGGAGTAGAGGGGTCAGAGTCCTGGGGGGATATCTGAGGAGTAGAGGGGTCAGAGTCCTGGGGGGGATATCTGAGGAGTAGAGGGGTCAGAGTGCTGGGGGGGATATCTGGGGTGTAGAGGAGTCAGAGTGCTGGGGGGATATCTGGGGTGTAGAGGGGTCAGAGTGCTGGGGGGATATCTGGGGTGTAGAGGGGTCAGAGTGCTGGGGGGATATCTGGGGTGTAGAGGGGTCAGAGTGCTGGGGGGATATCTGGGGTGTAGAGGGGTCAGAGTCCTGGGGGGATATCTGGGGGTGTAGAGGGGTCAGAGTCCTGGGGGGATATCTGGGGAGTAGAGGGGTCAGAGTGCTGGGGGATATCTGGGGTGTAGAGCGGTCAGAGTGCTGGGGGGATATCTGGGATGTAGAGGGATCAGAGTGATGGGGGGATATCTGGGGTGTAGAGGGGTCAGAGTCCTGGGGAGATATCTGGGGTGTAGAGGGGTCAGAGTCCTGGGGGATATCTGGGGTGTAGAGGGGTCAGAGTGCTGGGGGGATATCTGGGGTGGAGAGGGGTCAGAGTGCTGGGGGGATATCTGGGGTGGAGAGGGGTCAGAGTCCTGGGGGGATATCTGGGGTGTAGAGGGGTCAGAGTGCTGGGGGGGATATCTGGGGTGTAGAGGGGTCAGAGTGCTGGGGGGATATCTGGGGTGTAGAGGGGTCAGAGTGCTGGGGGGATATCTGGGGTGTAGAGGGGTCAGAGTCCTGGGGGGATATCTGGGGGTGTAGAGGGGTCAGAGTCCTGGGGGGATATCTGGGGTGTAGAGGGGTCAGAGTGCTGGGGGGATATCTGGGGTGTAGAGGGGCCAGAGTGCTGGGGGGATATCAGGGGGTGTAGAGGGGTCAGAGTGCTGGGGGGATATCTGGGGAGTAGAGGGGTCAGAGTGTTGGGGGGATATCTGGGGTGTAGAGGGGTCAGAGTGCTAGGGGGATATCTGGGATGTAGAGGGATCAGAGTGCTGGGGGGATATCTGGGGTGTAGAGGGGTCAGAGTGCTGGGGGGATATCTGGGGTGGAGAGGGGTCAGAGTCCTGGGGAGATATCTGGGGTGTAGAGGGGTCAGAGTCCTGGGGGGATATCTGGGGTGTAGAGGGGTCAGAGTCCTGGGGGGATATCTGGGATGTAGAGGGGTCAGAGTCCTGGGGAGATATCTGGGGTGTAGAGGGGTCAGAGTCCTGGGGGGATATCTGGGGTGTAGAGGGGCCAGAGTGCTGGGGGGATATCAGGGGGTGTAGAGGGGTCAGAGTGCTGGGGGATATCTGGGGTGTAGAGGGGCCAGAGTGCTGGGGGGATATCAGGGGGTGTAGAGGGGTCAGAGTGCTGGGGGGATATCTGGGGTGTAGAGGGGTCAGAGTGCTGGGGGGATATCTGGGGAGTAGAGGGGTCAGAGTGTTGGGGGGATATCTGGGGTGTAGAGGGGTCAGAGTGCTAGGGGGATATCTGGGATGTAGAGGGGTCAGAGGTCAGAATGATTGTTCCTGTAGTTAATTCGTATCTCCACCCAAAAGGGGAAGCTCCGGTTGTCTGCCTCCTACCTACTTGATGTATGTTTACCTGCACTGTCTCCCTTTTAGGGGCCCCAGAGCATTACTTTGCCCATGGGGCCCATAATGCTATTAAGATGGCCCTGCAGACAGGGCTTCAGTTAGAGAGTTTGTTAGAAAGACCCCCCCAGACATACTACAGACATGATACAGGGGATGATCAGAAACTGCAGACATACTACAGGGGATGGACAGGGGCTGTGTATCCTATGCAATCTATCATGCCATAAAACATCTAGAGCGGGGCAGCCCAGAGCACGTGTAAAGGAATGCTGGGGATGCCATCCCCCAGCACACAGCACACTGAACACTGTGACTCCCCTCGGTTCTCTCTCTCTGTGTAGCCCAAGATAGAGATGGGAGGGGGAGGCATTCCAACTGGAGTTGGTGGAGACAGAGCGGGATCCAAGACTCCCAGTGTTAGGAATTCATTACTGTACATCAGCACTCAGCAGCCACTGAAGACTAGAACTCTCATGTCAGGAGGAGGAGCGGCCCCTCCCCCGAGCACTGCCAGGCTGGACGGGCTACCCTATGCTCACACATCAGTTCTGGACGGACACAAACAAGGAGAGAAGGAGGGAGGGGAGAACTCTGGCACTTCGGCGCCCCCCAGCTCTGCAGGCGCCTGGGTGCAAAGCAACCCTGTGCACCTTGTCTAGGATCGGCCCTGATTGCTATCCTTGAATAAAGGATCGTTTTTTGGCGCGGTGAGTCATGTTTTCAATATTAATGCCCAAATTTCACAATTTCTGCCAGGGTATGCAAACTTTTGAGCACGGCTGTATCTTCCCTCAGCGGCTTTACCACCAAAAGAAAGCGCTAAAGTTCCAAAAATATACAAAATTAATTTGGGCACAATGTTGAATAACGGAGTAATTGTCGGTCAAACTATCACATGTTTTATCACCCCCCGATCCCTGCGTGTTTTATCACCCCCCGATCCCTGCGTGTTTTATCACCCCCCCGATCCCTGCGTGTTTTATCACCCCCCGATCCCTGCGTGTTTTATCACCCCCGATCCCTGCGTGTTTTATCACCCCCGATCCCTGCGTGTTTTATCACCCCCGATCCCTGCGTGTTTTATCACCCCCGATCCCTGCGTGTTTTATCACCCCCCCCCGATCCCTGCGTGTTTTATCACCCCCCGATCCCTGCGTGTTTTATCACCCCCGATCCCTGCGTGTTTTTATCACCCCCCCCGATCCCTGCGTGTTTTATCACCCCCGATCCCTGCGTGTTTTATCACCCCCGATCCCTGCGTGTTTTATCACCCCACCCGATCCCTGCGTGTTTTATCACCCCCCGATCCCTGCGTGTTTTATCACCCCCCGATCCCTGCGTGTTTTATCACCCCCGATCCCTGCGTGTTTTATCACCCCCGATCCCTGCGTGTTTTATCACCCCCGATCCCTGCGTGTTTTATCACCCCCCCGATCCCTGCGTGTTTTATCACCCCCCCGATCCCTGCGTGTTTTATCACCCCCCGATCCCTGCGTGTTTTATCACCCCCGATCCCTGCGTGTTTTATCACCCCCCCCCGATCCCTGCGTGTTTTATCACCCCCCGATCCCTGCGTGTTTTATCACCCCCGATCCCTGCGTGTTTTATCACCCCCCCCCGATCCCTGCGTGTTTTATCACCCCCCGATCCCTGCGTGTTTTATCACCCCCGATCCCTGCGTGTTTTATCACCCCCGATCCCTGCGTGTTTTATCACCCCCCGATCCCTGCGTGTTTTATCACCCCCCCCGATCCCTGCGTGTTTTATCACCCCACCCGATCCCTTCGTGTTTTATCACCCCACCCGATCCCTGCGTGTTTTATCACCCCCCCGATCCCTGCGTGTTTTATCACCCCCCCCGATCCCTGCGTGTTTTATCACCCCACCCGATCCCTGCGTGTTTTATCACCCCCCGATCCCTGCGTGTTTTATCACCCCACCCGATCCCTGCGTGTTTTATCACCCCACCCGATCCCTGCGTGTTTTATCACCCCACCCGATCCCTGCGTGTTTTATCACCCCACCCGATCCCTTCGTGTTTTATCACCCCCCCCCTGATCCCTGCGTGTTTTATCACCCCTGATCCCTGCGTGTTTTATCACCCCCCCGATCCCTGCGTGTTTTATCACCCCCCCCCCCGATCCCGATCCCTGCGTGTATCACCCCCCCCGATCCCTGCATGTTTTATCACCCCCCGATCCCTGCGTGTTTTATCACCCCCCGATCCCTGCGTGTTTTATCACCCCCGATCCCTGCATGTTTTATCACCCCCCGATCCCTGCGTGTTTTATCACCCCCCGATCCCTGCGTGTTTTATCACCCCCGATCCCTGCGTGTTTTATCACCCCCGATCCCTGCGTGTTTTATCACCCCCGATCCCTGCGTGTTTTATCACCCCCGATCCCTGCGTGTTTTATCACCCCCCCCGATCCCTGCGTGTTTTATCACCCCCGATCCCTGCGTGTTTTATCACCCCCCCTATCCCTTCGTGTTTTATCACCCCCCCCCCCCCCCCGATCCCTTCGTGTTTTATCACCCCACCAGATCCCTTCGTGTTTTATCACCCCCCCCCCCCCCCCGATCCCTGCGTGTTTTATCGCCCCCGATCCCTGCGTGTTTTATCACCCCCCGATCCCTGCGTGTTTTATCACCCCCCGATCCCTGCGTGTTTTATCACCCCCCCGATCCCTGCGTGTTTTATCACCCCCCGATCCCTGCGTGTTTTATCACCCCCCGATCCCTGCGTGTTTTATCGCCCCCGATCCCTGCGTGTTTTATCACCCCCCGATCCCTGCGTGTTTTATCACCCCCCGATCCCTGCGTGTTTCATCACCCCCCGATCCCTGCGTGTTTTATCAACCCCCCCCCCCCGATCCCTTCGTGTTTTATCAACCCCCCCCCCCCCCCGATCCCTTCGTGTTTTCACCCCCCCAATTCCTGCGTGTTTTATCACCCCCCCCGATCCCTTCGTGTTTTATCAACCCCCCCCCCCCCCCGATCCCTTCGTGTTTTTATCACCCCCCCCCCCCGATCCCTGCGTGTTTTTATCACCCCCCGATCCCTGCGTGTTTTATCACCCCCCGATCCCTGCGTGTTTTATCACCCCCCGATCCCTGCGTGTTTTATCACCCCCCGATCCCTGCGTGTTTTTATCCCCCCCCCCCGATCCCTGCGTGTTTTTATCCCCCCCCCGATCCCTGCGTGTTTTATCACCCCCCCCCGATCCCTGCGTGTTTTATCACCCCCGATCCCTGCGTGTTTTATCACCCCCCCTATCCCTTCGTGTTTTATCACCCCCCCCCCCCCCCCCCGATCCCTTCGTGTTTTATCACCCCACCAGATCCCTTCGTGTTTTATCACCCCCCCCCCCCCCCGATCCCTGCGTGTTTTATCGCCCCCGATCCCTGCGTGTTTTATCACCCCCCGATCCCTGCGTGTTTTATCACCCCCCGATCCCTGCGTGTTTTATCACCCCCCGATCCCTGCGTGTTTTATCACCCCCCGATCCCTGCGTGTTTTATCGCCCCCGATCCCTGCGTGTTTTATCACCCCCCGATCCCTGCGTGTTTTATCACCCCCCGATCCCTGCGTGTTTCATCACCCCCCGATCCCTGCGTGTTTTATCAACCCCCCCCCCCCGATCCCTTCGTGTTTTTATCAACCCCCCCCCCCCCCCGATCCCTTCGTGTTTTCACCCCCCCCAATTCCTGCGTGTTTTATCACCCCCCCCGATCCCTTCGTGTTTTATCAACCCCCCCCCCCCCCCCCGATCCCTTCGTGTTTTTATCACCCCCCCCCCCCCCCCCGATCCCTGCGTGTTTTTATCACCCCCCGATCCCTGCGTGTTTTATCACCCCCCGATCCCTGCGTGTTTTATCACCCCCCGATCCCTGCGTGTTTTATCACCCCCCGATCCCTGCGTGTTTTATCACCCCCCGATCCCTGCGTGTTTTTATCCCCCCCCCCGATCCCTGCGTGTTTTATCACCCCCCCCCGATCCCTGCGTGTTTTATCACACCCCCCCCGATCCCTGCGTGTTTTATCACCCCCCCCCAATCCCTGCGTGTTTTATCACCCCCGATCCCTGCGTGTTTTATCACCCCCCCGATCCCTGCGTGTTTTATCACCCCCCCCGATCCCTGCGTGTTTTATCACCCCCCCGATCCCTGCGTGTTTTATCACCCCCCCGATCCCTGCGTGTTTTATCACCCCCCCGATCCCTACGTGCTTTATCACCCCCCCGATCCCTGCGTGTTTTATCACCCCACCCGATCCCTGCGTGTTTTATCAACCCCCCGATCCCTACGTGCTTTATCACCCCACCCGATCCCTGCGTGCTTTATCACCCCCCCGATCCCTGCGTGTTTTATCACCCCCCCGATCCCTGCGTGTTTTATCACCCCCCGATCCCTGCGTGTTTTATCACCCCCCGATCCCTGCGTGTTTTATCACCCCCCCCCCGATCCCTGCGTGTTTTATCACCCCCCCCCCCAATCCCTGCGTGTTTTATCACCCCCGATCCCTGGGTGTTTTATCACCCCCCGATCCCTGCGTGTTTTATCACCCCCCCCGATCCCTGCGTGTTTTATCACCCCCCCCCCCCGATCCCTCCGTGTTTTATCACCCCCCGATCCCTCCGTGTTTTATCACCCCCCGATCCCTCCGTGTTTTATATCGCCCCTGATCCCTTCGTGTTTTATCACCCCCCCCCCCCCCCCCGATCCCTTCGTGTTTTATCGCCCTCCGATCCCTGCGTGTTTTATCACCCCCCCCCAATCCCTGCGTGTTTTATCACCCCCCCCGATCCCTGCGTGTTTTATCACCCCCCCGATCCCTGCGTGTTTTATCACCCCCCCGTCCCCTGCGTGTTTTATCACCCCCCCGTCCCCTGCGTGTTTTATCACCCCCCCGATCCCTGCGTGTTTTATCACCCCACCCGATCCCTGCGTGTTTTATCACCCCCCGATCCCTGCGTGTTTTATCACCCCCCGATCCCTGCGTGTTTTATCACCCCCCCCCAATCCCTGCGTGTCTTATCACCCCCCCCGATCCCTGCGTGTTTTATCACCCCCCCCCCAATCCCTGCGTGTCTTATCACCCCCCCGATCCCCGCGTGTTTTATCACCCCCCGATCCCTGCGTGTTTTATCACCCCACCCGATCCCTGCGTGCTTTATCACCCCCCCGATCCCCGCGTGTTTTATCACCCCCCGATCCCTACGTGCTTTATCACCCCACCCGATCCCTGCGTGTTTTATCACCCCCCCGATCCCTGCGTGTTTTATCACCCCCCGATCCCTGCGTGTTTTATCACCCCCCGATCCCTGCGTGTTTTATCACCCCCCCCCCGATCCCTGCGTGTTTTATCACCCCCCCGATCACTGCGTGTTTTATCACCCCCCCCCCGATCCCTACGTATTTTATCGCCCCACACAAAGACGCTGCTTCACTCCACTAATGAAACAGTACATGGAATTGTTTTCTTTTCTAAGTGGATTCTCGCCATAAAATGAGCCGCAGTTAATTGATTTTTGCTGCTAGAATGGAACGCGGTGTTCTGGATTTGTTTATTTTCTCTGGTAGATGACACACATTGTGAGTTTGGGTGACTCAGAACATAATGCACTTCGCACATTTTCTCCATAATCTTCTATTATTATACAGATAACGCTTCCCTCGGGTATTCGGTGCCCGGAACACCCATTGAGTGATCCTGATGAGGTCGTGGTTAGTGCTGCCACCTTATGATGATGCCCTCTCTCTCTTCCATCGTTGGCAGCAGCAGGGGTGTTCTCCCCTAGGCAAGACTAAAATCGGGTGCCCCGCCCCCCAATCTAAATTGGTCCCACCCCAGCTGTGGTGTACCGTTCTTGTGTCCGGGTCTGACCAGGAAGCTGCAGCGGGTCACAATGAGCAGCCCCTGAGATATGATTCGTCCTGGTGCCGCATATGTGGTCAATGGGGCCAGCGGGACATGGGACGGGGTCAGCAGGGCAGAGGATGAGACTACACTGATGGGCACTGATAGGTAACCCTGATCAGCGGCACTGATAGGTGGCCCCGATGACGAAGCACCGATTGGCAGCACTCATAGGTGGCACTGATGGGCGATACTGATAGGCAGGACTGATGAAGAGGCACTAATTGGCAGCACTGATGGGCACTGATAGCCAGCACTGATAGGCGGCACTCATGGGTACTGATATGTGGCACTGATAGGCAGCATTGATGGGCACTGATAGGTGGCACTCACCTGTACCGATAGGTGGCACTGATAGGCAGCACTGATGGGCATTGATAGATGGCACTGATAAGAAGCAATTGATTGGCGGCACTGATGGACAATGATTGGTGGCAATGATGAGCACTGATAGGCGGCGCTAATGGGCACTGATAGGCAGCACTGATGAACATTGATAGGTGGCACTAAGTGGCAGCATTGATTGGCAGCACTCACGGGTACTGATAGGTGGCACTTATTAGCAGCCGGTAGTGCTGCAGAAGGAAGGAGGGGGGAGCCAGGGATGTAGGGGGAATCTGTGCTGCACAGGGGGATCAGGGTGTGCTTAAGGCAGCACTGATGGGCATTGATAGGTGGCACTGATGGGCATTGATAGGAGGCACTGATGGGCACTGAGTGTCAGCACTGATGGGCACTGAGTGTCAGCACTGATGGGCACTGAGTGTCAGCACTGATGGGCACTGATAGGTGGTATTGATAGGCAGCACTGATGGGCATTGATAGGTGGCACTGAGTGGCAGCACTGATGGTCAACACTGGGCACCGATAGGTGGCACTGATGGGCACTGAGTGTCAGCACTGATGGGCACTGAGTGTCAGCACTGATGGGCACTGAGTGTCAGCACTGATGGTCAACACTGGGCACTGATAGGTGGCACTGATGGGCACTGATGAGCACTGATAGGTGGCACTTATAGGCAGCAATGATGGGCATTGATAGGTGGCACTGATTGTCAGCACCGATGGGCACTGATAGGCCGCACTCATGGGTACTGATAGGCCGCACTCATGGGTACTGATAGGTGGCACTTATAGGCAGCACTGATGTGGCTGATAAGCCACAGGGTGATTAGGGTGTGCCTGGGCACCGCCGGCACACCCCGTGCGCACGCCTATGGTCCTTACATTTGATTATTGTATGAAATTCAGAAAATCCAAAGAACTCTCCTAATAAAGAACACCAAAAACAAAAAGAATATGTAAAGATTGGGACGTCCATGGCTTGGCGCCGCACATTACGCAGGAGTTGTGCGTTTTTTGCAGGGACTGATGTAACGATTACAAGGCAGGGTAAGATCTGATAAAATCCGGCCTATAAATAAAACAGAGCGGCTCCGAGTCTCTCCGAGGTGTGAAGTTGTGTCCTCCTCGTCTGGGTGTGACATTTCATCTGAAATCACTTCTTTCTCTCTCTCTCTCCTCCTTGTAGATCTACCAAGACTCACCCGGGTCCAGTTGTGCATTTAAGTGACACGCCAAGAGATGAAGGAAAGGTGAGAGAATCTTCTCTGTATTACACTCCCTGATCCCTCTGACACCCTCATCTACAAATCCAGGAAACCCCAACATTGTGTGTTGGGGGAGGGGGGGGGGCGCCATATGGTGACCCACAGGTCGGACCTTAAAGGCGCAATGAAAAGTATATAAAATACAATATTTGTTTGAAATAGTACTGTACACGGTACATAAAGAACATTTCGAAGAATTAAAAAACACATAAAGAAGAGAGCCCCCCTGTGCGTCAACGCGTTTCGCTGTTTAGCTTCGTCAGGACACATTCAGGGATCGTTGGAAACATCAGGAATTATGGGGCCCCTAACACAGCTTCAGGCATGGGCCCCCTGGAGCCGAGAACGGAGAGGGGGGGGGGGGGGGCGCTGCTGCCGCCGCCGCCTTAAGTTGAGAAGCAAATAACAAAAAAAGGGGGGGGTATATGTAAAAAAGGGGGGGTAGTGTAAGCTCCTCTGGTACAGAGACTCATGTGACTGTGGGGGAGGGGACATTAGAGTGTAAGCTCCTCTGGTACAGAGACTGATGTGACTGTGGGGGAGGGGACATTAGAGTGTAAGCTCCTCTGTACAGAGACTGATGTGACTGTGGGGGAGGGGACATTAGAGTGTAAGCTCCTCTGGGGCAGAGACTGATGTGACTGTGGGGGGACAGGACATTAGAGTGTAAGCTCCTCTGTACAGAGACTGATGTGACTGGCTCTGTGTCCTTTGTACATCAGTCCTTGTACCAGAGGAGCTTACACTCTAATGTCCCCCCCCCCCCCATAGTCACATCAGTCTCTGCCCCAGAGGAGCTTACACTCTAATGTCCCCTCCCCCACAATCACATCAGTCTCTGTACCAGAGGAGCTTACACTCTAATGTCCCCTCCCCCACAGTCACATCAGTCTCTGTACAGAGGAGCTTACACTCTAATGTCCCCTCCCCCACAGTCACATCAGTCTCTGTACCAGAGGAGCTTACACTCTAATGTCCCCTCCCCCACACAGTCACATCAGTCTCTGTACCAGAGGAGCTTACACTCTAATGTCCCCTCCCCCACAGTCACATCAGTCTCTGTACCAGAGGAGCTTACACTCTAATGTCCCCTCCCCCACAGTCACATCAGTCTCTGTACAGAGGAGCTTACACTCTAATGTTCCCTCCTCCCACAGTCACACACTATTATTATTATCATACAGGTATAAAGCTCTGACATATACTGCAGTGCTGTACAAAAACGGATGTGATTGGCTCAGTGTTCCCTGTACAGCACTGCAGTATATGTCAGAGCTATATACATGTATAATAATAGTGTGACTGTGGGGGGGGGGGGACATTAGAGTGTAAGCTCTTGTAGTACAGAGACTGATGTGACTGTGGGGGGGGAGGGGACATTAGAGTGTAAGCTCCTCTGTACAGAGACTGATGTGACTGTGGGGGGGGAGGGGACATTAGAGTGTAAGCTCCTCTGGTACAGAGACTGATGTGACTATGGGGGGAGGGGACATTAGAGTGTAAGCTCCTCTGTACAGAGACTGATGTGACTGTGGGGAGGGGACATTAGAGTGTAAGCTCCTCTGTACAGAGACTGATGTGACTGTGGGGGGAGGGGGACATTAGAGTGTAAGCTCCTCTGTACAGAGACTGATGTGACTGTGGGGGGGGAGGGGACATTAGAGTGTAAGCTCCTCTGGTACAGAGACTGATGTGACTGTGGGGGGGGAGGGGACATTAGAGTGTAAGCTCCTCTGTACAGAGACTGATGTGACTATGGGGGGAGGGGACATTAGAGTGTAAGCTCCTCTGGTGCAGAGACTGATGTGACTGTGGGGGGGAGGGGACATTAGAGTGTAAGCTCCTCTGTACAGAGACTGATGTGACTGTGGGGGGGGAGGGGACATTAGAGTGTAAGCTCCTCTGGTATAGAAACTGATGTGACTGTGGGGGGGGGAGGGGACATTAGAGTGTAAGCTCCTCTGTACAGAGACTGATGTGACTGTGGGGGGGGGGGGGGCATTAGAGTGTAAGCTCCTCTGTACAGAGACTGATGTGACTATGGGGGGAGGGGACATTAGAGTGTAAGCTCCTCTGTACAGAGACTGATGTGACTGTGGGGGGGGAGGGGACATTAGAGTGTAAGCTCCTCTGGTACAGAGACTGATGTGACTGTGGGGGGGGAGGGGACATTAGAGTGTAAGCTCCTCTGTACAGAGACTGATGTGACTATGGGGGGAGGGGACATTAGAGTGTAAGCTCCTCTGGTGCAGAGACTGATGTGACTGTGGGGGGGAGGGGACATTAGAGTGTAAGCTCCTCTGTACAGAGACTGATGTGACTGTGGGGGGGGGGACATTAGAGTGTAAGCTCCTCTGGTACAGAGACTGATGTGACTGTGGGGGGAGGGGACATTAGAGTGTAAGCTCCTCTGGGGCAGAGATTTATGTGACTGTGGGGGGAGGGGACATTAGAGTGTAAGCTCCTCTGTACAGAGACTGATGTGACTGTGGGGGGAGGGGACATTAGAGTGTAAGCTCCTCTGGTACAGAGACTGATGTGACTGTGGGGGAGGGGACATTAGAGTGTAAGCTCCTCTGTACAGAGACTGATGTGACTGTGGGGGAGGGGACATTAAAGTGTAAGCTCCTGTGGTACAGAGACTGATGTGACTGTGGGGGGGGAGGGGACATTAGAGTGTAAGCTCCTCTGGGGCAGAGATTTATGTGACTATGGGGGGAGGGGACATTAGAGTGTAAGCTCCTCTGTACAGAGACTGATGTGACTGTGGGGGAGGGGACATTAGAAATTAGAAGAACGGCTCCCAGTTCCTCCTGAATGGTGGGAATGGCGTCCTTCCTTCCTTCTCCTCCCTCTCTCTCTCTATCTGATTAGCGGAGTGGAATATTGGGCTGTGTCTGGGGCATTGGAGCTCAGGGATCCCGGTGGCATCTCTTGTTTATTTATCTTGCTAATAGCACAGTATGGATTTTTCTTCCTGTGCATGAATCGATCGCAGAGTCAGTTAACACTTCCCTCGCTGACACGAGGATCGGCGGCGGCAGCGGCAATACTTACAGTCGCTGTAGCGAGTGATTCAGAGGTTCATGAAAAAATAAAATTGTCGCGCGAATATTTTATTGACCGATGAGCAGCTTAATGACTGGGAGTGTAGTGACGGGGGACCGAAACCTCAGCGCTGTGCGGAGCTCACCTATAACATATGCGATGTATACTTTGGGGGCTGATTTATTAACCACTTGATTTACCCCCCCCCCCCCCCCCTTCCAGACCGGGGCCATTTTTGCGATAAGGCACCGCGTTACTTAAGCCCCGGACCATTACGCAGCTAAAGGACCTTGCTCCTCTTTGCGATTCGGCGCTCCGTCGCTTTAACTGACAATTGCGCGGTCGTGCGACGTGGCTCCCAAACAAAATTGACGTCCTCCCACAAATAGAGCTTTCTTTTGGTGGTATTTGATCGCCTCTGCGGTTTTTATTTTTTGCGCTATAAACAAAAATAGAGCGACAATTAAAAAAAAAAAAAAAAAAAGCTATATTTTTTACTTTTTGTTATAATAAATATCCCTAAAAAAAAACATTTTTTTCCTTAGTTTAGGCCGATACGCATTCTTCTGCCTATTTTTGGTAAAAAAAAATCGCAATAAGCGTTTATCGATTGGTTTGCGCAAAACTTATAGAATTTACAAAATAGGGGATCGTTTTATGGCATTTTTTATTAATATTTTTTTTTTACTACTAATGGCGGCGATCAGCGATTTTTTTTTTTTTTCGTGACTGCGACATTATGGCGGACACTTTTGACACATTTTTGTGACAATTGTCATTTTCACAGCAAAAAGTGCTATAAAAATGCACCGATTACTGTGAAAATGCCAATTGCAGTTTGGGAGTTAACCACTAGGGGGCGCTGTAGGGGATATGTGTAACCTCATGTGTGCTTCTAACTGTAGGGGGGCGGGGCTGGACATGTGACGTCAGTGATCGTCTTTCCCTACAGACGATCACTGACACTACCTTCGATGAAGAATGGGGAAGCTGTGTTTACACACACCTCTCCCTGTTCTTCAGCTCCTGTGAGCGATCGTGGGACACCGGCAGCGATCGGGTCCGCGGTCACAGAGCTTTGGACCGGGTCGTGGGCGCGAGCCCACGACCCACGGCTGGGCACTTAAAGGGGACATACAGGTACGTGCATGTGCCCAGCCACACCATTCCGCCGACGTAAATGTGCAGGAGGCGGTCCTTAAGTGGTTAAGACCCGGACCATTATGCAGCTAAAGGACCTGGCCCCTTTTTGCGATTCGGCGCTGCGTCGCTTTAACTGACAATTGCGCGGTCGTGCGACGTGGCTCCCACACAAAATTGACGTCCATTTCTCCCACAAATAGAAATTTATTTTGGTGGTATTTGATCACCTCTGCGGTTTTTATTTTTTGCGCTATAAACAAAAAAAAGCGACAATTTAAAACAAAAATGCAATATTTTTTTACTTTTTGCTATAATAAATACCCCCCCCCCCCCAAAAAAAAAAAAATTTTTTTTTCCTCAGTTTAGGCCGATGCGTATTCTTCTACCTATTTTTGGTATAAAAAAAATAAATCGCAATAAGCGTTTATTGATTGGTTTGCGCAAAAGTTATAGCGTCTACAAGATAGGGGGTAGTTTTATGGCATTTTTATTCTGTTTTTTTTTACTAATAATTAGTGATGAGCGGAATACGCCATATTCGATTTCGCGATTATTTCGAAGAATGTTTGCGAATATTCGTTAATATCGAATATTCGTGATATTTTATAAAAAAAAAAAAAAATTGCGAAATTTCGCCAATGTGAAATTTCGCAATTTTTTTTTTTGGATAAAATATCACGAATATTCGATATTTACGAATATTCGCTATATTTTTATAAAAAAAAAAAAAAAAAATAGCGAAATTTCGCATATGCGAAAGCGAAAATGATTGCGAAATTTCGCATATGCGAAAACGAAAATGATTGCGAAATTTCGCTATTTTTTTTTGGTATAAAATATCACGAATATTCGATATTTACGAATATTCGCTATATTTTTATAAAAAAAAAAAAAAAAAAATAGCGAAATTTCGCATATGCGAAAACGAAAATGATTGCGAAATTTCACTATTTTTTTTTTGGATAAAATATCACGAATATTCGATATTTACGAATATTCGCTATATTTTATAAAAAAATAAAAATTGCGAAATTTCGCTAGTGCGAATGCGAAATTGATTGCGATATTTGAAAAAATACGAATATTCGAAATAGCGAATATTCGAAATAGCGAATATTCGCCGCGATATTCGAGTAATTCGCGAATACTCGAAGATGCAATATTCGTAGCGAATATTCGCAATGCGAATATTCATGAACAACACTACTAATAATGGCGGTGATCTGCGATTTTAAATTTTTTTCATTATCGTGACTGTGACATTACGGCGGACACATCGGGCACTTTTGACGCCATTTCGGGACCATTGTTGTTTATACAGCGATCAGCGCTTTAAAAATGCACTGATTATTGTATAAATGACACTGGCAGGGAAAGGGGTTAAACAGGGGTCGAGAAAGGGGGTTAAGTGTGTCCTAGGGAGTGATTCTAACTACGTGGGGGGTGGGGCTATGAGTGATACGATGACAGAGAACAGTGTCCTGTCACTAGGCAGAACAGGGAAATGCCTTCTTTACATAAGCGTCTCCCCGTTCTGCGGGTCTGTGACACGATTGCGGGAAACCAGTAGAAATCAAGTTTTTTTTGTTTATTATTATTAATGGCGGCGATCAGCGATTTTTATCGCGGCTGCGACATTATGGCGGACACATCAGACACTTTTGACACTCTTTTGGTACCATTTCTTCCCACAAATAGAGCTTTATTTTGGTGGTATTTGATCACCTCTGCGGTTTTTTATTTTTTTTTGCGCTATAAGCAAAAATAGAGCGACCATTTAAAAAAAAAAAACTTTTTTTTTTTTTTTTTTTTTTACCTTCTGCTGTAATAATACCCAATAAAAATGTAAAAATTCAAATTAATTCCTTCATAAATTTAGGCCAATATGTATTCTGCTACATGTCTTTGGTAAAAAAAAAAAAAATCAAAATAAGTGTACAGTGCATAATCTGTTCCAGGAGAATGCTCGTAATCCAAAGCACTTGCATATCAAAGCGAGTTTCCCCATTGAAGTCAATTGAAACGAAAATAATTGGTTCCGCATTGACTTCAATGGCATGCAATACCGCATGTAGCCAGAGGTGGGGGGGGGGGGACCGGAGAGCCTCGGGAACACACGGAAAGCCCCGAGGATAGCTCGGCTGACCTCGGGAGACCTTGGAAAGGCTTGGGAACTGCGTGTTTTCGAGTCTTTACGATCATTTCCGAACGGCGCAGATTGGTGCCGATCGGCTCTCGTGCCCCCCCCCCCCCACCTCAGGCCAAGCACAGTACTGCACACCACTTTGGCTTGAATCCTGCTCGTGTTGCGAAACGCTCGTTTAACCGCGTCACTCGCAATCCGAGGTTCCACTGTATATTGATTGGTTTATGTGAACGTTCCACATCTACAAACTATGGAATATATTTAAAGAGTTTTCATTTTTTTTATACATACTAGTAAGGACGGCGATCAGCAACTTGCAGCGGGACTGCGATATTGCGGAGAACAATCGGGCACTAACTGACACTTTTGACACTGCAGGAATAATGGGCCGGATCCACAAAGCATTACGACGGCGTATCTCCAGATACGCCGCCATAATTGCAAACTTGCGCCGGCGTATGTTTGTTTTGTATCCACAAAACAAGATACGCCGGAATTACGCTAAGATGCGACTGACGTAAGTCTATTACGCCGTCGTATCTTAGTTGCATATTTACGCTGGCCGCCAGGGGCGCTTCCGTAGATGTTCAGCGTAAAACTTGCAAATGAGATAGATACGCCGATCTTTACGAACGTACGTACGCCCGGCGCATTTTTTTACGTCGTTTGCGTAAGCGTATGTCCGGCGTAAAGTTACCCCTGCTCTATAGAGGCGTACTTAATGTTAAGTATGGACGTCGGGAGAGCATCAAATTTTTCGTTGTTTGCGGAAAACGTTCGCGACTAGGGCTTTGCGTAAATTACGTTCACGTCGAAAGCATTGGCTATTTGCGACGTGATACCTCCACAGACGGCGCATGCGCAGTTAAAAAAAAACTTCATTTACGTCGGGTGACAAATAATTTAAATAAAACACGCCCACCTCTTCCCTATTTGAATTAGACGCGCGTACGCCGGCACATTTACGCCACGCAAGTGCTTTGTGGATACGGCACTTGCGTTCCTAACTTACGGCGGCGTAGCGTAAATAAGATGCGCTACGCCGGAAAAAAGTTACGCCGGCCTTTGTGGATCCGGCCCATAGAGTTTTCGTATTTTTTATATACTGTTAAGCACGGCGATCAGCGACTTATAGCGGGACTGCGATATTGCGGAGGATAACCGGGCACTAACTGACACTTTGCAGGAACATAGAGGTTTTTTTTATTTACTAGTAAGGACGGCGATCAGCGACTTATAGTGGGACTGCGATAGTGCGGTGGACAATCAGGCACTAACTGACACTTTTGACACTTTGCAGGAACAAAGAGTTTTAGTTTTTTTATATACTGGTAAGGACGGTGATCAGCGACTTTTAGCGGGACTGCGATATTGCGGTAAACAATCAGGCACTAACTGACACTTTTGACACTTTGCAGGAACATAGGGTTTTAGTTTTTTTATATACTGGTAAGGATGGCGATCAGCAACTTATAGCGGGACTGCGATATTGCGGTGGACAATCAGGCACCAACTGACACTTTGCAGGAACATAAGAGTTTTCATTTTTTCATATACTAGTAAGGACGGCGATCAGCGACTTATAGCGGGACTGCTATATTGCGGAGGACAATCAGGCACCAACTGACACTTTGCAGGAACATAGAGTTTTAGTTTTTTTATATACTGGTAAGGATGGCGATCAGCGACTTATAGCGGGACTGCTATATTGCGGAGGACAATCAGGCACCAACTGACACTTTGCAGGAACATAAGAGTTTTAGTTTTTTTATATACTGGTAAGGACGGCGATCAGCGACTTATAGCGGGACTGCGATATTGCGGAGGACAATAGGGCACCAACTGACACTTTTGACACTTTGCAGGAACATAGTTTTAATTTTTTCATATACTCATAAGGACGGCGATCAGCGACTTATAGCGGGACTGCGATATTGCGGAGGACAATCGGGCACTAACTGACACTTTGCAGGAACATAGAGTTAAAAAATTTTTATTTAGTAGTGAGGACGGCGATCAGCGACTTATAGCGGGACTGCGATATTGCGGAGGATAATCATGCACCAACTGACACTTTGCAGGAACCAGCGACACTAATACAAAATACTAATACTGCAAAAAAAAAAAATGCACTGTCACTGTACTAATGACACTGGTTGGGAAGGGGGTTAAACATCTACAGCGATCAAAGGGCCTAACCAGTGTTTATGTGTTTGCAGCTTTTACTAGGGAAATAGATGGATTTAATTCAGGAAACACAAAATCCATCACTCGCCCCCACACCCCCCCCCCCCCCCCCCCCCCCCCCCGTCAGAACAGCAATCTACCTTGTTTACATATCTCAGTTCTCTGTGTTTGACAGACGATCGGTGGGTGCCGGCAGACATCCAGTGCCCGGCACCCACAGATCGGCTTCTGCTGTAAAAAAGCACAGCAGAATCGGCCTACCAGTGGTGCATGCACACCCGAAACAGCATTTTTGCTAGCACATGATTGGATGATGGGAGTCAGCAGAGCTTCCCCTCATATACTGTTCTAAAACTATTGTAAAACTCATGTGAAATTTTTCTTTGCACCTGATTGGATATACTTTATAAAGTGAAGCATTACCTCATTTACTAAGCTTTGGCGCAACTGCGCGTGCAAAGTGCACCTTCTATTTGCCTTTAGTAAATAACCCCTACATTTGGGGGTTGATTCACCGAAGGCTAGTAGATGGTGCACTCTGCCAGCGCAGTTGCGCCAAAGCTTAGTAAATGAGGTAATGCTTCACTTTAAAAGTGAACAGCATTTTTTTGCTTGTACCTGATTGGATGATGGAAATCCGAGCTTCCTCTCGGCTCTGGAGCAACTGCTCTTGTAGAGTGCACAGTCTATTTGCCTTTAGTAAATCAACCCCCCGTGGTGTCTAAAAAGGCATTATAGGCTGAGGGCGGCATTCCGCATGCATGAGAGTTTCAGGTCAGGGAATCTGTAAAATACCCGATGAGGTAAAATACCTGATGATGTAAAATACCTGATGAGGTAAAATACCCGATGATGTAAAATACCCGATGATGTAAAATACCCGATGACATAAAATACTTCATGACGTAATTTACCTGATGGCATAAAGTACCTGATGATGTAAAGTACCCGATGACATGAAGTATCCAATGTCGTAAAATACCAGATGACGTAAAGTACCCGATGACGTAAAGTACCCGATGACGTAAAGTACCCGATGACGTAAAGTACCAGATGACGTAAAGTACCCGATGACGTAAAGTACCCGATGACGTAAAATACCCGATGACGTAAAATACCAGATGACGTAAAGTACCAGATGACGTAAAATACCCGATGACATAAAATACTTCATGACGTAATATACCTGATGGCATAAAGTACCTGATGATGTAAAGTACCCGATGACGTAAAGTACCCGATGACGTAAAATACCCGATGACGTAAAATACCAGATGACGTAAAGTACCAGATGACGTAAAATACCCGATGACATAAAATACTTCATGACGTAATATACCTGATGGCATAAAGTACCTGATGACGTAAAGTACCCGATGACGTAAAGTACCCGATGACGTAAAATACCCGATGACGTAAAATACCAGATGACGTAAAGTACCAGATGACGTAAAATACCCGATGACATAAAATACTTCATGACGTAATATACCTGATGGCATAAAGTACCTGATGATGTAAAGTACCCGATGACGTAAAGTACCCGATGACGTAAAATACCCGATGACGTAAAATACCAGATGACGTAAAGTACCAGATGACGTAAAATACCCGATGACATAAAATACTTCATGACGTAATATACCTGATGGCATAAAGTACCTGATGATGTAAAGTACCCGATGACGTAAAGTACCCGATGACGTAAAATACCCGATGACGTAAAATACCAGATGACGTAAAGTACCAGATGACGTAAAATACCCGATGACATAAAATACTTCATGACGTAATATACCTGATGGCATAAAGTACCTGATGATGTAAAGTACCCGATGACGTAAAGTACCCGATGACGTAAAATACCCGATGACGTAAAATACCAGATGACGTAAAGTACCCGATGACGTAAAGTACCCGATGACGTAAAGTACCCGATGACGTAAAGTACCCGATGACGTAAAGTACCAGATGACGTAAAGTACCAGATGACGTAAAGTACCAGATGACGTAAAATACCCGATGACGTAAAATACCCGATGACGTAAAGTACCCGATGACGTAAAGTACCAGATGACGTAAAGTACCAGATGACGTAAAGTACCCGATGACGTAAAGTACCCGATGACGTAAAGTACCAGATGACGTAAAGTACCAGATGACGTAAAATACCAGATGACGTAAAATACCCGATGATGTAAAGTACCCGATGACGTAAAGTACCAGATGACGTAAAGTACCAGATGACGTAAAGTACCAGATGACGTAAAGTACCAGATGACGTAAAGTACCCGATGACGTAAAGTACCAGATGACGTAAAGTACCCGATGACGTAAAGTACCCGATGACGTAAAGTACCAGATGACGTAAAGTACCAGATGACGTAAAATACCCGATGACGTAAAGTACCCGATGACGTAAAGTACCAGATGACGTAAAGTACCAGATGACGTAAAGTACCAGATGACGTAAAATACCCGATGACGTAAAGTACCCGATGACGTAAAGTACCCGATGACGTAAAGTACCCGATGACGTAAAGTACCCGATGACGTAAAGTACCAGATGACGTAAAGTACCCGATGACGTAAAGTATCCAATGTCGTAAAATACCAAATGACATATAATAACCGATGACGTAAAATACTTGATGAAGTAATTTACCTGATGATGTAAAATACACGATGACATAAAATACCCAATGGCGTAATATACCTGATGACATATAATATCCGATAGCGTAAAATGCGTCATGACATAAGATACCCAATGATGTAAAATACTTGATGATGTAAAATATCCAATGTCGTAATATACCCGATGAGAGAAAATACTTGATGACGTAAAATACCAAATGACATAAAATGTCTGATGACATAAAAGCATGTAAAGAAAAATCTCCCCAGTCGGGATACTGACAACCACCACTTCTAAATGTCATTCCCTTCTACCCAAAAAAAGGAAAACTCTTGAGCGCAGTTCCTCAGTTCCCTTACACGGGGTTGTTAGGGGTCAGTATGTAGTACACTCAGGTTACACCGTTCCTCGACATACATTGATTCAGACTTATCGGCAGAGTAAGGTGATAGTCTCCAGCAAGGTTAAGGTAATGTGAGGTTATATCCCCTCCCCCTCCTTCCTTACTGGCACAATCCACTGGAAACCGCACTGGAATATGATTAGTAATTGAATTTTCCTGTGTGTTGTACATCCAGCATGACGAGGATTGATTTCACAGTGATAGAGCTGAGAGCCTCCCCTGAGCTCCCTCACACCATCCTTTCCAGGACTTAAAGCCCCATGCACACGGGATGTTTTTTTAACTGTCTGTTTTCTTTTTCTGCCTATAAACTTCCCTGCATGTTGGCCTATGTGTCCCTGCATGTTGGCCTATGTGTCCCTGCATGTTGGCCTATGCGTCCCTGCCTGTTTGCCTATGCGTCCCTGCCTGTTTGCCTATGCGTCCCTGCCTGTTTGCCTATGTGTCCCTGCCTGTTTGCCTATGCGTCCCTGCATGTTGGCCTATGCGTCCCTGCATGTTGGCCTATGTGTCCCTGCATGTTGGCCTATGTGTCCCTGCATGTTGGCCTATGTGTCCCTGCATGTTGGCCTATGTGTCCCTGCATGTTGGCCTATGTGTCCCTGCATGTTGGCCTATGTGTCCCTGCATGTTGGCCTATGTGTCCTGCATGTTGCATGTGTCCCTGCCTGTTTGCCTATGTGTCCCTGCATGTTGGCCTATGTGTCCCTGCCTGTTTGCCTATGTGTCCCTGCCTGTTTGCCTATGTGTCCCTGCCTGTTTGCCTATGTGTCCCTGCCTGTTTGCCTATGTGTCCCTGCCTGTTTGCCTATGTGTCCCTGCCTGTTTGCCTATGTGTCCCTGCCTGTTTGCCTATGTGTCCCTGCCTGTTTGCCTATGTGTCCCTGCCTGTTTGCCTATGTGTCCCTGCCTGTTTGCCTATGTGTCCCTGCCTGTTTGCCTATGTGTCCCTGCCTGTTTGCCTATGTGTCCCTGCCTGTTTGCCTATGTGTCCCTGCCTGTTGGCCTATGTGTCTATACACACCTAGGCATTTAGCAGCAGAAAAACCCTGCTGCCAGCGCATCAAGAAGCACCAGTGTCTTGGTAGAAATAAATGCGTGGCGCGTGTAAATCCATTTAAACACGCATTATCACTAGGTACATCAAATGCTTGAGCGTTATGATCACCAATGCAGCCTGCCCTTGTCCACCAATGCCGCCTGCCGGCGCCCGCCAATGGTTACATCTACATAGTCTTACCTCCTGGTTACCTGGTCACCAGAGGCGGCTCTCTAATTAGGCAAAGAAGGTAGTCACCTAAGGCCTCGCTCATTCAGGGGCCTCGCAGCTGCCTAATTTGCCTGATGTATGTGATAGAATGGAAGGGAATTGGTCAGTGTCCCCAAGCTGGCAGGGTGAGCGGACCAGGCTGATAGAGGATCGCCGTCTTTCTTATACAGCGAATTGTAGAGGTGGAGGCGGAGTTGCCGGCCGCTGCTGAACCCACCAGGAGGTAGGGGCGGACGGGGAGGCAGGGAGGTCTCTGATGCCTCGTAAAAATTGTGTTTTTTTTTTAGCTTGAATTATTTTTTCCATTATGGGCGTGAGTGGGGCCTCATGTCTAAGTTTTGCCTCACAAAGCCTAGAGCCGCCTCTGCTGGTCACATCTAAAAGGTCTTACCCACCTGGTTACCTGGTCACACTTACATAGTCTTTCCCACCTGTCTGGTTACCTGGTCACATCTACATAGCCTTACCCACCTGGTTACCTGGTCACATCTACATAGTCTTACCCACCTGGTTACCTGGTCACATCTACATAGTCTTACCCACCTGGTTACCTGGTCACATCTACATAGCCTTACTCACCTGGTTACCTGGCCACATCTACATAGCCTTACCCACCTGGTTACCTGGTCACACTTACATAGTCTTTCCCACCTGTCTGGTTACCTGGTCACATCTACATAGCCTTACCCACCTGGTTACCTGGTCACATCTACATAGTCTTACCCACCTGGTTACCTGGTCACATCTACATAGTCTTACCCACCTGGTTACCTGGTCACATCTACATAGCCTTACTCACCTGGTTACCTGGTCACATCTACATAGCCTTACCCACCTGGTTACCTGGCCACATCTACATAGCCTTACCCACCTGGTTACCTGGTCACATCTACATAGCCTTACTCACCTGGTTACCTGGTCACATCTACATAGCCTTACTCACCTGGTTACCTGGTCACATCTACATAGCCTTACCCACCTGGTTACCTGGTCACATCTACATAGTCTTACCCACCTTGTTACCTGGCCACATCTACATAGCCTAACTCACCTGGTTACCTGGCCACATCTACATAGCCTAACCCACCTGGTTACCTGGTCACATCTACATAGCCTTACCCACCTGGTTACCTGGTCACATCTACATAGTCTTACCCACCTGGTTACCTGGTCACATCTACATAGTCTTACCCACCTTGTTACCTGGCCACATCTACATAGCCTAACTCACCTGGTTACCTGGCCACATCTACATAGCCTTACCCACCTGGTTACCTGGTCACATCTACACAGTCTTACCCACCTGGTTACCTGGTCACATCTACATAGTCTTACCCACCTGGTTACCTGGTCACATCTACATAGTCTTACCCACCTGGTTACCTGGTCACATCTACATAGCCTTACTCACCTGGTTACCTGGCCACATCTACATAGCCTAACTCACCTGGTTACCTGGCCACATCTACATAGCCTTACCCACCTGGTTACCTGGTCACATCTACATAGTCTTACCCACCTGGTTACCTGGTCACATCTACATAGCCTAACTCACCTGGTTACCTGGCCACATCTACATAGCCTTACCCACCTGGTTACCTGGCCACATCTACATAGCCTTACCCACCTGGTTACCTGGTCACATCTACATAGTCTTACCCACCTGGTTACCTGGTCACATCTACATAGCCTTACCCACCTGGTTACCTGGTCACATCTACATAGCCTTACCCACCTGGTTACCTGGTCACATCTACATAGCCTTACCCACCTGGTTACCTGGTCACATCTACATAGCCTTACCCACCTGGTTACCTGGTCACATCTACATAGCCTTACCCACCTGGTTACCTGGTCACATCTACATAGCCTTACCCACCTGGTTACCTGGTCACATCTACATAGTCTTACCCACCTGGTTTCCTGGTCACATCTACATAGCCTTACCCACCTGGTTACCTGGTCACATCTACATAGTCTTACCCACCTGGTTACCTGGTCACATCTACATAGTCTTGCCCACCTGGTGTTACCTGGTCACATCTACATAGCCTTACCCACCTGGTTACCTGGTCACATCTACATAGTCTTGCCCACCTGGTTACCTGGTCACATCTACATAGTCTTACCCACCTGGTCACATCTATATAGTCTTACCCACCTGGTCACATCTACATAGTCTTGCCCACCTGGTTACCTGGTCACATCTACATAGTCTTGCCCACCTGGTTACCTGGTCACATCTACATAGTCTTGCCCACCTGGTTACCTGGTCACATCTACATAGTCTTACCCACCTGGTTACAGGGTCACATCTACATATCCTTACCCACCTGTCTGGTTACCTGGTCACATCGTCACAATGTCTGTAGCTTATATACCTTCATACCGAAATAAAAAAAAGGAAATTTTCTCTTTCCAGTTACTCATAGGATATGAAAGTGGGACAATTGTACTTTGGGACTTGAAATCTAAAAGAGCTGAACTCCGGTTTTACTATGATGAGGTGAGTCTGATATCTGCACGTTACATCTTACCCTCCACACACTGCTTCACAATCAGTCACGTTCCTAACACTTTGCTTTTGCCACATGTTGCAATATAAGCTGTCCACCCAAGTGGATCAGACAACAGGCATAACATTTGTTATACACCAGTGTGGAAAGAGCAGCATAACAAGGCCTGGGCACTAACACTGAAATCGGCTCCCTTGTAAAAAGCGAAGGCACACTATGAGTTAAGTCCAAGATGCTGCATGACATCCCCTGGGCTTATCCTTATTATTTACATCTGACAGTTTTATTGCACTTCCGGAGTCAGTGCAGCTGCTATGCCTGCTCCTTGCTTCCTTTTGCCCAATCACAGAAGCCTTTGTATTATGTGCACTCATTCACAAAATACAAAGGTTTCTTTGAATGGGCAGCAGAGGGGAGGGGCAGGCATAGCTACTTTATGTGCCTCTCTCTCTCCGCTCTCACAGCACCAGAGTGTCAGTGTATGCTCCCGGAGAGCTATAAAGTTGCCCGATGTAAATAATATAAATAACTTCAGGAGATGTCCTGCACCTCCTTGGACATAACTCATAGTATGCCTGCACTGTTTACAAGGTGGCTGAAGTCCAGGAATTACACTCTCCCTTCTAAAAAGTGGAGGCACGCTATGAGTTAAATCCAAGGAGGTACATGACATCTCCTGGCATTATCTCTGTTATTTAATCTGACAGTTTTATTTCACTCCCAGAGTCGGTGCAGCTGCTATGCCTGCTCCTTGCTTCCTTCTGCCCAATCACAGAAGCCTTTGTATTATGTGAATTTGTGCCCAATCACAGAAGCCTTTGTGTTATGTGAACTCGTGCACAATCACAGAAGCCTTTGTATTCTTTGATAGGCATGGGCATAGCTACTCTGTGTGCCTCTCTCTCCTCTCTCACAGCACCGGAGTGTCAGTGTTTGCTCCAGGAGAGCAATAAACCTGCCTGATGTAAATAGTAGAGATAAGTTCAGGAGATGTCCTGCCCCTCCTTGGACTTAACTAATAGTATGCCTGCACTTTTTACAAGGTGGCTGAAGTCCAGGAATTCCGCTCCCTTCTAAAAAGTAAAGGCACACTATAAATTGAATCGAAGTAGGTTCATGACAACTCCTGGGGCTTATCTCTGTTATTTACATCTGAAGCCCTGTACACACGATCGGTTTGTCTGATGGTTTGTTTTCCATCGGTGAAAAAAAATAGAACATGTTTTAAAATGTTCCTATGGATAAAAAACTGATAGAAAAAAACAATTGTCTGTGTGGAGCTCCATCCGAAAAAAATCCATGCATGCTCACAATCAAGTCGACGCATGCTCGGAAGCATTGAACTTCATTTTTCTCAGAATGCCGCTGTGTTTTACGTCACCGCATTGGACACGGTCGGATTTTTGACTGATGGTGTGTAGTCAAGACTGATGAAAGTCAGCTTCATCGGATATCCGAAGAAAAAATTCATCGGATTAGATTCCATCGGATATCCGATCGCGTGTACAGGTCATGACCGGTTTATTGCACTCTCTGGGTCAGTGCAGCTGCTATGCCTGCTCCTTGCCTCCTCCTGTCCAATCACAGAAGCCTTTGTATTATGTGAAGCCATTCACAAAATACAAAGGCTTCTCTGAATTGGCAGCAGAGGAGAGGGGCGGACATAGCTACTCTGTGTGCCTCCCTCTCCTCTCTCACAGCACCAGAGTGTCAGTGTATGCTCCGGGAGAGCTATAAAGGTGTCTGATGTAAATAATGGAGATAGTTCAGTAGAGGTCATGCACCTCCTTGGACTTAACTCATAGTATGCCTGCACTTTTTACAAGGTGGCTGAAGTCCAGGAATTCCGCTCCCTTCTAAAAAGTAAAGGCACACTATGAGTTAAATCCAAGGAGGTACATGACATCCCCTGGCATTATCTCTATTATTTACATCTGACAGTTTTATTGCACTCCCAGAGTCGGTGCAGCTGCTATGCCTGCTCCTTGTTTCCTTCTGCCCAATCACAGAAGCCTTTGTATTATGTGAACTTGTGCCCAATCACAGAAGCCTTTGTATTATGTGAACTCATGCCCAATCACAGAAGCCTTTGTATTCTGTGAAGTCATTCACAAAATACAAAGGCTTCTCTGAATTGGCAGCAGAAAGGATGGGCAGGCATAGCTACTTTATGTGCCCCTCTCTCTTCTCTCACAGCACCGGAGTGTCAGTGTATGCTCTGGGAGAGCTATAAAGGTGTCTGATGTAAATAATGGAGATAGTTCAGTAGAGGTCATGCACCTCCTTGGACTTATATCATAGTGTGCCTGCACTTTTTTACGAAGTGTCTGAAGTCCAGGAATTCAGATTTAATATTACAAGTTTGCAAAATTATGCCAAGTAAACACACTGAAGTATATACCTTGTATATGTAGTAATAATATGGCTGAATTATGCACTGTATGTAACCTGTTGTGGTGAACCAATGATATCTCACTATGTGACTGAATTTCTATTTCCAGGCAATCCATTCTATAGGCTGGCACCACGAAGGACGTCAGTTCATGTGCAGCCACTCGGACGGCAGCCTCACTGTATGGAACATGAAGAACCCTGCCAGGCCCTTTCAAGTCACTATTCCCCATGGTAAGTGTAAGCCTTTCATCCCTGGCTGCAGTGCCCAGGCTTAATAAAACCATATCCCTACCAAAATCCAAACCTTATAACTGTTATGACTAAGGCCTTATAGGCTGAAACGCGTCAACCATTTCTATTGCGTTTGTCCACTGTGGCTTGTTAATAAATACTACTAAATTTTACGAGCAACGACCGGAGTGCGGATAATCTTTTCCTCATTACAAATGGAGTCCCTGCATGGAATATTAAGCAGAAAGATACCTTTTAAATTTACAAGCAAGGCGGGAGAGAAGTGAACAGGAAGTCGCATCACTGGACAAAGGCGTCACATGATCACCTCGCCATTTTTTTTGAACACCTTGGATTTTTTTTAAATCGGCTCCGTTGGCTGCTGTGTAAACTGGAAGTGACGTCCCTTCCGGGTTACTACATCGGAGACCTGATCAAAGCTGACCCAGTGCGTTTGCCGCACTGGGTTTAGGCGCGGCGAGCACACTGTGCTAGGCGCGGCGAGCGCACTGTGCTAGGCGCGGCGAGCGCACTGTGCTAGGCACGGCGAACGCAAAAGTTATAGAGCCGGATTCACGTAGATCGGCGCATCTTTGTGCGGGCGTAGCGTATCTACTTTACGCTACGCCGGCGTAACTTTGAGAGGCAAGCACGGTATTCACAAAGAACGTTGCGCCGGCGTAGCGTATAGGTGTCGGCGTAAGCCGACGCAAGTCAAAGTAGGTGGAAGTGGGCGTGATATATTTAAATGAAGCATGACCCCATGCAAATGATGGGCTGAGCTTCAAAAAACGAACTGCGCATGCGTCGTCTCTTGGACGCATCCCAGTGCGCATGCTCACAGTCACGTCGAAATAACTGCCTAAGATACGTCGAACACTGCCTATGACGTGAACGTAACCTACGCCCAGCGCTATTCACGTAGTACTACGTAAACGACGTAAAATACGACGGCTGTTCCCTGGTCCATACCTTTGCATGGGTTGCGCCTCCTATATGAGGAATAACTTTACGCCGGACGTAAGCCTTACGCAAACCGCGCATCTTTTTCCACTGGGCGCATCTACGTTTGTGAATCAACGTATCTCCCTCATTTGCATATTTGCAATGAGGCGCCGGCGTAGGCAAGTTACATCGGGCGGCAGAAGCCTATTTTTCAGGCGTATTTAGCTTCGGGAATCGGCGCAGGGATACGACGGCGCACATTTGTACTTACGACAGCGTATCTCTAGATACGCCGGCGTAAAGCTTACGTGAATCCGGCCCATAGTGTCTACAAAATAGGGGATAGATTTATGGCATTTTTATTAATATTTTTTTTATTAGTAATGGCGGGGATCTGCGATTTTTTTACTGCGACATTATGGCAGACGCATCGGACACTTTTGATGCTATTTTGGGACCATTGTCATTTATACAGCTATCAGTGCCATAAATAGCGATCTCTGTGTTCGATCAGAATCCGTTGGCGATCTCTATGTTCGATCAGAAGCCGTTGGCGGTCTCTGTGTTCGATCAGAAGCCGTTGGCGGTCTCTGTGTTCGATCAGAAGCCGTTGGCGGTCTCTGTGTTCGATCAGAAGTCGTTGGCGGTCTCTGTGTTCAATCAGAAGTCGTTGGCGGTCTCTGTGTTCAATCAGAAGCCGTTGGCGGTCTCTGTGTTCGTTTAGAAGCCGTTGGCGGTCTCTATGTTCGATCAGAAGCCGTTGGCGGTCTCTATGTTCGATCAGAAGCCGTTGGCGGTCTCTATGTTCGATCAGAAGCCGTTGGCGGTCTCTATGTTCGATCAGAAGCCGTTGGCGGTCTCTGTGTTCGATCAGAAGCCGTTGGCGATCTCTGTGTTCGATCAGAATCCGTTGGCGGTCTCTGTGTTCGATCAGAATCCGTTGGCGGTCTCTGTGTTCGATCAGAAGCCGTTGGCGGTCTCTGTGTTCGATCAGAAGCCGTTGGCGGTCTCTGTGTTCGATCAGAAGTCGTTGGAGGTCTCTGTGTTCGATCAGAAGCCGTCTGTGTTACTTTTCTATCTATAGGTTTGTGTTTTTCTTTCCTACAGGGAAGAATCAAAGAGATGGAAGGAAACCTGAATCCTGTAGACCGATATTAAAGGTTGAATACAAAACCTGTAAGAACAGGTAAGCTTGTATTGTATTGTATGACGAGCAGCTGCAGTAATAAATGGTGATCTGTCTGCAGATGGACCCCCCCTGCCCATTCTTCACACTGACATCACCCGGGACTGTACTGCGTATACACTGACAGCATTATGAATGGCCTTAATGTGTGCATTAAATGTAGCAGTGACATTACAGGCCCTCATTAGATATCGGGGACCTATTTTTTGCTTGTTTATGTCTATGGTAGAAGTCTCCAAAACTGTGGCCTTTTGCAGCACCCCAGTTGTCCTGAATGCGGCACCCCCCGTTGTCCTGAATGCGGCACCCCCCGTTGTCCTGAATGCGGCACCCCCCGTTGTCCTGAATGCGGCACCCCCCGTTGTCCTGAATGCGGCACCCCCCGTTGTCCTGAATGCGGCACCCCCCGTTGTCCTGAATGCAGCTCCCCCCGCCCGCCATGAATACAGACTCACCATTGCAGCCTGATTCATTCACCTGTAGCATTGGAGGAGACAGGGAGGAGGCGGGACGAGCGCCGACAGACATAAAGGAGAATTTCCTGTTTTATCGGCGGCCTCTTTAATCGAAAGTCCCGCCTCCTGTGATGGACAGAGCAGTCGTCCAATGGCAGCGCAGGATACGCGACTTCCTTTTACACAGGTGGCCATGTAAACAGGAAGTACTCTTGCGCATACTCCAGCTCACGTCGGAAAACGTGAATGAAACCGACGTGAGCGTCGTTTACGTAAATCCCTATTCGCGAACGACTTGGTAAAATGACGTAACCGACGGAAAAAGATGACGCTGACCCGACGCCATACTTAACATGGCATACGACGGAACTTCGTAAGGTTACCCCTCATATAGCAGGAGTAGGTTTACACTTACGGAAACGGCGACGGGGCGACGTAAAAACGTTCGGGAATCGGCGTATTGGGCTCATTTGCATAGGCAAAAGAGAAATCAACGTAAAGGCCACCTAGCGGCCAGGAAAGTCATTACATCTACGATCCGACGGTGTAAGTGTTTTACACCTGTCGGATCTTCACTGTATCTATGCGTAAGTGATTCTAGGAATCAGACGCATAGATACCCGGGGAAAAAAACAGAGATACGATGGTGTTTCCTGCGATACACCGTCGTATCTCTCTTGAGAATCTGGCCCTAAGTAGGTAAAAATAGAAGATGTATCGATCCAACTATTTATCAAGGAATTAATATAATGTAATAGGACATGAAACCATAATAGTGTTATGAGTGAGTAACCCTAGAAAAAAAAATTAAATCACCTCGCGATTATCCTCGCGATTCGGTAAACGAAAAAAAAGAGATAAAAAATAATAAGATAAAAAAAATAAAACATGCAATAATAAAAAATAATAAAGCAGGGCTGGACAAATCCCAGGCGCCAGGTCGCCAATGCGACTTAAAATTTCACCCTGGCGCCTGGGCTTTGATCAGTGTCTGTATTTAGTGAGAGGGATCTATACTGCGGGAGCAGGGTCTGTATTTAGTGAGGGGGATCTATACTGTGGGAGGGGGGTCTGTATTTAGTGAGGGGGATCTATACTGTGGGAGGGGGGTCGGTACTTAGTGGGTGGGTCTTTAGTGAGAGAGGGGGGTCTGTATTTAGTGAGGGGGATCTATACTGTGGGAGGGGGGTCGGTACTTAGTGGGTGGGTCTTTAATGAGAGAGGGGGGTCTGTAGTTGGTGGAGGGGGATCTATACTGCGGGAGCAGGGTCTGTATTTAGTGAGAGGGATCTATACTGCGGGAGCAGGGTCTGTATTTAGTGAGGGGGATCTATACTGCAGGAGCAGGGTCTGTATTTAGTGAGAGGGATCTATACTGCGTGAGCAGGGTCTGTATTTAGTGAGGGGGATCTATACTGCGGGAGCAGGGTCTGTATTTAGTGAGAGGGATCTATACTGCGGGATGGGGGTCTGTATTTAGTGAGAGGGATCTATACTGCGGGAGCAGGGTCTGTATTTAGTGAGAGGGATCTATACTGCGGGAGCAGGGTCTGTATTTAGTGAGAGGGATCTATACTGCGGGAGCAGGGTCTGTATTTAGTGAGAGGGATCTATACTGCGGGATGGGGGTCTGTATTTAGTGAGAGGGATCTATACTGCGGGAGCAGGGTCTGTATTTAATGAGAGGGATCTATACTGCGGGAGCAGGGTCTGTATTTAGTGAGAGGGATCTATACTGCGGGAGCAGGGTCTGTATTTAATGAGAGGGATCTATACTGCGGGAGCAGGGTCTGTATTTAGTGAGAGGGATCTATACTGCAGGAGCAGGGTCTGTATTTAGTGAGAGGGATCTATACTGCGGGAGGGGGGTCTGTATTTAGTGAGAGGGATCTATACTGCGGGAGCAGGGTCTGTATTTAGTGAGGGGGATCTATACTGTGGGAGGGGGTCTGTACTTAGTGGGGGGGGTCTGTATTTAGTGAGGGGGATCTATACTGTGGGAGGGGGGTCTGTACTTAGTGGGTGGGTCTTTAGTGAGAGAGGGGGGTCTGTATTTAGTGAGGGGGATCTATACTGTGGGAGGGGGGTCGGTACTTAGTGGGTGGGTCTTTAATGAGAGAGGGGGGTCTGTAGTTGGTGGAGGGGGGGTGATACCAACACTAGTAACGACACTGGGCTCTTCACTGAGTCATGGCAAAAAAAAAAAAATGGCGCCTAACTTTTTTTAGCTGGCTCCTAGATTCAAAGCAAATTTGTCAAGCCCCGTAATAAAGGGTACAGGAGAGGAGAGAGTCAAGAATATAAGAGAAATAATAAGCACCCGGGATGGCGGTCTGACTCCTGGCATACATATACATATACTTTGAGAAATTGTAAAAGATTCTAGTGCGGCCGTAGTTTTCATCCTTCCCTACCTCAGCTCCCAGTCGTCCTCATAAATAGGGCCCGGCACGTGCCTACTGCAGGGTCTGGTGATGTTATTTTATCTCGGACACAGGCGCAGGCACACACTACCCCCACATCTGAAGGATTTACAATGATTTTTATTCTCCGGAAGAGAAGGTTAGAGTGGCTCCGCTATGCGGTATTTGTAGAGCACTTCAAAAAGATCTACAATGGACGGCAGGCTTTGCCTTGCGCTCAGGGAGATCAAACGCTCGCAGAAACCTTTTTCTAGGGTCCAAAGAAAGCCTTTGTTGTGTAGAAAAAGCTTCTTTTTTTTTTTTTTTTCTCCCGTCTGTGTTTTGAGCTCTTCAGAGAGCCGCTTCACCCCCCATTCCTCATAAGCATAATGGCATTCTGAACCTGCAAGCGTGCCATAGGAAAAAAAAAAAACTCAGAGGGACGCCGCGCCACGAATGGCCGATGATTCATGTATTCTAAAACAAGAAAGACCTTTTTGCCTTTTTTGAAATATGTTATTCATAAATCAATTTCATGTGAATTATGGAAATTTCTGACTTATTTCAAATGCCAAAATATGGCCTTTTTTTTTTTTCTTGTTCCATAGAGAGAGTTGGCCTGATTCTCGCCTGTGGTGTCCGTATGACATCATTCCTCCTATGTGCAAATTTTTTACATCTGTATCGCCTCCGACTTTCTTCATCCCGCCTGGGTTGCCAACTACACCCTGTTAAAAAAAAAAAAAAGTCTGAAGCCCCGTACACACGACGGGGAACCTCGACGGGCGGAACACATCGTTCCGCCCGTCGAGGTTCTCTGCCGGCCGTCAGAATCTGCGACCTGCCCGTCGGGAATGGCAACCAGCCATTCATCCCGACGGGCCGTCGAGCAAATGGAGAACCTGTTCTCTATTTGCTCGACGGGTTTCCCGACGGGCAGGGCGAGCAGAGAGCGTACACACGGCCGAGGTTCTCGCTGGAATGCAGCTCCCAGCGAGGTTCTCGCTGGTTTCTGCCGAGAACCTCGGCCGTGTGTACGGGGCTTGAAGCCATGTACGCGCGGCTGGGAATCCCGTCGGGAAAAAAAACGCGGTGACGTCATCGACTACGACGAGTCTGCACTTGTCACATTCAATGCCATCGCCGCCATCTTGCTACACCCTACACTACTCTTGTATGCTACCGCGCATGCGTTGAAGTCTTTTCGAGCATGCGCGGGTTTACCTGGGGACAGGTAAGCATACGCACTCACGGTTTTCTCGGCAGGAAACACTCTGCCGGGAATCCTGATGAGAAAATAGAGAGCAGGTTCTCTATTTTTCTCGTCGGGATTCCCGGCAGTTTTCTCGCCGAGAAAACCGGTCGTGTGCATGGCCTCGTACACACGACCGGTTTCCTCGGCAGAATCCAGCAAGAAGCTCAATGGGAGACGTATTCTGCCAGAGGAAACCGGTCGCGTGTACACTTTTCACAGAGAAACCCGTCGAGGAACTCGTCGAGCCAAAAAGAGAGCATGTTCTCTATTTCCTCGACGGGCAACGGGAAAATTTGGCTTTGACAAGTTTTTTGACAGCCGAACGAGGAACTCGACGGGGAGAACGATGTGTTTCGCCCGTCGAGTTTCTCGGTCGCGTGTACGCCGCCTACGAGGCTTAGGCCGCGTACACACGATCAGTCCATCCGATGAGAAAGGTTCAAAGGACCGTTTTCATCGGTTAACCGATGAAGCGGACTGATGTGCCTACACACCATCGGTTAAAGAAAAAACGATCGCGTCAGAACGCGGTGACGTAAAACACGGCGACGTGCTGAAAAAAACGAAGTTCAATGCTTCCAAGCATGCGTCGACTTGATTCTGAGCATGCGCGGCTTTTTAACCGATGCTTTTGCATACTGACGATCGGTTTTGACCTATTGGTTAGGAGCCCATTGGTTAAATTTTAAAGCAAGTTCTCTTTTTTTTCAGCAAAGGATAATTGACCGATGGGGCCCACACACGATCGGTTTGGATCAATGAAAACGGACCTTCAGTCCGTTTTCATTGGTTTTGACCGAACGTGTGTACGCGGCCTTACGCCTGGCTGTCAGGAACCCGTTGTTCACCTGTTTTACCTGTTGGTGGCACTGTGATCGTTGTCAGCATGCAATCCTATAGCCACCAGCATGTGTCTCCCTTCAGTCACTGGACTTTTTCACTCACCAGGCTGCTTGGAAAGTGTTGAAAGCACAACTCCAGCCCAAAGGTATAAAGCCTCGTACACACGACCGTTTTTTCCGGCAGGAAAACTGCCAGGAGAGCATTTGGCCGGGAATCCCAGGCATGTGTATGCTCCCTAGTAGTTTTCCCGTCAGGAAAACATCCCGGATTCCCGACGGGAAAATTGTGTTTCCTGCCGGAAAAAAAACCGTCGTCTGTATGCTTACCTGCCTGGTAGCGAAACCGCGCATGCTCGATAAGACTTTGAGGTTAGCGTGGGGTGTAGCAAGATAGCGGCGATGGCATAGAATGTGACAATTGCATTAAGGTGAGAAAACACCTTGCTGTCTCTGCCCCCCCCCCAGCCCCCGTTTTACTTACCTGAGCCCTAAATCTTAATGGGCGTGATGCCGCATTGCTTTCCCCCAGCTCCTTCATTCTATGATTGATAGCAGCGCAGCCATTGGCTCCCCCTGCTGTCAATCAAATCCAATGACGCAGTGCGCCAGGGGTTAGCTCTTGCGGGGAGGAGCCGAGACCGCTGCCGAGGGACCCCAGAAGACCAGGACTCTGTGCAAAATGAACTGCACAGTGGAGGCAAGTATGACATGTTTGTTATTTAACCTCTTAAGGACCCCCTACTGTACATTTACGTCAGCAGAATGGCACGGCTGGGCACATCAACGTATATATACGTTGGTTCTAGTACCCAGCCGCGGGTCACGGGCGCGCGCCCGCGGCGCGCTCCTGTGACCCGGTCCGAAGCTCCGTGACCGCGGGACTCGTGGACCCGAACGCCGCTGGAGTGCGGCGATCGGTCCCCGGAGCTGAAGGACGGGGAGAGCCGTGTGTAAACACGGCATCCCCGTGCTTCACTGTGGCCGAAGCATCGATCGCGTCATCCCTGTTATAGGGGGACGCGATCGATGACGTCACACCTACAGCCACACCCCCCTACAGTTGTAAACACACACAGGGAACACACAAATCCTACAGCGCCCACTTGTGGTTAACTCCCAAACTGCAACTGTCATTTTCACAGTAAACAATGCAATTTAAATGCATTTTTTGCTGTGAAAATGACAAATGTGTCAAAATTGTCCGAAGTGTCCGCCATAATGTCGCAGTCGCGAAAAAAATCGCTGATCGCCGCTATTAGTAGTAAAAAATTAATAAAAATGCAATAAAACTATCCCTTATTTTGTAAACGCTATAAATTTTGCGAAAAACCAACCGATAAACGCTTATTGCGATTTTTTTTTTTTTTTTACCAAAAATAGGTAGAAGAATATGTGTCGGCCTAAACTGAGGAAAAAAAATTATATATATATTTTGGGGGGATATTTATTATAGCAAAAAGTAAAAAATATTGCATTTTTTTCAAAATTGTGGCTCTATTTTTGTTTATAGCGCAAAAAATAAAAACCGCAGAGGTGATCAAATACCACCATAAGAAAGCTCTATTTGTGGGGAAAAAAGAACGCCAATTTTGTGTGGGAGCCACGTCACACGACCGCGCAATTGTCAGTTAAAACGACGCAGTGCCGAATCGCAAAAAGGGGCAAGGTCCTTTACCTGCATTTTGGTCCGGGTCTTAAGTGGTTAAAAAAAAAAAAAAAATACCCCTTTAAGTAAACCTTCACATGGGCAAAGCACAGGTTCACTTTATTTATTTTTTTGTGCAAAGCATGACCCGCGTTCAATTCCTCCCTCCCCTGCACAACAAACAACAAACACCTCTGTGTATCAGAACCGCTTTTAACACGTTGGAGACTCTCCATCACGTGAATAATAATTTTGTGTACGGCAATCTTACCAGCTCAGGTTAATGTGCGCCGTAATAGTGATTAATACCCGTACAGCGAACCATTATTCACACAGCGGCCTTATTATGTTCTTTAATGTATGATTCATGTAGAGTTTGCTGATCGCAGATACACCATCGTTCACTGCTTCCCGTACCCAGCAGCCCATAAATGTAATATATCGTCCTTATCGTCTCCCTGTCTGCAAATCCCGGCTTGACACTGGGAGATAGGAAGCCGTCTGGATGCACCGGATCCACAATCTTTCACTCGGTTTAGAAATAATATATATATATTGGGCCAGATTCAGATAGTATTTACGTTGGCGTATAAAGAGCTACGCCGCGTAAATACTAAGAACAGCAGGCGTATCTCTTTTTTGCTATTCAAAAAAGAAGATACGCCGTAATTCTGCTAATATATGAGCGGCGTAAGTGCTGATTGTCAACATTACTAGTAAAGAAAAAATATGTCCCCGGATTTCATTTTAAAAATCTGGCGCAGGCGCTATAGCGTTAAAAATAGCGCCTGCAATACGCCCTTAAAAATCTGTTACCATTCACTCAAGTGTGAGAGCCAGAGGGGCTTTCACACTGGAGCGGTGCGCTAGCAGGACGGTAAAAAAAAGTCCTACTAGCCGCATCTTTGGAGCGGAGAAGGAGCGGTGTGTTTACCGCTCTTCCTCCGCTGCTGCCCATTGAAATCAATGGGACAGCGTGGCTTTAGCGCCTGCAATGCGCTGCTTCAGGTTTTAACTCTTTCTCAGCCGCTAGTGGGGGGGGGTAAATGTGCCGCAAATCCGCCCACAGCGTCATAGCTGCGTGTTACCGCCGACTCTATGGGCGGCACAGTGTGAAATGGCTTTTAGGCACTTCTATTGGCACAGACAGGGGTGACTCAGCCCCACACCCTGCTCCCTCATCACAGCATTTAACTGTACCGATCAGTCCTGTGTCCATTCAAAACTGAAGGATAGTACTCTGTGTTTACTATGTTTCAGTTTGTGAATGGATTGGAAGTGGTGCACTGCCCTTCTGACCCCATCCTCTGCCCTTCAGACCGAGTCCACTGCCCTTCAGACCGAGTCCACTGCCCTTCAGACCGAGTCCTACGGACACCAGTGGCGAAACGACTAGGGTCACACTTGTGACCAGGCTCTGGCATTCCACAACTGTGGGAAGAGCCCGGTCACAAGTGTGACTGTAGTCGTTCCGTCACAGCACTGTAAATGGTGTCAGTCTGTAGGGCAGTGGACTTGGGTCTGTAGGGCAGTGGACTTGGGTCTGTAGGGCAGTGGACTTGGGTCTGTAGGGCAGTGGACTTGGGTCTGTAGGGCAGTGGACTTGGGTCTGTAGGGCAGTGGGCATGGTCTGTAGGGTAGTGGACTTGGGTCTGTAGGGCAGCGGACTCGATCTGTAGGCCCGCTGCAGAACATCTGAAAGGGTACCGCTGCAGGACTGTAATAAAGGACCCCATGACGGGAGTAAAGGGCCCCCCGAGATCAGTGGGAGGGGCCCCAGGCTCAGTGGTTTCATGTTTTTTTTGCATCGGGGGTCTTGAAGTTTCTATTTAGTCTTTGGTTTCTATTGCAGAGCTGAACATGTGTACGCATACACGCTCCTACATACTGCTCGAGGTTATGACTGCTGCATTAAACATGTCAATCTGTTGACCTTGGGAAAGAGATTAGAAATATTATTATGTGGTAGGAAGACGCTAACAAGATTTCATGTATGCTAACAATAGCTTATCCCAGGATTCATTACACGAGGGCCCCCCGGGGCGGTTCACATTAATATCACGCACTCTCTCTGCCTGTCTCTGTGTATAAACAGCTGCCTTGTGTTTGACTTGTCTTGTAGCGAGCCGTTCATCATATTCTCCGGAGGCTTGTCCTACGATAAAGCCAGCAGAAGACCGAGTCTGACCATCATGCACGGAAAGGCCATCACCGTCCTGGAGATGGATCACCCCATTGTGGACTTTTTAACCCTTTGTGAAACGCCCTACTCAAATGGTAAGAGAGGAGAGATGGTTTTTGCTGTGAAATGATTCTGCATTCATTAGACGTAAACACCGGTAATGCAGCATGCAGGTCTACCTAACATGCTACTCTGGGGTGCACCAGATCATGAAGGCCCTAGGTGCACCTCAAACTTACCTAAACAATCCATTACATTTTTACTTGGTCGTGCAATCAAAATCTGGCTCTGGGTGTGGCTTGCTTAAAGTCTACCTCACAGGTGTCGAACACAAGGCCCGCGGGCCGAATCCGGCCCTCCAGGCCATTTCATGTGGCCCTCTAACCTCTCCTGCAGCTGCAGGAGAGCTCCAGCCCTCCTCTGGTCCTACTTCAGACCCCTACGTTCTGCTTTCAAGCAATGCATCCATCTTCTTTCCAGTAGCAGCATAAGGAAAGGAGGGTGCACTTTGATGTAAGGGAGGGTGGAGGATTCATCTTCTGATGGTGGGTTGGCTCTTGAACTCTAATGTAAGGGGAGGGGATAGTCTGGTCATCTAATCTTACAGACACAACCGGCCCTTTTGAGGGCAATCGTAATGCTGATGCGGCCCACAATGAAATTGAGTTTGCCACCCCTGGACTACCTTCTGAACAGCAAAGTGACAGGTTCTCTTGAATGCCCCTCCTCCACACTGCTTAGCCCCTCATTCACACTTGCAAATGTGATTACATGTGAGAGACCCAGCAAGGGTTCCCAGGCAATTAGCTGCAGGTAGCAGAAAAAAAGAAGGGACCCAGAGGGTAGCCCCAGGTCGGACTTTGACATCACAGTAAACAATAAGGATATAGAAAAATAATCTTTATAAAAACATAGCATGTGCACAGCTTTATATATATTTTTTCTTTTTTTTGTAAGGGGTCCAGAGGTCGCCAGGGCCCTTTTTATTTATTTTTTATATTTTATTTTTGTATTATTAAAGGGCCCAGAGGTCATCAGGGCCCCGGATGGCAACCCTCCTTTTTTACATATATATATTTTTGTTGTGTGTTTTTATAATTTTTTATTTATATATATAATATTTTTTATCTTTTTATTTTTTTGTAAGGGGCCCAGAGGTCCTCAGGCACCCCCCCCTTCTCAATTTTCTCAATTAGCGGCAGCACCCCCCTACTTCTCAGTTTGAGGCGGCAGCGGCATGGGCGTGGGCAGGGAGCCCATGCCTGAAGCTGTGTAAGGGGCCCCATAATTGCCCTCTCTTATTGGCTAGTACAGACCCGGGGATTCAATCATAGAATCTCAGTGCCAGAGACCCCATGAAGTAGAAGAAATCGGTCGGCAACATCTGCCAAAGCCCAGGAATATCAGACCCGGGAGGCATCCGTGATAATGTACAAGAAGAGAAAAGATCTGAAATTGTGTCATTTCTCTTCCTTATTAGTTTAATTCTCATTACAGAGAAAACAGGAAACTCAATTAACTTGTGTCTGCTCTTAGAATTCCAGGAACCGTACGCCGTGGCCGTGTTGATGGAGAGGGACCTTATCGTGGTCGATCTCACACAGAGCAAGTAAGAGGCCCATTGCATTTCCCATGTTATCCTGTCTGGTAGCCACCAATCCAATTGTATTGACAGAACCTTTAAAGAAAGATTATTTATTTTTACTATGTATTGTACTATTGCTACATTTGTCAGACATTACTGTAAATACTCGAGTATAAGCCGACCCGAATATAAGCCGAGGCACCTAATTTTACCACAAAAAAATGGGAAACGTATTGACTCGAGTATAAACCTAGGGTGTCCATCTGCATGTCTCACTGTGCCCATGTGAATGCCTTACTGTGCCCATACCTCACTGTGCCCCTGACTAGACTGATGGTTAACATGGAAGTCTATGGAAGGGGGGCCCAGCTTTGGAAAATCAGTGCTTCCTGGCCGTAGGTCCCCCCGACAACAAGCTTGGCACACTTGTAGAGGAATGACGCGTACACACGATCGTTTTTCGGGTTGTAAAAACAATGTTTTTCAGGCTGAAGAAAAAACAACGTTTTTTTCAACCCGATCATTAAACCGGCCTTGCCTACACACGATCGTGAAAAAAAAATGCTCTAGCAAAGCGCCTGTACCTTATCCACAGTCTATAAACATACCAGTACCTCATCCACAGTCTATAAACACACCTGTACCTCATCCACAGTCTATAAACACACCTGTACCTCATCCACAGTCTATAAACACACCTGTACCTCATCCACAGTCTATAAACACACCTGTACCCCATCTACAGTCTATGAACACACCTGTACCCCATCTACAGTCTATAAACACACCTGTACCTCATCCGCAGTCTATAAACACACCTGTACCTCATCCGCAGTCTATAAACACACCTGTACCCCATCTACAGTCTATAAACATACCTGTACCTCATCAGCAGTCTATAAACACACCTGTACCTCATCCACAGTCTATAAACACACCTGTACCTCATCCACAGTCTATAAACACACCTGTACCTCATCAGCAGTCTATAAACACACCTGTACCTCACAGCAGTCTATAAACACACCTGTACCTCATCAGCAGTCTATAAACACACCTGTACCTCATCCGCAGTCTATAAACACACATGTACCTCATCTGCAGTCTATAAACACACATGTACCTCATCAGCAGTCTATAAACACACCTGTACCACATCCACAGTCTATAAACACACATGTACCTCATCTGCAGTCTATAAACACACATGTACCTCATCTGCAGTCTATAAACACACCTGTACCTCATCCGCAGTCTATAAACACACATGTACCTCATCTGCAGTCTATAAACACACATGTACCTCATCAGCAGTCTATAAACACACATGTACCTCATCCACAGTCTATAAACATACCTGTACCTCATCCGCAGTCTATAAACACACCTGTACCCCATCTACAGTCTATAAACATACCTGTACCTCATCAGCAGTCTATAAACACACCTGTACCTCATCCACAGTCTATAAACACACCTGTACCCCATCCACAGTCTATAAACATACCTGTACCTCATCAGCAGTCTATAAACACACCTGTACCTCATCCGCAGTCTATAAACACACCTGTACCTCATCCACAGTCTATAAACATACCTGTACCTCATCAGCAGTCTATAAACACACCTGTACCTCATCCACAGTCTATAAACACACCTGTACCTCATCCACAGTCTATAAACACACCTGTACCTCATCAGCAGTCTATAAACACACCTGTACCTCATCAGCAGTCTATAAACACACCTGTACCTCATCAGCAGTCTATAAACACACCTGTACCTCATCAGCCGTCTATAAACACACCTGTACCTCATCCGCAGTCTATAAACACACCTGTACCTCATCCGCAGTCTATAAACACACATGTACCTCATCTGCAGTCTATAAACACACATGTACCTCATCAGCAGTCTATAAACACACCTGTACCACATCCACAGTCTATAAACACACATGTACCTCATCTGCAGTCTATAAACACACATGTACCTCATCTGCAGTCTATAAACACACCTGTACCTCATCCGCAGTCTATAAACACACCTGTACCTCATCTGCAGTCTATAAACACACCTGTACCTCATCCGCAGTCTATAAACACACATGTACCTCATCTGCAGTCTATAAACACACATGTACCTCATCAGCAGTCTATAAACACACCTGTACCACATCCACAGTCTATAAACATACCTGTACCTCATCAGCAGTCTATAAACACACCTGCACCACATCCACAGTCTATAAACACACCTGTACCTCATCAGCAGTCTATGAACACACCTGTACCTCATCCGCAGTCTATAAACACACCTGTACCACATCCGCAGTCTATAATCACACCTGTACCTCATCTACAGTCTATAATCACACCTGTACCTCATCCACAGTCTATAAACACACCTGTACCTCATTCACAGTCTATAAACACACCTGTACCACATCCACAGTCTATAATCACACCTGTACCTCATCCACAGTCTATAATCACACCTGTACCCCATCCACAGTCTATAATCACACCTGTACCCCATCCACAGTCTATAATCACACCTGTACCTCATCCACAGTCTATAAACACACCTGTACCTCATCCACAGTCTATAATCACACCTGTACCCCATCCACAGTCTATAAACACACCTGTACCACAAATGTGTGCGCATATATATACAAATTATTTTTTTGTTGAAGTCCGTGGAATGAAGCCTTCAAAATTCAGCAAGAAAAATGTGCACATGCCACTGTTGTTGTTTTTTCATTGCAGCTACAGCCTGCATGCAGCTATTTCCAGGCACAATAATAATGGAATATCAGGGCTTGGGGCACATCCAGGCAGTACCACCATTGAATCCTTATCCCCTATAAGATGGTGATAGTGATCTCAGCAGTCCCTTCGCTTCACACATCTGTGACCCGGCAGCTGAGTCGGGGGGGGGGGGGGGGGGGGGGGCCTTGTTTTCTTGCAATGTTTAGGAGTCTCGGAGGATGTGTCGGGCTGACATGGGACTCCAGGCTTCCCGAGTGTAATTAAGTCGCCTGCAAACAAATTATTGACCTACCCAGTCAAGGGAATGAACTGGGGGGGGAGGGGGGGATGAAAAATAAATAATAGGATTTGCTAAAGATTACATTAATTGTCTAAATAATTGGTAACATTCCAGCGATGGGTTCTGCGTGTTTACTCATTCATTTCCCCGATAGAATTAATTGCTTGACACTGATAATGGTAAAATTACACTCTTTTTTCGTAATGACTCGGCTAGTCTTTTTTTTTTTTTTTTTACGCTTATAAAATCCTCGTGTGATGTTACCATGGCAACCCGCCATTGAGAAAGTCTGTATGGAGCAGCAGATCTTCATCTATATGATGCATGCTTTATATAGTCCATATTACCAATTAAAGGGATGAGATTTTTATTTATTTTATTGCTGCATTAAGCGACTGGTTTGCGCAAAAGTTATAGCGCCTACAAAATAGGGGACAGAATTATTATTTTTTGTTGTTTTTTTTTGTTTTTTTACTAGAAATGTCGGCGATCTGCGATTTTTATTGGGACTGCGACGTTATGGCGGACACTTTTGACACATTTTTGGCAGTGCTATAAATATGCACTAATTACTGTATAAATGTGACTGGCATTGAAGGGGTTAACACTAGGGGGGTGAGGAAGGGGTTAAATGTATTCCCTGCATAGTGTTCTAACTGTGTGGGGAGGGGGGGTGATTGGGGGAGGTGACCGATCCGTGTCCCTATGTACAAGGGACACAGATCGGTCTCCTCTCCAGAGACAGGACGCTGTCTCTGTGTAAAACGGCAATGAGAGATGATCTCATATGTTTACATATGAGATCATCTCTCATTGGCCGCGCAGATCGCATAGCAAACGGCCACTCTGATTGGCCGTTCGCCGCGATCTGTGATTGGCTGTTTCCAAGGGACACGGCCAACACAGAATTTTTCCCGCTGCGCGCTCTAGAGTGCGCGCGGGGAACACCCGAAGGGGCGGCCGTCAAAAGACGGCGGGTTGGATATTCAGGTCCGCGCTGTAGCCGTCATTCGGCTATAGCGCGGGCCTCAAGTGGTTAACTAGAATAAATTAGAAATAACATATCGGGCCAGATTCAAATAGTATTTACGTCGGCGTATCAGTAGATACGCCGTGTAAATACTAAGAATAGCCGGCGTATCTTTTTTTGCTATTAAGAAAAGAAGATACGCCAGAATTCTGCTAATATACGAGCGGCGTAATTCTATTACACCGTCGTATATTAGTTGCAGTTTTACGCTGGCCTCTAGGTGGCGCTTCCGTCGTTTTTACGCGTCAAATATGTAAATTAGGGAGTTACGGCGATTTCCGAACGTACTTCCGGCCAGCGTAGTTTACGTCGTTTGCGTAAGCGTTATTCGGCGTAAGGTTACCCCTGCTATAGGAGGCGCAGCCAATGTTAAGTATGGACGTCGGGACAGCGTCGAATTGTTCGTTGGTTACGTCGTTTGTGTAAATCGTTCGGGAATTTACATTGACTACTAGCGACGTGATTTCACGCATGCACACTGGCATACGTCCACGGACGGCGCATGCGCCATTCTGAAAATACGTAAATTGCGTGGGGTCATGATTCATTCACATTTGAATTAGGCGCCCTTACGCTGGCCACTTTACGCTACGCCACCGCAAATTACGGAGCAATTGCTTTCTAAATAGGGCATTTGCTCATAAAATTTGCGGAGGCGTAGCTTAACCACTTCCTTACTGGGCATGTATACCCCCTTCCTGACCAGGTGAAATTTCAGCTTGCGGCACTGCGTCGCTTTAACTGACAATTGCGCGGTCGTGCGACGTGGCTCCCAAACAAAATTGGCGTCCTTTTTTCCCCACAAATAGAGCTTTCTTTTGGTGGTATTTGGTCACCTCTGGGGTTTTTATTTTTTGCGCTATAAACAAAAAAGGACGACAATTTTGAAAAAAAATACAATATTTTTTACTTGTTGCTATAAAAAATAGCCCAATTAAAAAAAATAAAAATTCAGTCTAGGCCGATACGTATTCTTCTACATATTTTTGGTAAAAAAAAAAAAAAAAAATCGCAATAAGCGACTGGTTTGCGCAAAAGTTATAGCGCCTACAAAATAAGGGACAGAATTATTATTTTTTATTATTTTATTTTTTTACTAGTAATGGCGGCGATTTTTATTGCGACTGCGACATCATGGCGGACACATCGGACACTTTTGACACATTTTTGGCACCATTCACATTTATACTGCAATCAGTGCTATAAATATGCACTAATTACTGTATACATGTGACTGGCAGGGAAGGGGTTAACACTAGGGGGTGAGGAAGAGGTTAAATGTGTATCATGTATAGTGTTCTAACTGTGGGGGGAGGGGGGGTGACCGATCTGTGTCCCTATGTACAAGAGACACAGATCGGTCTCCTCTCTCCCTGACAGGACGCTGTCATTGTGAGAGCCGGCAATGAGAAATGATCTCATATGTTTACATATGAGATCATCTCTCATTCGCCGCACAGATCGCATCGCAAACGGCCACTCTGATTGGCCGTTCGCGGCGATCTGTGATTGGCTGTGTCCAAGGGACACGGCCAGCACAGAAGTTCCCCGCTGCGCGCTCTGGAGCGTGCGCTGGGAACGACGAAAGGGGCCGCCGTGAAAACACGGCGCCCCAGAGAATTCGAACCACCCTGCGGCCGTATATAGTCGTACGGCCGTAGGGAAGTGGTTAAAGAGCATACGCTACGCCGCCGGAAAGATACTCATTTGTATCTGAATCTGACCCATCATGTATTACATACGTGCAAAAGGGAGCAGAAGAATGTGTAGATGGCATTTTACTTAGTTTGATAAGGTTGTAGCCTGCGATTAGCACAAATATAAACATAACAAGAATGTGTTTGTTGACAGGAAAAACCAGAACCTTAGGTGAAGCTAGCTTTTATGTTCTATCATTACTGTATACATAGAATTATCTTCAAGCAGAATACTACGTGTTGCTTGGCCATAACATACTATTGCATTGTGTAAATATCGTGTCGTGCTGTAATTGGCTGACCCGAGGGGGGGTTTCCTAATGATAAATGTATAAATATGCTGTGTAACCAATAAACCATTGTAGTCCAGATCCACCACCATAACCCCCTGTGTGGCTCTTGATTATCTGATGCGCATCAAAGGTTCTTCCACACACCCAATAGTCCAACCCGGGTACAGACCCAATAGTCCAACCCGGGTACAGAGGAACACCACCAACCTTACAGATTTGTTTTTAGTTTTTTTGTTTCAATCATTTTTATTCAGTTTAACAAGTAGCTAACGTGCTATCGTTCCACCCACGCAGAGGCTAGCATTGACAGTGGTACCAAAAGTTAGCTTACAAATAGTGGAGGTCCATCCATTAGAGGGCGCTGGAGCACCGCCCCCTCTATTCACAGCCGCCACCTGCTCCACCTTCTAGCGATGCAGCACTCTATCCATCGCCGCCACCCCCTCCACCTTCTAGCAATGCATCACTCTATCCATTGCTGCCGCCACCCCAGGGGAGGGCTGGGCCGGGGGGCAGAGTGGCAATTGCCTCCCAGGCCACCCTGACTTATGGCCGGCACCCGCTGCGCGATACCATTTTCTTTTTTATTCTGGTCTAGGAAGTTGGGCCGGGGGGCATGGCCACGGCGGCCGACCACTAGCTGTTGCATTCTGAGAGTTGTAGTCCATGCTCAAGCTCCCGGTGGGTGGAAAACAGAGCAGTGCAGAGGAAACTACAACTCTCGGAGACCGGATTCTTGAAAGCGGGGTGTGTCAGGGAGTCGGGACGCAGGGTTGAGTGCTGGCTACAACTTGACCCCATGACCAGGAGCATTCCCCCCCCCCCCCAGAAGGCCGTGGCGTGCAAGAACCTGCTGAGATCACTGTAGTAAGAGACCCTGGCACCCATAGCTGAATCCCCTACCCCCCCCCTATACACCCCATGTAACCTGCCCCAGTGATCAGGCTGCATTGTTGGCTTCACTGGTGAGGCTGCATTGAAAAACCAGATGGGCCTTGGATGGTGAGCTGATACGGCGGTTCAATGGGCCAGTTGACTGAAATTGCCCCTCAGGCCTAAGACTGCCAGCCCTCCCTGCACCACCCCCTCCACCTTCTAGCGATACGGCACTCTATGCATCGCCGCCGCCACCCCCTCCACCTTCTAGCGATGCGGCACTCTATCCATCGCCGCCACCCGCTCCACCTTCTAGCGATGCAGCACTCTATCCATCGCCGCCGCCCGCTCCACCTTCTAGCGAGGCAGCACTCTATCCATCGCCGCCGCCACCCCCTCCACCTCCTAGCGATGCGGCACTCTATCCATCGCCGCCACCCACTTCACCTTCTAGCGAAGCGGCACTCTATCCATCGCCGCCGCCACCCCCTCCTAGCGATGCGGCACTCTATCCATCGCCGCCACCCGCTCCACCTTCTAGCGATGCAGCACTCTATCCATCCCCGCCACCCGCTCCACCTTCTAGCGATGCGGCACTCTATCCATCGCCGCCACCCGCTCCACCTTCTAGCGATGCAGCACTCTATCCATCGCCGCCGCCACCCCCTCCACCTCCTAGCGATGCGGCACTCTATCCATCGCCGCCACCCGCTCTACCTTCTAGCGAGGCGGCACTCTATCCATCGCCGCCGCCACCCCCTCCACCTTCTAGCGATGCGCTATCCATCGCCGCCACCCCCTATTCACGCATCTAACCCCTTTCGGGTTGCCGGGTGCCTGAATTACAGCGACGGGGTCGTTCTCTTTTTTTAAGCAACTGATTAGAGCCATAGGCTCTGATAGGCATGAAAATAGGGTGGGCTCGTGGCGCAGAGCATTGCATTACGAGCCCACCCATGTGTTACAACAGCAAATTAATATTCGCTGTTGCAACACTAATCCTTATCCCGGGGCAATCGGGAAGCGGGCCTGATAACTGTCACCCAATTGGCTAAAAAAAGTGAATGAATGAATGAGAAACTTATATAGCGCGGCACATGCGAACCAAATCGCCTCTGGGCTGAAAGAACAGGCGATCCTATTGGACGCCTAGGATGAGGGGAGGAGATGCACGGCCGAAACGAGGAGGAGGGAAGAGGAGAAGACACAAGAAACGGCTACCCACATTGCCCGCCGCAGCCGATGCCTAGATGGGGTAAGTGGACTAGGGTGACCACATTTCCAAACTACCATTCAGGGACACCCTCCCTTCCCAAAAATCAGTTTGTGCTGTAACGAATCACAGCACAGTGATTGGACACGATGAAGGCGGGATTTATGATTTCTCCGATCACAAGCAGGGGGCGGGGACTGTGCTCCTGAGTAAATCGGATGTGGCGGCCTTTTTTGGGAGCATCAGATTGGCCCGGGGGGGGGGGGTGGCTGTGTCAGTTTCTTTCTGGGACACTGTATTGTCCTGGAATAAACGGGACAGACCTGCAAAATGTGGGACTGTCCCAGGCAGTGCGAGACATGTGGTCATCCTAAAGTGGACCAATCGGCAGACAGCGAGCGCGGGGGGCTTTGAGGTGCTGCTGGGGGGCTGGATGTTTGCCACACCCCTGAACAAAAAACAGCAGTAGTATAAAACCAGAACTGATGTAACAACAGGAGATCACCCTTTTCATAATGCCATGAGGGCCAAGGGGTCTTGGGGGGGATTCCCTACAACAACGGAGTATCTGCTATTGCAATTTATAGCCTTTACAGATCTAAGAAGAAAGGATAGATAGATTAGAAACCAGGAGGAAGAAAGGCAGAAAGGCAGCACTAAGGAAAGAGAGGAAAGCGTACCCGATGAGTATGGAGTGTTTACTTTTATTTTTTTACTTTTTATTCCTATTTGAGCCCTCCACCTCCCCCGGCCGCCGTCATGATTGATAATTCAGTCTTCTCCTATAGTCTTCTGTTATACCCATGACACATATTCCAGTAGCCATTAACGTTCCTACATTAATGAAATCAATAACATGTATTCATTGTTGGGGAGGTGGGGGAGGGGGGGTTCACAGCATCAGATCTGTACACTTGTGTGAGATATGGCACCTCATCATTGTTGGGGGGGGGCACAGCGCCAGATCTCTGCACATGTGTGAGATCTGGCACCTCGTCATTGATGGGGGGCAGGGGGGGGGGGGCAGCGCCAGATCTCTGCACATGTGTGAGATCTGGCACCTCGTCATTGTTGGGGGGGGGGGGGGGGGAGAGCCAGATCTCTGCACATGTGTGAGATCTGGCACCTCGTCATTGTTGGGCCGGGGGGCACACCGCCAGATCTCTGTACATGTGTGAGTTCTGGCACCTCGTCATTGACGGGGGGCGCAGCGCCAGATCTCTGCACATGTGTTTGATCTGGCACCTCGTCATTGTCGGGGGGCAGGGGGGGTGCAGCACCAGATCTCTGTATATGTCATTGTTGGGCGGGGCAAAAGCTCCAGATCTCCGCAGATGTGTGAGATCTGGCACCTTGTCATTATTGGGGGGGGGGGGGGCACAGTGCCAGATCTCTGCACATGTGTGAGATCTGGCACCTTGTCATTGTTGGGGGGGGGGGGGGGGAGTGCCAGATCTCTGCACATGTGTGAGATCTGGCACCTTGTCATTGTTGGGGGGGGGGGGGTGCCAGATCTCTGCACATGTGTGAGATCTGGCACCTCGTCATTGTTGAGGGGGCACAGTGCCAGATCTCTGCACATGTGTGAGATCTGGCACCTTGGCATTATTGGGGGGGGGGGGCACAGTGCCAGATCTCTGCACATGTTTGAGATCTGGCACCTTGTCATTGTTGGGGGGGGGGGGGGGGGGAGTGGCAGATCTCTGCACATGTTTGAGATCTGGCACCTTGTCATTGTTGGGGGGGGGGGAGTGGCAGATCTCTGCACATGTGTGAGATCTGGCACCTCGTCATTGTTGATGGGGCACAGTGCCAGATCTCTGCACATGTGTGAGATGTGGCACCTCGTCATTGTTAGGGGGAAGGGTAAGTAGCTGTAAGAACCAGGGAGACACAGCCAGTTGAACGTTGCAGATCATTGCCAACAAGAACTAGGAAGTCAGAGTGACTGGCAGGATCAAAAGGTAAATTACCGACTAGGGCACAGAAACATTAGAAAAAAAATATTAGAAATGCTTCACTTTTTTTTTATAGTTTTACAACCATTTTATTTTCTATATCCTCTCTGCACTCTAACCCACTAATCGGCTTTTTCTTTCTGTCAGTTTTCCGATCTTTGAGAACCCGTACTCCATGGACGTCCACGAGTCTCCTGTGACCTGTACGGAGTATTTCGCAGACTGCCCCCCTGACCTGATCCCGGTGCTCTATTCTGTTGGAGCAAAGAACAAAAAGCAAGGATACAGCAACAAGGTAATGTGCTCAGAGAGCGAGGGAAGGAAGGATCGGACATGAGGGGGGGGACTCTATTATGGATGGGGTTTGTTTAGCTATCTAATATTAACATTTAACTGCCTTTTAAAAGCATGTGACTTGTATATACAGCGAGTAAAATACTTTAGGTATTGAACATGTCACCATTTTTCTAGGTAATAACATTTCTAAAGGTGCTATTGACAGTGTTCGGTAACAAGCCATGCAATCCATACATACAAAGACACCAAAACAAATACGTTCAGAAATGAAGTTCTGTTTAATAAAATGAAAGCACACTGTCATGGATATATAGTATGTCTGGCAGCTTACCTTGCTCTCGATGTGTTCATCTTAGAGGCCAGGCCCTCTTACCTGGCTGCCTTTATCATCTCTCCTCCTTCTCTTGTGTCCTGAGTGGCTGCTTCCCATCTCTAGGGGACTCCGGGGGCCACGACCTGGATCCAGTTGCAGCGAAGGCCATCCTCACCACTAGAGGCTCTGGTGAATACCAACTGGATCTTAGACTCCGCACCCTGGGGAATCTTGTTAAATAAAATTAAAGGACACTGTCATGGATATGCAGTAATGTCTGGCAGCTTACCTTGCTCTCCATGTGTTCATCTTAGAGGCCAGGCCCTCTCACCTGGCTGCCTTTATCATCTCTCCTCCCTGTATGGCTCCACCCCAGGTCATCCCAGGAACTCTATATTAACTAGTGCACTGCAGGTCTGCCTTGCTGATCAACGTTGTTTATTAGTATTGTGTTCCTGCTTGCCGTGTGCTACGTTATCTCTGTGTACCGACTTTGGCTTGTCTCTGACTACTCCTGTTTGCCTGTGACCCTGACCCTTGGCCTGTCCCTTGGTTATTCTCGTCTGCTAGTTGCCCCGACCTTGGCTTACCCTTCACCATCTCTTGTGTCCTGTGAAGTTCTGTTTAATAAAATGAAAGCACACTGTCATGGATATGTAGTATGTCTGGCAGCTTACCTTGCTCTCAATGTGTTCATCTTAGAGGCCAGGCCCTCTTACCTGGCTGCCTTTATCATCTCTCCTCCCTCTCTTGTGTCCTGAGTGGCTGCTTCCCATCTCTAGGGGACTCCGGGGACCGCGACCTGGATCCAGTTGCAGTGAAGGCCATCCTCACCACTAGAGGCTCTGGTGAATACCAACTGGATCTTAGACTCCGCACCTTGGGGAATCTTGGGCTTAAGCTTCCTGTAGGATCCCTGTTTGTGCCCCAGTGAACCTCTCCTCCATATCCACTCTGTGGTCCATCTGCAGCAGTTTGCTATAGGGTTCACTACCTTGTGGTGCATCCCTGCATCCCTGCCACATGTGTACTGACAGACACAGGGAAAAAGTATTGAACACATGAAGAAATTGAGGTGCAAAAGGGCATGGAAAGCCAAGACACCAGCTGAAATCCATCAGTAATTAGAAAGCAATCCTGCCCCTCAGTGCCGGGACAAGATCATCCAGTGCCCAGGGCAAATATGCCAAATTGCACCCCCCTTCATAATGTGCAAGCTTATGAGGAGGGGGAACAGAGAGAGAGAAAGCACAGCCTGCACCTCCTCCCAGCCCTCTCCTTCATGCTGATAGAAGTACTGTGTTTCGCCGAAAGTAAGACCTACCCGAGTATTTACGAACGGCTCCGACGCCCCCGCACCTCTGGCCAAATGCGTTACTGCACAACGCAGAGGCTTGAATCCTGCTCATTTTGCGAGACAACACTCGCAAACCGAGTCAGGATTTTAGGGAAAAAAAATGCAGGTATTGCAAAATGCTCGATAACCGTGTTACTCGCAATCCGAGGTTTCACTGTATTACATTTACATTTCGGTCCTTCCATTTTATTACACAGAACTTCATTTCTGAACATATTTGTTTTGGTGTCCTTGTATGTATGGATTGCATTGATTGTTACTGACATGTGGGGGAAATTTCATGTCAATATCACCTTTAGAAATATATTTACCGAGACAAATTGGTGAGGCGTTCAATTTTACCCGCTGTATATGATACTGTTCATTCCTTTTAAAGATACATTTTTCTGTATTTTCAGTTTTATTTTATTTTTTCCATTGTGTGCTCTATAGAGTGTCTATTGTATCTGTGTGCTATATATAGTGTCTATTGTATCAGTGTGCTATATATCGTGTCTATTGTATCAGTGTGCTATATATAGTGTCTATTGTATCACTGTGCTATATATAGTGTCTATTGTATCACTGTGCTATATATTGTGTCTATTGTATCAGTGTGCTATATATAGTGTCTATTGTATCACTGTGCTATATATATAGTGTCTATTGTATCACTGTGCTATATATTGTGTCTATTGTATCAGTGTGCTATATATAGTGTCTATTGTATCAGTGTGCTATATAGAGTGTCTATTGTATCAGTGTGCTATATATCGTGTCTATTGTATCAGTGTGCTATATATTGTGTCTATTGTATCGGTGTGCTATATATAGTGTCTATTGTATCACTGTGCTATATATTGTGTCTATTGTATCAGTGTGCTATATATGGGGCCAGATTCTTAGAAATTTGCGTATCTGGCGGCGTAGCGAATCGTACCGCATTTACGCTACGCCAATTACTGGAGCAAGTGCCGTATTCTCAAAGCACTTGCTCCGTAATTTTCAGTGGCGTAGCGTAAATGCGGCGTTGTAAGGCCGTGTAATTCAAATAGTGAAGGAGGGGGCGTGCTGTATTTAAATGAAGCGCGCCCCTGTGCCGAACGAACTGCGCAGGCCTTAAACGTAGGCCACTGCGCATGCTCCGTAATACGACGCAAATACATAGGTTGCGACGTGAACGTAATTAACGCACGTCCCTATTCACGACGCGTTGCGCAAACAACGGAAAAAGCCGACGCTAACCCGACGGCCATACTTAACATGGCATACGGCGGACTGAAGTAAGGTTACCCCTCGTATAGCAGGGGTAACCTTACGCCTACGCGACCTACGTAAACTACGTCGCCGTGTCGCAAAAACTTTCGAGAATCGGCGTATCGGCTCATTTGCATATTCGGCTGTGAAATCAACGTAAACGCCACCTAGCGGCCATCAAAGTATTGCATTTAGGATCCGACGGTGTAAATGACTTACACAAGTCGGATCCAAGCTTAAAACCGGCGTATCATGTTTTCAGAATAGAAAACAATGATACGCCGGAGGGAAATTCGAATTACGCCGGTGTATGTGTACATACACTGGCGTAATTCCTTTGAGAATATGGCCCATAGTGTCTATTGTATCAGTGTGCTATATATAGTGTCTATTGTATCAGTGTGTTATATATGGTGTCTGTTGTATCAGTTGGTCAGATAGTCAGACTTGGCTCATAAACTTGTATTGAGAATGAAAGGCACAATCACTATGCAGCACTACTAAGCAGAAAGTGCAGCATGTACATGAGTTATATAACTAAAAACGATTCTTAGCTGGTGAGGAGAGCATTGTTGTACAAAGTGGGGTAGTGATATATCCAAGCAGTATAGTGATCTTTTTATTCTGTTCTGTACAGGTATGGCCGCTAACAGGAGGGATATGGAACCTTGGAACTACGGCCTACCCAGAAATTATTGTTACAGGGTAAGAAATACATGTTGTTTTTATTATTTTTTTGTGGATTTATACACAATCGGTTAATATTATTATTATTATTATTTTTATTATTATACCCATAGTTGCAGAGACTGTTTTCTGTCTCTAAACCAGCCTTTTTCAACCTTAACCACCTAAGACCAACAACACCTTGACATGCCTGATTGGGCTTTTTTGTGGCATTGGTACAATAAAGGCTTCCTTCTGGCACCTCAACCATGCAGCTCTTTTTTGTTCAAAGTATTGTTGAATTGTGCTCCTTAAAAACAACCACACCGTCTATTTGGAGAGCAGCCTCTATTTCTCCTGAGGTTACCCGTGGGGGGTTTTCTTTGTATCCCGAGCACTTCTTCCGCCAGTTGTGGCTGCAGTATTTCTTGGTCTACCTGACCTTGGCTTGGTCTCAAAAGAGCTCTGAATTTTCCACTTCTTAATAAGTGATTGAACAATACCGACTGGTATATTCAAGGCTTTTGGTATCTTTTTATATAATTTTTTTCCTTTGTAAAGTTTCATTACCTTGTTATGCAGGTCTTTTGACTGTTCTTTTCTACCTGCTCATGGCTCATTGTCTAGCCCACTTAGTGAATCCATGTGAGAGCTAACAAACTCCTTGACTATTTATACACAGACACTAATTGTGATTTAAAAAGTTTGGGAAATTAACCTTTAATTGGCATTGTGACCCATGTGTGCCACCTTCTGTGTCTGTACCAAGGCCATACATTCCAGGGTATGTAAACTTTTTATCAAGGCCATTTAGGTGATTTCTGTTATCATTATGATTTAAAAAGGATCCAAAAAACGATGTGATTATAAATGGCTTCATGTGATCGCTACTCTTAAATAAAAGACAGTTTTTTGGCATGATCAGTCATATTTTCAATATAAATGCCGAAATTTCAAAATTTATGCCAGGGTATGCAAACTTTTGAGGACAACTGTATATACAGAAAGGCCACCCTGTAGCAGTATATCTGCTATAGGGCAGTCATGAACTGGTTAATGTGACAAATTATTCAGTAAAAAATTTACCTCTAGATCAGTGGTTCTCAACTTTCTAGTGCCGTGTCCTCTTGATAAAATTTCCCAAGTTGTGGGGGACCCCTAACAGTAAAAGAATTTTCGTAGCGTGGGTTGTCAGCACCCATTTATCGCTTCCTGAGTCCCTTCCACTCGTACGATATTAAAACCCCTTATGGTACATTTTAGGATGTACAACTCTTTCTCTTTGTTTTCCTTTCATTCCCTTTTACCTCTCTGTATCCTGGGATGAGTGGCCGTGCTGTCGGGGAGTTGGGATGAGTGGCCGTGCTGTCGGGGATTTGGGATGAGTGGCAGTGCTGTCGGGGAGTTGGGATGAGTGGCAGTGCTGTCGGGGAGTTGGGATGAGTGGCAGTGCTGTCGGGGAGTTGGGATGAGTGGCAGTGCTGTCGGGGAGTTGGGATGAGTGGCAGTGCTGTCAGGGATTTGGGATGAGTGGCAGTGCTGTCGGGGATTTGGGATGAGTGGCAGTGCTGTCGGGGAGTTGGGATGAGTGGCAGTGCTGTCGGGGATTTGGGATGAGTGGCAGTGCTGTCGGGGATTTGGGATGAGTGGCAGTGCTGGTGGGGATTTGGGATGAGTGGCAGTGCTGGTGGGGATTTGGGATGAGTGGCAGTGCTGGTGGGGATTTGGGATGAGTGGCAGTGCTGGTGGGGATTTGGAATCAGTGGCAGTGCTGGCGGGGAGTTGGGATGAGTGGCAGTGCTGGCGGGGAGTTGGGATCAGTGGCAGTGCTGGCGGGGGGTTGGGATGAGTGGCAGTGCTGGCAGGTAGTTGGGATCAGTGGCAGTGCTGACGGGGAGTTGGGATCAGTGGCAGTGCTGACGGGGAGTTGGGATCAGTGGCAGTGCTGGCGGGGAGTTGGGATCAGTGGCAGTGCTGGCGGGGAGTTGGGATCAGTGGCAGTGCTGGCGGGGAGTTGGGATCAGTGGCAGTGCTGGCGGGGAGTTGGGATCAGTGGCAGTGCTGGCAGGTAGTTGGGATGAGTGGCAGTGCTGGCGGGTAGTTGGGATGAGTGGCAGTGCTGGCGGGTAGTTGGGATGAGTGGCAGTGCTGGCGGGGATTTGGGATGATTGGCAGTGCTGGCGGGGATTTGGGATGAGTGGCAGTGCTGGCGGGGATTTGGGATGAGTGGCAGTGCTGGTGGGGATTTGGGATGAGTGGCAGTGCTGGTGGGGATTTGGGATGAGTGGCAGTGCTGGTGGGGATTTGGGATGAGTGGCAGTGCTGGTGGGGATTTGGGATGAGTGGCAGTGCTGGTGGGGATTTGGGATGAGTGGCAGTGCTGGTGGGGATTTGGGATGAGTGGCAGTGCTGGTGGGGATTTGGAATCAGTGCCAGTGCTGTCTGGGATTTGGGATCAGTGGCAGTGCTGGCGGGGAGTTGGGATGAGTGGCAGTGCTGGCGGGGAGTTGGGATCAGTGGCAGTGCTGGCGGGGGGTTGGGATGAGTGGCAGTGCTGGCAGGTAGTTGGGATCAGTGGCAGTGCTGACGGGGAGTTGGGATCAGTGGCAGTGCTGGCGGGTAGTTGGGATGAGTGGCAGTGCTGGCGGGTAGTTGGGATGAGTGGCAGTGCTGGCGGGGAGTTGGGATGAGTGGCAGTGCTGGCAGGGAGTTGGGATGATTGGCAGTGCTGGCGGGGATTTGGGATGAGTGGCAGTGCTGGCAGGTAGTTGGGATGAGTGGCAGTGCTGGCGGGTAGTTGGGATGAGTGGCAGTGCTGGCGGGGAGTTGGGATGAGTGGCAGTGCTGGCAGGGAGTTGGGATGATTGGCAGTGCTGGCGGGGATTTGGGATGAGTGGCAGTGCTGGCGGGGATTTGGGATGAGTGGCAGTGCTGGCGGGGAGTTGGGATGAGTGGCAGTGCTGGCGGGGAGTTGGGATGAGTGGCAGTGCTGGCGGGGAGTTGGGATGAGTGGCAGTGCTGGCGGGGAGTTGGGATGAGTGGCAGTGCTGGCGGGGAGTTGGGATGAGTGGCAGTGCTGGCGGGGAGTTGGGATGAGTGGCAGTGCTGGCGGGGAGTTGGGATCAGTGGCAGTGCTGGCGGGGAGTTCTGATCAGCCAACTTAGGTGCTCTTAATGAAGGTCATCTGCTGATTTGAGAACTGTAGTGGGGACTTTTAATGGCAACTCTAATCACAGGCAGTGTTACTCATTGTCTCCGGCTTCACTGTGTCTCTGACTTTGTGGTGTCTTGTAGCAGTGACACCTATGCCGAAATCAGGAGATAGGGTCTCCTCCAGCCCCTCCCACTTCACATTCCTACCCAGTCAGCTGACCTCTAGTCTCCACCCCCCCAGCCATGTTGTGAACTGAATGGGTGGCTGCGAAGAGGCTGAGTGGGCAGCCGCGGGCTCCAGAGACAGTCCTGCTGGGCGACCGCAAAGAGACTGGGAGAGAGCGGTGACCTCTGGCAAATTGTCATTTGACCCCCGAGTGGGTCCGGACCCCCAGGTTGAGAACCACTGATCTAGTGTATGATTCTTGAGCAGAGCACAGTAACGTGTGGCGGTGCCTAGGCACCCTGCAGGTGACTGTCAGGTGACTGATTCCCCACCTATTCCTCTTTCTGATCACTGGGCCACATTGTTGGTGTCATCGGAGGGCAGGTCTAGGAAGAGGAAGAAGCTCTCAGTGCTTCTCAGCCGCACATTGCTCTGTAACAAATATAATTTAAAAAAAATGGGCTAAGACAAAAGCTCAGCTGCAGGAATCCTCCACTGTAAGCGATATTTCCTTCACAGCTGACCTGTTTCACACTGTATGAAGGAGAAGGTTATCTAAGTCTAGGACTGCTTTCTGCACCGAGGTCATTTAAGGCAGCTGCCGACCTTACATGTACCCAACACAGCAAATACAAAGTCTGAAGAAACCTGTGTAAGGCCTGATTAAAATAGTTTAACCCAGTGGGGCCCAGGGGCCAGATGTGGCCCTTTGCTTGGTTTTATCAGCACTATTTTCATCCATTAAAGCCAACAATGGGACCAAATTCCCCCCCACTAACGACAATAAAGGAGAAGATTTCCTCCCACGGGCACCCAGGATGGGGCGCTATTCCTCCCTCGGACACCCACAAGGGGGACGTTTTTTTTCTTTGCTCGCTCGGGCACCCGCGGTGGGGCATTGATTATTTCCACTGATGCCAGGGCCTTTTCTACTCCCAATGGCCACAGTCCGGCCCCCCCTTAGGTCTGAAGGTCCGTAAACTGGCTCTTTGTTTAGAAAGTTTGGAGACCCCTGGTTTAACCACTTGGCTGGCCAAAGACCAGGCCACTTTTTGCGATTCGACACTGAGACGCTTTAACTGACAATTGCGCGGTCGTGCGACGTGGCTCCCAAACAACATCGGCGTCATCGGCGTCCGCAGACCAGTTCCAGCGGACATGTTCGATCGTGTGTACGGCCTATCGGACCGTTTTCCAGCGGACAAAAGTTTCAAAACATGCTTTGAAACCTGTCCGCTGGAAACCTGTCCGTCGGACAGGTTCGATGGTTAGTACACGAAATCAAAGTCGACGCATGCTTGGAAGCATTGAACTTCGTTTTTTCATCACGTCGTTGTGTTCTACGCCACCGCGTTCTGGTCCGAGGGGATTTTGGTCCGATGGTGTGTCCGCACATCAGACCAACAGACCACTTCAGCGTGGTCCGATGAAAACGGTCCGTCGGACATGTTTCATCGGACATGTCTGATCGTGTGTACGCGGCCTGAAAATGACAATTGCAGTTTGGAAGTTAACCACTAGGGGGCGCTGAAGGGGTTAAGTGTGACCTCATCTGTGTTTCTAACTGTAGGGGGTGGGGCTGGATGTGTGACATCATTGATTGTGTTTCCCTATATCACACGATCAATGATGGCGCCACAGTGAAGGGGGGGGAAGGTGTGTTTACACACAGCTCTCCCCGTTCTTCAGCTCTGGGACCGATCACGGGACTCCAGCGGCGATCGCGTGCGCCCCCACGACCCATGGCTGGGCACTTAAAGAGGATGTTTTTTTTCACGATCGTGTGTGGGCAAGGCCGTTTTAATGATCGGGTTGAAAAAAACGTTGTTTTTTCTAGACCATTAAAAACGTAATTTTTTAGAACCCGAAAAACGGTCGTGTGTACGCGGCATTACATATGTGGGGTACAGGTGTTTTTGGAGACACTATTTAGGGGACTTGTGTTTACATTGTGTGGGGACACTGGGCCAGTGATCAGTGTGTAAAAAGCTGATCACCGGCCGGCTGCAGAGATCCCCTCTCCTCACCGGCAACTTCTGTGTGGGGAAAGGAGAGCCGATCGCCTAGCAACCGGCTCTCTATTTACATCACATGACAGCTGTCATGTGATCAGGAGGGCCAATCACAGAGCCCTTCTGCCGATCAGAGATGCGCCGTGCCCAGGTGACATGAGCACATCAGGATTGCGCCGCTGCGGGCACGTGAGCGATCCCCTTCCTTCTGAGAGACGTTCCTGAACTTCCACTTAGGAGGAAGTGCCCACCCGGCCGTATATGTGCACTGGCCGGGTGGGAAGTACCGTATTTATCGGCGTATAACGCGCGCAGGCGTATAACACGCACCCCAATTTCAGAGGGAGGTTTCAGGAAAAAAAGTTTTTTTTTAACCACTTCAATACCCAGCCATAGAAAATTGACGGCCTGGGATGGGATTTACCATCCTAAGTGGCCGTCAATTGACGGCCTGGGTATTGCAGGCGAATATCTGGATGATGCCTGCAGCCAGAGGCATCATCCAGATATCCTCTTCTTCAGCCGACGATTCTGCACAATGTAAGAATGATCATAGCGGCGGTTCCGCCGCTTGATCGTTCTTACAGGCCGCGGGAGGGGACATCCCCCCCCTCCCGCCGCCATCCGGTGCTTCTCCGGGCTCACCTGTGCCTTCGGGGGCCCGGAGAACGAATCGTCGGCGGCGGCAGGAAGCATAGAGATGACTGGTGACCAGATGGTCACCAGTCATCTCTATGACCGTCGGAGGACCCGGGCGCGATGTGATGACGTCACGCCAGGGTCCCCGTAAGTAAACAAAGCCGCAATTGCGGCTGTAAGCCCCCATTCATGAGATCGGTGAATTTTTTTTCACCGATCTCATGGTTTCCAGCCTGGAGGAGAGATGTGAGGTCTTATTGACCCCACATCTCTCCATAAAGAGGACCTGTCACACACATTTCCTATTACAAGGGATGTTTACATTCCTTGTAATAGGAATAAAAGTGGAAAAAAAAAATGAAAAAAAAGTGTAAAAATAAATAAAAAATAAGTCAAAAAAATAAATAAAAGATAAAAAAAAAATTAAAACGCCCCTGTCCCCGATAGCTCGCGTGCAGAAGCGAACGCACACGCAAGTCCCGCCGACATATGTAAACGCCGTTTAAACCACATAAGTGAGGTATCGCCGCGTGCGTTAGAGTGCCAGCAACTAATCTAGCACTAGATCTCCTCTGTAAATCTAAACTGTAAACTGTAAAAAATAAAGCGTTGCCTATGGAGATTTTTAAGTACCGAAGTTTGGCGCCATTCCATGAGTGTGCGCATAATTAAAGCGTGACATGTTGGGTATCTATTTACTCGGTGTAACATAATCTTTCACATAATACAAAAAAAATGGGCTAACTTTACTGTTTTGTTATTTTTTTAATTCATAAAACAATTTTTTTTACAAAAAAAAGGCGTTTGAAAAATGATTGCGTAAATACCGTGCGAGATAAAACGTTGCAATGACCGCCGTTTTATTCCCTAGGGTGTCTGCTAAAAAAACATATATAATGTTTGGGGGTACTGTGTAATTTTCTAGCAAAAGAATGATGATTATTACATGTAGGAGAGAAGTGTCAGAATAGGCCCGGTATGGAGGTGGTATAAAAGCCTGGTATTGAAGCGGTTAATTTTGTGGTCAGTGTCCATCTGCAGCCTCAATGCAGCCTACCCTGTGCCCAAATGCAGCCTGTGCCCATCTCCAGCCTCACCTTCTCTTGTGGAGTGTGGGAATCACTGAGCCGTCATCTCCTGTTCATTCGGCGGCAGTCACACACACAGTCCCGCCTCCGCCATCGGCATTGGACCAGCTCCTGTGATTGATAGAACACTGGTCCAATGCCGATGGCGGAAGCGGGAATGTGTGTGTGACGTTAGAGCCGAGTAAACAGGAGAGACGGCTCGTGAATTCTGACGACGCTCGGCAGCGCTCGTCCCCCTCCTTCCCCTCCGAGCCCAAGGTACAGTATCGACGTATAACGCGCACCCGTGATTTTCCCCCTATTTTCAGGGGGGAAAAGTGCGCGTTAAACGCCGATAAATACGGTAGTTGAACTTTTGGATAGAGCGTAGGCCGATTAGAACACCTGTCAGTTCTTATTGCTTCCTGTGCCCCGTTGCACCAGGATTAGGGAGGAGACGCAGAGGGGGAAGCTGCGACCTGGATGAGGTAAGTGCGGGGCTGGCGGGGGGCCTGGTGGGCCATGGGCGGGCGAATTGATGATCAAAAAATCAATCCAGCGACAGGGGAAAGTGGCAATCGATCAAGCGCTGGGGGTAGTTGGCAGGAGGGTTGACTAGGTGAGTGCTGCGGACCTCCTCCCTTCCCCAAGAAAATTGAGTACCAGCCGCCACTGACTCCAAGCCTTATATTAGAGAAAACTCATCCGCAGCGTCCCGATAGATATCCATGCTCTTCTTCCTCTTGGCCACTGGGAAGTGCATACCATGGCTGTGAACTAGGAGTTCAGCTTTAACCACTTCAATGCCGGGCTTTTATACCCACCTCCATACCGGGCCTATTCTGGCACTTCTCTCCTACATGTACAAATCATATTTTTTTTGCTAGAAAATTACTCGGTACCCCCAAACATTATATATGTTTTTTTAGCAGACACCCTAGGAAATAAAATGACGGTTAATTGCAACGTTTTATCTCACACGGTATTTGCGCAATAATTTTTCAAACGCCTTTTTTGGGGACATTTTTTTTTCATGAATTAAAAAAATAACAAAACCGTAAAGTTAGCCCAATTATTTTGTAAAATATGAAAGATTATGTTACACCGAGTAAATAGATACCCAACATGTCACGCTTTAAAATTGCGCACACTCATGGAATGGCGCCAAACTTCGGTACTTAAAAATCTCCATAGGCAAGGCTTTGACATTTTTTACAGGTTACCAGTTTAGATTTACAGAGGAGGTTTAGTGCTAGAATTGTTGCACACGCTCTAACGCACGCAGCGATACCTCACATATGTAGTTTAACCTCTTCAGGTCCGCGCTATTGACAGGATACGTCAGCAGCGCGGACCTGAGGCACCGGGGTCACGGCTTTGGACGTGATTTACTTGTAATTCCCCGCGCGCACCACAGGGTGGCGCGCGGCGGGGAAAAACAGTCCCGACGCCTCACCGAGGATCCGATGCGTGTACCCGGCGGCCGCGATGTCCGTCAGGTACACGCGATCGTCGGTGAGAGAGCAGGGACGTGGAGCTCTGAGTGTAAACACAGAGCTTCACGTCCTGTCAGTGAGAGGCGACTGATGCTGTTTCTCTTGTACATAGGGAGACAGCATCGGTCACCTCCCCCAGTCACCCCCCACACAGTTAGAACACACCCAGGCAATACATTTAACCCCTTCCTCACCCCCTAGTGTTAACCCCTTCAATGCCAGTCACATTTATACAGTAATTAGTGCATTTTTATAGCACTGGTCGCTGTATAAATGTGAATGGCGCCAAAAATGTGTCAAAAGTGTCCGATGTGTCCGTCGCAATATCGCAGTCCCAATAAAAAACGCAGATCGCCGCCATTACTAGTAAAAAAAAAATATAAAAAAAAAAAATCATAATTATGTCCCCTATTTTGTAGCTGCTAATAAGCAGTCACTTATTGTGATTTTTTTTTTTTTTTTTTTTTACAAAAATACGTAGAAGAATACGTATCGACCTTAACTGAGAAAAAAAATAAAAAAAAAATAATGGGATATTTATTATAGCAACAAGTAAAAAATATATATATTTTTTTAAATTGTCGCTCTTTTTTTCATTATAATGCAAAAAATAAAAACCGCACGGGCGATCAAATACGACCAAAAGAAAGCTCTATTTGTGGGGAAAAAAAGGATGCCAATTTTGTTTGGGTGCCACGTCGCACGACCGCGCAATTGTCAGTTAAAGCGACGCAGTGCCGGAAGCTGAAATTTCGCCTGGGCACGAAGGGGGTTTATGTGCCCAGTAAGCAAGTGGTTAAACAGCGTTTACATATGTCGGTGGGACTTGCGTGTGCGTTCGCTTCTGCGCGCGAGTTACTGGGCACAGGGGCGTTTTTAATTTTTTTTTTTTATTATTATTATTATTTTTTACATATTTATTTTTGTACACTTTTTTTTTTTTGTTATCACTTTTATTCCTATTACAGAATGTAAACATCCCTTGTAATAGGAATGTGTGTGACAGGTCCTCTTTATGGAGAGATGCGGGGTCAATAAGACCTCACATCTCTCCTCCAGGCTGGAAACCATGAGATCGGTGAAAAAAATTCACCGATCTCATGAATACTGTGGCTTAGTAGCCGCAATCGCGGCTTTGTTTACTTACGGGACCCGAGCGTGACGTCATCACATCGCGCCCGGGTCCCCTGATGGTCATAGAGATTACTGGTCACCAGTCATCACTATGGTTCCTGCTAGCACCGGACGATTCATTCTCCGGGCCCCCGATAGCACGTGAGAGCCCGGAGAAGCACCGGATGGTGGCGGGAGAGGGGGTGTCCCCTCCTGCCGTCCAAATAAGAACGATCAAGCGGTGGAACCGCCGCTACGATCTTTCTTATGTTGTGCAGAATCGCCGGCACAAGAGATGGATATCTGGATGATGCCTCTCGCTGCAGGCATCATTCAGATATCCCCCCCCCCAAAGTCCAGGACGTCATATGACGTCCACCCAGGATGGGAGAGCCCATTTGTGGACGTCATATGACAGTGGCTGGTATTGAAGTGGTTAATGAATAATAATCTTCTTCTACGCCAACCTGTGTCTTGCTGGACCTGAGTGTAGTCGGGGGTGGGAAATTACTGTCAGATTGGAGGAGAAACAAAATGAACGTTCGGCTGACTTGTGACACACTTCTAATTTTTTTGCATTATTTCTGTATATTGTCCTTTTATCCGTGAGACCATACGAGCCACCGGCACTCTTCCTCTGGATTTACCATTGTTCACATTCTCTTCCCAGGCATGCCGATGGATCGGTCAAATTCTGGGACGCATCTGCAAGTAAGTAACGTTTCTTATTTCTCATGTAATAATAACAGGAGACCTTTTTCCCGATCACCTGATAGCTGTGAAAACCTCTGATTGGCTATTACAGTGACTGTTCAGCCAGCTCCCCTTGTATCTTGTTCTCCTCTTAAATGGAGAAAAATATACATTTTATTACATACTGGATACATTTATATAATTGCATCTTTTGCTCCGTGCTAAGAGAGGAATGTAAGTAAAGAATTGTGTGTAAAAAAAAAAAAAAAAAAAGAAGAAAATTAACCACTTGTCCACCGGGCCTATTTTGGCACTTCTCTCCTTCATGTAAAAATCTAAATGTTTTTGCTAGAAAATTAATCAGAACCCCCAAACATTATATATATAATGTTAGGGACTAAAATGGCGGTCATTGCAACTTTTTTTCTCGCACGGTATTTGCGCAATACTGTACTTAAAAATCTCCATAGGCGACGCTTTAACATTTTTTACAGGTTACTATTTTCGAGTTAGAGGAGGTCTAGTGCTAGAATTGTTGCACACGCTCTAACGCACGCGGCAGTACCTCACATGTGGGGTTTGACCAGCGTTTACATATGTGGGGGCGGGACTTGCATGTGTGTTCGCTTCTGCGCGCAAGATAACGGGGAAAGGGGCGTTTAAAAAAAATATATATATATTTTTATTTGACTTTTTTTTACATTTTTTTTTTTTTTGATCACTTTTATTCTTATTAAAAGGAATGTAAACATCCCTTGTAATCAGTGTGACAGGTCCTCTTTATGGAGAGATGTGGGGTCAATAAGACCTCCACATCTCTCCTCCAGGCTTACAAGCATGAAATCGGTGAAAAAAAAACACTGATCAAATGCCGACAGCCGCGGTTGCGGCTTTGTTTACTTCTGGGTACCGGGCGTGACATCACGTCGCGCCTGGTCTTCTGACAGTCATAGAGATGACTGTGACCGTCTGGTCATCAGTCATCTCTATTCTTCTGCAGCAAACGCCGGCCGATTCGCTCTCCGGGCCCCCGATGGCACGGGAGAGCCCGGAGAAGCGCCGGATGGCGGCGGGAGGGGGGGGACGTCCCCTCCAGCTGCCTATAAGAACGATCAAGCGTCAGAAACGCCGCTTTGATCATTCTTATGGTGCACAGAATTGGCGGCTGAAGACGGCAATATCTGAATGATGCCTGTAGCTGCATCATTGTAGCTAGGGTTGTCCCGATACCGATACCAGTATCGGTATCGGGACCGATACCGAGTATTTGCGGGAGTACTCGTACTCCCGCAAATACCCCCGATACCTAAATAGAATACTCCCCCCCCCCCCCCGCCACATCGAAAGCCGCCGCATGGGCTAAACGGCGTGCGGGAACATCACAGCTTTCATTTGAATAGCTGTAGTGTTCCCGCTGCGTATAGACACTCCCCCTTGCTCGGGATTGGATGGGTGAGCGTGATCTGTCCAATCCCGAGCAAGGGGGATATGCGCGGGCAAAACAGCTATTCAAATGAATGCTGTGATGTTCTCCGTGCGGCGGCAAGGTATGTGGGGACATGGCTGCATATGTGGGGGACATGGCTAGAGGGACATGGCTAGAGGGACATGGCTAGAGGGACATTGCTGCATATGTGGGGGACATGGCTGGGGGGAAATGGCTGCATATGTGGGCGAAAAGGCTGGGGGGAAATGGCTGCATATGTGGGGGACATGGCTGGAGGGACATGGCTGCATATGTGGGGGACATGGCTGGAGGGACATGGCTGCATATGTGGGGGACATGGCTGGAGGGACATGGCTGCATATGTGGGGGACATGGCTGCATATGTGGGGGACATGGCTGCATTTGGGGACACATTTTAAAAAAGTATCGGTATTCGGTATCGGCGACTACTTGAAAAAAAGTATCGGTACTTGTACTCGGTCCTTAAAAAGTGGTATCGGGACAACCCTAATTGTAGCTGTAGCTGCATCATCAGCTGCATGATGCTGCAGGCATCATTCAGATATCCCTGTACAAAGTGGAGGACGTCCAATGACGTGCTCCCGTAGACAAGTGGTGGACCAACAAACAAAAAAAATTAGCTGGATAAGCGCTGGTTCACACAGGGGTGACTCATCAGGAGACTCAGCCGCCTGACAAGTCACGTCCCGTTCTATACAATGGAACCGTTCTAATAGGAGCGACTCATGTCGCTCCGACTTAGAAAACGGTTCCTTTACTACTTTCGGGCGACTTCAGGTCGAGTTCCATTGACTTCAATACAGAAGTGATTTTGCAGGTCGACTCTGAAGTCGTCTGCAGATTGCCTTTCCGAGTCGTGCGGCAAGTCATGCCGCCCCTGTGTGAACCGACACTCAGGGTTTGATCTGGGTCAATGTTAGGGTCAAAGGTTATGGTCAGAGTCAAAGGTCAGTGTCAGTGTGTTTTAGATTGGATTAAAAAAAAAGGTATTTTCTAATTTAAAGGGGTTGTAAAGGTACACTTATTTTCCCCTAAATAGCTTCCTTTACCTTAGTGCAGTCCTCCTTCGCTTACCTTATCCTCACATTTTGCTAGAGTCAGGAGGCATGATTTTTGCCGCGATTGTCGCCTGACAAATCGCAGGACTGCTTTTGGGAAACAGGCTGTAATGGAATGACCCGTGACGCCCAGAGACACGAGTCACACAGATGTACACCCTGGGACACGGACGCCCGTACGATTCATCCCCCTGATCGGTGGGCTCGTTTCTAGAAGCATAGACTATAAGCACTGATTGGTAATCTGATACCCTCAGTGTATCTGAAACGTAAGACAACAAACGGCTGGCCCTGTGTCCCAGTTTGATATATGGTTCTTTATTAAGGAACGATGGCTGTTAACAGCATTACTTTATAAATTATCTTTTTCATGCTGGAAAAGCTCTTATTCTTGACTTCACCGTCAACCTACAGATCCATATGATGCCTTGATGATCTTGTTGAATTCATTATAGTGCATAATATCCAATACTCGATTGTGATATGTGCCCTATCCTGCATTGACTACAGAGTCATCGGCCATATAACTAATGTTATACATCTCTGTACAAAAATCTTCAAAACTCTGCCCTGAAGAAGCCTCACGGAGAAACGCGCGTTGGCGACCTTGGGTTTTTGTATATCTAGTGGTTTATTTATGTATTAATTCTATCTCTATGTATATGTACAATTGTTCTATCTTATTTTTATGAATTATATTAAAATTATATTTTTACATTACTTCTCTGGCCTCGATAGTCCGACCTTCAATACTCCTCCACAGTTATTGTTTTTCCATTTTTTGATTCCTCATACGGATGTGGCCTATGTGAGTGCAGTTCCTTTGTTTTTTCTTATCCCCCCATTACTCCCCAATCCACCCTGCCCTTCCCCCTATCATTCTTGATTTATATTCATGCATATGTGGGGGGACATGGCTGCATATGTGGGGGGACATGGCTGCATATGTGGGGGGACATGGCTGCATTTGTGGGGGGACACATTTAAAAAAAAGTATTGGTATTCGGTATCGGCGAGTACTTGAAAAAAAAGTATCGGTACTTGTACTCGGTCCTAAAAAAGTGGTAGCATGTCAATTATGTTTAGTAAAGGAATGTGACTTGTCAAGCTGTAGTAATTACCTCCTCTAATTGCGGAAACGGGACGTCTGGGGGATGACTAATGATTAGCTCAACTGGATGTCATTATTTAAAAGAATGTGATTGAAGCCCATCCATGGTGTGAAGTTGGGGATGGAGAGTTTGATTTTTCCTGTGATTACTGAAGCATGCCTTGTACTGTATATAAGAGAGCTAACCATTAAAGAGTTTGTTCATTCATTTGAGACCAGAACCCAGAGCTGTGTGTCTCGGTTATTCTGGGGAATTGATATGGATCGTTTCTGCTGGTTTGTCGGTGTGTCGGATAAGCTGTCTTGGGTGGATGGAAGATCGTAAACGGTGGTGACCATTACACAGGCGTCCCGTTATTTTTGTTTGTGTGATTTGTCAGGTGACAATATTGTTCGCTTCGTGTCAATTCTGGAAATTGCAGTATTTCCGCCCACGATCGAACGCCTAGGTGTGATCGCAGCCAAAGCTAAGCGTCTTCTATCAGTTGCTGGGTTCTCCTTCTATACATTCTGATGGAACGTTTTCTTCCTCAAACATTCCACACATTCTCTTCATTCTTTATTTCACCGCTAATATATACTCCGCATTGACCTTTTGTATATCGCTGAGGACTCCAAGTATTGGAGATGGCGTTGGCCGGGAATCGAACCCGAGTCAGCTGCTTGGAAGGCAGCTATGCTTACCACTGCACCACCAACGCAAAAGTAGCATGTAGTGTGGGAGGAAACCGGAGTACCCGGAGGAAACCCACGCAAGCACAGGGAGAACATGCAAACTCCATGCAGATGGTGTCCTGGTCAGAATCTGAAACAAGGACCCCAGTGCTGCAAGGCTAACCACTAAGCCTCTGTGCTGCCCATATGCGGCCTCTGTTCTCTAAGGCCCACCCCCGCTGAGCGGGGTAAATCACTTAAAGTGCCTTCACAAGAGATCCAAACTTATCCTAAACTACAATATATAACACTCCTATAATAAAACACACTCAAATATCAATAGAGGGGTACAGTGGTCCCCAAATTAGCAATCAGCATCACCCTTAGGCCTCATTCACATGGGGGGTATGAATCCGTACCCCATGGGAGGACCGTGTTTAACGGAATGGGGATGCACAGGTGTTCCCAGCATGCCGTGTAGGCAGTCCCATTGCCATCAACTGGGGTGCAGTGACTGTACCAAATGTGACATCTGTGTGGGTGTCGGTGCACGGCCCCGAACGCACCTAGGGTGCGTCCACGCAACTGCAGCCACATGGATGTCCTTTTTGGGGTTAATACAGCCCCCACACAGGGTACAGATTCATACACCCTGTGTGAGTGAGGCCTTAGGGTCCATGAAGGACCTCTCTGGTGGGAAAAGTTCTCATTTCTCCAGTAGAGAAAGCCTAAAGAAAGCTGGAAAGACTTCTCCAACCTCTGAAAACAAAAAGAGTTCCAATCTCCCCTCATAGCCAGTCCAACACACGCCTTAAAAACATACCGGCCTTCAACCTCCCCTCATCGGCGGTCCAACAAATGCCTTAAAAACATACCGGCCTCCAAACTTCACAACATAATCAATTCCTTTATGTCGATCGTCAATACATAGATCAAACATATCACATGTAAAAGCGTGCTTGAGATTTTGGTGGTAAACAGCCTGCTAGGCCCGGGGGGAACCAAACCAAGTCCTCCAAAAGCCGCCTTATATCCAAAAGTTGCCAAGAGTTGACATTATGCTTTAAGGTTAATCAAAAATATCACATTCTAAAGGGAAAGGTAGAACAAGGGGAGGAGGAGTATGGAAAGGGCAGAGAGGGAGGAAAGTAGCGGGGATGGACGGTTGCGGGTAAGGAAGGGGAGTGGGGGTTCCCCCCAACCCTCACCCCCTTCTTACTCCAACCTTCCGTTCTCCCCCCTTTCCTCCCTCTTCCACGCTCCCCCTTTGTTCTACCTTTCCCTTTAGAGTGTTTTTTATTTTTGATTAACCTTGAAGCTTAATGTCTACATTTACACTCTTAGGCAACTTTTGGAGGGCTTGGTTCGGTTCCCCTCTGGCCTAGCAGGCTGTTTACCACCAACATCTCAGACACTTTTTTTTACAGGTGATTATGTTTGGGCAAAGTATTGTCGAACCTTAAAGCTTCTGCAGAAGCTGCAGAAAGGTAAATAGAGGGCTGATAGGTGTAGGGACCTGTGTTGGTACAGCCGTACCTGGCCCCTGGGAGGGTCTCTAAAACTTTTTGTTGAGTCTTCTTCTAGGAACAGCCAATTGTCTTGTTTGTCCATCTACATTGATAGTTGGCGATTCAGAAGCTGCTTATGAGAATCTTTTAAGAGATTGATGATGTAGTGGATTCCTGTCTTGATGGCTTAAAATGAAGATCCTCTCCCTCATATTCACTAGCAAATCGTCCTCTTTTCATCACCTAAATTAACTTTTCTTCCAACATTTTGGCCATCTTCAATCCCAAGAAAGCTGCACCCCTCCCATTTAAGTGCAATCCGTCACTACTATAAAGATGGTAACGGCCTGAAAAGTCAGTCCAGTTTGCCATGAAGCCAAACCCTTCCTCCCTGCACCAGTTCCTCAGCCACTTGTTAAGTACCATAAGCTCTTGCTGTCTCTGTGGTGTGGCTCGAGGTGCAGGCAGTATTTCAGAAAATATTGCCTTGGGGGACCTTTTCTTCAATATGGCCCCCAAGTCCCTGAAATCATTTTGTAGGGTGCTCCATCTTTCTCTAACTTTGTCATTGGTACCGATATATACCATGACAGCTGGGTCCTCTCCAGCGCCATCCAATAATCTGTCCATGCAATCTGCAATGTTCCGAACCCGAGCGCCCGGTAAACAACATACTGTTTGGCGATAATGGTCTTTGTGACAGATTGCCCTCTGTATTCTTCCAATAACTGAATCCCCTACCACTAGTATGTGCCTATCCTTTCTGGTAACCTTGCCCCCATCTTTGTCACATGCTGGTGGAGTCTCTGTGTGAAAGTCACATGCTGGTGAATTCTTTACGCGATTGTCACATTCTTGAGGGGTCTCATTGTGAACGTCACATTCTGCCGTAGTCTCGTTGTGAACGTCACATTCTGCCGTAGTCTCGTTGTGAACGTCACATTCTGCCGTAGTCTCGTTGTGAACGTCACATTCTGCCGTAGTCTCGTTGTGAACGTCACATTCTGCCGTAGTCTCGTTGTGAACGTCACATTCTGCCGTAGTCTCGTTGTGAACGTCACATTCTGCCGTAGTCTCGTTGTGAACGTCACATTCTGCCGTAGTCTTGTTGTGAACGTCACATTCTGCCGTAGTCTCGTTGTGAACGTCACATTCTGCCGTAGTCTCGTTGTGAACGTCACATTCTGCCGTAGTCTCGTTGTGAACGTCACATTCTGCCGTAGTCTCGTTGTGAACGTCACATTCTGCCGTAGTCTCGTTGTGAACGTCACATTCTGCCGTAGTCTCGTTGTGAACGTCACATTCTGCCGTAGTCTCGTTGTGAACGTCACATTCTGCCGTAGTCTCGTTGTGAACGTCACATTCTGCCGTAGTCTCGTTGTGAACGTCACATTCTGCCGTAGTCTCGTTGTGAACGTCACATTCTGCCGTAGTCTCGTTGTGAACGTCACATTCTGCCGTAGTCTGGTTGTGAACGTCACATTCTGCCGAAGTCTCGTTGTGAACGCCACATTCTACCGTAGTCTCAAATGAATCGTTGCACACTGAAGGAGTCTTTGTGTGAATGAGACGTGGTTGATTTAAAGAAATTCCCAACTTTTGGGCTATTTTCTTTGCCAACAGAGCTGCACCCTGTTCATTTAAGTGCAGTCCATCCCTGCTGTAGAGCAAGTAACCAATTGAAAAGTCAGTCCAGGTCTCCATAAAGCCAAACCCCTCCTTCCTGCACCACTTCTTCAGCCACCTGCTAAGCTCCCTAAACTCCAGCTGCCTCTTTGGTGTGGCTCGAGGTACAGGCAGTATTTCTGAAAATGCTGCCTTGGAGGTTCTTTTCTTCAGTATAGCTCCTAAGTCCCTGAAATCATTTTGTAGGGCGCTCCATTTTCTTCTAATGTTGTCATTGGTTCCAATATGTACCATGACAGCTGGGTCCTCCCCAGCCGCATCCAACAATCCATCCATCCGATCTGCAATGTCCCGAACTTGTGCGCCTGGGAAACAATATACTGTTCGTCGATCACCATCATTCTGACAGATTGCCCTCTCTGTCCCTCTAATGACAGAATCCCCTACAACTAGGATCTGCCTATCCTTTTCTGTAAGCTTGCTCTCATCTTCATGGGAGGAGATATTCCCATGGCTCCCCTGATTTTTTGGTGGATTTCCAACATGTATGTCACATTGTGCTGCAGTCTCAACATGAATGTGACATTCAGGTGGTGGTGAAGTCACAATGTGAACATCACATGTTGGTGAAGTCTCTGTTTGAACCTCACATGCTGGTGAAGTCTCTGTTTGAACCTCACATGCTGATGAAGTCTCTGTTTGAACCTCACATGCTGATGAAGTCTCTGTTTGAACCTCACATGCTGATGAAGTCTCTGTTTTAACCTCACATGCTGGTGAAGTCTCTGTTTTAACCTCACATGCTGGTGAAGTCTCTGTTTGAACCTCACATGCTGGTGAAGTCTCTGTTTGAACCTCACATGCTGGTGAAGTCTCTGTTTGAACCTCACATGCTGGTGAAGTCTCTGTTTGAACCTCACATGCTGGTGAAGTCTCTGTTTGAACCTCACATGCTGGTGAAGTCTCTGTTTGAACCTCACATGCTGGTGAAGTTTCTGTTTGAACCTCACATGCTGGTGAAGCCTCCGTGTGAACCTCACATGCTGGTGAAGCCTCCGTGTGAACCTCACATGCTGGTGAAGCCTCCGTGTGAACGTCACATGCTGGTGAAGCCTCCGTGTGAACGTCACATGCTGGTGAAGCCTCCGTGTGAACGTCACATGCTGGTGAAGCCTCCGTGTGAACGTCACATGCTGGTGAAGCCTCCGTGTGAACGTCACATGCTGGTGAAGCCTCCGTGTGACCGTCACATGCTGGTGAAGCCTCCGTGTGAACGTCACATGCTGGTGAAGCCTCCGTGTGAACGTCACATGCTGGTGAAGCCTCTGTGTGAACGTCACATGCTGGTGAAGCCTCCGTGTGAACGTCACATGCTGGTGAAGCCTCCGTGTGAACGTCACATGCTGGTGAAGCCTCCGTGTGAACGTCACATGCTGGTGAAGCCTCCGTGTGAACGTCACATGCTGGTGAAGCCTCCGTGTGAACGTCACATGCTGGTGAAGCCTCAATGTAGCATTCATATTCTGTCTCGCTCACTAGGGCAGTCCTGCCTTGTGAGCTGTTTCTGCAGTAAATACTGCGTACATCTGCAATAAAAAAAGAATCAGGTTTAGCACTTTCACCTACATTATATATATTTTTATACAACATCAAATTATACAGAGAACAGTTCAAAATTCCAATGCCAGGGACAATAAATAAACCCAACATGACAGGGACACAGGGATCACTAATGGTGGCCTCCCTATAAAAATTCTGGTTGCCTGGCAGTTATGCCGACCCACTAAAATGAATGAAGTCAGAAAGGAAACTGATTCTTAATTGTCATGTGCGGGGGAGTAATCTGCAGTGCTTCTGTTTCTTATTAAACACACAGCCTCTATGGGGGGTGACCTCTAATCAATATTCTCCTCCCACTCACTGTACGTGTCTCCTCCTCCTCCCTGTACATATCTCCATTATACGCTACTATCTGCAGCTCTCCCTGTGTCTCCTCCTTCTCCTCCCCCCTCACCCTCCATGTACATGTCTCCATCATACACTGCTATCTGCAGCTCTCCCTGTATCTCCTCCCCCTCACCCCCCCCTCATTGCCTGTCATCTCTCACTATCCCCGATCTGTTAATCCCCTGTCACATAAAAAGCTGCATCCTAGTGCCTGTGCTCTATAAACAAAAGAAACAAAAAACATTTCTACTTGTATTACAATGTATCCATCTTGGCCTCTGTTTAATCTTCAACTGCCATAACGCCGCACATGTGATCCGTTATGACAATTTGAGAGCACAACCATATGACAGTTAGCATTCCCTTCCGCTTTAAACCAGTAGAAACCGGTTCTTTTTTAAATGACACACAGGCACTAGGGAGCAGCTTGGCATCTGACAGAGGGGATGATATAAAGATCACATAGAGGTTTAACAATCACTTTAATATCTCCTCCTGTTTTAAAATTCTATTAAAAGGAATCATTTTGGGGTGAAGGTTCCTCCGATTGATGAGTGTAGGTGACTTATACAGAGTACATTTTGTATCGATCACTATCCATAGTACTTACCAATCTCGGTGTCTGTATCCCGGTGATGTCCATTGGCTTTACAGCCGGAACCGAAACATCCAACAACGGCTCTGATACAGCCGCGTACAAACTTCCGGGTCCTCTTCATTTTGGAGGGCTTTTTGGGGGTATCTGCAGGCTGGTCACTGATACCTCCTTCCACAGCCGCCCTTCCTTTGCTGGGTTTCTCTTTGGTGTTTTTCAGAGAAAAAAGCTTTTTACATTTAAATTGTCTCATTATTAAGAAATAAAGAAACGCTCTTTAAATGTACAAGAAATAGAAATCGCAATGAAATCGAATCGCAATGAAATCGAATCAATTCGCAAGGAAAATCTCAGGAGAGATTAGAAGCACGTCTTCACTGGTTAGTGAACACTCAGCAACTGCTGCCTTCCCACTCTGCTCTGGTTTATATTGGCTCACCCAATGACATCACAGGTCATGTGACCACTTCTTTTTTTTTTTTAAATCTCATGATGACTCAGCAAAAAAATAACTGCCAATTTTTCTTAAAGGAGCCACGTCCTTATTTTTTAACTTTGTGAATTCAGCTTGTAGGATCAGTATATGGATCTAATAGGGACACGGCTCCTTTAAGAAGATGTTATTGTGAATGAGATTTAACCCTTTCAGTCCCATGGCTGAAATAAAGATCTCTATTCGTATGATAACATCTTTTCATTTCTTTTATTTTCTCGTTATTACACCCCAATTATTTCTCTATTTTTAACCCTTTCACTACGATATCATATATATTTTTTAAATGTATAACCCTTTAACTGCCAAACCAATAGCCCCCCCCGTTTGTTAGATTATAAATAAAGGAAATCCTGTTTATTTTTAGTTTTGGATGGAGTGGAGAGGGATTATTGGAACCTGTCAGGCTTTTTCCTTTAAAAAAAATTGTCAGTTATTTTTTTTTCTTTTTGCGCATCATGAGTTGTTGTTTTTGAAATCTCTTGACGACTCAAAAATAACAGATGATTTTTCTTAACCACTTGCTTACCGGACACTTAAACCCCCCTCCTGTTCAGACCAATTTTCAGCTTATTTGCATGACCGTGCAATTGTCATTCAAAGAGAATGACAATCGCGCGGTCATGCAACGCTGTACCCAAATGAAATTTTTATGATTTTTTTCCCCACAAATAGAACTTTCCTTTGGTGGCATTTGATCATGTCTGCGCTGTTTATTTTTTGTTAACCACTTAAGACCCGGACCTTTAGGCAGGTAAAGGACCTGGCCAGTTTTTGCGATTCGGCACTGCGTCGCTTTAACTGACAATTGCGCGGTCGTGCGACGTGCCTCCCAAACAAAATTGGTGTCCCACAAATAGAGCTTTCTTTTGGTGGTATTTGATCACCTCTTCGGTTTTAATTTTTTTCGCTATAAACAAAAATAGAGCGACAATTTTAAAAAAAATTCTATATTTTTTACTTTTTGTTATAATAAATATCCACAAAAATATATATATATAAAAAATGTCCTCAGTTAAGGCCGATGTGTATTCTTCTACCTATTTTTGGTAAAAAAAAAATCGCAATAAGCGTTTATCGGTTGGTTTGTGCAAATTTTTTATAGCGTTTTCAAAATAGGGGATAGTTTTATTGCATTTTTATTCATTATTATTTTTTTACTAATAATGGCGGCGATCAGCGATTTTTTTTTTCGTGACTGCGACATTATGGCGGACACTTCGGACATTTTTGACACATTTTTGGGACGATTGTCATTTTCACAGAAAAAATGCATTGTTTACTGTGAAAATGACAATTGCAGTTTGGGAGTTAAACACAAGGGGGCGGTGAAGGGGTTAAGTGTGACCTCATTTGTGTTTATAACTGTAGGGGGGTGTGGCTGTAGGTGTGACATCATTGATTGTGTTTCCCTATAAAGGGGAACACGCTATCAATGACGGCACCACAGTGAAGAACGGGGAAGGTGTGTTTACACACGGCTCTCCCCGTTCTTCAGCTCAGAGGACCGATCGCAGGACTCCAGCAGCAATCGGGTCCGCGGGTCCTGCAGTCATGGAGCTTCGGACCGGGACCCACGGCTGGGCACTTGAAGAGGACGTACCTGTACGTGCTTGTGCCCAGCCGTGCCATTCTGCCAACGTATATGTGCAGGAGGCAGTCCTTAAGTGGTTAAAAATAAAAAAAGACAGATTAAAAAATACAAAACCGTCATTGCGCCGGAGAAATTCCCGGAAGTCACTCCGGGAGAGAAGGAGAGGAACGAGGACCGCTGCGGGGGGCTGCGATCTTAGGTAAGTCATTCATAATGAGCTAGTATGCTATGCCTTTGTCTTGCAGTTTTTTTTTTATTATTTAATTTTTTTTAGCAAGGGTTTATTTCCTCTTTTATAGACACATGGTGGATTTACATATAACAATTTGTTCTGTCAAGAGTAATTAAAACCAATTAAAATTTACATTTCCATTGGATTTAATTACTCTTGATGCCTGTCAGTTTTTAGCAGGTACTGATATTTTTAGACATGTGAACTGTTGGAGTCGTATTTATATATATATGGAGGTTTTTATATGTTCTCTTTCCTGCCTAATGATGTGTCTATGGCTCTTCTGCCCGGCTGTCTCTGTTTAGGAATCACCATACTCCTCATAATTAGGGTGACATTACTGGCATCGCCATCCTCGCACACAACGGCGCCCATCTCTGCGGTGGTACAGCTTGAGATGTAATTCGTTGAGACGTATCGTATCTTTGTTATCCAATAACATCTGGCCCAGATAGGGATGGTGGAATGCGGCGGAAGGGTTCTGAGCGAGCGGCAGTTATTCCCTCGGTTAGGTTACAACATGTCCTGGAGATGTTGACTCACTTCGTTGGCCAATCGAAGCACAGCGGCATGCAACAATAAAAAAAAAATCACTTCCACGCGATGAGCCCTCCGCTGATCCGCAGCGCCAGAAATAGCCCATCCAGAGGTGACAGAGGTGGACTTCCTGTCCGGCTCGTACCCTTCACCCCGAGCGCTCGGTATGCATCGCTTACTTCATTGTCCGAAGGGAATTCAACCTCCTCCGCTTCGCTGGATCTTTTATTTCCTGGTCTTGCTGCAATCACAGAAAGGAAATTGATCAACTAAAATAACAAGTTTAAGGTGGTGTGGTTTATGCACTGACTCAGCTCTAATGTAACATGGACGCTGCTGTGTAATAATCCGTGTATACCCAAGGACAGGAATACTATGTATACACTACAGCAGGAGGACAGGAATACTATGTATACACTACAGCAGGAGGACAGAAATACTATGTATATACTACAGCAGGAGGACAGGAATACTATGTATACACTACAGCAGGAGGACAGGAATACTATGTATACACTACAGCAGGAGGACAGGAATACTATGTATACACTACAGCAGGAGGACAGAAATACTATGTATATACTACAGCAGGAGGACAGGAATACTATGTATACACTACAGCAGGAGGACAGGAATACTATGTATACACTACAGCAGGAGGACAGGAATACTATGTATACACTACAGCAGGAGGACAGGAATACTATGTATATACTACAGCAGGAGGACAGGAATACTATGTATACACTACAGCAGGAGGACAGGAATACTATGTATACACTACAGCAGGGGGACAGGAATACTATGTATATACTACAGCAGGAGGACAGGAATACTATGTATATACACTACAGCAGGGGGACAGGAATACTATGTATACACTACAGCAGGAGGACAGGAATACTATGTATACACTACAGCAGGAGGACAGGAATACTATGTATACACTACAGCAGGAGGACAGGAATACTATGTATACACTACAGCAGGAGGACAGGAATACTATGTATACACTACAGCAGGAGGACAGGAATACTATGTATACACTACAGCAGGAGGACAGGAATACTATGTATATACACTACAGCAGGAGGACAGGAATACTATGTATACACTACAGCAGGGGGACAGGAATACTATGTATACACTACAGCAGGAGGACAGGAATACTATGTATACACTACAGCAGGAGGACAGGAATACTATGTATACACTACAGCAGGGGGACAGGAATACTATGTATACACTACAGCAGGGGGACAGGAATACTATGTATACACTACAGCAGGAGGACAGGAATACTATGTATACACTACAGCAGGAGGACAGGAAAACTATGTATACACTACATCAGGAGGACAGGAAAACTATGTATACACTACAGCAGGAGGACAGGAATACTATATATACACTACAGCAGGGGGACAGGAATACTATGTATACACTACAGCAGGAGGACAGGAATACTATGTATACACTACAGCAGGAGGAAAGGAATACTATGTATACACTACAGCAGGAGGACAGGAATACTATGTATACACTACAGCAGGAGGACAGGAATACTATGTATACACTACAGCAGGAGGACAGGAATACTATGTATACACTACAGCAGGAGGACAGGAATACTATGTATATACACTACAGCAGGAGGACAGGGATACTATGTATACACTACAGCAGGGGGACAGGAATACTATGTATACACTACAGCAGGAGGACAGGAATACTATGTATACACTACAGCAGGAGGACAGGAATACTATGTATACACTACAGCAGGGGGACAGGAATACTATGTATACACTACAGCAGGGGGACAGGAATACTATGTATACACTACAGCAGGAGGACAGGAATACTATGTATACACTACAGCAGGAGGACAGGAAAACTATGTATACACTACAGCAGGAGGACAGGAAAACTATGTATACACTACAGCAGGAGGACAGGAATACTATGTATATACTACAGCAGGAGGATAGGAAAACTATGTATACACTACGGCTCCATTCACACCTAGGCGTTTTGTCGCCTGTAGCGCGACACTCACAAACGCCAGAGGGAGAAAAATACATGAAAGCCTATGGAGATGGTTCACATCTGAACGCTGATGCGCCTGACGCCCATCGCCTGTAGCTAAAAAAAAGTTCCGGACCCTTTTTTGTCGCGCGTATCGGGCGGTTTGGGCGTATTTGAGCGTCTCCATTTCCCATAGAAAGTAATGGAAACGCTCGATTCAAGCGACTAGCGCGACAACGAGCGTTTGCTACAGGCGTTTCGTCGCTTTAATCAATAGAACTTTTCACCCAGGCAGAAGATAAAAAAATTCTACCAACATAGCAACAAGTGATGAAGAGATGATCATTTTTCCTATTGGCTAAAATAAAAAACGTCGAAGTACAAAAACGTCGGACGACGCTGTATGCAAACGCGCAAATAAGCATGAATACGCGCGACAAAACGCCGGAAAAACGACCGAACGACTAATGCTCAGGTGTGAATGCAGCCTACAGCAGGAGGACAGGAATACTATGTATATACTACAGCAGGAGGACAGGAATACTATGTATACACTACAGCAGGAGGACAGGAATACTATGTATATACACTACAGCAGGAGGACAGGAATACTATGTATACACTACAGCAGGAGGACAGGAATACTATGTATACACTACAGCAGGAGGACAGGAATACTATGTATACACTACAGCAGGAGGATAGGAATACTATGTATATACACTACAGCAGGAGGACAGGAATACTATGTATACACTACAGCAGGAGGACAGGAATACTATGTATACACTACAGCAGGAGGACAGGAATACTATGTATACACTGCAGCAGGAGGACAGGAATACTATGTATATACTACAGCAGGAGGACAAGAATACTATGTATACACTACAGCAGGAGGACAGGAATACTATGTATACACTACAGCAGGAGGACAGGAATACTATGTATACACTACAGCAGGAGGACGGGAATACTATGTATACACTGCAGCAGGAGGACAGGAATACTATGTATATACTACAGCAGGAGGACAGGAATACTATGTATACACTACAGCAGGAGGACAGGAATACTATGTATACACTACAGCAGGAGGACAGGAATACTATGTATACACTACAGCAGGAGGACAGGAATACTATGTATACACTACAGCAGGAGGACAGGTATACTATGTATACACTACAGCAGGAGGACAGGAATACTATGTATACACTGCAGCAGGAGGACAGGAATACTATGTATATACTACAGCAGGAGGACAGGAATACTATGTATACACTGCAGCAGGAGGACAGGAATACTATGTATATACTACAGCAGGAGGACAAGAATACTATGTATACAATACAGCAGGAGGATATAAATTCTATGTATACAATACAGCAGGAGGATATAAATACTATGGGCCAGATTCAGGTAGTCCAGAGCATCTTTGCTCTGGAGTAACGCTTCTGATTTGCGTTGCGCTGCCGAAATTTTAGGAGCAAGTGCTGTCATTCACGAAGCACTTGCTCCTAAAGTTGCGGCAGCGCATCACAAATGAGCCGGCGGAATTCAAATGTCGCGGGTACGGGGCGTGTAGTATGCTAACTACGCGCGATCCCGCCGCCAACGTACTGCGCATGCGTCGAGTGTCAAAACATCCCCGTGCGCATGCTCCAAAATCTGTGAATGAACGTCAATGACGTCACATTCCCATTCATGACCGTTTTACGCAAGCGACGTTTTTTTTTTTTTTTTTCCGACGCGATGACGACGCCTATACCTAACATAGGATACTCCAGCCCCATGTAGGTATATCTATGCGCCGCGTATCCCGTCCGGAAACGTCGTATCGTCATTGCGTCGCGCCGGATTTCGATCGTGAATTGCCGATTTCCGCTCATTAACATATTTTTTGAGCGTAAATCGGCGGGAACGCCCCCGGCGCCATTTTTAAGTTGAAGTAACGATGCGATGGCGAAACTCAGTTACGCTGCTCGCATCGGAACTTCAACCCGGCGTTTCTTGTTTTCTGGTTACAGAAAACAGAAACGCCGGCTCAAAGCCACAGTTAGGCTGGCGGATCACTCGATCCGCCAGCGTAACCTTTGCTGAATCTGGCCCTATGTATATACTACAGCAGGAGGATAGGAATACTATGTATACACTACAGCAGGAGGACATGAATACTATGTATACACTACAGCAGGAGAATAGGAATACTACGTGTACACTTGTTGGGGAGGGGCTGAAGAGCAGGACAATGAGTGTCTGCAGCCAACTGTGAAGCATGGTGGAGGTTCCTTGCAAGTTTGGGGCTGCATTTCTGCAAATGGAGTTGGAGATTTGATCAGGACCAATGGTGTCCTCAATGCTGAGAAATACAGGCTGATACTTATCTATCATGCCCATACCACAGGGAGGTGTGTGATTGGCCCCAAATCTGTTCTGAAGCAGGACAACAATCCCAACACACAGCCAGTGTCATTAAGAACTATCTTCAGTGTAAAGAAGAACAAAGAGTCATGGAAGTGATGGTTTGCCCCCCCACAGAGCCCTGTTCTCGCCATCATGGAGTCTGTGCTTAGTTCCCTGAGATGTTTGGATTAACCTACTTGACAAGCTTCAATAACGGTGTGCAAGTGTACCTAGAAGAATTGAAGCTGGTTTGAAGACAAAGGGTGGTCACACCAACAGTGTCATCACTAGGGTTGACATCACCCGGTGCTGTACATTTTGGTGTCAACTATCAACATGATACAAGAGATGGTCAGAGTCTGCAGAGAGTCCAGTGGATGGTGAGGGGTCCAGTCTCTGGAACTCCATGTGGCCATGCTCACAGTGGCATGTGAGCCTCCAGCAGCCATGGATGGAAAGTGCGGGGATTCAGTCTCTGGAATTCCATGTGACTGTGCTCACAGTGATGTGGGAGTCTTCAGCAGCCATGGATGGAAGGTGTGGGGATCCAGTCTCTGGGAATCCGTGTGGCCGTCCTCACAGTGGCGCGGAAGTCTTCAGCAGCCATGGATGGAAGGTGCAGGGATTCAGTCTCTAGGATTCCACGTAGCCGTGCTCACAGTGGCATGGGAGTCTCCATCAGCCATGGATAGAAGGTGCAGGGATCCAGTCTCTAGGATTCCGTGTGGCTGTCCTCACAGTAGCATGGGGGAGCCTCCAGCAGCCATGGATGGAAGATGCGGGGATCCAGTCTCTGGGATTCCAGTGTGGCCATGCTTACAGTGGCGGGGGGAGCCTCCAGCAGCCATGGATGGAAGGTGCGGGGATCCAGTCTCTGGGATTCCGTGTGGCTGTGCTCACAGTGGCATGGGAGTCTCCATCAGCCATGGATGGAAGGTGCGGGGATTCAGTCTCTGGGATTCCATGTGACTGTGCTCACAGTGGTGTGGGAGACTTCAGCAGCCATGGATGGAAGCTGCGGGGATCCAGTCTCTAGTATTCCGTGTGGCTGTCCTCACAGTAGCATGGGAGTCTCTAGCAGCCATGGATGCAAGATATGGGGATCCAGACTCTTGGACTCTGTGTGGCCATGCTTACAGTGGCATGGGAGTCTCCAGCAGCCATGGATGGAGGGTGTGGGGATCCAGTCTTTGGGATTCCATGTGGCCGTGCTTACAGTGGCGTGGGAGTCTCCAGCTGCCAGATATGGATGGTGCAGGGCAGGGGTCCTGTCTCCAGGACTCTATGTCCGTGCTGCTCCCAGTGGCACGGTGGTGGGATGGCGGGCCATGATCCCGGTTTCCGAGTCGAGACTCGGAAAGGCGAGACCACTGTCGTGCTGCCATTTTTTCAAACATGGCACCAGGCAGCGCCATGACGTCACTGACTCACCGCGCATGCGTCTGTCCAGGCCGCAAGTAGCCGAGAATGTACAAGCCCAGTCGGCGTTGGAACTGCATGCATTTTTGTTGATGTTTATAGATTTGCTTTAAGGGCATATTATGTCCAGCCTAAAAACAAAAGAACTTTGGTAAAGCATTAGTTCGTGTAAACAAAGAGAATAAAGATTAATATAGAAATGTTCAGGATATCTGTTTCATGATGGTAACATTGCAAAAAAAAAAAAAACTGCCATAAATTTGCTCACTCAGCCAAGTGTAAAAAAAAACGATAAAGTTACAGATTTTTTTGGGTGGCGCTTTATTAATTTTTAATTGTGCTATAAATGAGTTGATGATTACCTAGTTGCCGTTAGGGATGGCGGTGTAAGTGATGGCGCTCTGACTTCCCATATGCTGTGCCTTGCAGTCAGCTTACAGATGCTGTACAAGCTGAAGACCTCCAAGGTGTTTGAGAAGCAGAAGGCGGGAGAAGGGAAGCAGACCGCCGAGATAGTGGAGGACGATCCTTTCGCCATCCAGACCATGTCCTGGTGCCCGGAGAGCAGGATCTTCTGCGTGGCCGGAGTGTCGGCCTATGTCATCCTCTACAGATTCAGCAAGCATGAGGTGATCACCGAAATTGTGGTAAGTGCTAAGAGTTTATTTATTCTGAGTAAAAATAAAAGGGTCCTCTGTACTTTATATAAACAGCGAGCGCAATGTACACTTGTGGTAGGTAAATCAGAACTCTGCTTATTAAATGCTACCCCCCCCCCCCCCCACAATTTAACCGAATTATGTTTTTTGTTATTTAACCACTTAAGACCCGGACCAAAATGCAGGTAAAGGACCTTGCCCCTTTTTGCGATTTGGCACTGCGTCGTTTTAACTGACAATTGCGCGGTCGTGCGACGTGGCTCCCAAACAAAATTGGCGTCCTTTTTTCCCCACAAATAGAGCTTTCTTTCGGTGGTATTTGATCGCCTCTGCGTTTTTTTTTTTGTTTTTTTTTTTTGCGCTATAAACAAAAATAGAGCGACGATTTTGAAAAAAAATGCAATATTTTTTACTTTTTGCTGTAATAAATATCCCCCCAAAATATATATAAACATGTTTTTTTTCCTCAGTTTAGGCAGATACGTATTCTTCTACCTATTTTTGGTAAAAAAAATTGCAATAAGCGTTTATCGGTTGGTTTTCGCAAAATGTATAGCGTTTACAAAATAAGGGATAGTTTTATTGCATTTTTATTCATTTATTTTTTTTCACTACTAATAGCGGCGATCAGCAATTTTTTTCGTGACTGCGACATTATGGCGGACACTTCGGACAATTTTGACACATTTTTGGGACCATTGTCATTTTCACAGCAAAAAATGCATAGGCAATTATACCCCCCTCCTGCCCAGGTGATATTTCAGCTTCCGGCACTGCGTCGCTTTAACTGACAATTGCGCGGTCGTGCGACGTGGCTCCCAAACAAAATTGACGTCCTTTTTTCCCCACAAGTAGAGATTTCTTTTAGATGTATTTGATCACCTCTGCGGTTTTTATTTTTTGCGCTATAAACAAAAAAGTGCGACAATTTTGAAAAAAATACAATATTTTTTACTTGTTGCTATAATAAATATCCCAATTTAAAAAAAAAAAACTTTTTTTTTTTTCTCAGTTTAGGGCGATGCGTATTCTTCTACATATTTTTGGTAAAAAAAAAAAAAAAAAAAATCGCAATAAGCGTCTGGTTTGCGCAAAATTTATAGTGCCTACAAAATAGGGGACAGAATTATTATTTTTTATTATTTTTTTTTTAGTAGAAATGGTGGCGATCTGCGATTTTTATTGGGACTGCGACGTTATGGCGGACACATCGGACACTTTTGACACATTTTTGGCGTCATTCACATTTATACTGCGATCGGTGCTATAAAAATGCATTAATTACTGTATAAATGTGACTGGCATTGAAGGGGTTAACACTAGGGGGTGAGGAAGGGGTTAAATGTATTCCCTGCATAGTGTTCTAACTGTGGGGGGAGGGGGGTGACTGGGGAGGTGACCGATCTGTGTCCCTATGTACAAGAGACACAGATCCGTCTCCTGCTCTCCAGAGACAGAACGCTGTCTCTATGTAAAACGGCAATGAGAGATGATCTATGAGATCATCTCTCATTCGCCGCACATCGCAAACGGCCACTCTGATTGGCCGTTCGCGGCGATCTGTGATTGGCTGTGTCCAAGGGACACGGGCAACACAGTGTTTCCCCGCAGCGCGCTCTGGAGCGCGCGCAGGGAAGCAGCTAGTGACAAGCCGTCAATTGACGGCTTGTTGACAATTTAGATCTGCGCTAGAGCCGTCATTCGGCTGTAGCGCGGATCCCAAGTAGTTAAATTGCATTGTTTACTGTGAAAATGAAAGTTGCAGTTTGGGAGTTAACCACAAGGGGGCGCTGTAGGATTTGTGTGTTCCCTGTGTGTGTTTACAACTGTAGGGGGGTGTGGCTGTAGGTGTGACGTCATCAATCACGTCCCCCTATAACAGGGATGACGTGATCGATGCTGCGGCCACAGTGAAGAACGGGGAAGCCGCGTTTACACACGGCTCTCCCCGTTATTCAGCTCTGGGGACCGATCGCCGCACTCCAGCGGCCATCGGGTCCGCGAGTCCCGCGGTCCCGGAGCTTCGGACCAGGTCACGTGAGCGCGCCGCGGGTACTAGAACCAACGTATATATATGTTGATGTGCCCAGCCGTGCCATTCTGCTGACGTAAATGTTCAGTAGGCGGTCCTTAAGTGGTTAAAGTGGAGTCCCACCCAAAAATGTAACTTCAGCTTTTTGGAACCCCCCGGTGTCACATTTGGCACCTTTCAGGGAGGAGCAGATACCTGTGTAATACAGGTATTTTTCTCCCACTTCCGGGCATAGATACCAGAGCCACCCACGGGTATCTACGCCACTTCCGGCGCCTTCTCCGACCCCCCCCCCCTCTCGCTGTCTTCTGGAAGACACACCGGTCCCAGAAGACAGCAGAGACTAGTGGGATAGTGGGGAGTGAAGCCACAAGGCTTCGGTTCCTGATTCCCTTACCAAAGTTGGCGGCGGCAGCACACGAGAGCCGAGCGGAAGCCTTGTGGCATCCCTTCCTAGTTCCCTACTGCAATGCGCAACTCGCGCTGCTCGATCCCCCTGGTCCCTACTGTCCCTACAGAAAACAGCAGGAGGGATAGAGAAGGCGTCGGAAGTGGCGGGAGGCTCGTTTAGCTATGCCCGGAAGTGGGAGCAGAATTCCTGTATTAAACAGGTATCTGCTCCCCCTCCCCCTGAAAGGTGCCAAATGTGACACCGGAGGAGTCCGAAAAGCGGAAGTTCCATTTTTGTGTGAAAATCCGCTTTAAATCGCCCCTCTAGTATCACTTTAAACATTTTGTATGGACCAAGCTGGTCCAAACCAGTGCCAAGAGCAAGTTCATATAAAACCCATGGCTCTAATTAATGACCATCTGCTTGCCCACCCCTAAGTATAAATCTCTCCTCCTTCCAGTACAAATCTGCCCCTCTGCTAAAATCTCCCCACCCAGCAAAAATCTTTCACACGTTTGTTATCTGTGTATTTAGCTGTTTGCCAGGAATTTAGCTTTAAAGTACCCTATTTATCGGCGTATAACACGCACCCTACCCTAAGGGTAGTTTCAGGAAAACCACCTTCTACAGCCCCCTGCGTATAACATACAGGCACAGTTTACCCTCCATTTTCAGGGTAAAAAAGTGAGTGTTATACGCCAATAAAAATAGGAAGGCATACAGAGGCATGGACCCAGAGGCACAGTTGCGATGATGAATGTGTAGGGGAATAGCAGGGTTCTCCAAACTATGGCTCCTGGGCCACATTTGACCCTCCCTCTAGAACACTGGTCACCAAATTGTGACCTGGGGGCCCTTTGCTGGGGTTTACCTGGCCCTTGGAGCACTTTTTCGTCCACTGATGCCAACAATAAGGGATAACCCCCCTCCACTGACACCAATAATGGGGACCAAAGACAACAATGATGGGGAACAATTCCTCCCACTAACACCAATGATGGGGCACAATTCCTCCCACTGACACCAACAATGGAACATTGTTTTTTTTTTTCCCTACTGATGTCCAGAACTTTTCTACACCCAGTGGCCACAGAGTGGCCCCCCTGAAGTCTGAAGGACAGTAAACTGGCCCTTTCGATAGAAAGTTTGGAGACCCCTGATCTAGAAGACTTTATCCAACTAGGGTCAGTGGCATATCCTCAGTGTGCACAGATTGGGGATTAAGGGTTTGACAGAGACTGTCTATGGTCTCCTCTTTAACATCCCCCCCCATGAAAAGAGGGATTCTGAGGTGGACTGTGATGTAAGGGCACTCTGATGGAGACCCTGATATAGGGGGGGCACTGTAATGGGGACCCTCATGTAAGGGTGGACTCAGGTGGGAGCACTGTAATGGGGACCCTCATGTAAGGGTGGACTCTGGTGGGGGAACTGTAATGGGGACCCTCATTTAAGGGTGGACTCAGGTGGGAGAACTGTAATGGGGACCCTCATGTAAGGGTGGACTCAGGTAGGAGCACTGTAATGAAGACCCTCATGTAAGGGTGGACTCAGGTGGGAGAACTGTAATGGGGACCCTCATGTAAGGGTGGACTCAGGTAGGAGCACTGTAATGAAGACCCTCATGTAAGGGTGGACTCAGGTGGGAGCACTGTAATGGGGACCCTCATGTAAGGGTGGACTCTGGTGGGGGCACTGTATTGGGGACCCTCATGTAAGGGTGGACTCTGGTGGGGGAACTGTAATGGGGACCCTCATTTAAGATTGGACTCAGGTGGGAGCACTGTAATGGGGACCCTCATGTAAGTGTGGACTCTGGTGGGAGCACTGTAATGGGGACCCTCATGTAAGGGTGGACTCTAGTGGGGACCCTGATATAAGGGATACTGTTGGTGACCCTGATATAGAAGGACACTGTTGGGGACCATCATGTAAGGGTGGAACTGATGTGAAGGGGTGGTATTTTTTATTTTTTTTAGGCTGGTTATTTTTGTAAAATGTTTGATGTGGCCCTCCATATTGAAAAGTTTGGAGACCCCCTGGTATATAAATGATCTCAGATGTTCCTATTATTTTCCTTATTGCTATGTTACTTACATTTCTGTTCTCTTTAAGTCCTTGGAAGTACGACTGCTGTGCGAGATTGAGGAAATGATGACTCCTGACCCAGACAGTGTCCTTCCTTTCCCTGAACCCACATCCCAACCCCTGTCCATGAAGAGCAGGATGTTGGCTGGCAGTGCCAATACTGTCACCAATGAGGGGCCCCCAAAGGACAGTATACCGTGTCTGAGGTGAGAGTCGCTCCTACATTCACTCGGGGGGGGAGGGGGGGTGATTATTTTCTATACCCGCTGTACATGTGCTACTACTTCAGACTGAGCCCACGCAAGTTTCCTTGCACTTCCCTGCCTGGCAGCAGCGGGTTAACGGTAGTGCGGTTGGCTGCCGCAGATTGCGTGCATTGATGTGGAATGGCGGTGCCCCCGTTTTCCGTACAGCCTTGAGATCCCCCTTTGCTCAGATTACAGTGATTACCCGAACGTGCGCGTGCACGCACACTCTATACCGCCATGCAGCAGAGTAGCCTAATAACCACATCACACTGGCAGCAAGCAAGCCTTGAAAGCTGTAATTTAATAGTAATTACAGTATTATTTGCAGCGCTTTGCTTACAAAAGACTCGGCGTATTCGTAATTAACTGCGTTTCAGCGTTCCTCAATTTGTTGAAACAACAACTCATTTTGTCTAATTCTAGGTTAGCGAGAGGATTTTTTTTTTGTGTTCGTTTTTTTTTTCTCCTGCAGAGGTCTGCCCGCTCTCTGATTATTCGAGGGAAAACATCGGCTCAGTTAATGACGCTCTCGAGCTGACGGAAGGGCCGCAAACTCTTTTCATGAAGGATTAGCCCTGCCGGACCTATTTTACGGTCCTTTCACACTCCGGGGGCGGCCATGAACATGAAGAAAAGCCCCGGTGTGATTCCGGCAGATTGATGCTGCTCCTTTCCGATGATCCGTATGATAAACGGTTTATTCAGAAAGCTGTAACTAATTTATATTGCCTCGCAGGAGCTTTCTGATTCGGTAGAATACACTCCCCGTTCAACTGGTTTTGGACTCGGACAACAGCAGCAAATTGTCTGAAGTTTAATCGACTTTTATTTAGCCATTGCTGAGCCAGTTTTTATTACATACCTAGTGATGACATCATGTCTAGATCCTAGTGATGACGACGTGACTAGGCCTCTAGGTCCTAGTGATGACATCATGACTAGGTCCTAGTGATGACGACGTGACTAGGCCTCTAGGTCCTAGTGATGACATCATGACTAGGTCCTAGTGATGACGACATGACTAGGTCTCTAGGTCCTAGTGATGACATCATGTCTAGGTCCTAGTGATGATGACATGACTAGGCCTCTAGGTCCTAGTGATGACATCATGTCTAGGTCCTAGTGATGACAACATGACTAGGTCCTAGTGATGATGACATGACTAGGTCTCTAGGTCCCAGTGATGACATCATGAATAGGTCTCTAGGTCCTAGTTATGACATCATGACTAGGTCCTAGTGATAATGACAGGACTAGGTCTCTAGGTCCCAGTGATGACATCATGAATAGGTCTCTAGGTCCTAGTTATGACATCATGACTAGGTCCTAGTGATGATGACATGACTAGGTCTCTAGGTCCTAGTGATGACATCATGTCTAGGTCCTATTGATGACATCATGACTAGGTCCCAGTGATGACATCATGAATAGGTCTCTAGGTCCTAGTTATGACATCATGACTAGGTCCTAGTGATAATGACAGGACTAGGTCTCTAGGTCCCAGTGATGACATCATGAATAGGTCTCTAGGTCCTAGTTATGACATCATGACTAGGTCCTAGTGATGATGACATGACTAGGCCTCTAGGTCATAGTGATGATGACATGACTAGGTCTCTGGGTACTAGTGATGACATCATGTCTAGGTCCTAGTGATGACATCATGACTAGGTCCTAGTGATGATGACATGACTAGGTCTCTAGGTCCTAGTGATGACATCATGACTAGGTCTTAGTGATGACATCATGACTAGGTCTTAGTGATGACATCATGTCTAGGTCCTAGTGATGTCAACATGGCTAGGCCTCTAGGTCCTAGTTATGACATCATGACTAGGTCTCTAGTTCCTAGTGATGACATCATGTCTAGGTCCTATTGATGACGACATGACTAGGTCTCTAAGGTCCTAGTGATTTCATCATGTCTAGGTCCTAGTGATAAGACTAGGTCTCTAGGTCCTAGTGATGACATCATGACTAGGTCTCTAGGTCTTAGTGATGACATCATGACTAGGTCTCTAGGTCCTAGTGATGATGACATGACTAGGTCTCTAGGTCCTAGTGATGATGACATCATCACTAGGTCTCTGTGTTGTTTTTCTATGCTATGCAGCAGTGGCAGCTGGTGTTTTTTTTGGGGGGGAGCAAACAAGCAACCAAAACCCCCCCGCTGAGTGGCCAGCGATCGCCCCAAAGCCGTAAGACTTTGTTGCCCATTATGTAAATGTGATATAAGATGAGTGATACTTGTTTCCGTCTCCTTCTCTGTGCAGTGTGAAGAGCCGACCAGTGAGGATGCCCCCGGGGTACCAGGCGGACCTTGTAGTCCAGCTTGTGTGGGTGGATGGAGAACCTCCACAACAGATCACCAGCCTAGCTGTGAGCTCCGCCTACGGACTGTGAGTACCGATACTGTTAGGAGCACAGGGAGGAAGGGTACCGAATCGCATGAACTGCTACACTCCGACCCTTTTTGGCTGGTTTGCCAGCTTGGTTTGCCAACTAAACACCAAATAAGCGATTCCACCACGCCCAAAATTAAAGTGTAGCGCTACCCTTAAATGTACATATACAATAAATGGCGCATTCAACATGTCAAATAGGGGTGGGCCGAAGACCCTTCGGTTCGGGTTTGCACCCCAGAACACGACTGCGAACAGGCAACAAGTTTGAGCGAACACGCAAACCCCCATTAAAGTCTATGGGACACGAACATGAAAAATCAAAAGTGATAATTTTAAAGGGTTATATGCAAGTTATTGTCATAAAAAGTGTTTTGGGACCCGGGTACTGCCCCAGGGGACATGTATCAATGCAAAAATATTTTTTTCAAGAGCAGTAATTTTATTAATGCTTAAAGTGAAACAATAAAAATTAAATATTATATTAAATATTGTGTGTGGGGGGGATACCCTTAGTCTGTGTGATGTGTACAATAGTTCCTTTCGGGTCTGGTATGAATATTAAGGGAATTTCCACAAAATGTAAAACAAAAATGGCGTGGGTCCCCACCAAAATCCATACCAGACCCTTATCCGAGCATGCAGCTTGGAGGTCAGGATATGGGGGGGGGGGGACGACCAAACGTTCCACCCTCCCCTTCTGAACCATACCAGGCCACATGCCCTCAACATGGGATGAGTGTGTGCTTTGGGGCAGGGGCACCCCAAGGCACCTTGTCCCCATATTAATTTTTTGTTCAAACAATTTTATTGAATATAAGAGAGTCAAGTACAATACAATATAGCATATAGCACATCACAATGGGAGGTACGTGAACAGGGTAACAGTAATTAAAGTGTATGTAGCAGTATCCATATGGCAGAATCTGAATAACAGGCATATATAGCAACAGTTTTTATCAGTAAGGCAAGCAAACAGCTCGAAGTGGTGTAGCGACTGTTAACCCTGGGGTCCAACATAGTAGGTGGGGTGGTCTGATGGGGGACCGTACCAGAGAGAGGATACAACGGGGTGTGGGGATGGAATCTTCTGTCCATCTGGAAGTGTCCCCCCTGCGACCGTGACTGTGGAGTTAGAGGATTTCATCGATACTGGTAGTAGTAAGATGCGGGTCTCATCCGTACCCGTCCACCCCATTGGGGTCAGACTGTGGACGGGTAGGGGTAGGAGACATAATTCCGAAAACTCAGAGCGGGGGGGGGGGAGAAGAGAAAAAAAAAAAAAAAAAAAAAAAAAAAAAAAAAAAAAAAAAAAAAAAAAAAAAAAAAGGGGGGGGGGGGAATGGGGGGGAGAGGGGAATATAAAGGGGGGAGTAGCACGATTTATGGTGGTGTCGGTTTGTCCCCATATTAATGGGGACAAGAGCCTCTTCCCGACAACCCTGGCTATTGGTTGTGGGGGTCTGCGGCTGGGGGGATTATTGGTATCTGGGAGCCCCCTTTAACCAATTAAGGACCCGCTCACGTATATATATGTCATTATTTTAAAGATGGATATCTCAGTAACGGCAGCAGCCTCTGCCACAACCAAGATATCCATCTTTCCTGTGAGCGGTCCTTTAAACAATAACGGTGGTCTCCGCGGCGGATTCACCGCAAGATCACCGTTATCGGTGGCGGGAGAGGGGCCTCTCGCCGATCTCCCGCGCCCTCTGCCGCTTACCGGAGCCGTCAGCAGCGGCGGAGGCGCTCGGGTGTCTCCTGCTCGGCTGGAATACGAGTGAGGGCAAGATGGCCCCCACCCGTCTCCATAGCATAGCAGGGGGCGGAAGCAACGTCAAAACGTCACTTCCGCCCATGAGTCTCAAAGGCATATTTTCTTGTCGTTTTTTCAAATGACAAATTTATTTAATTTTTTTTTTTGGCATCTTAGTGTAAATATGAGATGTGACGTCTTTTTGACCCCCAGATCTCATATTTAACCACTTAAAGGGGTTGTAAAGGTAAACGTTGTTTTTACCTTAATGCATCCTATGCATTAAGGTAAAAAAACATCTCACAGCACACCCCCCCCCCCCCCCCCCCAGTCCCCGTTTTACTTACCTGACCGTTCGAATCTCCCGGGCGCATCCACGTCGTCCTCTTCTGTTCCCAGCCTGGCCGTTGATTGGCTAGGCTGGGCGGATTGATAGCAGCGCAGCCATTGGCTGGCGCTGCTGTCAATCACAGCGGAAGATGCGGCGCGCAGGGGGGCGGAGCCGAGTGATACAGTCGGCGGCTATGGCCGCCGCTGTATCACGGGAGCACGCTCACAAAAGCTTTCCACCGTGCGAGCGCCCTCGCATGAAGGTAGAAAGCTTTTGCGAGGAGGAGCCGAGACAGCCGCCGAGGGACCCCAGAAGACAGCTTTCCGGGCCACTCTGTGCAAAACGAGCTGCACAGTGGAGGTAAGTATAACATGTTGGTTATTTTAAAAACAAAAAATTCCTGACTTTAGTGTTCCTTCTAAGAACCGCCTCCTGCACATATATGTCGGCAGAATGGCACGGCTGGGCACATCCACGTACAGGTACGTCCTGTACTAGTACCCAGTCGTGGGTCACAGGCGCGCCCCCGTGACCCGGTCCGAAAGCTCCGGGACCGTGGGACTGAAGAACAGGGAGAGGTGTGTGTAAACACGGCTTCCCCGTCCTTCACTGTGGCGGCGTCATCGATCGCATGATCCCTTATACAGGGAATCGCAATCGATGACGTCACACCTACAGCCACACCCCCCTACAGTTGTAAACACACGTTAGGTCACACATAACCCCTACAGCGCCCCCTTGTGGTTAACTCCGAAACTGCAACTGTCATTTTCACAGTAAACAATGCAATTTAAATGCATTTTCTTTTGTCCCAAAAATGTGTCAAAATTGTCCGAAGTGTCCGCCATAGTGTCACAGTCACGAAAAAAATCCCTGATCGCCGCCATTGGTAGTAAAAAAAAATGTTTTTTTATAAAAATGCAATAAAACTATCCCCTATTTTGTAAACGCTATAAATTTTGCGCAAACTAACCGATAAACGCTTATTGCGATTTATTTTTTTACCAAAAATAGGTAGAATACGTATCGACCTAAACTGAGGAAAACATTTTTTTTATATATATTTTTGGGGGATATTAATTACAGCAAAAAGTAAAAAATATTGATTTTTTTTCAAAATTATCGCTCTATTTTTGTTTATAGCGCAAAAAATAAAAACCTGCAGAGGTGATCAAATACCACCAAAAGAAATCTCTATTTGTGGGGAAAAAAAACGCAAATTTTGTTTGGGAGCCACGTCGCACGACCGCGCAATTGTCAGTTAAAGCGACGCAGTGCCGAATCGCAAAAAGGGGCAAGGTCCTTTAGCAGCATTTTGGTCCGGGTCTTAAGTGGTTAAGAGGACCTGTCATGCTTTTTTCTATTACAAAGGATGTTTACATTCCTTGTAATAGGAATTAAAGTGACCCTTTTTTTTTTTTTGTGTAAAAATTTATATAAAAAAAAAATAAGAAAACAAAAAAAAAAAAATGCAGCTGAAGCACAGAAGGTTTTTCACCTTAATGCATAGAATGCAAACCATGAGGCCCCGTACACACGACCGAGCTTCTCGGCAGAATCCAGCTCGCTGGGAGACATATTCTGGCGAGAAGCTCGATCGTGTGTACACTTCCGACGAGCGTCCCGCCAACTAAAGCACGCTCTCTTTTTCCTCGTTGTTCAATGAGGAAATTTGGCTCGACGAGCTTTTCCGACCGCTCATCGGGAACCTCGTCGGGCGGAACGATGGGTTTAGCCCGACGAGGTTCTCGGACGTGTGTACTCCTATGATCACTTTTCGGCATGGAAAAAAAACGAAGTGTTTCCAACTTCATCATTAAAAAACGACGTTGCCCACACACCATAGTTTAAAAAAAAAAAAAAAATGATGAGCAAAGCGCGGTGACGTACAACGCGTACGACGGCACTCTTAAGGGGAAGTTCCATTCAAGCTCCCGTCTCGTAACTTGCTTCTGAGCATGCGCGGGTTTTAAACGTCGTTTTAACCCACACACGATCATTTTTTACAACCTGAAAAACAAAGTTTTTAAAAACGACGTTAAAAAAATGAAGCATGCTCGAATTTTTATTTTTTTTTGTCGTTTTTCAGAAGATAAAAAACAATGTGAAGCCCGCATGCCTTAATTTTTAATGACGTTTTTAAAAACGTTGTTTTTTTTTTTCAGGCCGAAAAGTGATCGTGTGTACGCGGCATAAGACCTTCGGAGGGGGAGAGTTCTGTATCAGAGTAAAATGAACGTCTCCGTCCTTGCGTATAAACGTTTTTCACACAACACTGACTCCGACACACACACTTACATTCATGTTCTAAATCGTGTCAACTAGGGTTGTCCCGATACCACTTTTTAGGACCGAGTACAAGTACCGATACTTTTTTTCAAGTAGTCGCCGATACCGAATACCGATACTTTTTTTAAATGTGTCCCCAAAGGCAGCCATGTCCCCCCACATATGCAGCCATGTCCCCCACATATGCAGCCATGTCCCCCACATCTTGCAGCCATGTCCACCCACATCTTGCAGCCATGTCCCCCCACATCTTGCAGCCATGTCCCCCCACATCTTGCAGCCATGTCCCCCCACATATTGCAGCCATGTCCCCCCACATATTGCAGCCATGTCCCACCACATATTGCAGCCATGTCCCACCACATATTGCAGCCATGTCCCCCCACATATTGCAGCCATGTCCCCCATATGCAGCCATGTCCCCCATATACAGTCATGTCCCCCTACCTGATGATGCCGCCGTTAATACAAAGCCGCCGCCGCTAACATTACACGCACCTTTAGTTTTTCAATAGCTGTTTACCGCGAGCCCTGTGTAAAGGACACTCCCTCTTGCTCGGGATTGGACAGATCCGCCCAATCCCGAGCAAGGGGGAGTGTCCTTTACACAGGGCGCGCGGTAAACAGCTATTCAAACTAAAGGTGCGTGTAATGTTAGCGGCGGCGGCTTTGTATTAACGGCGGCGGGGTCGGCTTTGCACGTACGGCGGCGGCGGGGGGGGGGAGTATTCTATTTGGGTATTGGGGGTATTTGCGGGAGTACAAGTACTCCTGCAAATACTCGGAATCGGTACCGATACCGATACTGGTATCGGTATCGGGACAACCCTAGTGTCAACCAAGGGGCACTTCCCCGTCTTCACAGAAGTGGCATAAGGAGGTAGACCCAAGCCTACCGCTATATTTTTCTTTGTTTTGCAGTAATAATTATGTACACACGATCGAACATGTCCGCTGAAACTGGTCAGCGGACATATCCGATCGTGTATACGACCTAGCGGGACAGGTTTTTCCAGCGGACAAATTTCAAAGCATGCTTTGGAATTTGTCCCGCTGGAAACCTGTCTGTCGGACATGTCCGCTGGTTAGTACGCCTAACCAGCGGACCTAAATCTCCCGCATGCGTCGAGTGGATTCGACGCATGCGTTGAAGTATTTTAGTTCCTGGAGTGGTGACGTGGCGGCGTCAACGTCACCGCCGCGTCACCGCTTCCTCAGCCTGAGGGGATTTTGGTCCGATGGTGTGTACACGCCATCGGACCAAAATCCGAGGAGACATGTCCGCTGGAAACGGTCCGTCGGACATGTTTCAGCGGACATGTCTCATCGTGTGTACGCGGCCTGATACATCTGGGGATCTTTATAAAAGGTCATCATTGCTACCTGAGGCCGTGTGAACTGAAAATAACTCCAGAGATGTCAGCCCGGGAGACCCCCTATTAGTGTGATAGAGAGCGGTGATTACAAAGCTGGGGGCGTTCTGTACCGAAATCCCTCAGTAATGCTCTCTCTGTGGATAGGGATGTCTTAAAGCAGGGGTGTCCAAACTTTTTTCATAGAGGGACACATTTGATGAAGTGAACATGCTCGAGGGCCGACCATTTTGCCTGACATTCTTTGAACCATTAAAATTCGATCCAAGTGTGTTTTGCCCGAGCACTAATACAAGAATTCTCTTGCCTTTGTGGCTGTGTGTGGTGAAGAGATGAGCGTGGGTGTGATATCTGGATATACCGTATATATCTCTTTTGTGGCCACAACGAATCCCCGAGCGCTGCTCAGGACTAAGGATGAGCTTGGGTGTGTTATTTGGATATACCATATTTATCAGCATATAACACGCACAGGTTTACCATTGCCATGGATGCAGCCTCACCATTGCCATGAATGCAGCCTCGCATTTGTGCCCTGAATGCAGCCTTACCATTGCCATCAGTGCAGCCTGGTCGATACCCATCTGCAGCCTCGGAGGAGACGGGGAGGGACAAGTGCCATCAGGTTACAAACAGGAGAATTTCTTGTTTACTCGGTGGCCTCTTTAATACAAAGTCCCGCCTCCTATGATAGACAGAACAGTCGTCCAATGGCATCCCAGGAAACGGGTCTTCATATTACAGATGCTACAGAGTAAACAGGAGATTCTTTTAATGTAATCTGACGGCGCACGTCCTGTCCCCTCCGAGGCAGCTCCGATAAATACGGTATATATCTTTTATGGCCCCCAAGACACAAGGCATATGTGAGGCTGCAATGATATATACATACATACTCTATATATATATATATATATATATATATATATATATATATACAAATCCATATTAAATCACCAGGGGGGCCGCAATTGGCCCCCGGGCCGGACTTTGGACGTGCCTGTCTTTAAGGGTTTGTAAAGGAAAAACATTTTTTTTCTTAATAGCTTCCTTTACCTTAATGCAGTGCTGTTTTCATGTCCTCATTGTTTGTTTTCGCTCTCAAGTTGCTGTAATCCTTCTCTGATCTCCACACTTCCCGGGTTGTCTGTTTCCTGATCACCACAGTCCTGGGAGCTTTCTCTCTGTGGTCACTAATCAAGGAGGTGCGATTGTGTGTCTAAAACCCCTCAGCACCAATCACTTTCGTTTTCCAAACCATCACTGCCCTGTATTGGCTCTGTGGCTCTGTACATCACAGAAGCAGGAAACGGCATGCAAAAACGAAACTGAAACTGCAGGCACATCCTATTATTGATTTTTATCTATTTTTAATAATTTTTAAAAGGAATCAGTTAACTATAATGGCTCTATACCCTGTAAACAGTCATTTCAGCAAAAAAAAAAAAATGTTTTCTTTTACAACTCTTAGGCCTTGTACACACAAGGGGATATGTCCGATGGACCGTTTCAGCAGACATCTCCGCTCGTGTGTATGGGCTAGCGGACAGATTTCTCCACCCGACAGATTTCAAAGCATGCTTTGAAATCCATCCGGTGAAATCTGTCCGCCCGACATGTCTGCTGGTTAGTACACTTACCAGCAGACATGTCGTGCCCCACCGCCGCCGAATGGATTCGGCGCATGCGCGGAAGTGTAACTTCCTGGTGCGGTGACGTGGCGGCGTCAACGTGTGTACACGCCATCGGATCAAACTCCCGATCGGACATATCCGATGGAAATGGTCCGCGGACCGTTTTCATCGGATATGTCCGATCGTGTGTACGAGGCCTAACACATGATCGGATTATCCAAAGGGAATTGTGTGATGACAGGCTGTTGTCGGAAAATCTTTATGTGAAACAGTATATATTGTCGAAGCAATTCGCCTTTTTTTTCCTTTGCAAACAAGATGAGGCCCTGAGGAAGCCATTAGGCAAAACATGTTGGCCTTCCACATCGGATCTGCAAAGTTTTATGTGAAACAGTATAAATTGTCCAAGCGATTCGCCATTTGTTACCGTTTCAACCAACCTTTGCAACCAAGATGATAAGGCCCCGAGGAAGCGATTAGGCGAAACACGTTGGCCTTCCACATTGCATCTGCAAAGCTTTATCTGAAACACTATATATTGTGTGTGTATATATATATATATATATATATATATATATATATATATATATATTATGGGTGGCACAGTGGTGTAGCGGATAGCACTCTCGCCTAGCAGTAAAAAGTGTTCGAATCTCGACCACGACACTACCTGATTGGAGTTTGCATGTTCTCCTTGTGCCTGTGAGGGTTTCCACCGGGTACTCCGGTTTCCTCCCACGCTCCAAAGACATGCTGATAGGTTAATTGGCCTTTGTCTAAAATTGGCCCTAGTATATGAATGTGAGTTAGGGATCACAGGGCCAGATTCACAGAGCCCTTACTCCGGTGTATCTCGCGTTAGACCGGAGTACTTTCAAATTACGCGCGTCGTATCATTAGTCTGAATCCTCAAACCATGAAACAACGGCTTCGGGCTTCAATCCGACAGGCTTACGTCTTCGTACGCCTTCGGATCTACGCTGCAATAATTTTGCGGCCGCTGGGTGGAGTTCCCGTCGTTTTCCGCGTCGGGGTATGCAAATTCGCTTTTTCCGACGATCCACGAAGTTACGAGCGTCCTTCGCAATCTTTTACGGCATCTGTAGTCATCTTTTTGCTGTGTAAAGTTATTCCAGCTATTAGCTGGTCTATAGTTAGACGACCCATGTTAAGTATGGCCGTCGTTCCCGCGTCGAATTTCAACGTTTTTTTTTTTTTTTTTTTACGTAAGTCGTCCGGGAATAGGAATGTACGTAAACGACGCTACTCAAACAAAAAATGACGTAACGACATTATTTCGCGCAATGCACAGCGGGAAATTTCTAAACAGAGCAGGCGCAGTTCGATCGCCGCGGGGACGCGCCTAATTTAAATGCTTCCCGCCCCCTAATCGCGTATTTCGATTCCGCCGCGAGAAATACACTACGCCGCCGTACCCTACGGGCCGTAATCTACCTGAATTAGTCGTAGAGCCAGGAAAAATACGGCGGCGTAGTGTATCTCTGATACTCTGCGCCAATGTAATTGTACCTGAATCTGGCCCATAGATTGTAAGCTCCTTGAGGGTAGGGACCGATGTGAATGTACAATGTATATGTAAAGCGATGCGTAAACTAACAGCGCTATATAAGTACCTAAATAATAATAATAAAAAAAAATAATAATAATATTGTCCAAGCGATTTGCCATTTGTTACCTTTGCAACCAAGATGATAAGGCCCTGAGGAAGCTATTAGGCGAAACACGTTAAACGCCTTCCACAGTGTTTCACCTAAAAGCTTCAATAGACAAGTACACACTACAGAGGGATATGCTTTGTTCATTAAACTGAATTCTCTGTATAAATGTATCAAATGTCTCTATATACTTGCTGATCTTTGGTAATGAGACAAACCGGAAAACAATCGCCCTTGTGGCTGCTCTTTGTGACTCTGTGACTTGTGCTTGTTTCAGAATCGCCTTCGGAAACGGTACCGGATTGGCTGTTGTAGATTACATTCAGAAAATCATCTTGCTCAGCATGGGGACGGTGGAACTATACGGGACAAGCGATCCGTACCAGCGCCAGCCACGCTCTCCGCGCAAGAGCAAGCAGTTCAATGCAGGTACGTCAGAGGATGGGGTGTTACCCTCCGCCGGTCTAGCATGAGACTGCATGAGGATTGTGTGTCGCTCACCGATCGCTCACCAGCTGTCCAGTGACTTTATGTGTTCAGTTTGTGGAGGATTGTTTCGTATCTGGTGGTTCCATGTAATGCAGAGCATATACTGACTTGCCGCATATCTCCCGGTCTTGGCTCTCGTCACATGAGGCCTCTAAAGTACCTTTCAGGGATGGTTCATGTAAAGGAACCCCAAATGGGACAGGGGTTAACGCCGTTTACGATATTCCATTCCAAGCCCAAGACAGCTTATCGACACTCCACAATCCGGCGAACACGACCCATGCGAATTTCCCCCAGAAACGAGACACAGCTCTGTTTGAGGTTCAACAGGAATAGACGATCTTTATTGAGAAGGCAGGCTCTTATACACCAAAAAGAATACTTGCAGTAATCAAATGGACAACGACACACTCCACCCACAACATCATACAATGGGTACTAACGAGCCTCCAATACACATCTTTTAGTCAGACTTTCTGGCACCAGGTCCGACATAATTAACATGACATAACATCATGACTCCGGCTTCTCTCATCTGCTATACAATAGACATCTGACCTTTTTAGACTGTGCTAACTCACAATACACATCTATCATCAATAGAACTTTCACACAATACAGTGTCAATTAGCATAACTCAATGAAAGATCTTTAGGAGCCATACTAAGGTTAATTTACATCACAGTAGCAGACAACATTGTAAAACCTTAACAGTCTATGTTCCCACATTGAATTAACCTGTTGTGTTCAGAATCAACAACCTGTAAATAGTCTGCTCCATAGGGCAAGGGGGGGCAATTGACCTCCCTGGAAAATCGAGAAGATGTTGAAGAATCTCGTGGCCATGCTAGCGTTTGAAGAAAGGGTTAAATGTGTATCACCACTGCGGCCCCCCCCTGAAAAAGATTCAACGGACGCCTATGTACCTGGGACATGTTATCTCGGGGAAGGAATGTGAAAAGCTTTTGTAGAATTTTGGCAGCCGGCTTTTATAGATTTTTGGCAGCCGGCTTTTATAGATTTTTAGTAGCCGGCTTTCATAGATTTTTCTTGCAGCTGGCTTTTGTAGATTTTTGTCAGTCTGCTTCTATAGAATTTTGACAGCCGGTTTTTGTAGATTTTTGGCAGCCGACTTTTGTTGAATTTTTGGCAGCCGGCTATGTAGAATTTTTGGCAGCCGGCTATGTAGAATTTTTGGCAGCCGGCTATGTAGAAGTTTTGGCAGCCGGCTATGTAGAAGTTTTGGCAGCCGGCTATGTAGAAGTTTTGGCAGCCGGCTATGTAGAAGTTTTGGCAGCTGGCTTCTATAGAATTTTGGCAGCTGGCTTTTGTGGATTTTTGGCAGCCGACTTTTGTTGAATTTTGGCAGCCGGCTATGTAGAATTTTTGGCAGCCGGCTATGTCTAATTTTTGGCAGCCGGCTATGTCTAATTTTTGGCAGCCGGCTATGTCTAATTTTTGGCAGCCGGCTATGTCGAATTTTTGGCAGCCGGGTATGTAGAATTTTTGGCAGCCGGCTATGTAGAATTTTTGGCAGCCGGCTATGTAGAATTTTTGGCAGCCAGGTATGTAGAAGTTTTGGCAGCCGGCTATGTAGAAGTTTTGGCAGCTGGCTTCTATAGAATTTTGGCAGCCGGCTTTTGTAGATTTTTGGCAGCCGACTTTTGTTGAATTTTGGCAGCCGGCTATGTAGAATTTTTGGCAGCTGGCTTCTATAGAATTTTGGCAGCAGGCTTTTATAGAATTTTGTCAGCCTTTGTTATCCCTCCCGCCGCTCTCCGGTGCCCTCCCTCCGCCACTTAGCGGAGCCGTGGGTAGCGGCGACGGCGACCAGTTCCTTCTCCGTCAGTGGCCTGGAGGCGAGTGAGGGGAAGATGGCTCCCACCCGTCTCCATATCACTGCAGGGCGGAAGCGACATCATAACGTTACTTCCGCCCATATCTCTTAAAGCAACATTTTGGTTTATTTTTTTTGCATTTAAGTCCAAAATTGAGATGTGAGGTCTTTTTTAGACCCTCAGATCTCATATTTAAGAGGACCCGTCATGCTTTTTTCTATTACAAGGGATGTTTACATTCCTTGTAATAGAAATAAAAGTGACCCACTTATTTTTTTTAAACAGTTTTAAAAAAAAAAAATAAATAAGGAAACCCCCCCCCCCCCCAAAAAAAATATGTAACCCCCGTCCCGACGAGCTCGCACGCAGAAGCAAACGCATAAGTGAGTAGCGCCCGCATATAAAAACGGTGTTAAAACCACACATGTGAGGTATCGCCACAATCGTTAGAGCGAGAGCAATAATTCTAGCACTAGACCTCCTCTGCAACTCAAAAGATGCAACCTGTAGATTTTTTTTTCTAACGTCGCCTATGGAGATTTTTAAGGGTAAAAGTTTGACGCCATTCCACGAGCGGGCGCAATTTTAAAGCGTGACATGTTGGGTATCAATTTACTTGGCGTAACATTATCTTTCCAATGTAAAAAAAAAAATTGGGCTAACTTTACTGTCTTATTTTTTAATTTAAAAAAAGTGTGCTTGCAAGACCGTTGAGCAAGTACTGTGTAACAAAAAATGTATTGCAACAACCGCCACTTTATTCTCTAGGGTGTTAGAAAAAAATGTCTAATGTTTGGGGGTTCTAAGTAATTATCTAGCAAAAAAAAATAAAAATGGTTTTAAATTGTAAACACTGAGCCTGAAAAACAGGCTCGGTCCTTAAGTGGTTAAGCGGTTAGAAGAAAATAGATGAAACCACCCGTAGACTTTAGGCAATGCCCATCACCGTATTGTTCTGGTATTTGCTCATATTTCCATGTAAACACTCCAGGAAGAGTCATATGCCGGCAGCACAGTGAAGGCTCGGGCTTCCTTAATAAGGATAGGCCATGAATCTCTCAGCTCTTTCTGGGTTTCTGTTACTCGCAATCTCGCAGGTCTTGCCGCGCTCAGCCCAGAGCCATCTTCCTAAACACATGAACCGAAAAACGCATGAATCTTATCAGGTCAGAGGTGCCTGGCTCCGTGCTGCAGGCAGCCTTTCCACTGTCTCTGGCCGTGAAAGAAAAGAAAAAAAACAGAACGAGGAAACAAACAAAAAAAAAAAGCAACCGTAATGAGGATGAATTCGTCAATCGGGGTCCTGTGCTTATGCGACTTTCCAGTCAGATCTGCTTCAAGTAATGGACAGAAGAGGCTGCAGGACGCAAGATTCTCCGCAGGCTGATTAGATCTGTCTAGGAAAATGCGGCTTTAATTAGATGTCAGGAAACGGAGCCCAGATAATGTAGAACATTTCAGGAAGCCGGCATTGTACTTCCCTGATCTGTACCATTTTTTTTTTTTTTTGCTGCACTTCACAGAAAGCAGACAACGGTTCCTCTGGCTCCCGCAGCGGTGATCAGCCTTCGAGGCACTTGTTGGTTCTTGTTGGTAAAATTGAGAACCAGCTCTCAGATTTTTGTTGGCGGAAATTCCGACATAAAAAAGTCCTATAGGGAATACACACGGTCGGAATTTCCGACCAAAAGATCACATCAAACTTTTCTTGTTGGAAATTCTGACCGTGTGTACGCGGCATTAGAATACTTGTTGCTTAGAATACTTGTTTGCGTGGACGATAAAAGAAATCACAGATGCGGAGCTTGGAGATAATCCAGCCACCTATTTATTATATGATTTCCCTATATCCACGGCAAAGTTTAAAAATTCTTTGCTTAGACACTTGCTGACGGCAGCAAGAGCTTGTATCCCATTCTTGTGGAAAAGTACATCTACACCAACTAGACAACAATGGTTAGACAGAGTAACTGAAATCCAGCTGCTGGAAAACCTGACGATGGGAATAAGGCGGCGTACACACGACCGAGGTTCTCGCTGGAAACCAGCGAGAACCTCGCTGGAAGCTGCATTCCAGCGAGGACCTCGGCCGTGTGTACACAGAGCGCTCGCCCCCGCCCGTCGGGAATCCCGTCGAGCGAATAGAGAGCAGGCTCTCTATTTGCTCGACGGCCCGCCTGGATGAATGGCTGGTTGCCATTCCCGACGGGCGGGTCGCCGATTTCGACGGCCGGCCGAGAGCCTTGACGGGCGGAACGATGTGTTCCGCCCGTCGAGGTTCTCGTACGTGTGTACGCCGCCTAAGAGAGCAAGAGGAGAAGTATAGACAGATTTGGACCCCATATATAAGATATAGAGAGCGAGACCTCTGAGGTGGGAGGTGGGGAGAGGGGGAGGAGAGTCGCAGGGAGAAGGGAGGGGGGTTTTCTATTTCTTTTTCCTTATTTTTTTTTTGGGGGGGGGGGGCTCACGGAGGGAGGTGGGGGTGGGGTAGGGTAAGGGAGGTTGTGGGGGAAATTTGGAGAATACATGATATATCTATAGATGGTAGAAAGGAGTTTGGAGAGCTTGCTAAGAGGAACAATGTTTGAAAAGATAAACCTAAGAAAGTGTTAAAACTGTGTAAACGTTTATGTACACTATGGGCCAGATTCAGGTAGATGAGAGTATCTTTCTGGAGTAACGCTTCTCATTTACGTTACTCTGAAGACCCTTTCGGCGCAAGTACTGTTATTCACATAGCAGTTGCGCGTAAACTTGCGCCAGAGTAACGATAATGCGCTGGTGTAACCCGACGCAAGGGGAAGTGGGTGTGATCATATGTAAATGATGGGCGGAGCCCAGCGCAGAGGCTTACGTTCAGCGCATCAACCACGGAGCATGCGCAGTGAGTGAGGCTTCACTCGCCCCCTTGTGCGCATGCTCACAACTTCCGTCGGCACCACTTCACGGGAAACGTCAGCGCAATGCCTTCCGTTGGGCGTTTAAATGCGCCCGTAGATGCGCCATTCCGGCACTAAAGTATATCCTGCTCCCCCTCCCCGCAGTGATGTTACTTTTGTTCTGAGATGGCTGCTCCCGTTCCCTGTAAAACACACAGGAGAAAGCTGAACTTTAATGGCCAGGAGCTGACAGCCGTCATCTCGGCTATGGAGACCTATGATGTCTTCCTCCATGGCTGTAAAATTTGACAGACAAGCATGGACAGAGGTGTTGTCCTGCAAGTGGGGGTGCTCAGCTAGCTCTTATCGTCGGTAACGCTGCTGTAGCTGCTCTCCTGCTGACCTGTGGCCGTCTGGAGTAAAGATAAAGCAGCCTTTTGTAGAAATAACTTTGCGCCGGACGGACGAGATACGCGCGGCGCATGTAGCCAGCGTATGGTGCTAATCCGTTCGTGAATTGGGAAAAATCCCTCATTTGCATATTTGCAGGGGAAATCAATAGGCGCGACTGATGCGCCCAGCGAAATTAAGCGCTGACGATACTCTGGCGTCGGAAAGTTCCGCCGGTCGCAAATGGCCCGTTATTGGGCGCATCTAGTTTGGTGGGTACGGGCACATAGAAACGACGGCGCATCTTCACAGTTACGCGGCGAATATCGAAATACTCCAGCGCAAGTGTTGCTGAATCTGGCCCTATATAGATCAGTAAATGAAATGTTTAAGAACGGAAAATAAAATAAAGAATTAAAAAAAAAAAAGAATACTTGTTGCTTAGACATTCATGCTGCAGTCATCCAAGCGTGCATGTTCATCCACAAGGAAGACCTACCTTGGCTCTATCCCTGGCCGCTCTCTGTAGATGACCTCCTTTTGACCAGGAATGTGAGATGAGGTAAAGATACGATTGGATCTCCCGGGAGATGACTTCACTCATATTGGGCCAGTGGGTGCTTCTATGACGTCTTTTACAGCTTGCCTGCATTACATGTTTCTACTTCATGTTAATGTATATTTATTTTTTTCTTTGGGAAGATCAGTGTGGATTTAATGTAATGGCTGATCATGAACAGTTGAAAGCAAAAAACAGTTATCAATGAATATATACATTCCTTAACTACTATTATATCCCAGTAAGGAACAAGCCATTTACTCTATTTATAACAGATGTGGTTTGGTCAGCAAGCACGCATTATCCTGGATCAGTGGTTCTCAACCTTTCTAGAGCAGTGACCCCTTGATAACATTTCCCAAGTTGTGGGCACCACTAACAGTAAAATTATTTTCGTACCGTGAGTTGTCAGCACCCAAGGCAAGACAAGTAAATGTGCGCCCCTAACCCACAGATATTTAGTGCTCCCTGAGTCCCTTCCACTCGTACACTATTAAAAACCCTTATGGTACATTTTAGGATGTACAACTCTTTCTCTTAGTTCTCATTTCTTACTCTTTTACCTCTCTCTATCCTATTTTTTTTATTTTTTCCCTCCATCCCTCTCTCTTGCCACCTGTCTTGTTCATTCTCTTATTCTTTCTCTCCCTTTCTTTGTTCCTCCCCCTCTTTCTCTCTCCCTTCCATGTATTATCTATTTTTACTTATTGGTGGGGGAATGGGATCAGTGGCAGTGCTGGCGAGGGAATGGGATGAGTGGCAGTGCTGGCGGGGGAATGGGATGAGTGGCAGTACTGGCTGGGGAATGGGATCAGTGGCAGTGCTGGCAGGGGAATGGGATGAGTGGCAGTACTGGCAGGGAGTTGTGATCAGTGGCAGTGCTGGCGGGAGTTGGGATGAGTGGCAGTGCTGGCGGGAAGTTGTGATCAGTGTCAGTAATGGCGGGAAGTTGTGATCAGTGGCAGTGCTGGCGGGGGTTGGGATGAGTGGCAGTGCTGGCGGGAGTTGGGATGAGTGGCAGTGCTGGCGGGAGTTGGGATGAGTGGCAGTGCTGGCGGGAGTTGGGATGAGTGGCAGTGCTGGCGGGGGTTGGGATAAGTGGCAGTGCTGGCGGGCAGTTGGGATCAGTGGCAGTGCTGGCGGGCAGTTGGGATCAGTGGCAGTGCTGGCGGGCAGTTGGGATCAGTGGCAGTGCTGACAGAGAGTTGGAATCAGTGGCAGTACTGGCAGGGAGTTGTGATCAGTGGCAGTACTGGCAGGGAGTTGGGACCAGTGGCAGTGCAGGCAGGGAGTTGGGATCAGTGGCAGTGCTGGCGGGGATTTGGGATCAGTAGCAGTGCTGGCAGGGAGTTGGGATCAGTTGCAGTGCTGGAGGGGTGTTGGGATGAGTGGCAGTGCTGGGGGGGGGGGAGTTCTGATCAGCCAACTTAGGTTCTCTTGATCAAGGTGATCTGCTGATCTGAGAAATGTAGTGAGGACTTTTAATGGCAACTCTAAACACAGGCAGTGTTACTCACTTTGTCCCTGACTTTGTGGTGTCTCGTAGCAGTGACACCTATGCCGAAATCAGCAGGGTCGCCTCCTGCCCCTCCCATTTTACATTCCTCACCAGTCAGCAGACCTCTAGTCTCTTCCCCCCCAGCCATGTTGTAAACTGAATGGGTGGCTGCGAAGAGGCTGAGTCAGGCGGCTGCGAGCTCCAGGGACAGCCCTGCTGGGCGGCCGCAAAAAGGTTGGTAGAGCAGTGCAGGTTTCGGGAACAGCCCAGGGATTGGTGACCCCTGGCAAATCATCATTCGACCCCCAGGTTGAGAACCACTGTCCTAAAGGAAGGCTGTACTGGCTGACAACCATAGGCTGCCATTATTTACCTCCTGAAAATACCTCCTGCTTGCCTAAACTTTAAAAAACATATATAAAATTTGGCTGGACATACACTTTAGTGGTAAGAAAGCTTGGAGTGCTGACTTTATCTCCTTCAGGATCCAATTAGCCAGCCATAGATGGTTCAAATCACAACCAGTTCAGTCGGGACCAGCCAAGATTGTCAAACCATGTATGGGCAGGCTGAATGTACCCAAGTTGATTGATTGATCAAGTTGGGTACAACCAGTCTGTTGGATTTTACATACAATTATTGCTAGCGGCTATAAGAGCCACTAGCAGTAGTCTCTGTGTTCTCCTGGCGGGGGGCGGCTCCCCTTGCCCCTTCAATGGGAGAACACAATGACTCCGTGGGAGAGATTCAATCGATTTTCGCTTCCTCTGTGCCCGGCTTTATGTGATTGAAACTTCTCAAAATATCTATGACAGGTGGCCCAGGCTGACAACCTTGCGATCTGGGAACTTTCCTAAAGTGATGTGGAAAACTATTTGCGGGGGAATGACAGGCTGAGCTGCGGAGAGTAAGGCAAGGCCAAACATGGGTCGAATTTCGTAAGAATTTTCTTTCGAGAATCGTATCGAAGAATTTTCATTCGAATTTCGCACCATTTGTGGGCTGCAGCAACAGTCAATTTTCATGCGGCCATTGAATTTGAGTAAATCGGGCATGATGGAAATTTTTGGAAAAACAAATGATTTTCTAATCAATGATGGGAGAATCGTGCGAAAGAGAAATCCGCATTTGTGCAAGAAAAGAAAATTCCCAGAAAAGAAAAGATTCCCAGCCACGGAAATTATTTTCTGTAACAACAAGAGGTGAAATTGAAGGCTTAGTTGGTTGGATTTAGAAATCAATGGTGGCATCATCGGATCACAAAACGCACAAAATTTCAGATTTTCAAAAGAAAATTCTTTCGAAATTCGAATATGTATGGCCAGCCTAAGACTTGAACAACTTTAGTGCTTCAGCTGTGGATTTTGAAGATTAATCGATCCACAGTGCCTGCAGCTGCAGAGTTCAGTCAGGGCATGTTGTAGAGTGTATGTATGGCCAGCCTAAGACTTGAACAACTTTAGTGCTTCAGCTGTGGATTTTGAAGATTAATCGATCCACAGTGCCTGCAGCTGCAGAGTTCAGTGAGGGCATGTTGTAGAGTGTATGTGTGGCCAGCCTAAGACTTGAACAACTTTAGTGCTTCAGCTGTGGATTTTGAAGATTAATCGATCCACAGTGCCTGCAGCTGCAGAGTTCAGTCAGGGCATGTTGTAGAGTGTATGTATGGCCAGCCTAAGACTTGAACAACTTTAGTGCTTCAGCTGTGGATTTTGAAGATTAATCGATCCACAATGCCTGCAGCTGCAGGGTTCAGTGAGGGCATGTTGTAGAGCAGGGGTGGCCAACCAGTGGCCCAGGGGCCATATGTGGCCCCCGGAGCCCTCTGATGTGGCCCGTGAACTTCCACTCTGGAATGGCGGGTTGGCAAGCCTAGATCGCAGGTTGCCGACCTGTCAAACCACAGCATTAGTGTTGTGAATGAAGCTGGTGGTAGAGGAAAAAAAACGGCCCCAAAAGCTGATGCTTCCTGTACAGTGCCGGCTTTTGCCACAGGCGGAGTCTATGGCAAAGTTCAGCTAACCTGCATGATAGACATAGGTGCACTACGCTGCTGGTAGACTGCAGAACATCGGTGTGAAAGCAGTCTTAGGCCCTTTTCAAACGATCGGTCTGACACAATCGGACCCTCAATTCACCTCTACAGAGCAGCAGATGTAAACAGACTTTTGTCCATTTACGCCCGCCTACCTCCAATCCGATCCTCTAAAAAGAAAAAAAATAGAAAGGAATTCGTCCCCTTCCATCTGGGCGGATCAGATCGGAGGGCCTATAGAGTAGGCGTGACCCGTCATCTGCTTGCTCTGCTCATTGTGGCCCGCGACTGGTTACTGAGTTGCTTAAGTGGCCCTCGCCCTTCAAAACGTTGGGCACCCCTGTTGTAGAGTGTATGTGTGGCCAGCCTAAGACTTGAACAGCTTTAGTGCTTGAGCTGTGGATTTTGAGGATTAATCGATCCACAGTGCCTGCAGCTGCAGCGTTCAGTGAGGGCATGTTGTAGAGTGTATGTATGGCCAGCATAAGACTTAAACAACTTTAGTGCTTCAGCTGGATTTTGAAAATTAATCGATCCACAGTGCCTGCGAGTTCAGTGAGGGCATGTTGTAGAGTGTATGTATTACCAGCCTAAGACTTGAACAGCTTTAGTGCTTCAGCTGTGGATTTTGAGGATTAAGCGATCCACAGTGCCTGCAGCTGCAGAGTTTAATGAGGGTATGTTGTAGAGTTAATTTATTGGTCATTAAGCATATGAAAATACTTTAATTGCCACAGCTTGGCCAAATGCTTACTTTAAATGGGCCATTCCACTTGAAGCTAGAATTCAGACTGGAGGTCTCTTCTTAGTTTTGGGGACTTCACTGGAGAGATCGCCCTGTCTGTCTTTTTGTTGGTGCTTCCGCTGTGGATTTTGACGATTAATCGATCCACAGTGCCTGTAGATGCAGAGTTCAGTGAGGGCATGTTGTAGAGTTAATTTATTGTTCATTAAGCATGTAAAAATACTTAAATTGCCACAGCTTGGCCAAATGCTTACTTTAAAGAGGCTATTCCACTTAAAACTAGAATTCAGACTGGAGGACTCTTCTTAGTTTTGGGGACTTCACTGGAGAGATCTCCCTGTCCTCCTTCCTCATTGATTTTCATGTGCTTGCATCCACCTTTAGGTGTACTTCTTTTGCAGGCCCCTAATATATGATAAATTATGCATCCAACAGGAGGAGCATGACGCCCTAATAATGTCCAGAGCTGGCCCTGAAACCCCCAAGCACAAACACCTCATCACTGGAGACCACTAGAGACATGAGGTTATTTACAGTACAGTGGAACTTCGGATTGCGAGTTAACGAGCGTTTTGCAATACGAGCACTGTATTTAAAAAAAATCCTAACTCGGTTTGCTAGTGTTGTCTCGCGAAACGAGCAGGATTCAGGCCAAATTGGTGTGCAGTACCGCATTTGGCCTGAGGTGGGGGGGGGGCGCCGGATCGCAGCCGATCGACGCCGTTTGGGAATGCTCGGAAAAGACATGGAAATACTCCGTTTCGAGGTTTGCAGAGGTCAGCCAAGCTGGCCTTTCCGGCCGTTTCCGAGGCTCTCTGGCACCCCTCACCTCTGGCCGCATGTGATATTGCATGCCATAGAAGTCAGTGCGGAACAAATTATTTTCGTTTCCATTGACTTCTATGGGGAAACTCGCTTTGATATGCAAGTAATTTGGATTAAGAGCATTCTCCTGGAACGGATTATGCTTGTGATGCTCGTAATCCGAGGTTCCACTTTAACTCGTTGGCATCCACCAAGAATTGGAATAAATGTTTGGCCAGAGTGACCCTTTCATGGAGTTGTTTGTCGTTGATGCATGATATAATTCACTTGTAACTTCACCTGTTCCGACACTGTTGACATCCACACTGTTGTTCCCAAAGATCTGTTACCTGATGGTTGTCACGCTGGTGGTGGGTGGTCACCTCAGCCCGCTACGAACGTCACGTTTCTTTCACCGTAGACCTTTTTGTTTTTTCTTTTCTTCCCTCCTCTGCCTGCTGCTGCTGCTGCTGATCTGCTGATGTTCTGGCATGCTCCACAGACAACTTTTGCATGCGTGGCCTGTCTAATTTTTACCCAGATTTAACGAAACGGATCCGTACTTCCTATCAGAGTAAGTTGTCAGACGGCGGAGCTTGGTTGCTTGTGTTTGCCTTTTTATATTTTATGAAATGTGTTTTTTTTCCCTCAAAACACATTTCTCCTGCATGGGTTTCTTCTGTTGTCGGCGTATGGAGCTCAGCTGGCAAGTCTGTTGGCTTGTTGTTGTTGTTGTTTTGTGAACGTTGTTGATGCCATGACTGAAATGTGTCTGCCGGATTTAGCAGGATAATTATGTGTGTCTACACTGTGACCTATTTGTGACTTTGTTTTATGGATGATGTCTGTGCCGATATAAACGTTGTACTTTGTATAGAAGTCCTGTATATCTATCTGTTATGTCCTTTTGTGACCTGACCTTATGACCTATACCAGGGGTCTCCAGACTTTTCAAACAAAGGGCCAGTTTATTGTCCTTCAGGCTTTAGGAGGGTCGGATTGTGGCCAGCAGGGGCAGAAAATGTCCCAGGCCCAGCGTTAGTGAGAATAAATATGGCCACAGGGTTGGTGGTCAGTAGGAGGAGGAGTAGGGCCACGATCAGTAGGAGGACTAGTATCCCATCATTGATATCAGTAGAAGAAATAGTGCCCCCTTGTTGGTGTCAGTGGAAGGAATAGTGCCTCATATCAGTTGGAGGAATAGTGCCCCAAGGGCCGCATAAAGGCTAGCAAAGGGCCACATCTGGCCCTCGGGCCACAGTTTGGAGACCCTTGACCTATACTGTCCTAATCCTTCTCTTCCTTCAAGATGGTCTCCCGTCAAATGTTTTAAAGTATTACTAAAGCCAAAACTGATTATTTTGGATACAGTAAGGGATGCTTAAAGCCTATTACACACTAACTAGATTTTATTATTTTTTGTTCAACCCAGCAGGGAGGAGGCAAGCTCGGGAGGAGATCCCGTACTAACTGTCCAATGTTGTCATGATACAACGGGTTCTACTGCTGGTCGTCCAGTCCACATAGAAAACATTCCTGTTTAAAGTGGAGGTTCACCCTCAAAATGAACTTTTTTGCTAACCTATCTGCAGCCTTAATAAAGGCTTGTAGCGTTGTCATTTTTTTTTTTAAGTTGTACACTTACCTGTCTTCAGCCGCACTTCCGGGCCTTCTTCCTTGCGGGGAGTGGGCGTGTCGTCCTTTTCCACCGACGGGGAGCTCTGCGCAATGTCTCCTGGGAGTGAGTGTAGATCCTCCCAGGAGACGATTGACGTGCGGGTCAAGCGCGTCATCGCCTTCCGAAAATATCCGACGGGGACTGGGCTCTTTACGGCGCTATACAGCGCCTGCGCCTGCCGTGTAGAGCTGACTGCGCAGGCGCTGTAAAGTGCCGAGTCCCCCTCGGATATTTTCGGAAAGCGATGACGCGCTTGACCCGCACGTCAATCATCGATGCGTCGTCTTAGGAACGCCTACTCCCCGGGGGAGCGAGAACCCGGAAGCCGGGTGAATAGAACCCAGAAAAATCGTAAGTACAGCTGAAAAAAACAAAAAAACAGCATACTGTTGGTGTCAGCAGAATGCTGGATGTAACTGTATATAGATTTTTTAGGCTGATTAGGGTGAACCCCCGCTTTAAGGAATTCCTCCCCAATGACACCATCGATGGGGCACCATTCCTCACTACTGACATGATCAATGGGACACCATTCCTCCCCACTGACACAATCGATGGGGTGCTATTCCATACACTGACACCATTGATGGGCCGCCATTCATCCCCAATGACACCATTCCTCCCTACTGACATGATCAATGGGACACCATTCCTCCCCACTGACACAATCGATGGGGTGCTATTCCACGCACTGACACCATTGATGGGCCACCATTCATCACCAATGACGCCATCTATAGTGCACCATTCCTCCCTACTGACATGATCAATGGGACACCATTCCTCCCCACTGACACAATCGATGGGGTGCTATTCCATACACTGACACCATTGATGGGCCGCCATTCATCCCCAATGACACCATTCCTCCCTACTGACATGATCAATGGGACACCATTCCTCCCCACTGACACAATCGATGGGTTGCTATTCCACGCACTGACACCATTGATGGGCCACCATTCATCACCAATGACACCATCTATGGGGCATCATTCCTCCCTACTGACATGATCAATGGGACACCATTCCTCCCCACTGACACTATCAATGGGGTGCTATTCCATGCACTGACACCAATGATGGGCCACCATTCACCCCAAATGACACCATCTATTGGGGCACCATTCCTCCCCACTGACACTATCGATGGGGTGCTATTCCACACACTGACACCATTAAAGGGCCACCATTCATCCCCAATGACACTATCTATGGGGCAACATTCCTCCCTACTGACACTATCAATTGAGCACCATTCCTCCCCACTGACACTATCAATGGGGTGCTATTCCACGCACTGACACCATTGATGGGCCACCATTCATCCTCCATTACACCATCAATGGGGCACCATTCCTCCCTACTGACATGATCATTGGGACACCATTCCTCCCCACTGACACTATCGATGGGGTGCTATTTCACGCACTGACACCATTGATGGGCCACCATTCCTCCCCAATGACAGCATCGATGGGTCACCATTCCTCCCCACTGACACCATTGATGGGCCACCATTCCTCCCCAATGACACCATCGATGAGGCATCATTCCTTCCCACTTACACCATCGATGGAGCACTATTCCTCTTACTAACACCAATAATGGGGCATTTCTCCCACTGATATCAAGAATGGAGCATTGTTTACTCCTACAGGCCACAGTCTGGCCCCCCAAAAGCCAGAAGGACGGTAAGCTGGCCCTTTGTTTAGAACGTTTGCAGACCCCTGGTGTACAGGAAGTGTATCAGAACAAAGCACAAATAATAGTCATCCTCTTACACTGCAGGCATGTTTTCTGGGAGCTCGCCATTGTTTTTATCACCTGAATAACACAAGTCGCAATGTCTAACAAATAGGTTTATTCTTCCACGAGTCATAAATGTTTACTGCTTTCAGCTCCAATTGATGTCACCTTTTAAAATCTATTGCAGCTTGCTTTCGTCTGCCAGCATTGGAAGAGGACCCGCTCCCCGAGACGAGACCTAAATAATTGCGCTTAGCTGTACATTATGTAATTTTCCGCAAACATTTGAAAAGAAAAGCGTTGATTTCTTGTGCACAGGGGAGGCAGTGCGGTGGGGACTATGTGATGAAAGTACTCGGAGCAGAAGCGTTCTCTGGGGGGCACTTCAAAGTGCTGCGGCTCACATCCTTATTATTCTAATGGGAATGTTTTACTTTTCAGGTCTACAGGAACTCACAGACAGCCCCGTGTCCCTGGACCTGGATCGCTGCAAGTCCCCAACTTCAGGTACGTGTGATGAAATGTGATCATCTGTGCTGCCCAATCTGGGGGGGGGGGGGGGGGGGTGGTCTACGCTAAGGGGGGGGGCGCATCTCAGGGGATCTACACTGCCATATATTAGGAGGAGGTTTGTGCTGCCATATCTGGGAAAGGGGGGGGGGGGGTTCATCTGATTCCAGGGATCTGTCATATGTGAGGGGTCCTGTGCTGCCAAATCTGGGGGGGGGGGGGGTGGTCTACGCTAAGGGGGGGGGGGGGCGCATCTCAGGGCATCTACACTGCCATATATTAGGAGGTTTGTGCTGCCATATCTGGAAAAAGGGGGGGGGGTATCTGATTCCGGGGGATCTGTCATATGTGAGGGGTCCTGTGCTGCCAAATCTGGGGGGGGGGGTGGTCTACGCTAAGGGGGGGGGGCGCATCTCAGGGCATCTACACTGCCATATATTAGGAGGAGGTTTGTGCTGCCATATCTGGGAAAGGGGGGGGGGTTCATCTGATTCCAGGGGATCTGTCATATGTGAGGGGTCCTGTGCTGCCAAATCTCGGAGAGGGGGGGGGGGGTCACATGGTGAACACTGCCACCATATTGAGGAAGATCCATGTTGTCATATCTAAAGAGGAGTCAATTTGTGCTGGGGGAGCATCATTTCAGGGGATCTACAAAGTCATTTTCTGGGGAAAGGTTATAGTTTGTGCCTCCATATTTAAGGGGGTTGGTCTATGCTGGGGTGGGGGGGGCACATAATTTCTCAGGGGTACTACACTGCCATATGTGAAGGGTTCTGTGCTGTCAAATAGAATGGGGGGTCCACACGGTCTGAGGGAACAGTCTATACTGTGGGGCATCATATCTCAGGGCAACTTCACTGTCATATGTGAAAGGGGTCTGTGTTGGCATATCTGAGGGGGTAGAGGGTCTGTGTAGTCATCCATGAGTGGGCCTCTGTGTTATCATATCTGGGGGGTCTGTGTTGCCATACCTGAGGGATAGGCAGTCTGTGTTGTCATATCTGAGGAGGAGAGGTTATCATATCTGAGGGGGTCTGTGTTGTCATAGCTGATGAGGGGTCTCTGCTATCATATCTGAGAGGTGTCTGTGTTATCATATCTGATAAAGGGTCAGTGCTGTGAAATATTTGATGGGGGTCCTGTGTTGTCATATTTGGGGGGGGGGGGGGCTGGGTTGTCACATCTGATGGGGGGTCTGTGTTGTCATATCCTGGGGGGGGGGGTGGGTTATCATATCTGATGGGGGCCCTGTGTTGTCATATCCTGAGAGGGGGTCTGTGTTATGACATCTGATGGGGGTAGTCTGTGTTATGACATCTGATGGGGGGGGGGGTTATCATATCTGATGGGGGCCCTGTGTTGTCATATCCTGAGAGGGGGGCTGTGTTATCACATCTGATGGGGGGTCTGTGTTATGACATCTGATGGGGGGGGGTCTGTGTTGCCATATCCTGGGGGGTGGGTTATCATATCTGAGGGGGGATCTGTGTTGTCATATTCTGAGAGGGGGGCTGTGTTGTCATATCCTGGGGGGGCTGTGTTGTCATATCCTGGGGGGGCTGTGTTATGACATCTGATGGGGGTAGTCTGTGTTATGACATCTGATGGGGGGGGTCTGTGTTGCCATATCCTGGGGGGGGTCTGTGTTGCCATATCTGAGGGGGGTTCTGTGTTGTCATATCTGATGTGGGGGTCTGTGTTGTCACATCTGATGGGGGGGGTGGGTTATCATATATGAGGGGGATCTGTGTTGTCATATTTGGGGGGGCTCTGTGTTGTCATATCTAAGGGGGGCTCTGTGTTGTCATATCTTGGGGAGGTCTGTGTTGTCATATCTTGGGGGGTCTGTGTTGTCATATCTTGGGGGGGCCTGTGTTGTCATATCTGATGGGTGGTCTGTGTTGTCATATCTGATGGGTGGTCTGTGTTACCATATCTTGGGGGGGTCTGTCTTATATCTTGGGGGGGGGGGGGTCTGTGTTATCGTATCTGATGGGGGGTCTGTGTTGTCATGTCTCAGGGGGGGGGGGGGATTTTGGTATAATATGTGAGGGGGTCTGCACTATCATATTTCACTATATTTGAAATGAGATGGATTCAACCACCGTCCTTTCCTACCTCCTCTGATCTCTCCATACAAAGCATATTTTGGTGTCCCGGTTGGTCTCTCCCCCAATAGAAATGACAGTATCCAGCGTTCGATCACGCTGTAGATCTGTAAGCATATTGTCATATCTTTGTGATATAGATTCCTAACATATACATACAGAGGGACTGTATGGATTACTCTAGTAACAGACAGTCTCCTGATCACCTTGATTGATGCTCAATCCAAAGCATCTCTAATGGACCGCGTAGGAAAGTCCCAGGAGTCAGGCAGCTAATGCGTTTCGAAAATTCCAGGGAGACGGATCTGGCAGTAAGAACAATAAATGGTGAAAATTTCTGGCTGGAATCACACAGCGCTGGGAGCCATGATGGTTTTCTCATTGGTTGGGCGGATGTTTGGTGCAGAATCTGACTGCATGGTGTGAACTAGAGCCATTGGAATACATGGAAAACACTGTGGGCCAGATTCTCAAAGGAGATACGACGGCGTATCTCCAGATACGCCGTCGTATCTCTGTTTTTGTGGCGTCGGATCTATGCGCCTGATTCTTAGAATCAGTTACGCATAGATTTGCCTTAGATCTGACTGGCGTAAGTCACTTACACCGTCGTATCTAAGTTGCATATTTACCCTGGCCGCTAGGTGGTGTTTCCGTCGATTTCCGCGTCGAATATGCAAATGAGCTACATACGCCTATTCCCGAACGTATTTGCGCCCCGTCGTCGTAGTTTACGTCGTTTGCGTAAGCGTAAAGTTACCCCTGCTATATGGTGGTTTAACTTTGCGTAGGTCCGGCGTATGCAATGCTAAGTATGGACGTCGGGACAGCGTCGTTTTTTTTCCCGTCGTTTACGTCGTTTGCGCAACTCGTTCACGAATAGGGCTTTGCGTAAGCTACGTTCACGTCGAAACCAATGTATTTGCGGCGTAATTTGGAGCATGCGCACTGGGATACGTCCACGGACGGCGCATGCGCAGTTAAAAAAAAACGTCAAAAACGTGGGGTCATGATTGATTTACATTAAACACGCCCACCTCATACACATTTGAATTACGCCGGCCCAAATTACGGAGCAAGTGCTTTGAGAATACGGCACTTGCGTTTCTAAGTTGCGGCGGCGGCGTGTAAATAGGATACGGGCAGCACAGTGGAGCACTAGCAGCAAAAGGGTCGCTGGTATGAATCCTGACCACGACACCATCTGCCTGGAGTTTGCATGTTCTCCCTGTGTCTGCGTGGGTTTCCTTTGTGTACTCCGGTTTCCTCCCACACTCCAAAGACATGCTGGTAGGTAAATTGGATCTCGTCCAAAATTGGCCCAGTATATACAGTGCAGAAAATAAGTATTTGAACACCCTGCTATTTTGCAAGTTCTCCCACTTGGAAATCATGGAGGGGTCTGAAATTGTCACCGTAGGTGCATGTCCACTGTGAGAGACATAATCCAAAAAAAAAAAAATCCAGAAATCACAATTTATGATTTTTTAGCTATTTATTTGTATGATACAGCTGCAAAGAAGTATTTGAACACCTGTCTATCAGCTAGAATTCTGACCCTCAAAGACCTGTTAGTCTGCCTTTAAAATGTCCACCTCCACTCCATTTATTATCCTAAATTAGATGCACCTGTTTGAGGTCATTAGCTGCATAAAGACACCTGTCCACCCCATACAATCAGTAAGAATCCAACTACTAACATGGCCAAGACCAAAGAGCTGTCCAAAGACACTAGAGACAAAATTGTACACCTCCACAAGGCTGGAAAGGGCTACGGGGAAATTGCCAAGCAGCTTGGTGAAAAAAGGTCCACTGTTGGAGCAATCATTAGAAAATGGAAGAAGCTAAACATGACTGTCAATCTCCCTCGGACTGGGGCTCCATGCAAAATCTCACCTCGTGGGGTCTCAATGATCCTAAGAAAGGTGAGAAATCAGCCCAGGACTACACGGGAGGAGCTGGTCAATGACCTGAAAAGAGCTGGGACCACCGTTTCCAAGGTTACTGTTGGTAATACACTAAGACGTCATGGTTTGAAATCATGCATGGCACGGAAGATTCCCCTGCTTAAACCAGCACATGTCAAGGCCCGTCTTAAGTTTGCCAATGACCATTTGGATGATCCAGAGGAGTCATGGGAGAAAGTCATGTGGTCAGATGAGACCAAAATAGAACTTTTTGGTCATAATTCCACTAACCGTGTTTGGAGTAAGAAGAATGATGAGTACCATCCCAAGAACACCATCCCTACTGTGAAGCATGGGGGTGGTAGCATCATGCTTTGGCGGTGTATTTCAGCACATGGGACAGGGCGACTGCACTGTATTAAGGAGAGGATGACCGGGGCCATGTATTGCGAGATTTTGGGCAACAACCTCCTTCCCTCAGTTAGAGCTTTGAAGATGGGTCGAGGCTGGGTCTTCCAACATGACAATGACCCGAAGCACACAGCCAGGATAACCAAGGAGTGGCTCTGTAAGAAGCATATCAAGGTTCTGGCGTGGCCTAGCCAGTCTCCAGACCTAAACCCAATAGAGAATCTTTGGAGGGAGCTCAAACTCCGTGTTTCTCAGCGACAGCCCAGAAACCTGACTGATCTAGAGAAGATCTGTGTGGAGGAGTGGGCCAAAATCCCTCCTCCAGTGTGTGCAAACCTGGTGAAAAACTACAAGAAACGTTTGACCTCTGTAATTGCAAACAAAGGCCACTGTACCAAATATTAACATTGATTTTCTTAGGTGTTCAAATACTTCTTTGCAGCTGTATCATACAAATAAATAGTTAAAAAAATCATACATTGTGATTTCTGGAATTTTTATTTTTGATTATGTCTCTCACAGTGGACATGCACCTACGATGACAATTTCAGACCCCTCCATGATTTCCAAGTGGGAGAACTTGCAAAATAGCAGGGTGTTCAAATACTTATTTTCTGCACTGTATGTATATATGTGTGTATGACTGTGTGTCCCTTGCGTGTCAAGATCCTATGGGGTAAAAATGACCACGCCAGCCAAGCAGACTCTGGCTGGAAAAAGCGCCCAGAGGCCATTCAGTTCGCATGCGTTTCGCCATACAAGTCATTCATTCATTCATTCATTCATTCATTCATACGCCACGCCCGCCGACATCTACGAGAATCTGGCCCTGTGCATGCATTTTTAGTGCAGAAAAAAAAAGTCGAACGGAAATGCATCTGATGTAAAACTGGCCCTAAAGTTCACCTTTTGGAGAATGTTGCATATTGCATTCATATTCAGGGTAACATGCTACAGATCTCAACACAGAACACAGAAGATGGGCCATGGATGGGTATTCCAGCATGACAATGACCCAAAACATACCGCCAAGGCAACAAAACAGTGGCTCAAAAAGAAGCACATTAAGGTCATGGAGTGGCCTAGGCAGTCTCCAGACCTTAATCCTATAGAAAATGTATAGAGGGAGCTGAAACTTTGTTCCTCGGAGGGGAAGTGCCATCAGATTACATACAGGAGAATCTCCTGTTTACTCAGCGGCTTCTGTAATAGGAGGTCCCATCTCCTGGGCTGGCATTGGATGACTGTTCTGTCTTTATAGGAGGAAGGACTTTGTATTAAAGAGGCCACCGAGTAAACAGGAGATTCTCCTGTATGTATTCTGTTGGCGCTCCTCCCGCCTCCTCCGAGGCTGCAGATGGATATGGATCAGGCTGCACTGATGGCAATATTGAGGCTGCATTCAGAGGCTGCATTAATGGCAATGGTGAGGCTGCATTAATGGCAATGGTGAGGCTGCATTAATGGCAATGGTGAGGCTGCATTAATGGCAATGGTGAGGCTGCATTCATGGCAATGGCGAGGCTGCATTCATGGCAATGGCAAGGCTGCATTCATGGCAATGGCGAGGCTGCATTCATGGCAATGGCGAGGCTGCATTCATGGCAATGGCGAGGCTGCATTCATGGCAATGGCGAGGCTGCATTCATGGCAATGGCAAGGCTGCATTCATGGCAATGGCGAGGCTGCATTCAGTGGCTGCATTCATGACAATGTTGAGGCTGCATTCATGGCAATGGCGAGGCTGCATTCAGAGGCTGCATTTATGGCACTTGTGAAGCTGCATTTATGGCACTTGTGAGGGTGCATTCAGGGCACTTGTGAGGCTGCATTCATGGCACTTGTCTTGTGAGGCTGCATTCATGGCACTTGTGAGGCTCCATTCATGGCACTTGTGAGGCTCCATTCAGGCAATGGCGAGGCTGCATTCAGGCAATGGCGAGGCTGCATTCATGACACTTGTGAGGCTGCATTTATTGGCAATGGTGAAGCTGCATTCATGGCAATGGTGAGGCTGCATTCATGGCAATGGTGAAGCTGCATTAATGGCAATGGCGAGGCTACATTCAAAGGCTCCATTCATGGCACTTGTGAGGCTCCATTCATGGCACTTGTGAGGCTCCATTCATGGCACTTGTGAGGCTCCATTCATGGCACTTGTGAGGCTCCATTCATGGCAATGGTAAGGCTCCATTCATGGCAATGGCGAGGCTCCATTCATGGCAATGGCGAGGCTGCATTCATGGCACTGGCGAGGCTGCATTCATGGCAATGGCGAGGCTGCATTCATGGCACTGGCGAGGCTGCATTCATGGCACTGGCGAGGCTGCATTCATGGCAATGGCAAGGCTGCATTCATGGCAATGGCGAGGCTGCATTTATTGGCAATGGTGAGGCTGCATTGATGGGCACTGACCCTTATTTTGCTTCACAGTTTTTTATTTAAAATGTACGTTTTTTCCTGAAACTTCCCTCTTAAAGTGAAGGCGCGTGTTATACGCTGCTAAATACTGTATATCCAAATCACACGCCCACGCTTATCTCTTCACCACACAGCCACAAAGGCAAGAGAATTCTTGTTGGGCCGTGTATTAGCTAATTTGCATTTGATTTTTATGGTTTAAAGAATGTCGGGCAAAATGGTCGGCCCTCTATCCGCGTATGCGGATGATTTAATGTTCACCCTGACGAGACCAGAGGTCTCCTTGCCACCCCTCCTGCGGGAGTTTGACAGATACGGACAGCTCTCTAATCTGAAGATAAACCTGACAAAATCAGAGGCCATGGGGGTAGGGATACAGCCACAACAACTCTCACGCCTCAAGAACAGTTTTCACCTGAGCTGGACGGAGGTAGCACTGAAATACTTGGGGACACGCATCCCACCCTCCCTCTCACAACTATTTAAGATGAACTTTCCTCCTCTGTTGAAGGAAGTCCAGAGACTGCTTGATCAATGGTCGGGCGGCCTACATTCTTGGGTAGGCCGCTGTAACATACTCAAGATGTCCATACTACCCAAATTCCTCTACCTCATGCAAGCCATCCCGATCCACATCTCGAGTAGCTACTTTAAACAAATACACTCAGCTTTCTCACGCTTTCTCTGGGCCGGGAGGAAGTCACGCCTTCAAAGGACGGTACTCTCCCTGCCTAAACTTTGGGGTGGGCTGGCGCTGCCGGAGGTTCGGATCTATTACCAGGCAATACATTTAGGGAGGCTATTGGACTGGTGCCGTCACAGTGCTAACAAGCTCTGGACACAAATAGAACAGGGACAGGGAGAAATATCACTACTTAGAGCCCCCTGGTGCCTTGCAGCATTACCATCGAAGATGACGCGACACCCAGTGGTAGGGAACACGATCAGGATATGCGCACGGCTGTTTTCACAACACTCACTATCAGACCAGACCTCACCCCTCAGACCAATTCTTGGGCACCCTAATTTTGAACCTGGGTTACGGGACAAGGTATTCCTCGACATCCGACGCTCGGGGCTTTTTCAGGCATCCCACTTTAGTGCTGCGGGTAGGTGGAGGTCAGTGACAGAACTAGCAGACCCTACAGGGACTTACAGACTGGACTTCATGAGAGCAAACCAACTGGGCCACTTTCTTAGCAGCCTCCCCCCCCCCCCCGGAGACCACAGACCCCCCCTACGACCCTGGAGGAACTCTGCGGGGAGTCTGGGGTGCAACCTCATGCACTATCATTGATGTACTCCATGCTGATCACTCCCCATGGTGAGTACCAGATTCCAGCTCTTACAAAGTGGGAGCGGGATTTGGGTATTCAGTTCTCGCCAATAAAGAAACAAAACATAGTCAGATTCACCCACAAATCCTCCTTGTGTGCCAAAATCCAAGAGACAAATTACAAAATACTTGTGCGGTGGTATAGAACCCCGGACCTTCTGAGCAAGATGTTCCCAGGCTCCGCAGACACCTGCTGGAGATGTGGACAGGAAAGGGGCACGCTTCTGCACGTGTTTTGGTCATGCTCGCGGATTAGGGGATTCTGGGGGGAGGTACGCCGCATCACCCAGAAATTTACAGAACGTACAGTGCCGGACGACCCGGCATACTTTCTCTTACATGCGACAGATGTGCCGGCGAAGTCATACAAAAAGTCAATTGTGCGCCATCTTCTAGACGCAGCCAAGGCCTGCGTGCCTCTGCACTGGAAATCCCCTCATCCGCCGACCATAGCTCTATGGCTCAGGAAAGTTGATGAAATAAGTCTGATGGAGGATCTGATCCTCTCAAGCCAGCAGAGACAAGAAGCCTACACCGAAACTTGGCAAATCTGGAACATGTTCAAATTCTCTGACGAGGGACAGAGTCTTAGAGGCTCTGAGTGAATGCGGCCTGTGTGCCGCTAACGCCCCTCAGGGGTGCTTTGATAAGTCCATGCTTGTGCGAAAACCCCCAGTCTACCCCCTTCTTCTTCTACCCCTTCAAGAACCCATCCCCCACCTTTCTCCCTTCTACTATCTGCTATATCTCACTATCTTGACACAGGAAAACGGGTGGAGGGACTGGAACGTTTGGACCCAACTACACAGACTTTGTTGCAAATGGGAGTCAGTGCAACCTTTGATACGAATAGTCGGGAAAGGCCCCCTTGGGCCGAGTGCTGGGGAATGTAAGAACTCCTGGTGGCTCACCCGTCTGAACCCCCGCGACCTCCTCTGAAGGGAGCGGGATCAGTGGGGGGTCAGCTGAGACGTTCACCATGTATTAAACCGTATATGCAATGTAAATGTGTCTTACCCCATGCCAATGTTGATGCGTTGACTGTAATGTTGAGGTCCGGTCGGACCGGTGTCTCCGTCATAAAAAAAAAAAAAAAATGGTCGGCCCTCACGCATGTTCACTTCATCAAATCTGGCCCTCTTTAAAAAAAAGTTTGGACACCCCTGGCCTAATGTACCCAGGATCTGGGAATAATCGACGCCGTGCTCTGCGTGGGTGGCTGATGCACTCGTATTATAACGGCCTCAGCAGTTAATCATGATAGGTGACCGGATTATGGAATGCCCGCGAAGCACAGGCCCGCAAAGCCCTACACTTTATTACACTTAAGAGATTGCCAGGGTCTCTCGTTCCAGCTCCGCTCTCCGCATCAGTCTAATCATCCATTTAAATGGTAATAACTCTAAAAATACCCACAAAGTGCAGCCATAAGTCAAATTAACTGGGTCGTTTACTTCCACCAAGAACTCTTTCATCATCTGCCTGGGAAAAAAAACGCCTCGCCTTTTTCAGCCTCCCATTAATGGGAATAGCAATTTTCACTTATAATTAATATTATTAGTCCAAACTGTTGCCATCACTCAATGGGGGGTTCGAAGCTCAAGTGCTGACCGTTAATTTCCATCCCGGTAATCTGGCCACTTGTAGGTCAGTTAATGAGCTCCCAGTGTCACTAATGTAAGCGGTTACCACTTGGAGCAATTAGACGCCCTCGCCCGCCCAGCTGCCGATGCCAATGTATCGCGGCCGCCATTGAGGAGCACAATAAAAAAAAAAGAATGCGTTGTCTGTAAATCACTTACCTCTTGTAAAATGCATCGGCGAATATTGTTTTTTTTAGAAATCCGTCGGGATAATTGACTGCGTTTTTCGCTCTGGCTCAGCCCAACAAAAATAGTGCTAAAAGTGAAAATAAAATAATAAAAATCTGAATAATTTATTGGCAGGGCGAGGACTGGGAGCTGCCGAAAGCGATATCTTAACCACTTAAGGACCTGCTCGCGACTATATACGTCCTTTTTTTAAAGATGGATATCTCGGTAACGGCAGCAGCTGCTGCCACAACCGAGAGATCCATGTTTACTGTGAGCGGTCCTGTAAACGATAACGGTGGTCTCTGCGGCGGATTCGCTGCGAGATCACCGTTATTGGTGGCGGGAGAGGGCGTCCCTCCGCTCTCCCGCGCCCTCCGTCGCTTAGTGGAGGCGTCGGTAGCAGCAGAGGCGATCGGGTCCTTTCCTCTCCTCGGCTGGGATACGAGTGAGAGCAAGATGGCCCCCACCCGTCCCCATAGCATAGCAGGGTGGAAGCGATGTCAAAAAGTCACTTCCGCCCATGCTTCTTAAAGCAATATTTATTTATTTATTTTGCATTTAAGTCTAAATATGAGATGTGAGGTCTTTTTGACCCCCAGATCTCATATTTAAGAGGACCTGTCATGCTTTTTTCTATAACAAGGGATGTTTACATTCCTTGTAATAGGAATAAAAGTGATCCATTTTTTTTTTCAGTGTAAAAAATAATAAAATAACTAAAAATAAATAAGAAAACAAACAAACATTTATTTTTTTTTTATTTTTTTTTCTTAAAGTGTATTTTGTGCGTGTACTCGAGAGAAGAGCCGGACTGCAGGAGTTTTGGGAGTAGGCAGACCTCCCCCAGAGGCAATCTGCCATCTTTCTCCATGCCCCGGGTGGCAATGGCGGGTGTGAGGGGGTCCTCCCACACAGCCCGCCCTACCTGCTCCGCTTTGAAGCCCAACGGGGCAGTGGGACTCCCCTATGAGGGAGTGAGAGGATCTAGCCCGCTCAGCCAGCCCTGTTAGTCCTTCGCCTCTCTTTTTTTAGAGACTGCGTGGCCAAAGTGCGTGCATGTTAACCCAATTTCGAGTGCGTGTAAGTGTGGTGTTTTTTGTGGGGGGGTGGGCGTACTAAGCGCAGGCTTACCTCGCATAGCACACCCACCGAGAGCCGGGCTGAGACCACCAAACTCAATTCACATGCAGCCGAGACCGGGATCCGAACCCTTGGCTGCAGAGGTAAACGGCTTGTCAGCGCAGAGCCAATCGCGTTGAGCCACCGCAGCTCCCCAAACATTTTTTTTTAAAGCGCCCGTCTCGACGAGCTCGCACGCAGCTCGAGCTCACATACGTGAGTAGCACCCGCATATAAAAAAGGTGTTCAAACCACACAAGCGAGGTATCACCACCATCGCTAAAGCGAGAGCAATAATTCTAGCCCTACACCTCCTCTGTAGCTCAAAAGATGCAACCTACAGAATTTTTTAAACGTCGCCCATGGAGATTTTTAAGGGTAAATGTTTGACGCCATTCCATGAGCGGGCGCAACTTTGAAGTGTGACATGTTTGGGTATCATTTTACTCGGCGTAACATTATCTTTCACAATATATAAAAAAATTGGGCTAACTTTACTACTGTCTTTTTTTTTTTTTTAAAAGTGATTTTTTTTTACCCCAAAAAAAATGCGCTTGTAAGACCGCTGCGCAAATACGGTGTAACAAAAAGTATTGCAATGATCGCCATTGTATTCTCTAGGGTGTTAAAAAAAAAATATAGGGCCAGATTCTCAAAGGAATTAAGCCGGTATATCTACAGATACACTGGCGTAATTCGAATTTCCCGCCGGCGTATTATTGTTTTCTATCCAGAAAACATGATACGCCGGTTTTACGCTAAGATCCGACTGGCGTAAGTCACTTACACCATCGGATCTAAGTTGCAATGTTACGCTTGGCCGCTAGGTGGCGCTTACGTCGATTTCTCATTTGACTATGCAAATGAGCCTGATACGCCGATTCCCGAACGTTTTTGCGCCGCCTCGTCGTCATTTACATCATTTCCGTAAGCGTAAGGTTATCCCTGCTATATGAGGGATAACCTTACGTCGGTCTGCCGTATTCCATGTTAAGTATGGCCGTCGGGACAGCGTTGGGTTTTTCCGTTGTTTACGTAACTCGTCGCGAATAGGGCTGTGCGTTAATTACGTTCAAATCGCAACCAATGTATTTGCGGCGTACTACAGAGCATGCGCAGTGGCCTACGTTTAAGGCCGGCGCATGTGCAGTTCGTTCGGCACGGGGGCACGCTTAATTTAAATACAAGCCGCCCCCTTTGATTTACGCGAGGATACGCCGGGCCATTTAGACTACGCCGCCGCAAATTACGGAAGCAAGTGCTTTGAGAATACGGCACTTTCTCCAGTAAGTTGCGGCGGCGTGGTGTAAATGGCATATGCTACGCCCGGCTCGTAGATACGCGGATCTACGAGAATCTGGCCCATAATGTTTGGGGGTTTTAAGTAATTTTCTAGCAAAAAAAACAAAGGGCCAGATTCTCAGAGGCGTTACGACGGAGTATCTCAGATACCCCGTCGTATCGCCTTTTTTTTTTAGTCGTATCTATGCGTGTGATGCTGTGCATCACTTTTGCATAGATACGCTTCTACATCCGACAAGTGTAATCCAATTACACTTTCGGATCGTAGGTGTAATGACAACTCCGGCCACTAGGTGGCCTTTACGTTGTTTTTTCATTTGCATATGCAAATGAAGTAGTACGCCGATTCTCGATCGCTTTTACGCCGCCCCGTCGTCGCGTACGTCGTTTTCGTTCGCGTAAGGTTACCCCAGCTTCTATGTGGAGTAACCTTACGAGGTCCCGTCGGATGCCGTCGTGTCCCGTCGGATGCCATGTTAAGTATGGCCTCGGGACCGCGTCGTGTTGTGCGTCGTTTACGTCGTTTGCGTACGTCGATTCTCAATGGGGCTGGCGTACGATGCGATTACGTCGTTTACATTGAGAAAATGTGACGTCCTTTGGAGCATGCGCACTGGGCTTTTTCCCCGGCCGGCGCATGCTCAGTTCGTTCGACGCGGGGGCGCGCTTAATTTAAATACAAGCCGCCCCATTTGAATTGCGCGGGTTTACGCTGCGCGATTTACGCGACGCAGGCGAAACCTACGGAGCAAGTGCTTAGAGAATAAAGCACTTGCTCCAGTGCGCAGCGGCGGCGTAGTGTAACTGGCTTACGCTACGCCGCCGAAAATATTAGAGAATCTGGCCCAAACTGTTTTAGTCTTGTAAACGCCAAATCTGAAAAACACCCAAGGTCCTTAAGTGGTTAAAGGCACCAGAGGCCCGTATCGCATGGTTTAAAATAACGGTCACGGGAGCAAGAGGGCCCTCTCTACGTGAAATGCTAAGTGACAGTTGAAATCCAGCGTGGGCAGACTGGAAAGCCTGATAAATCGGATGTATGAAGATTTTTTTGCTCTTTGAGGCATCGGTGCATGCAGAAGTAGAGATAGTCAGACTGTATTAACGGGAGATAAGGCTGGATGAAAATGTGTTTATTATAATCACAGGCCTATCTGCAGAGCAAGGATGAAGTTCTTCTGTGGAACGCTAACGAAACAGATCAATCACGCGGCCTTAAAACGGCTAAATTCAGAGATAAAAACACATTTACTGGAACTGTGCTAACCGCCAAGAGATACTTTTTTTTCTCTCCTGCACCTGCCGGTGCTATGCTTTATTGCCAAAAGTATGTGGGTACGTCTCCAAATTTTAATTTCCAGTAAAATGTATTGTTAGTTTCAACAACGTACAAAGACATTTTCAACCTTAAACCAACAGTTTGGGAAAGGCCCATTTCTAGCAGGAATTTGCCCTACAAACCTAGCTCCACAACGATATGGTTAAACCAAGTTGGTGTGGAGGAACCTGAGTTTTTTTTTTTTTTTTTTAAGTGTATTTTTTTTGTGCGTGAACTCGAGAGAGAGGAGCCAGACTGCAGGAGTTGGGAGTAGGCAGACCCTCCCCCCAGAGGCAATCGCCATCCTTCTCCATGCCCCTGGTGGCAATGACGGGTGTGAGGGGGGGCCTCCCACTCACCCCACCCTACCTGCTCCTCTTGGGAGCCCAACTGGGGCCCAACGGGACCCCAATGGGACAGAGGGACTCCCCCTATGAGGGAGTGAGGGGGCCTAGCCCACCCAGCCAGCCCCGTAGGTCCTTCGCCTCTCTTTATTTTAGGAGACCGCATGGCCAAAGTGCTTGTGTTTTTAAACCAATTTCGTGTGCATGCAAGTGTGGTGGTTTTTGTGGGGGGGGGGGCGTACTAAGCACAGGCGTACCTTGCATAGCACACCCACCGGGAGCTGGGCTGAGACCACCAAACTCAATTCACATGTAGCCGAGACCGGGATCCGAACCCATTGGCTGCAGAGGTGAACGGCTTGTCAGCGCAGTGCCAATCACGTTGAGCCACCACAACTGAGGAACCTGAGTTCTGACCTCAACCCTGCTAAGTACCTTTTTTTGGAGGAATTTAAATGCCAATTGTAAGCAAGCTCTTCTCATCCAACATCGGTACCTGACATCACCAATGCTCTTTTGCCTCCATCCAGGAGAGTGAAGGCTGTTATAGACACAAATGGCTATAGGTTGGGAACGGGGATGGTATCGCAATTAAAAAAAAGTCCATGGTTTTGTGCTTCTCATCCAACATTAGTACCTGGCATGACCAATGCTTTTTTTTTTGTGCCCCTAACACAGGTATTCAGATACTGGGCCAGATTCTCGTACGGCGGCGTAAGTACGAGCGGGGCGTAGCGTTTCGTATTTACGCTACGCCGCCGCAACTTAGGACGCAAGTGCCGTATTCTCAAAGCACTTGTGTCCTAAGTTGCGGCGTAGCGTAAATGGGCCGGCGTAAGCCCGGGTAATTCAAATTAGGCTTGGGGTGGGCCTGTTGCATGGTAATCAACCATGACCTCGCGTAATTTTCCGAACGGAGCATGCACCGTCCGTGGACGTATCCCAGTGCACATGCTCAGAATTACGCCGCAAATACTCATTAGTTTTGACGTGAACGTAACTTACGCAAAGCAGTATTCGCGAACGATTTACGTAAACGACGGATATTTAGACGCTGACCCGCGTCCATACTTAACATTGCGTACACCTCACCTACGCCTCATATAGCAGGGGTAACTTTACGCCAGACTTGCGCTTACCCAAACGATGTAAAATACGATGACCGGGCGCAAGTACTTTGTGAATCGACGTATCTAGCTCATTTGCATATTCAACGCGTAAATCGACGGAAACGCCACCTAGCGGTCAGCGTAAATATGCAACTAAGATACGACGGCGTAAGAGACTTACAACGGTCGTATATAAGCAAAATGTTTTCAGAATACAGAAGATAGATACGCCGGCGCATCTTAGAAGTTAAGCGGTGTATCTCGAGATACGCCGACGTAACCTCTTCAAGAATCTGGCCCACTATAGCTAGCTTCTGTGTTCTTCGCCTATAGTGGTCCCTTTTTCCATAAGGCAAGCCGGTCTACCGGTACTCGGTTGCCCCCAGGACTTATATGCAATGCTATAGTACCTGCTCACCACTCCCACAGTGGCAGGCGCGAACTGAGAAAATAAAACCGGTTCTTGCAGTTGGCAGGCAGGCAGGCAGAGTGGTTCAATGACAGTCCAGGTACAAGGCAGGCAAGGTTCAGAATAGTCTGGGTCAAACCATAGTCAAAAGGCAGGCAGAGAATAGTTCAGAGAATAGTCTAAAATCTGATCGGAGGGTGTCCAGCAGAGCAGAACAGACAAACAGGCAGCTTGAGCACATATAACCAGCGCTATCACAAACATGAGACTGCAGGCTTGACTGGCTTAAATCAGGTTTAGTCTCCACCCAGGGGCTGGCCACATCAATCACCTTACAGGTGGACAGACTGTTCCAGGATGCATGCAGCAAAACCCAGGAAGCTGGAATAAGACTAGAAGCTGTCAAAGAACCTGACAGTATCATGGAATAGTACTGGGAGAGGATCATCTCCTAACTGATGTTGGGTAACTCTGACATTCAGGTTCTACTTCTGCCAAAAACAGTTTAATTAAGGGGCAAGCCCACTAAAGGGTATAAAACCTGAAGTTCAGGCCTTCCCCAAGGTGCCTGGCCACTCCATTACTCACTCTACCTCCAAAATAGACACTCTGACACCAACTGGGATTTAATGGCCACAGCAGCCACGTTATTTACTAAAATTATTAATATACATAACCATATAAATACCAAATATACATAACAAATAACCCCAACCCATTGACCTTCGCTACTGCCTAACTTTTAGGGCCTTGAAACCCCACCAGCCGCCGTGACAGATCCCCCAATCCACCAGAAACTCACCCATGACAGGACATCAATTACTAATCAGTATGGGGGGGGGTGGCTTCCCATCTTCCTACTGAAACTTTCTTGGGACTGTTCTACCGAGGAGCTGGTAGCTGTGCAGGAACTGGTAGACACCGGAGCCCAATGGGGTAGATGAATAGCAGAGTCCGAAAGCAGGCCGAGGGTCAAACACAGGTGACTGGTAACAAGTCTTTAAACAGGCTGAGGATCACACGCAGGAGACTGGTAACAAGTCTGTAAACAGGCTGGGGGTCAAGTACAGGAGACTGGTAGCAAAGTCCGTAAGCAGGCTGAGGGTCAAGCTAAGGAGACTGGTAGCAAAGGTCCGAAGGCAAGCCGAGGGTAAGGTGCAGGAGAAGATCAGAGCAGGTCAAGGCAAATCCAGGTCACAATGGGTAATCACAAGGCAGGATACAGAGGCAAGGAACACACGAAGCTGAGAGATAAACCAGCAACTTGAACATGGAGCTGAGCAGCCATTTATAGGCTGGCAAGGGAACTTGCGCTATGCCAGTGCACATGTGTGTGCGCCGCTCCGTTGAATTGCATGCTCGCAGAAAAGCGGCGATACTGACAAGGATGATTCCTATTTCTTCTGACTCTGTCGTAGGGGCCCCCACAGCTGAAATGCAGAGTACCCCAGTTTAAGCTAGGCTATCTTGGTAAAGGTAATGTACATAAAAGAACTAACCCGAGTAAAATTAAATGCCAGCAGTATTACATAGTCAAATCAAGTAGGAAACATGCCCCTGAAATAACAAAGAAAGAGCACTGTTCATGGGACCCTCTATCTCTGGAGTGGTCTATTGAGCTTTGATCGTAACCCCCAGCAAAATTGCTCAGGCACTGATAGGATAGGGATTTCTTCAAACCCCAGACTCTCCCGGGTCTGGTACATGACCATTAACACATTCAAACTGTAGTTTCACACTCCTTCCCCCCCTCCCCCCCCCCAGCCGCTCCAAGGGGTCTCTACATATGAAGTCTATCCATTAGCAGTTGTGGTGGTGCAAGGCTAGGATCCCCCAACCAAGGTTGCCATATAAGGTCGAATTTACTCACTACCTTCCTGCGACTATAGACCAGCTGTTCTATAAGAAGCAATGAGTTAACTTATGTAATCCATTGCTTCCCTGTGGGGACTGCAGATGCCATCCAATATCGTGCGATAAGCTTTATAGCCAAGTACATGTGACGTTACGCCGGATATGATTTGAGAATTAGGATCTCAACTGCGGAGATTTCTCAGTTACGGACCCAGGTTTCACTCTCTTTTGTGCAGAGAGTTTGGGATCCTAGCATCACAGTCTCAAACAAGAAACATGGCGCATATTCCTTCATAGGCGCCAGTGAAAACTCAAACAAATATAAGTATAAAGTCCAGGTAGATACTATAGTTCAGGCTCACTAGGGTAATACTGGGGAGTGAGGTTGCATGAATACTGGATACAAATACAAACTCTAATAGCAAGGTAAGTAGTATTAGCGCCACATGCCTCCAGAGTAATGGACTGGTCGCAGTGCAGCAGTGTTGAGGGAATGGCGTGAAAGCAGCATTCCACTAATACTTGGAAACTACAGACCAGGTTCTAGTTAAATGCAGAAGTAGCCGAGCATGCGTGGCATGTAAATAAACTTAACGGCAAGTCCTCAAAGTAATAGGCAGTATATGTGCACACAGTAACATTTGAGAAGGAGGTACATAGGCATGAAAGACTTCCATTTATACTTGGTGACTTTAGAATGTAGAAATCATGGCAGGCTCCTTATTAGAAGTACCAAACATAGAGAGGCTATGGCTGCAGTAATTCCTGGTATAGTTAGCATACATAACTTAGCAGGCAGGGCAGTTCACAGGACAGTAATACATAACAACATCAGGGTACTTGCGATACTGAAGTGAACGATGCAGGCATAAGGTCAGGCTCCAAGGGTCCAGACAGGTAAGGCTGGTGAAGCAGGCAGTGGAGTCTCCTGGTCTAGGTCAGGAAGCTGAAGTTCAGAGCAGGTGCGTCTGGACAGAGGCGTTGTGTGAGCAAAAATAAAGGAACACTTCCTAGTCAGTGCTGGGAGCTTAAATAGGCCGCCCAGCAAATTAACAAGAAGTGACAGGCTAATCCGAAAGAAGGAAGTAACTATAGTTGAACTTCGAAGTGAGAGGCTCTTCAGGAAGGAGGTTTGGGAAGGAAGTAACGGATGAGAGTTAACTGGGGAAGAACTAAGTATAATTGTACTTAGTGAGCAGTCACTCGAGAGACGTTACAGTACATCAATCTAGTTATCATATAGTTTATATAGAAAATAAACATTTTGACAACAGTTGAAATATAGCCCGATAAGATAAGATAGTCTATAAAACTTCTTATACAGGTGGTTAAAAAAATTATGTGGAATATGGGAAAGTTATGTACAGTACATTAATTAAGTTTGACAGGGTCAAACAAAGATCTGCTTGTGCCCTCATTAAAAATGTTAAAACATAACATTTAAGGTGGGGTCATTGCAAGTTCATTCTCCCAAAGTTGTAAATCTGTTATCCTTGAAGTTGGTGGAGTCTTATCAGGACGAGGAGGGTTTGATCTACATAGGTGTTCTTAATTGGACAAAACTAGTTATAAATAATTTTAACAAACATATATGAATTAAGCTTGTATGGTTACAGGACAGGTGTCAGATTTATGGTTGGTTACATTGACGTAGATCTTGGCAACCAATCATGTTGTACCTAATAGGCTTGCATTGTAAGAAACTGTATAAATTGGACCTGCATCTTGTAATGCATTGAACATAAACCTGTATGTTCACAGCTGCTGTTAATAAACCTGCATCACTGAAGTCCTGTCTGGTTCGATAGTTTATTATTCTACTTCAACATCCAGACCTGCACTTCTGGGAACGGTAGGGGCTCGATGACGTCAACACGCAGCTCCGCCCTGGCATTTACTGACAGGAGATAAGTACCCATTTTTTACTGGCTGCCAGTAAAAAAAACTGACAGTTGGCAACGCTGGGTACAACTAGGTATAGCTGCTGGTTGGAGCCTTACAGTCAGAGTCGGTTCACACTGGGGCGACCTGGGATCCGGCTTGAAGTTGCTTCAAGTCGTGTGGTTGAGAAAATCAATGGAAGTGAATGGAGCCGTCTTAATGCACACTACTGAAGTCGCTCCGACTTCAGAAATGGTTCCTGCACTACTTCAATCAGACTTGTCAGCAATTTGTACCCATTGATTTCAATGGAAGTTGCCTTGTTCCTGTCTTAACTGAAGCAACTTTACAGGAAGATAACATACATTTCTCAGGCAAACACCTCCCTCCCCCAGAGCTGATTGTTGTTTGATTGGCCACTGGAAAGTCTCCTGTCCTCGAGGCGAATTGAAGTTGCCTTGTAAGTTGCCTGATGATTCATACTCAAGTCCTGTCCAAGTTGCCTCCCAAAGTCGTGCTGGAAGTCGTGTTGCCCCTGTGTGAACCGACTCTGTTGTCCAAATTTCCCAAAGAACCTCAGCGTCTTTCTTGTTATATGGGAAGACAAGAAAATTTCCCTTACCCCTTCCTGTATACAAATTAATGCAAACATATACTCCATTGTTGACCTAAAGTTCTGTTACAACTCTTGCTCTTTCGGGTAAGTAGAGAGAACCTGAAGACCTGAATGACTTAAAGTATCTTTGCTGGTGGATATTCTTCTCCCTTCCAGTGCTGGCCATATGTCCAGAAGCCACCAGCAAAAGATGGAATATCCGTTTTGGATTGAGTATCCTTTTAAGGGCAGAGCAATTTCAATCAGCATGATTTATCCATCATCTGGTAAATAAAATTAACCTGTCGTTATCTTTCATTCTATGTTACGCAGTCTGAATTGAATTCCTTTGTAGATCGAAGGAAATGCAAAGTCCCTAAAGTACTTCTCTTCAGAGTGTATTAAAAAATGTTTTACTGCTATGGAAGAATGTCAGGCTCTACGTTAACATTTACAGCTCAATATATTCTTCTACTTGCTGTCGATCAAAAAAAAAAAAAAGAAGGCACTCACTTTTCAAAAGTAAAGCAGCATCATGGACAACTTTAACATGGCCCCGACCTCTATCCAGCATCTCATGCTATAGCAACCATTATAGGCTTCTTTTTATAGAATTTAGCTCCCAGCCATCCATAACCCAAGGTCAGAGGTGCATCAAGGAGGTGTTTCTGGTAGCTCTCAAGCAAATTTAACATGAAGTTGTATCTACAGCCCTGTGGATATAAAAGCCAAGTACTCAAGTTGCTTTGACAGAGTCGATAGGCAATGTGCCCGTGGAGGCTGCATGACCTTCTACTTCTTATGCCCAAAGGAAACCAATTGTGTTGATGTGATATGGGTGGTCTTGTTTTCCCCTCTGTGTGTCCTGCAGCCTTATTTTTTCTTCCCCAACAGAATGTTCTTTTTTTTTTTTTTTGTTCTGGAATTTTCCTTGGCATTTATTAATGACCTTTCTCCTTTTTCTGTTGTTTCAGTTAAAGGATCAAGAAAGTTAAGTCTGCCAACAGATCTTAAGACTGATCTTGGTACGGTAGGCGAAAGCCAACAGTTTTAAGCTTCCTCACTTCCATTTAGCAAAAGCATTTTTACTGACCCAGCCCATGAGACTCCCGAGGTCTTCCTTCCAGTGCTTGGCGGAGACTTCTCGTTCCATGCAGTTCTGTTGGCAGCATCTGGCATCCCCGCTTATGTGACCCTCATTTCCTGTGACCCCATTTGTATACCATTTTGCAAGCAGACACACATTGGGAGAAATCAGTAAGATGTCAACATTGCTCATTGCCATTTCAGTAAATGCTCTTCACTGCACTTATTCTTTAACACCAACAATATCACCCTCAAAGTCTAACATAGTTAACAAAAAAGTTGTTTTTATATTCAGACATTTCCTGGCATATTTGGTGTTGGAATGGCTGTTTATGTTCTAGAAAGAGCTTTGTATGGCTAAGGACGCAGAATTGTGTAATGTATATCTTGAAGATGAATGATGCATTTGTGTATTTGCTTAAAAGTTACAAAAACTATGCAGTGATAGGTTCATGGTCTGCCAGTCTTTTCAGTTTGGTGTTTCTTATTTACTGTACAAGCCCTTACCCACCGTCTAGCGCTCCTTCTCTATACTAGGCCTCATCTTAAATCTATCATTCCTCCTCCAAACTGAATGTCCTTATTCACAGCCTAGTAACCCTTGTCAAGAGTTCCTACCCCTATCCACAATCTAGCATTCCTCAAAAAGGAAGAGGCTTGAAAGACGTGTGACTGAAGCAAGAAGATAGGAAGGGGGGAAAGAGGGGGAGTGGTGCGAGAAAACCCATTCCTTCCCTAGAAAGAGAATACGAAGAAAAACTGCCGTATAACACAGCCTAATCTAGAGCTATGAGGAAGTGTGTAGGCCAAAATATTGCACATATAAATTCATATTATCATAGTGTGTGTTGGTTTTTATGAATCAGAGGGACTGAAATCTCTCCATAAAACCCAGATGCTGTAGACATTGTGATAGTTATACAAACGTTGGTACCTACACTCCTCTCCTGGTTCCCTTCACTGTATTTATTGTACCTTCAATAGCTTCTTGTACTGCTTGACTGTAGGGACCGCCAAGGATTTCCAGTGTAGTTGTATAAGGTTCTTACCAACATTCAGAAGGTAGGGAAGCAACAATTGTTTATGGAAGCCCACAGACCTATGCGTATCTGTCATGCTTACGCCTAACGCAGGTGTTCAGACACTATAGCTAGCTTCTGTGTTCTTCACCTATAGTGGCCCCCTTTCCCCCAGGACTTATACACAATGCTATAGTGCCTGGCCACCACTGCTGCCGTGGCAGGCGCGAACTGAGCAAAGCAAACAGGTACTTGTGGTTGGAAGGCAGGTAGTGTAGTTCACTGACAGGCAAGATTCAGAATAGTCTGGGTCAATCCATCGTCAAAAGGCAAGCAGAGTTCAGAGAATATTCTGATATCTGATCGTAGGTTGTCCAGCAGAGCAGGGCAGACAAACAGGCAGCTTGAGCACATGTAACCAGCGCTATCACAAGCATGAGACTGCAGGCTTGGCTGGCTTAAATCAGGTTTGGTCTCCACCCAGAAGCTGGCCAAATCAATCACCTTGCAGGTGGACAGACTGTTCCAGGATGCTGAAATCACATCGGCACCTGTCAAAGAACCTGACACCATCATGGAATAGTACTGGGAGAGGATCATCTCCTAACTGATGTTAAGTAACTCTGACAATCGGGTACCATACTTATACCCAATCAGTTCAATAAGGGGGCAATCCCACCAAAGGTGTAAGAATGTACCTTTTTGCCCACACCTTCTCCAACAGAGTGTGTACATGAAATAACTTCTCTGGGACCCTATACCAATGTGATATAAATTTGTAGTAAGACTCCTGTGTCTTGGAAGTAAGAGGAGGTACAGTATGGGCCCATGCTGTGAATTTATCTATTCTATTTTCCGATAGACTATGGTCCAATTCCTTCTTCCATTCCCTAATGTAGCAGGGTACCGTGTGGGGAGAGGTCCAACAATAATTTTTATAGGTTAGAAAGTAGTCATGTGAGATTTTCCCTATCTGGGAATATAGTCTCAAAAAACTAAGAAAAAGTGTATCAGGATGGCACCTGGCCTCTCAGGCTCCTGTAGAAAGTGTGCAGTTGAATATATTTCCATCCATCCATTGGAGCTGTGCCCCACACTTGTCTGAGATCCGATGGGGTTTTCAGCTCAGAACTCTTCATAAACTGAAAGCACTCAATCTCAGTAGGCCTCCCCTAGGACTTAAAAAATTACAGCCCTTCCCCAGGGGAGAATCAGGTGAAAACCACTCAATGGAAAACGTGGTAATGGTAATTGAACTAAGTTGGTTTCTCGTTCAAAGATTTTTCCAGATTGCCATTGTAGCCTGAGAGAGCGGGGATAGGAAATCCGGTAGTCCTCAATTTGGCTCTGTTAAGCCAGGGTGTGTGTGCAAAATTATGGCCAGCTAGGGTTTTCCCCAGCAGAACCCAATGTTTATCATGGACATTATAATTCCAATTGTTAATATGCATTAGTGTGTAAGCCTGGTAATATAAGGAAAGGACTGGAAGACCCAGACCTCCGGTCACCTTAGTAAGATACATAAGAGCGCTAAGGCATTCCAGAACAAGAGGTGAGGGGAAATCTTCCACTAGGGCAGTGTTTCTCAACTCCAGTCCTCAAGCCCCCCCAACCGGTCATGTTTTCAGGATTTCCCTCAGATGAAAAGGCTGTGGGAATTACTAAGGCCAATGAAACTGATCAAATCACCTGTGCAAAATAATGGAAATCCTGAAAACCTGACCTGTTGGGGGGCCTTGAGGACTGGAGTTGAGAAACACTGCACTAGGGACAGATGCTTTGGTGACAACTAAGATGAGAAATAACCCTCACTTCGGTAACATTTCCTGTAATCTCCCGCTATGTTACCAGAAGAGGAAGTGAAGGGAAATCTTCCCAGCAGGACACAAAGTAAAAAAAAAAAAAAAACCTGATTTGGGTTGTTAACTTTTCCCTACTCTATTCAAAACAAAATACATTTGTTATAAGAAACAGGGAAACCTTGCCGCATCAAGCTTCCCGTAGTCTCTACGACTAAGCCTGGGTGGGTGAAACATGTTAGAGGGCCTGAAGGACATGGTCTGTGCTGTCTATCAAATAAACTTACATATTTTGTGATATCATCGAAAAGCATCCCATCCCTTCGTAGTAAAATATGTTTTGTGTTCTACATACACTCTATTCTAACCATATTCTAGCACTCTGTGTAACAGATGATAACAAAAAACAAACGCTCCTGCGCATGAGTGGATTGTCCGGCAGTCAATAATCCATAACGATGACACTGCCCTTCATAGAAGGGGGAATCCTGGTAACAAACAAAAAGAAAACAAGGGCGTACCAGCCTAGTGTATTACCGGTTGGATACATTTTATTAAAATACAATATAAAAACTACTCAGCATGTAGGACCCGAACAACACTCAGAGCCCGGCTGGGCTCTGATGAAGAAGTCTTGTGCTTTGAAACGCGTCAACCAGCAGTGATCCTCATCACATCCTCCATGACCATTCGGAGTGTTGTTCGCGAGTTCTACATGCTGTAGCCATTTATGGAATTACTTTTTTTTACTGCGTACCTTTCCACTACAATTGTGAGTAGTTTTTATATTGTATTTTAATAACATTTATCCAAACGGTAATACACTAAGCTGGTGCGCCCTTGTATTCTTTTTGTTTGTTACTCTGTGTAACAGCCCTTGCCCACAGTTTAGTGTTCCTCCAGTCTTCCAGTTTATACAACCTAGTGTTCCACCTCCAGACTATCAGCTAGTGGTCCTTTATGCAATGTGCCAGCCTTTAACCAGAATCTTATATCCCTTATCTAGCCTTTACCCAGTCTTGTGTTACTTTCCAGACTACCAGCCCTTACTCTGAGTCTAGTTTACCTCCTCTAGACTACCAGATCTTACTCCTAGTCTAGTATACCTATTCTAGACTACCAAGCCTTACTCCTAGTCTTCTCCAGACTACAACCTCTTACTCCTCGTTTACTGTACTTTCTCTAAGCTACTAGTTTTTATGGCCCATACACACGATCAGACTTTTTAGACAACAAATGTCCGACGGACCTGTTTTAGCAAACAATCTGACCGTGTGTACGCTTCATCGGACAAACATTTTTGGTTTTTCATCGGACAAATGTTCGCTGTGAGAACAGACAAACTTTCCGGCAACAAATGTCCTAGGTCGACTAATCCTATCGTGTGTACACAAGTCCATCGGACTAAAATCCAAAGTACAAACACGCATGCTCAGAACCAATGCTTAAGATCAGACAGCAATAGCAGAAGTTGCCCACAGGGTGGCGGGAAAGAGCTGAAAAATCATGTGATTTGGTGAAAGTTGGCTGAAAAAGTCCTGCCGTGTGTATGAATACCAAGTTCACGGCCAACACCCTTCGGACAAAAATCTACGGAAAAAAGTCAGATGGAAGTCCCATCATGTGTATGAAGCTTTACTCCTAGTCTAGTATATCTCCTCTAGACTACCAGCCCTTTCTCCAAGTCTAGTGTACCTCCTCCAGACTACCAGCTCTTACCACTAGTCTAGTATACCTCCTCTAGATTATCGGACCTTAATCCTAGTCTAGTGTACCTACTTTTATGCCTAGTACACACGATCGTTTTTCCCATTGGGAAAACTGCAGTGTTTTCCTTTTGGCCGGGAAAATCGGCCAGGTTTATGCTCCTTAGCAGTTTACCCGACATGAAAACTGCGGGTTAAAAAATTAGAATATGTTCTCTTTTTTCTCACCGCGAATCGCAGCGTTTTTTTCCCCGCAGTTTTCCTATGGGAAACACTGCTAGGAAATATACACACGGACGGTTTTCCCGAAGTTCTGCTGGCAGTTTTCCTGTCGGGAAAACCGTCCGTGTGTACAGGGGAAAAGGGACCGAGCCGGTTCCCGGTTTTCCCGGTGGTCTTTTGACTGTCGGGAAAACCCATTGTGTGTACTAGGCCTAAGTCTACTATACTTCCTCCAAACTACCAGCTATTACTCCCAGTCAAGTGTTCCTCCTCCAGACTACCAGCCCTTGTTCTTAGCCTAGAATACCTCCTCCAGACTACCAGCCCTTGTTCTTAGCCTAGAATACCTCCTCCAGACTACCAGCCCTTGTTCTTAGCCTAATATACCTCCTCCAGACTACCAGCCCTTGTTCTTAGCCTAGTATACCTCCTCCAGACTACCAACCCTTGTTTTTGGCCTAGTATACCTCCTCCAGACTACGAGCTCTTATGCCTAGTCTACTTTATCTAGACCAATGTTTCTCAACTCTGGTCCTCAAGTACCCCCAACAGGTCATGTTTTCAGGATTTCCCTCAGATGAAACAACTGTGGTAATTACTAAGGCAGTGAAACTGATCAAATCACCTGTGCAAAATAATGGAAAGCCTGAAAACATGACTTGTTGGGGGTACTTGAGGACTGGAGTTGAGAAACATTGCTCTAGACCAGTGGTGTCCAAACTGTATCCCGAGTGCCGGAAGTGGATCTTTGTTTGCCTTTTTCCGGCCCCTGGGGCACTTTTCCTCCCACTGATACAAGACACTGTTCCTCCCACTGACACCAACAATGGGACACTATTCTTCCCACTAACGCCAATGATGGGGTAATATTCCTCCCACTGACACCAACAACGGAGCAATATTTCTTCTACTGACACCATTTATGGGGAACTATGTTTCCCACTGTCGCCAATGATGGGAGCACTATCCCTCAAATTGAAACCAACCATGGGCACTGTTCTTCCCTGCAATGTTTACTCCCACTGATGCCAGGACAATTTCTACCCCCAACGACCACAGTCCGGCCCCACTAAAGTCTGAAGGACAGTAAACTGGATCTTTGTTTAGAACGTTTGGAGACCCCTGATCAGCCCTTACTCCTGGCCTATTGTCCCTCCCACACTACCTGCCCTTATTCTTAGTCTAGTGTACTAGTGCCCCCCCCCCCCCCCCCAAGAGTGCCTGTTTTTCTCATAATCTAGTGTTCCTTATAGAGTCTTGTATTTCCACCCACCCCCCCAGTCTGGTGTTTCTAATCAAACAACCTGTCCACATCTAGTACTCACTATAATGCTTGTCCATAATGGTCTGGCCCTTACTCCAAGTCTAATGTCCATCATGCTCCTTATTCAGTCTACAAGCCCTTACCCAAAATCTATTGTCCCGATGCAGACTACCAACTCATACCCCCAGTCTAGCGTCCCTAATATTTTTAAAGTGCTTGTCCTTATTCTCAGCCCAGCATCTCATGGAATTAAAGGGGTTGTAAAGGTTTGTTTTTTATTTTCTTACCTTTTCCTTCCATTTCCCTTCTAAATGTTTTTTTTTTCTTTGTCTGAATTTCTCACTTCCTGTTTCTCCTCAATACACTTGCCCCCATCGTCCGAGCCGTTCTGGCTGGGGGTTAGTCAGCGTGCTCGCCCCCTCCCTTAGGACTACATCCCTGCGGGGAGCCAGTGGCTGGGGGTTAGTCAGCGTGCTCGCCCCCTCCCTTGGGACTATATCCCTGCGGGGAGCCACTGGCTGGGGGTTAGTCAGCATGCTCGCCCCCTCCCTTAGGACTACATCCCTGCGTGGAGCCACTGGCTGGGGGTTAGTCAGTGTGCTCGCCCCCTTCCTTGGGACTACATCCCTGCGTGGAGCCACTGGCTGGGGGTTAGTCAGTGTGCTCGCCCCCTTCCTTGGGACTACATTCCTGCGGGGAGCCACTGGCTGGGGGTTAGTCAGCATGCTCGTCCCCTCCCTTAGGACTACATTCCTGCGGGGAGCCACTGGCTGGGGGTTAGTCAGCATGCCTGCCCCCTTCCTTAGGACTACATCCCTGCGGGGAGCCACTGGCTGGGGGTTAGTCAGCATGCCTGCCCCCTTCCTTAGGACTACATCCCTGCGGGGAGCCACTGGCTGGGGGTTAGTCAGCGTGCTCGACCCCTCCCTTAGGACTACATCCCTGCGGGGAGACGCTGTGAACATTCACAGGAGGAACAGGAAGTGAGAAATTCAGACAAAGAAGAAAAAACATTTAGAAGCGAAATGGAAGGAAAAGGTACGGGAACCAAACAATGCACAAGCTTAAAAGAACCTATTTAGAAAATAAAAGACAAACCTTTACAACCCCTTTAATTCCATGAGATGCTGGGCAAGCACTTCAAAAACATTAGGGACGCTGGTCGAACGATGGTGACTTTGTTTTTTTTATCTATCAGAAAACATGCAAACATTCTTAATGCGGAGCTCCACCCTAAAGTAGAACTCCCGCTAAAGACAGGTATTTGCACCCACTTCCGGCCACACAGTCCGGCCACACAGTCTCGGGCAGACTGCGGGCATGACATCACCTCCCGTAAACCCCCCCCCCCCATTTGTGTTCTGGGAACACTCGGCTGTGTTTCGGGAGCCAATCGGCAGGCGTAGCGCAACTCGCGCATGCACCGCAGGGAACCGGGCAGTGAAGCCGCAGCGCTTCACTTCCTGGTTGCCTCACCGTGGATGGCGGAGGGGGCAGCAGAGTGACGAGCGATCGCTCGTCCTCTGCTGCGGACGGCGCTGGACTCTAGGACAGGTAAGTGTCCTAATATTAAAAGTATTAACAGTATTTGTAGCTGCTGGCTTTTAATGGGTTTTTTTCAGCGGATATCCGCTTTATTGGGTTTAACTGGTTATCTGTTGCTGTAAACAAAGTATATTACCCAAGAGTGTTATGTATGGTGTGATAAGTGCAATTCCCGGTCCCAGCACAATATTTCTATATGTCAGCCTTCGTGCATTCACTTAACAAAGTATTGTATGGCGTTACCATGACAACTAGGCTTGTCCCTGGCCTCTCGTGTCTATGCATTGCCTGCCATCATTGTGCCCCCCCGCCGCCGCACATTGATGTACCTTTTTTATAATGGCAGAGACAGAGAATAGGCCTGTGGACTTGACATTTTACCCCAATGCTCTTTGTTTGGATTCTGGGTTTCCTGTACACAAGGAAAAGCCATGCTCATTACAAATGCATAGAATTGTACCAGTGCGCGCTGTAGGGTGCGCGCTGTAGGGGTATTGTGTTACAGGACCCATGTCAATTTTCTGTCCTTCAATAACCAATTGAATTAAGATATATTTACCAGTATTTTCAACAAGCAAAATTATAAGAGGAACACGTGGTGCGTAAAAGAATACGCAATGCATGCAGTGACTGGAAGGCGAAGATCACCTGCTGTGTACATGGACAGAATTTTTCAACGAGCCTTTGATTTTTTCTACAAGCACAAGATTAATTTGCAAGGTTTTCACCGATACGTTCACAAATGAATTAAAGTCTTGGGTGTTAATTTCAGGGATAGAAAACAACACAAGGAAGGACATTTTTATGATCAGTCGGAACGCCACGAGTGCGACACTAAATACCATTAATGACTTTCAGTTGGTGGTTTCCTGCTCTGTACTGTCGTTTTTATTTGTCTCTAGAGCAGTTGTTCTCAACCTACTAGTGCCGTGACCCCTTGATAAAATTTCCCAAGTTGTGGGGATCCCCAGCGGTAAAATTATTTTCGTAGCGTGGGTTCTGCTCAGCCAACTTAGGTGCTCTTGATCAAGGTCATCTGCTGATCCGAGAACTGTAGTGGGGACTTTCAATGGCAACTATAAACACAGGTAGTGTTACTCACTGTGTCTCCGACTTTGTGGTGTCTCATAGCAGTGACACCTATGCCAAAATCAGGAGAAAGGGTCTACTTCAGCACCTCCCACTTCACAATCCTCACCAGTCAGATTACCTCTTGTCTCCACCCCCCAGCCATGCCGTGAACTGAATGGGCAGCTGCAAAAAAGGCTGGGATAAGCGTCTGTCTGTTCTCTGTGCTAACTGACCCTGCTTTTGTGTGAAGATGTCCTGTGTTTACACTTATGATAATGTGTATTGTATAGCAGGTGAACGAGGAGACGTGACGTCTACCCTGAAAGGTCATATCTATGAGTCGCCTAGTCTGGGTAAATGATTAGTTAATTAGCTCATGTTAATTTATGTTCTGGTTACCTCCTCTTTAAAATGTATATAAGGTTGTATTCTTGGTTCTATTAACCACTTGTCCACCGCCCACCGTCAAATGACGGCGGGCGGAGGACTCCATTGTCCTGACATCACGTCATATGACGTGATGTCCTTTTAAAGCCGCGGGCGGGCGCGCCCACACCCGCCGCTCTGCTGGGATCCCGGTGCGAGTGCCCGGCGGCAACGATCGCCGCCGGGCACACGCGATTGCCCAGTAACTGAGCGGGGACGTGGAGCTCTGTATGTAAACACAGAGCTCCACGTCCTGTCAGGGAGAGAGGAGACCGTTGCTGTGTCCCTTGTACATAGGGACACAATCGGTCACCTCCCCCAGTCACCCCCCCTCCCCCTTCAGTTAGAACACTCATAGGACACACATTTAACCCCTTCCCCGCCCCCTAGTGGTTAACCCCTTCACTGCCAGTCACATTTATACAGTAATCAATGCATATTTATAGCATTGTTCACTGTATAAATGTAAATGGTCCCAAAAATGTCAGAAAAGTGTCCGAAGTGTCCGCCATAACGTCGCAGTCCCAATAAAAAAATCGCAGATCGCCGCCATTAATAGTAAAAAAAAAATGCCATAAACTATCCCCTATTTTGTAAACACTATACATTTTGCGCAAACCAACCGATAAACGCTTATTGCATTTTTTTTTTACCAAAAGTATGTAGAAGAATACGTATCGGCCTAAACTGAGGAAAATTTTTTTTTTTTTATATATATTTTTTGGGTTATTTATTATAGCAAAAAGTAAAAAATATTGCATTTTTTTCAAAATTGACGCTCTATTTTTGTTTATAGCGCAAAAAATAAAAACCGCAGAGGTGATCAAATACCACCAAAAGAAAGCTCTATTTGTGGGAAAAAAAGGATGCCAATTTTGTTTGGGAGCCACGTCGCACGACCGCGCAATTGTCAGTTAAAGCGACGCAGTGCCGGAAGCTTAAATTTTGTCTAGGCAGGAAGGGGGTGTAGGTGCACAGTAGGCAAGTGGTTAAACACTCCATGTTCAGCACACAAAAAGTCTTGTCTCGTTGTGTGCTTGTGAGCAGCTGGAATATCTGATATCTATATCCAGACTGATAGGAAGCGGTATAAGACAGAAGCACTCAAGCGGAGTGTGGGACATTCCATTCCAGTCCCCATCTTCCTATCAGTCTGGATATAGAAATCAGATATTCCAGCTGCTCACAAGCACACAACGAGACGAGACTTGTTTGTGTGCTGAACATGGAGTGTTAAATAGAACCAAGGATACAACCTTATATACAGTTTAAAGAGGAGGTAACCAGAACATAAATTAACATGAGCTAATTAACTAATCATTTACCCAGACTAGGTGACTCATAGATATGACCTTTCAGGGTAGACCTCACGTCTCCACGTTCACCTGCTTTACAATACACATTATCATAAGTGTAAACACAGGACATCTTAACACAATAGCAGGGTCAATTAGCACAGAGAACAGACAGATGGCTGGAGGTGAGGACATTAGCATCTAACAGTATGTGTCCCAACATTATGAATGAGTCACTCTTATAATGAACCCATTGAGTTCAGAATCAACAAACAGTAAATAGTTTTTTACAGATATCCTGGAATATATTGTGGATAATAATTACATAATAATCCCATCTCAGGTAGTCCAAGATATAATTTCTCAGTCATCCTATGCCCCTAGTGGACATAGGGTGATTTTAGACATAAGAGGGTCCGGGGATGTCACAGGGACAAGGGAGATGCAGTTGCCTGGGGTGCAGTGTGGATTCTGACACCCCCCACTGGATGATATCCCTGCAAGTTAGAGAGGTGGAGCCACCTACAGTGAGTGAGGGGGTACTAGAGAAGAAGAGGGGTAAAGTGAGATGTTGATGGGGATGCAGAGGTAGGCAGCTGTGGAAGAAGGCTGAACTCTGTACTCTGTGTGTAGCGCAGCCCCGAATTCTGCATTCTGTATGCAGTGGCCCCCTGAACTCTGCACTAGGTACGCAGCACACCGCCGAACTCTGCACTCTGTACTGTACTATGCACTCCTGGTATTTAGTGCTCCTTTAAGACCCTCCCACTGTTAATGATGTAGTTTGGAAGGTGTGTGCGTAGGAGGGGGAAGGGGGATTTTGGGGGCTCATGGTTGAGTTCCTGTACATTTTTTATGAAGAAAAAAAAAGCCCTGGTTAAAACATCTGTCAGCTATTTCTTTGTACCTATGTTCCATTAGGGAGATTTTCCTTCATTACTTCCTGGCCTGGAGTCAGTGCCACCTTTAGAAATCATGGGGCCACCGTATAGCCTGTTAGAAAAGTTTTTCTGCCTGGAGTGGTTGATGAGCTTCTCCAGAGCTGTGCAGAAGGGCAGATTCTATGTTGGTAGCTTGGTCAGCTTAGTAATTTACCACGGGGTAGGGGATTTCTGGAGGATCCTCTGGCATTGCAGCTGACCAGTCATAGTTGGCTTAGTAAATTACTGCTGGGCAGGGGCTCACTGAAGGATTCTCTGGCCTTGCAGCAGGCAACTCTAATGCCCTGTACACACAGTCAGAATTCCCAACATAAAAAAGTCAGATGGGAGCTTTTTGTTGGGATTTCCGTCCGTGTGTAGGCTCCATCAGACTTTTGCTGGCGGAATTGCCGCCAGCAAAAGTTTGAGAGCAGGTTCACAATCTTTCCAATGGAAAAATTCCTATCGGGAAAACTGATCGTCTGTAAGCTTTTCCTCCGAATCAAGCAGAGGAGCCAAACTGCCTATTGAACTTCACTGAACTCGGCGTACGTGTTGTGCGTCACCACATTCTTGATAGTCGGAATTTGGTGTGACCGTGTGTATGCAAGCCAAGCTTGAGTAGAATTCTGTCATAAAAACCATCCAAGGTTTTTCCGACGGAAAATCTGATTGTGTGTACGCCTGTGGGCTGCCCCTGCTGGGCCCAGACCCCCCACTTAATGACAACATAGTTGACTTAGTAATTTACTGCTGGGCAGGGGCTCACTAAAGGATTCACTGGCCTTGCAGCAGGCCACTCTAAACCTGTAGGTAGCCCCTACTGGGCCCAGACCCTCCACTCAATGACAACATAGCTGGCTTAGTAATTTACTGCTGGACAGGGGCTCACTAAAGGGTTCACTGGCCTTGCAGCAGGCCACTCTAAACCTGTAGGTAGCCCCTACTGGGCCTAGACTCCCCACCTAATGACAACTTAGTTGGCTTAGTAATTTACTGCTGGGCAGGAGCACAATGGAGGATCCTCTGGCCCTTCAGCCGGCCAGTCCGAGCTTTCAGTTCTGGTGACAATTCAACATTTTGAAATTTCCACCACTTTGAGTCCCAAAGGTCACCAAGACCATTGGGAGGCTCAAGTCTGGTATGGAAGTACTGCCTGTATCCTAATATCAGCAGCCCTGCCTTTTAGATGCATCACAAAGTGAGAAGAAAGTTGAACGCTTAGATCACCAATTTCTCTAACAGAAGATTTCCGCCAACCTCTTATTCTGGTGACAAAATTCACAGTTCAAAATTTTGGATTTCACAGCACTTTAAGGGATAGTGCACACCACAATTTCTGCTTTCTGGATGTGGTTCTGCATGCACGTTTTTGGACCTGTATCTGCCACTATCTGCTGTACAGTCCATGGAGAATATTAAACCTTGCATGGCTATGGCAGTGGATATCAGGAATCAACAGCAGAGATGGCCAGATCTGCATGGCTACACTCACGAAACTGGGACCAGACTGTGTCCACTTTAAGTGAGATTTATTTACAGTGAAACAAAATCCATCCAAACACCAGCACACAGCAAACATAAAGATGTAAGTGAAGCAAAAACCCAGTGGCAGAATACATAACTAATCAACCCAACAAACATAACTAACAACTAACTACAGTATAGGTATACAATATATTAGGGTTGTTCCGATACCAGTTTTTTATTAAAGCGGAGGTTCACCCAAATAACATCTATATCAGACCAACTTCTTTATACTTCCAAGATGTACAGTCCGCTTCTTTTTTTTTTTACGCTGTACATCTGGCTTCCGGGTACCTTTCCCCACGGGAGTAGGCGTTTCTATGCTGAGGAGGAATGTCCTCTGGGAGGTTGCCCAGATGATTGACGTCCTTTCAGAAAGAGTTCCCGCCGGCGGATAAGGCCCCGCCCCCCGTATTGCGTAGGCACGTCACAAGTCACGGCGTTTCCGAAAAGAACACGAACATGCAGAGCTGCGAGTCGGCTCTATACGGCGCCTGCGCACCGACTAGGAGCCGTGTAGAGCTGACTGCGCAGGTGCCGTATAGAGCTTCTTCATGTTCAGCTTATTTCGGAAACGCTGTGACTGCTCGGTATAGGTACCGATACTAGTATCAGTATCGAGACAACCCTACACTATATACAAAATGGGGAATACAGGAAAGCAGTTGAAAACTGGAGGTGCAGGGAGCGGGAACAAGATAGAGCAAGTACAAGGCAGCAGGGTACATAGTCCCTCACCCTGCCCCCCTCCCAGCAGTGACCTAGCAGCTCAGCTTACTCTGCCCCTCTCCCAGTATTGACTCTGCGCTCATCACACCGTGCTCCTCTCCCAGCAGTGACTTTGCAGCTCAGCTCAACCTGCCCCTCTCGAAGGGTGACACTGCAGGTCAGCTTACCATGCCCCTTTCCCAGCAGTGACCCTGCAGCTTACCTTGCTAGTGCTCATAACAGCGACATAGCAGCCTTTCAGCCTTCTTATCTCTAGTGTACACACAGAGCAGGAACTTTTAGGAGAGCAGAGCTGCTGAGAGAACTACTTCAGTGATGCCAGTGCTACAGGGGTCATTGTGGGTCTGTTTTAAAGTTAACTTACTGCTTGTTATATATATGTCAATACTGTATTGTCCATAGCCTGGCCATAAGATAACGTTAAGCTTCTTCCAACATCCAAAAAGCCATAAACAAGGGATGTGCAATCCTACTGCTGATCTCTCTAATAAAAGCTCATGGTGCAAACATTAACATTTGCTTTAGCTGTGGAGGAGGGAGGTGGACCTTTCAGTGCTTATCTTAGAGGAAATCAATATCAATCAGCTAGCAGTATTGAGATGGTCCAGCCCAGCATGTCACGGTGTGGTCTGTGAGATTCTTTTGTTTTGTGACCTCTGAGCTTCTCAGCTTTTCTCGTTTCTTACTCCCTTGATTGTACTGTCCTTTTCTTAGAGATGACCTATACAAGTCTTTTACGGTATTTTCAGCTTTATTCTAAGACAGGACAACAGAGCACACAAAACAACTTACAGCACAGGAGAATAACATTTCTGGTACAAGTGTTTTTTTTTTTAATTAAAGAATAACAATGAAGCATCCAGTCCACCCAGGAGAACCAACCCCACACCATAATCCCCCCCTCCACTAAATCATTTGGACCAGTGTGCAATCCAAGGTCCATAAAGAGATGAATGACTGAGTTTGGGGTGGAGGAACTCGACTGGCATGTACGTCAACCCGAGCACCTTTGGGATGAATTAGAGTGGAGACTGCTAGCCAGGCCTTCTTGTCCAACATATGTGCTTCTGGGAGAATGGTCAAACATTCCTATAGACACCCTCCTAAACCTTGCAAATACTGCTGTGCAAAATGTAAGCACGTTGTTTCCCTGGAAGCCCAGGTTCTAAATCTAGGGAAGACTCTCTATACTAAAGATAAGTTTGGATCGTGCCAGCAGGGGTCACCAGCACAGAAGCAGGTGGAGATGAGGAGCAGAGTAGATGGGTGACAGTCAGGAAGGGTAGAGGGTGCCAGGGAGGTCGGTTTGGCACATCACGGATCTGGTGGACAGATTACTGGGAGGGGCTGGGGAAGACCCGGCTGTCATGGTGCACGTTGGCACCAATGACAGTCAGAAGAAGATGGAGTGTCCTAAGAAACAAGTTTAGGGACTTATGAGCTATATTGAGGAAAAGGACCTCCAATTCTCAGAAATACTACCGGTACCTCAAGCCACACCAGAAAGTTAGAGGGACATTAGGGAAGTAAACAAATGGCTGTGGGGCTTGTGTAGTAAGAAGGAATTTGGGTTCCTGGAGAACTGGGCTGACTTCTCAGTCGGTTACCAGCTCTTTAGCAGGGATGGGACTGCACCTAAATGGGGAAGGTGCAGATCTGCTAGGAGTGAAGATGGCCGACAAGTTAGAGGGGCTTTTAAACTAGGCAACGGGGGGAGGGTCCTAAGTTAGAGATAGTCAGTGTTGAACAAATTCCAGAGGGTAGTATTGGGGGAATTAGTGGTAGGTTGACTAAAGCACATAAACCCGAGGTAAGTACAGTAACAAGTCCTATTTGCAACCTCAGAACACCCAATAAGGAGTCAGTATGCAACCGGTCTAAACTACGTGGCATGTTTGCCAATGCCAGGAGTCTGGCGGACAAGATGGCAGAACTAGAGCTACTGTTGTACGAGGAGGATTTAGATTTTGTAGGAATTTCACAGACTTGGTTCAACAGCTCTCATGATTGGCTGACAACTCTTGAAGGGTATTCCCTATATCGCAGAGATAGAGAGGGTAAACAAGGGGAGGGGTATGCCTGTATATCAAAAATGATGTGTATGTGAGAGACGACATCACTAATGGAGCAAGGGAGGAGGTGAAATGCTTATGGGTAGAGCTACAAAGGGTGGAAACTAAGGGGAAAGTAATACTGGGAATATGCTATAGGCCCCCTAACCAGAGGGAGGAGGCAGAGACGGACCTCCCTAATTTGGATTAGCTGCAAGGATGGGAAGTGTCATTATAATGGGGGATTATAGACTGGGTGGAAGGAACTGCGCACTCATCTGAAACTCGGCTTTTCCTAAATATCTTGCAGGACAATTTCATGGGTCAGATAGTAGACGCACCAACTAGAAACAAAGCGTTACTAGACCTACTGATTACCAACAATACAGACCTGATCACGGATGTGGAAATACGGGGCAATTTAGGAAACAGCAATCACAGGTCAATTAATTTCAGTATAGATCAAACAAATAGGAAACATAAGAGGAATACAAAGACACTGAATTTCAAAAGCACCAACTTCCCTAAACTACGATCCTTGCTAGAAGATACTAAATGGGATAAAATCTTAGGAACAAAGAACACGGAGGAGAAATGGGTTCGCTTTAAGAGCATATTAAATAAGGGCATAGACCGTGCATCCGAATGGGAAATACATTTAACCACTTAATACCCGCCCACCGTGAAATGACGGCGGGTGGGATACTCAATTATCCTGACATCACGTCATATGACGTGATGTCAATTCAAGCCACTAGGTGGCGCGCGCGCACCCATCGGGTAACTAACAACACCGTGCGCGTGCCCGGCGGCCGCGATGGCCGCCGGGCACCCACGATTTTCGTGTAACTGAGCTGGGACGTGCAGCTCTGTGTGTAAACACAGAGCTGCACGTCCCTGTCAGGGAGAGAGGAGATCGGTTGTGTCCCTTGTACATAGGGACACAATCGGTCACCTCCCCCAGTCACCCCCCCTCCCCCCACAGTAAGAACACACCTTAGGATACACATTTAACCCCTTCCCCGCCCCCTAGTGGTTAACCCCTTCCCTGCCAGTCACATTTATACAGTAATCAATGCATATTTATAGCCTGTTCACTGTATAAATGTGAATGGTCCCAAAAATGTGTCAAAAGTGTCCGATGTGAGGGCTATAATGTCGCAATCCCGGAAAAAAAACGCAGATCGCCCCCACTCCTAGTAAAAAAAAAAAAAAAAAAATCATAATTATGTCCCCTATTTTGTAGGCAATATAACTTTTGCGCAAACCAGTCACTATACGGTTATTGCGATTTTTATTTTTCATTATTTTTTTACCAAAAATATGTAGAAGAATACGTATCGGCTTAAACTGAGATAAAAAAATTTTTTATTTTTTTTATGGGATATTTATTATAGCAAAAAGCAAAAAATTTTGTGTCTTTTTTCAAAATTGTCGCTCTTTTTTTATTTATAGCCTAAAGAATAAAAACCGCAGGGGCGATCAAATAGCACCAATAGAAAGCTCTATTTGTGGGAAAAAAAGGACGCCAATTTTGTTTGGGAACCACATCGCACGACCGCGCAATTGTCAGTTAAAGCGACGCAGTGCCGGAAGCTAAAATTTTGTCTGGGCAGGAAGGGGGTGTAGGTGCACAGTAGGCAAGTGGTTAAAAGAGCTAATAAACGTCCTGGGTGGCTTAACTCCAATGTAAAAATGCATATAGAAGCAAAGGAGAAAGCCTTCAAAAAACAACAAGGCTGAGGGATCATCATCAGCATTGCAACTTTACAAAGAATGCAACAAGATATGTAAGGGTGCAATCAGGGTGGCTAAGATAGAACACAAAAGGCACATAGCGGAGGAGAGTAAAATAAAATCCCAATACATTTTCTAAGAAGTACATAAATAATAAGAAAGGGAGGTCAGATCATATTGGTCCCATAAAGAATGATGTAGGGAATCTGGCTCCTAAGGATGAAGAGATGGCAAAGGTATTGAATTTATTCTTCACAAGGCAATGCAATAGGGGGGCTTCAGTAACCAAAACTGCAGTGTTTGTCCTCATGACCATGACACATCACAGGAAGCACCCTCATGGCTAACAGAATAGACTTGAAAACCTTAACATTAATTAGTCACCGGGACCAGATTGTTTGCACCCAAGGGTCCTTAAGGAACTCAGCCAAGTAATTGCCAGACCATTGTTCCTAATTTTTACGAACAGTCTACTAACTGGAATGGTACCAGCTGATTGGAGAAAAGCCAATGTAGCGCCAATATTTAAAAAAGGGCCAAGATACATCCTGGAGAATTACAGACAAGTTAGCCTAACATCAATAGTATGTAAGCTCTTGGAGGGGATGATAAGGGACTATATACAAGATTTCAGTAATTAGAACGGTATCATTAGCAGTACTCGGCATGGATTCATGAAGAATCGTTCTTGCCAAACCAGTCTATTAACCTTCTATGAGGAGGTGAGTTGCTAGATAAAGGAAGGCCTGTAAACTTGGTGTATCTGGATTTTGCAAAAGCATTTGACACAGTTCCTCAAACATTTACTGTACAAAATAAGGTCAGTTGGCATGGACCATAGGGTGAGTACATGGATTGAAAACTGGCTATAGGGGCGAGTTCAAAGGGTGGTGATAAATGTGGAGTACTCGGAATTGTCAGGGGTGAGTAGTGGTGTCCCCCAGGGTTCTGTCCTGGGACCAATCCTATTTAATTTATTCATAAACGACCTGGAGGATGGGGTAAATAGCTCAATCTCAGTATTTGCGGACAATACTAAGCTAAGCAGGGCAATAACTTCTCTGCAGGATGTGGAAACCTTGCAAAAAGATCTGAACAAATTATTGGGGTGGGTAACTACGTTGAAAATTAGGTTTAGTTTAGAAAAAATGTAAAATAATGCATTTGTGTGGCAAAAATATGAATGAAATCTACTCACTAAGGGGAGAACCTCTGGGGGAATCTAGTATGGAAAAGGACCTAAGGGTCCTAGTAGATGATAGCCTCAGCAATGGTGTCACGGAGACAATCAGGACCTTTCCATTGCTAGCAATGGAGTTGAGTGAGGGAAAGATGGCCCCCACTCGGCTCCATACCATTGGATGACGGAAGCCATGTCAAACGTCACCTCCACCTAATTGTCTTAAATTTTCTTTTATTTTTTATTGCATTTAAGTGTAAATGTGAGATCTGAGATATATTTGACCCGAGATCTCACATTAAAGTGGTCCTGTCATGTTTTTTTTCTATTATTATAATACAGGATTTATATAGCGCCAACAGTTTGCGCAGCACCTTACAACAGACAGACAGTACAGTTACAATTAGGGTTGTCCCGATACTAGTATCGGTATCGGGACCGATGACGAGTATTTGCGGGAGTACTTGTACTCCCGAAAATACCCCCGATACTAAAATAGAATACTCCCCCCGCCCCCCCCCCCCTATTGCAGCGATGTCCTGTCCTTCATATTTGTAGATATGCCGCCGCTGCTGCATACCGCCGTTAATCCCCCTTCATTATAGCGTAGCGTGCATTACAAGCTTTCATACTTGTAAATGCCCGCGCTGCCGTGTATTGACACTCCCCATCTTGGGATTGGATGGATCTGTTCAATCCCGAGCAAGGGGGAGTGTCTATGCACGAATCCGCATATAGACACTCCCCCTTGCGTGGAATAGGACGGATCCCTCCAATCCTGAGAAGGGGAGTGTCTATACATGGCGGCGCGGGCATTTACAAGTATTCAGAATGAAAGCTTGTAATGCGCGCTGCGCTATATGCAGGGAGATTAACTATCTACAGGTATGTGGGACATGACATGGCTGCAATATGGGGGACATGACATGGCTGCAATATGGGGGACATGACATGGTTGCAATATGGGGGACATGACATGGCTGCAATATGGGGGACATGACATGGCTGCAATATGGGGGACATGACATGGCTGCAATATGGGGGACATGACATGGTTGCAATATGGGGGACATGACATGGCTGCAATATGGGGGACATGACATGGCTGCAATATGGCGGACATGACATGGCTGCAATATGGGGGACATGACATGGCTGCAATATGGGGGACATGACATGGCTGCAATATGGGGGACATACATGGCTGCAATATGTGGGGGACATGACATGGCTGCAATATGGGGGGGACATGACATGGCTGCAATATGTGGGGGACATGACATGGCTGCAATATGTGGGGGACAGGACATGGCTGAAATATGGGGGACATGCATGGCTGCAATATGTGGGGGACATACATGGCTGCAATATGTGGGGGACATACATGGCTGCAATATGTGGGGGACATACATGGCTGCAATATGTGGGGGACATGACATGGCTGCAATATGTGGGGGACATGACATGGCTGCAATATGTGGGGGACATGACATGGCTGCAATATGTGGGGGACATGCATGGCTGCAATATGTGGGGGACAGGACATGGCTGCAATATGTGGGGGGACATGGCTGCATTTGGGGACACATTTAAAAAAGTATCGGTATTCGGTATCGGCGAATACATGAAAAAAAAGTATCGGTACTTGTACTCGGTCCTAAAAAAGAGGCAGCGGGACAACCCTAGTTACAATACAAATCAATACAAGAGGGATCAGAGGGCCCGGCTCGTTAGAGCTTACAATCTAGAAGGGAGGGTCGAGTGGAACAAAAGGTAATAACTGAGGGGGGTGAGCTGGTGGAGAAAATGAAAATACAGTTAGGTGTAGGTAGGGTAGACTTCTCGGAATGTTTACATTCTGGATGTTTACATTCCTTTATTCCTAATAGGAATAAAAATTACACTTTTTTTTTATTTCTAAAAGCACAGTGTAAAAATAAAAAGTAAAATAGATAAGAAAAAAAAAAATGTATGTGCCCCATCCCGCCAAGTGCGCGCACGGAAGGCGAGCATATACGTAAGTCACGCCTACATATGGAAGGAGGAGGAGAGAGAACACAGCCCACACTGCTTTCCGGCTCTCTCCTCGCCGCTCCCATCACTAGGCTGACAGGAGTAGTGATGTTGCTCTCACTACTGCTGTCAGCCTTGTAAGGCCCCTTTCACATGGGCTTTCTGATCAGGTCCACCTGTCAGGCCGCGTACACACGGCAGGGAATCTCGACGGGCAGAACACATCGTTCCGCCCGTCGAGGTTCCCTGCCGGCCGTCGAAATCGGCGACCCGCCCGTCGGGAATGGCAACCAGCCATTCTTCCAGGCGGGCCGTCGAGGAAATAGAGAGCGTGCTCTCTATTTCTGCTCGACGGGCTTCCCGACGGGAAGCTCGCCGAGACCGTACACACGGCCGAGGTCCTCGCTGGAATGTGCATTCCAGCGAGGTTCTCGCTGGTTTTCAGCGAGAACCTCGGCCGTGTGTACGGCGGCTCAGTTTTTCAGGCGGATCCTCCATGGAGGGTCCGATCAGGTCAGCCTGAAAAACTGACAGGTGAACCTAATCAGAAAGCCTGTGTGAAAGGGGCCTTACAAGGCTAGCAGGAGTAGTGAGGGCAACATCACTACTCCTGTCAGCCTAGCGCTGGGAGCGGCAAAAAGAGAAGCAGAGAGCAGGAAAGCGGTGCAGGCTGTGTTCTCCCTCTCCTCCTTCTTGAAGATGGCAGCGGTAATCACAGACATACTCTGCACTGGCAGGAGGGGAGTGAGAGCACAGCCCACAGCCGAGCGAAGAATTGTCTAGGAGAGTGTCAGAAGTAGAGAAGTGAGCAGGAAGGAGGCAGGGCTGTGCTCTCTCTCCCACCAGCTCCTCCCGTCTGTCAGTGCAGTGCTTCGGTAACCTGTAAACACACCTCCTGGCTTCTGCCTGCAGGTGCCCTGACAGCTCGGGACCGTTTCTTCTGTTATCTTACACCCCCGGCCATCTCCTGCCCACACTGGGGGGTGCAGTTTGGCATCTTGGCTCTGGGCACGGAATGACCTTGTCCCGGCATTGGGGGTAATATTAATAACATGTATATGCAATGAAAACCTGGACAACACTCCTGACTCGCTACAAGTACAGGATTGTGTGGAGGGCATCGGCTTTGCTATTATTTCTGGATGAGTTTTAGCAGGGCCGATCCTAGGGTCACAGGCGCCTGGGTGCAGAAATATTTCTGGCACCCCCACATGGGCGTGGTCATTTTACTAACTCCTCCCCTTTACACATGTTTCTATTGCAATGACTCAGCCACAGAGATGCTCCCCCACAAAGTCTTCATTACCACGGGATCCTTACATGATCTCTCAACAATAAACAAAATACAGGAAGAGAAGCAGAGTACTTTATTGGGAACCTGGAGGGGGGCCTCTGTGATGGACACAGAGAGGGCTTCTGTTAGAGGTTATGTTAGAAAGTGCCCCAGACATACTATAGACATAGTACAGGAGATGGTCAGAGACTGCAGACACAGTACAGGAGATGGTCAGAGACACAACAGTTCTGGACGGACATACACCTATGCTCAGAACACTGGTTCTGGACGGACATAAACAAGGAGAGAAGGAGGGAGGGGAGAACTCTGCCACTTCGGCACCCCCACCTCTGCAGGCGCCCGGGTGCAAAGCACCTTGTGCATCCTGCCTAGGATCGGCCCTAAGTGTTAGGATACATTTTCATTTTAACTGCTCCTAACTGTCATATGTTATAGGTATCGGGGTTGCCTTTACTCCTACCAGCTCCCTTGTGACTTGCGCCTCTGTTTTTCCAGATCACGTGAATGGCCACTGTACGAGTCCAACTTCGCAGACCTGCAGTTCAGGCAAACGCATCTCCAGCGCTGATGCAGCGAAGTCCAACAGGAGGGGTCCCGGAAGACCACCTTTCCGGAAAGCCCAGTCTGCAGCATGCATGGAGATAACGCTCCCCGTCACCAATGAAGGTAAGGACATGCATGATGGTGACCCTCTGTACAGAGGTGACCCGTGAAACTCTGATATCTCTTGTGGATGCCAAGGATTTAACTCTGTATATACAAGCACCCTTTGTGTAATAGCCAGACAAGTTCTTTGTAACTTTGGATCCCGTGCCTAGATATTCTTACTCACAATGGTATCACTGTGTTATAAAGGACAACTGTATGTTTGTACAGGTTGAAGGCATGCCTTCCTCCTCCAGAGTGCAGCCTATCTGGTCCAAAACTTACCTCTGCCCCATTACAGTGATCACCAATATATAGCCATACTAAAAACCACACAGCCTTGCTTTTGTAAGTGTTCCCACTGGGTCCTCTTTATCAAAGCCATGTGTCATGGCTGGCTTCTGCTACTTAGTGGCAGCTCTTTTCTTTCAGTGTTTAGAGCTGCTCAGCTGTTGGTTAAAGCGGTATTCCACCCACAAATGGAACTTCCGCTTTTTAAGTTCTTCCCCCTCTCAGATGTCACATTTGGCACCTTTCGGGGGGGGGGATACCTGTCTAATACAGGTATTTTCTCCCACTTCCCGCAATCTATTCCGCGGCGATCTACGCCATGTCCGGACCCTCCTCAGTTCCCCCCAATGTCTTCTGGAAGACACACAGATCCCAGAAGACAGCAGGGACAATTGAGAATGTGCAGCACGACTCGTGAGGTGCGCAGTAGGGAACCAGGCTGTGGAGCCATAAGGCTTCACTTCCTGATTCCCTTACCGAAGATGCCGGCGCCTGCCCCCAGGAGCCGAGGGGCAGATCGGCTTTTTGGTGAAGACATCGCAGGCGCCCTGTATAGGTAAGTGCCCTAATATTAAAAGTCAGCAGCTGCAGTATTTGTAGCTGCTGAATTTAAAAAAAATTGTCGGAACTCCGCTTTAATTACGAACCACTCGTTTCCACAGTGACTCACCTGGTTACCATTAACCTGCCTCATTAGTCCAGCCTACATCCAGCCCCTTTTGGCTATTTAAGCCGCTTAGCTCATTTTCTCCTCTCCCTTGCGTGGTCAACATCTCCAGTGTGTTTCTGCTCTGTTCCTGTGTGACTTGGTCTGGCTAACTTTTCTTTCATTATGTGTTCCTAATTTTGCTCCTCACTTCGCTGACTCCTGGCTCGTTTGATTACCCGCTTTGGCTTCCAAAACCCTGGCTTCTGTTTTTGACTACGTTCCTGAACTGTGTTATGTTTGCTATTTCAGGTGTGATTTTTACTGCACTTTCTGTCTCCACCCGATTTATGGTTCCTGACATTTCACAAGGGCGGGCCATGAATTGAGAAAATGCTGTTAAAAGGTCAACCAGCTAAAGTCATACCCAGGAACACAAGCAGGAACTCACTGGAGATTGTTGACCACGCAAGGGCAAGGAGGAAATAAGCAAAGCTGCTCTGCTGTGTTCCTGTGTATGACTTGGCCTGGCATGACTTTTCTTTCGTTACCTGTTCCTGATTTTGCTCCTCACTTCGCTGACTCCTGGCTCGTTTGATTACCCGCTTTGTCTTCCAAAACCCTGGCTTCTGTTTTTGACTACGTTCCTGAACTGTGTTATGTTTGCTATTTCAGGTGTGATTTTTACTGCACTTTCTGTCTCCACCTGATTTATGGTTCCTGACATTTCACAAGGGCGGGCCATGAATTGAGAAAATGCTGTTAAAAGGTCAACCAGCTAAAGTCATACCCAGGAACACAAGCAGGAACTCACTGGAGATTGTTGACCACGCAAGGGCAAGGAGGAAATAAGCAAAGCTGCTCTGCTGTGTTCCTGTGTATGACTTGGCCTGGCATGACTTTTCTTCCGTTACCCGTTCCTGATTTTGCTCCTCACTTTGCTGACTCCTGGCTCGTCTGATTACCTGCTTTGGCTTCCAAAACCCTGGCTTCTGTTTTTGACTATGTTCCTGAACTGTGTTATGTTTGCTATTTCAGGTGTGATTTTTACTGCACTTTCTATCTCCGCCTGATTTATGGTTCCTGACATTACGCAAGGGCCATGAATTTAGAAAATGCAGTTAAAAGGTCAACCGGCTAAAGTCATACACAGGAACACAAGCAGAGATCGTTGACCACGCAAGGGCAAGGAGGAAATAAGTTAAGCTGCTTAAATGGCCAAAAGGGGCCTGGCTGTAGGCTGGACTAATGAAGCAGGTTGTCATGAACAGGTGTGACCAGAATCGTGTGAACTGCGTCAGAGGACACCAGAACGTATATAAGTGAATAATAACATTTATTCAAAGATAAGCAATGTATATATATATATATATATATATATATACATATATAAACACCCTCAATATATAACCGTGAACAACCAACCAATCAGTGACCCACAAACAACAAATAACTATATACAATAGAAGGAAATACCGCAATCTTAAACGTAGCCAGGCGAGGGTCATCAACAGGAGATCAGCAGATGGGGTAGGGAACGGGACAAGAGAGGGAGAGGATGGATGGGATCAGACTGCAGGGCAGAGATGCAAGGTAACAGGTGGCACAGGATAGGGAGACAGGATCAGGTACACAGGTAACAGGTTCAGGTTCATCGTACAGGAACAGCTTCAGGTCTACAGGCAGCAGGTATGGATGAGGGCACAAGGACGATACCAAGGCAACTTGTGTGTGAGTTGCCGGGTATTTATACACATCTCCTGCAATTAGGCTCAGGTGACGCCTGACCGCAGGAGATAATGTCAGCTCCACACTGCCAGAAAACACCCACTGGTGGACACCGGTACTGCGGTCCATTGATCTAACGGTGCCACCAGCAGGTGAAATCCTTTATCACAGATCCTGGCTGTTAATAGAAGACTCCCGCTGGTGGACTCCGGCAATCCAGAGAGCCAGCAGTGAACCCTTTCCTGATACAGGTAATGGTAACCGGGTGAGTCACTGTGGAAACGAGTTGCTGGTAATTAACCTACAGCTGAGCAGCTCAGAGCACTGAAATAATAGAGACAACCATAGGTAGCAGAAGCCAGCCATGACACCATGGCCCCATTCATTTATACAGGGGCAGGCTGCCATAAGTAAATCCCCTTAACAAGGATTGAATGGGGCCGTGGCACATGAGGAGGATTGGGTGGGGATGCTTTTGGAGGAAACGCTGTGTGGTTTCGGACACCCAGTGAAGATCGCTCGAACAGAGCAGCGGTAAGTATTCGACTGGGTGGGCTGCAGTCAAGAGGTTGGGTTTTGCCTTAAGGCTTCGTTCACACTGGATGCCGATGCGTCTCCCGGGAAGGGGTCCTGTGCGTCCTGGTTCACCGTTTCAGGTCCAATTTCAGACCAAATTCTGGGCTGAATTCACACCTGAAACGGACCAAAAGACGCACAGGGCTTCTGAGCCGCATCGGAGATATGTGAACCGGCCCGAGCCATTCACGTTCTCCTGCTATTGCGAATTTGATGCGGGGATCCCACATCCAATTCGCAATAGTGTGAACCCGGGCCTTAAGGATAACTTCTATCAAAGTTACAGTTGTCCTTTAAAGTAGGAGGCATGATTGTATGTCACCAAAATAGTACTCTGTGTATGGACACCTGTTGGTGGCATGACCCTGTGTCACTTCCTGATCGGATAGATGTCAATGGCATGACCTCGTGTCACACTGATAGCACTTTGTGTTTTTGGATACATGTAGATGGCATGATCCCGTGAACCTGTAGTAGCACTTTGTGTTTTCGGGTACATGTAGATGGCATGACTTGTAGTATTAGCACCTTTATGTTTAGATACATATAGATAGTCTGACCTCTTGTCAGTTGTGTTGTCTATAGGCTGTGGTTTAGTTTGCAGATGTAGCCCCCCCCCTGCTGTTAGGGGACACATTCTGAACCTGGGTGTTTGATGATAACAGAAGCTGAATGTCATACTGTCAGCTGCTATAAAAAAAAAAACTCAGAGTATACGGCACAAACACAGTATCCCTATAAAGTCCTATAGCATGGTGCTAAATTAAATTAAAAAAAAGTCTATGCTAATAAAATAAGTTCATAATAAAAGTTTGAGCACAAAAACAGCTCCACGGAGAGAGACGGGGACAATTCTCTGAAATGACAATCGAGGGACAGAGGTGGGGGCGCCAGTAAGTGCAGCATTAAAAACAGTATTTAACCACTTAAGACCCAGACCATTATGCAGGTTAAAGGGGTAGTTCCCCCCAAAAACCTTTTTTTTTAACATTGATTGAGGCTCGTTTTGTCAAGGGGAATCGGGTGTTTTTTTTTTTAGAATCGAAGCAGTACTTACCGTTTTAGAGATGCATCGTCTCCGTCGCTTCCGGGTATGGTCTTCGGGTCTGGGCGTTCCTATTTGATTGACAGGCTTCCGACGGTCGCATACATCGCGTCACGAGTAGCCGAAAGTAGCCGAACGACGGTGCGCAGGCGCAGTATAGAGCCGCGCGGCGCTCGGCTTCTTTCGGCTACTCGTGACGCGATGTATGCGACCGTCGGAAGCCTGTCAATCAAATAGGAACGCCCAGACCCGAAGACCATACCCGGAAGCGACGGAGACGATGCATCTGTAAAACGGTAAGTACTGCTTCGATTCTAAAAAAAAAAACACCCGATTCCCCTTGACAAAACGAGCCTCAATCAATGTTAAAAAAAGGTTTTTGGGGGAACTACCCCTTTAAGGACCTTGCCCCTTTTTGCGATTCGGCACTGCGTCGTTTTAACTGACAATTGCGCGGTCGTGCGACATGGCTCCCAAAAAAAATTAGCGTCCTTTTTTCCCCACAAATAGAGATTTCTTTTGGTGGTATTTGATCACCTCTGCATTTTTTGCGCTATAAACAAAAATAGAGCGACAATTTAACCACTACCCGACGGCCGTACGACTTTGTACGGCCGCAGGGTGGTTCTAATTCTCTGACTGGCTGTGTTTTTACGGCCTGCGCTGGGGGAGCGCGGGCGCCGCCGTCAGCGGCACGCGCGTGCCCGACGCATCGCTGACATGCCGATGCGCGTGCCTGGCGGCCGTGATGGCCGCCAGGCACTCGGGATCGGTGGCTACAGGGACAAGACGTGGATCTGTGTGTGTAAACACAGAGATCCATGTCCTGTCAGGGGAGAGAGGAGACCGATCTGTGTCCCTTGTACATAGGGACACAATCTGTCACCTCCCCCAGTCACCCCCCCCTCCCCCCCACAGTTAGAACACAATGCAGGGTACACATTTAACCCCTTCCACACCCCCTAGTGTTAACCCCTTCAATGCCAGTCACATTTATACAGTAATTAGTGCATATTTATAGCACTGATCGCTGTATAAATGTGAATGGCGCCAAAAATTGGTCAAAAGTGTCTGATGTCTCCGCCATAATGTCGCAGTCACGGAAAAAATGCTGATCGCCGCCATTAGTAGTAAAAATAAATAAAAAAAATAAATAATAATAATTCTGTCGCCTATTTTGTAAGCGCAATAACTTTTGCGCAAACCAGACGCTTATTGCGATATTTTTTTTTTTTTTTACTAAAAATATGTAGAAGAATACGTATCGCCTAGACTGAGAAAATTTTTATTTATTTTTTTAAATTTGGCCTATTTATTACAGCAACAAGTTTTTCAAAATGGTCGCTCTATTTTTGTTTATAGCGCAAAACATAAAAACCGCAGAGGCGATCAAATACCACCAAAAGAAAGCTCTATTTGTGGGGAAAAAAGAACGTCAATTTTGTTTGGGAGCCACGTCGCACGACCGCGCAATTGTCAGTTAAAGTGACTCAGTGCCACAAGCTGAAATTTCACCTGGTCAGGAAGGGGTATATGTGCCCAGTAAGGAAGTGGTTAAAAAAAAAAATGTTTTACTTTTTGCTATAATAAATATCCCCCCAAAAAAGATATAAAATGTTTTTTTTCCCCTCAGTTTAGGCCGATACGTATTCTTCTACTCTATTTTTGGTAAAAAAAAATAAAATAAACCGCAATAAGCTTTTTTTGATTGGTTTGCGCAAAATTTATAGAGTTTACAAAATAGGGGATAGTTTTATGACATTTTTATTAATAATTTTTTTTTACTACTAATGGCGGTGATTAGCGATTTTTTTCGTGACTGCGACACTTCGGACAATTTTGACACATTTTTGGGACCATTGTCATTTTCACAGCCAAAAGTGCTATAAAAAGGCACTAATTACTGTGAAAAATGACAATTTCAGTTTAAGAGTTAACCACTAGGGGGCGCTGTAGGGGTTAAGTGTGACCTCATATGTGTTTCTAACTGTAGGGGGGCGGGGCTGGGCGTGTGACATCACTGATAGTCTTTCCCTATATCAGGGAACAGACGATCGCTGACATAATGAAGAATGGGGAAGGTGTGTTTACACACACCTCTCCCCGTTCTTCAGCACCTGTGACCGATCGCGGGACACCGGGGGCGGTCGGGTCCCGCTGTCGCGGTCATGGAGCTTCGGACCGGGTTGTAAACGCACCGGCGGCGGCGCGATCGCGACCCCATGGCTGGGCTCTTAAAGAGGACGTACAGGAACGTGCTTGTGCCCAGCCGCGCCCTTCTGCTGACGTATATCGGCATGAAGGGGTCCTTAAGTGGTTAATCGGCAGCTAAATGTGCACTCGCATCAATCCACAAGAAGGAACTCTTGTAATCTAATGGCAGCCGCATCAATATGTGATTCATCCCTCAGTGGTCCGGGATGTCAGCAGCAGTACCGCATTGGTGGAATGAGCCAAAGGTTTGACAAAGGAGGTGATTGGTGCTCCGAAACGTGTTACCTAGGCAACGGATAGTCCTGGGTGTGACGTTCAGAGATAAAATGATAATTCTTCCGCTCTGCAAGACTCTGGTCCGGCCGCACCTGGAGTATGCCGCCCAGTTCTGGGCACCAGTCCTCAGGAAGAATGTGCTGGAAATGGAGAGAGTACAAAGAAGGGCAACAAAGCTAATAAAGGGTCTGGAGAATATTAGTTATGAGGAGAAGTTTGCGAGCTCTGAACTTATTCTCTCTAGAGAAGAGACGCTTGAGAGGGGATACGATTTCAAGTTACAAATACCGTACTGGTGACCCCACAATGGGGATAAAACATTTTTACGGAAGGGAGTTTAACAAGACACGTGACCACTCATTTTAAGAAAATACGTTTAACCTTAACTGGTTAAGACCCGGACCATTATGCAGGTTAAGGACCTTGCCCCTTTTTGCGATTCGGCACTGCGTCGCTTTAACTGACAATTGCGCGGCCGTGCGACGTGGCTCCCAAACCAAATTGGCGTCCTTTTTTCCCCCACAAATAGAGCTTTCTTTTGGTGGTTTTCGATCAGCGCGCGCTTGCGACCCACGTCTGGGCTCTTAAAGAGGACGTATATATACGTCCATGTGCCCAGCCGTGCCATTCGGTTGACGTGTATAGTCGCGCGGCGGTCTTTATGTGGTTAAACTACGTAGAGGGTTCTTTACTGTAAGAGCGGCAAAGATGTGGAATTCCCTTCCACAGGCGGTGGTCACAGGCGGGGTGCAAGAAACTATTAGATACGCACCTGAACGACCACAACATACAGAGAAATACAATGTAATACTGACATATCATCACACACATAGGTTGGACTTTTTTCAACCTCACCTACTATGTAACTTCCTCTTCTGCGCTCCACCGTGGTTCCACCACAGCTGACGAGTGGCACTCTGGCTCATCCATCAATGTGTTTCTGCTACTGCTGCCGGCATCCCGGATCACGCTCATGGGTGCGGGGGGCACTTTGGCCTTTTCAACTTGGGTTCTAAAGGACCTTATACGTTCTCCAGGTTCTGAACTGTCTGTAGTTCTCTTAACTTGTCTCCCACCATCTCTTGTGGAACTACAAGACCCAACATCTTGCTGGATGGATAGGCTGGAATTTGTAGTTTCCACAACAGCTGGGAAACCTTTTAAGCGTGTCCAAACCCAGGAACAAAAATGGAATATATTTCAGCTTATTAGTCCTTAGGTGTGGTAGCTGCATTATTTTTTTTTAAGGCTAAGTACATTTTAGTATTCAGTCATTTTCATTGGTAAATTTCAGGTAATGCATATCAGACAAATACTAATGTCTAATGGAATGATTATCCGTCAATGGTGATGGGCTCGAGCCCACCAGGAAGCCGTCACTGCACGCCGCCAATCATAGGCAGCGAGGCAAAGGCCTATTCTCAGGCCTCTTTCTGCTTTGAATGTTATCATTGGTTGATCTTGATGGCTAGCGATGGACTCGGACGTGTTTGGATCGAACCCGGCAAGAATTTCCACATTCATCGTGAAGCTTCTAAAATTGGGCGGCCCAGTAGGGCCTCTTGTGGATCCTAGTTAAGGTTTATGCCCGTTAGCGAGTAGAGAAAATGATATACCCTTATCTAGAATCTACAGGCTTTTGGGCACTCCCACCAAATATGGAGGAATGAACCATCTTGGAAGCAGCCTCTAAAGCAACATGAAGAGGCTCCCGGGATGTAGGTCAGTCTTGTTGGGAACATATTCTCAGGCTCAATATAACCAGTCTAGGAGTGCAGTTGAGGAAGAAGAAAGGGAAAGGAAAAAGGGTATAGTACAGGGTAAGTAGAGCATTTGGTGCGATGATGAAACTCTAAGCTTGGACTCCAAAAGCGCCTTTAGACTCTACAAGTGCCCTATCAGGTAGTCAGTCCAAAGTTCCCAGATTTTTTCAAACTGTGGAATTTTATCATTGAAGATGGCGGAGAGTTTCTTGTTGATGATGATTATCCAGGATACCTTGGCCTTAATCAGGTCGAACACTATCACCGGAAACCTCCACGACAACTGGGCCACCAAAAAATACAAAATAGGGGATATATTTCCACGTGCATCATGAAGCTTCTAAAATTGGGTGGCTCAGTAGGGCCTCTTGTGGATCCTCTTTAAGGTTCATGCACGTTAGCAAGTAGAGAAAATGATATACCCTTATCTAGTATCTACGACTTTTGGGAACTCCCACCAAATATGGAGGAATGAACCATCTTGAATGCAGCATCTAAAGCAACGTGGAGAGGCTCCCGGGATGTAGGAGGTCAGTTTTGTTGGGACCAAATACCACCCTCCCCCCTTTAAATAGAAGAATTCCCAGGCTCAATATAACCACTCAAGGAGCGCAGTTAAGAAAGAAGAAGAGGAAAAAGGGTATAGTACAGGGTAAGTAAGGCGTTTGGTCCGATGATGAAACTCTAGGCTTTGACTCCAAAAGCGCCTTTAGACTCTACAAGTGCCCTATCACGTAGTTAGTCCAAAGTTCCCAGATCTTTTCAAACTGTGGAATTTTATCATTGAGGATGGCGGAGAGTTTCTCGTTGATCATTATCCAGGATAGCTTGGCCTTAATCAGGTTTAACCGTATCACGGGGAACCTCCACGACACCTGGGCCACCAAAAATACAAAAGTAGATCAATTTCCACGTGCATCGTGAAGCTTCTAAAATTGGGCGGCCCAGTAGCGCCTCTTGTGGATTATTTTTAAGGTTTATGCCCGTTAGCAAGTAGAAAAAATGATATACCCTTATATGGAATCTACGGCTTTTGGGCACTCCCACCAAATATGGAGGAATGAACCATAATAGAAGAATTCCCACGCTCAATATAACCAGTCTAGGAGCACAGTTAAGGAAGAAAAAAAGGACAGGAAAAAGGGTATAGTACAGGGCAAGTAGGGTGTTTGGTGCTGTGATTAAACTCTAAGCTTGGACTCCAAAAGCGCCTTTAGACTCTACAAGTGCCCTATCAGGTAGAATCCAAGGATCCCAGATCTTTTTGAACTGTGGAATGTTATCATCAAGGTTGGCTGAGAGCTTCTCGTTGATCATAAAACAGGAAAGCTCGGCCTTAATCAGGTTGATTAATCGGGGAACCTCCACGACACGTGCACTGTGAAGCTTCTAAGATTGGGGCAGCCCAGTAGAGCATCTTGTGGACTTTTTTTAAGGTTTATGCCCGTTAACGAGTAGAGAAAATGATATACCCTTATGCAGAATCTACGGGCTTTTGGGCACTGCCACCAAAAAGGAGGAACAAACCATTTTGGAAGCAGCCTCTAAAGCAACGTGGAGAGGCTCCCGGGATGTAGGAGGTCAGTCTTGTTGGGACCATATACCACCCCCCCCCCCCCAAATAGAAGAATTCCCAGGCTCAATATAACCAGTCTAGGAGTGCAGTTAAGGAAGAAGAAAAGGAAAGGAAAAAGGGTACAGTACAGGGCAAGTAGGGTGTTTGGTGCGATGATGAAACACTAAGCTTGGACTCAAGAAGAGTCTTTAGACTCTACAAGTGCCCTATCAGGTAGTTAGTCCAAGGTTCCAAGATCTTTTCGAACTGTTGAATGTTATCATTGAGGATGGCGGAGAGTTTCTCGTAGACATGCGCACACTGAAATATTTAGTTTCGTAATTTCGTTTTCGTCCGAAAAATAAATTTATTTAGTTACTCCCGTAATTCGTTTTTAATTATTTTGTTTTTCGTTAAAAAAAATGCATTCGTCCGAAAATCCAAATTAAGTTTGAATCTGTCATTGAAGGCTTATGGTGTCTGTCGAATGTTCTAAGAAAAAAAAAAAAAAAAGATTTGACAGAATCTTTAAAAAAAAAATTGACTCTTCGTGTCTCTCTATGTCGAATCTTCATGTCTCTCTATGTTGAATCTTCATGTCTCTCTATGTCGAATCTTCATGTCTCTCTATGTTGAATCTTCATGTCTCTCTATGTCGAATCTTCATGTCTCTCTATGTCGAATCTTCATGTCTCTCTATGTCGAATCTTCATGTCTCTCTATGTCGAATCTTCATGTCTCTCTATGTCGAATCTTCATGTCTCTCTATGTCGAATCTTCATGTCTTTCTATGTCGAATCTGTCATTGAAGGCTTATGGTGTCTGTCGAATGTTCTAAAAAAAAAAAAAAGATTTGACAGAATCTTAAAAAAAAAAAAAAAAATTGACTCTTTATGTCTCTCAATGTCGAACCTTCATGTCTCTCAATGTCGAACCTTCATGTCTCTCAATGTCGAACCTTCATGTCTCTCTATGTCGAATCTTTTCTCTCTATGTCGAATCTTTTCTCTCTATGTCGAATCTTTTCTCTCTATGTCGAATCTTTTCTCTTTATGTAGAATAATATTGGACTAATATATTAAGGTTAGGCACATTCGACCGCAACGAAAATAAAGCATTTGTTTATGTCGGATCTTGCGGTTTTCGTTTTCTGTGCTTTCGTTATCGTTTGGTAAAACAATAACAAAAATACCTGAAATTCGGACGAAAATGCATTTGGACGAAAACGAATGCACATGTCTAGTTTCTCGCTAATCATTATCAAGGATAGCTTGGCCTTAATCAGGTCGAACACTATCACCGGAAACCTCCACGACACCTGGGCCACCAAAAATACAAAAGGAGATCAATTTTCACATGCATCTTGAAGCTTCTAAAATTGGGCAGCCCAGTAGGGTGGGTCGCCCAATTTTAGAAGCTTCACGATGCACGTGGAAATTTATCTCCTTTTGTATTTTATATTTTTGGTGGCCCAGGTGTCGTGGAGGTTCCCCGTGATACGGTTCGACCTGATTAAGGCCAAGCTATCCTGGATAATGATCAACGAGAAGCTCTCAGCCATTCCCAATGATAAAATTCCACAGTTCGAAAAGATCTGGGAGCCTTGGACTAACTTACCTGATAGGCCACTTGTAGAGTCTAAAGACTCTTCTGGAGTCCAAGCTTAGTGTTTCATCATCGCACCAAACACCCTACTTGCCCTGTACTGTACACTTTTTCCTATCCTTTTCTTCTTCCTTAACTGCACTCTAGACTGGTCTACCATGCCATCCAGCATACTAGCGTCAGCTACAGTATGCCTTTATTTTAATGGCATGGTACATAGTTGTTTTTTAGGGTGAACCTCCGCTTTAAGGGGGTGGTATATGGTCCCAACAAGACTGACCTCCTACATCCCGGGAGCCTCGCCACGTTGCTTTAGAGGCTGCTTCCAAGATGGTTCGTTCCTTCATATTTGGTTGGAGTTCCTAAACACCCGTAGTCCCTCTTTTTAAGGTTTATGCCCATTAGCGAGTAGAGAAAATGATATACCCTTATCCAGAATCTACGGGCTTTTGGGCACTCCCACCAAATATACAAACCATCTTGGAAGCAGCCTCTAAAGCAACGTGGAGAGGCTCCCAGGATGTAGGAGGTCAGTCTTGTTGGGACCATATAGCAAAGGAACTGTGTCACTGGCAGGACCACCAGGTGAAAATAAAGGACATAGAGTTTTAAAAATAAAGCTAATGCAGCCACCATATGTAAGGACTGGTAAACTGCAATATATTAAATTTTGTTTTTGTTTTTTACACATTCGGTAATCTTACTTCTGTTCTAGAGGCATAAGTCACGTCTTTGTTCAGCAGGTCTCTACTAGTAGTAGCATGTCGTTGTAGTTGTGTCCTGTTTGGTAGTGTTTTTGTCTATTAATTCATTCCTTCTGTGTTTCTTCTGTTAGTTCATATGTAGTATTTCAGCCCTGTTACTTGTCAGTGTTTTTGTCTGGGTATGATCTGGTCCGGCAGTGGTAGAGAAGAGATGAAATGCTTTGTATGTCTTATGATCAATGATACAGTATTTGGGTGTTAGTAGGAGAGGAGAGGATATGTGGGGGAGTTGTAGTATAGTCTGTTCTTTGATCTCGGGGTGATGGTTGCATGTTGTCCACTTAAAAAACCCTCGTACTTAATTTTACATCATTCAACAGAAAAGCCTGCCCATCATCCTAAGCTATTTATTTAATTATAATTGGATAGATTAGTATTATTATTGTGATCACATTTCAAGTACAATAAAATAGAACCGGCTTACATCAGGTTTTCCCATCAGAGTGCCCCCTTACATAAAATGTCTTCATCAGAGTGATCCCTTACATAAGGTGTCCCCACCAGAGTACCCCCTTAGATCAGCTGCCCCCATCGGAGTACCCGCATACATCAGGTGTCCCCATCAGAGTACTCCTAAAAATAAGTTGCCTCATTACAGTGCCCCCTTACATTAGGAATCCCCATTAGAGTGTCCCTTTACATAAGGTGTCTCCATCAGAGGGTCTCCATACATAAGATGTCCCAACCGGACTACCTCTTAGATCAGTTGCCCCCATCAGAGTACCCCTTTGCATCAGGTGTCCCCATCAACGTGCCCCCTTACATCAGGTGTCCCCATCAACGTGCCCCCTTACATCAGGTGTCCCCATCAACGTGCCCCCTTACATCAGGTGTCCCCATCAACGTGCCCCCTTACATCAGGTGTCCCCATCATCGTGCCCCCTTACATCAGGTGTCCCCATCAACGTGCCCCCTTACATCAGGTGTCCCCATCAACGTGCCCCTTTACATCTGGTGTCCCCATCAACGTGCCCCCTTACATCTGGTGTCCCCATCAACGTGCCCCCTTACATCAGGTGTCCCCATCAACGTGCCCCCTTACATCAGGTGTCCCCATCAACGTGCCCCCTTACATCAGGTGTCCCCATCAACGTGCCCCCTTACATCAGGTGTCCCCATCAACGTGCCCCCTTACATCAGGTGTCCCCATCAACGTGCCCCCTTACATCAGGTGTCCTCATCAGAGTGCCCCCTTACACGCGTGTCCCCATAATAGTAAAATCAGTTGTCCCCACTGGAGTACCCCCTTAGATCAGTTTCCCCCTTCAAACTACTCCATTATATTATTATATTAAGTGTCCCCATCAGATTGCCCCCTTACATCAGGTGTCCTCATCAGAGTGTCCCCGTCAGAGTGCCCCCTTACATCAGGAGTCCCCATCAGAGTGCCCCCTTACATCAGGAGTCCCCATCAGAGTGACCCCTTACATCAGGTGTCATCATCAGAGTGCCCCTTACATACATACGGTGTTCCTATCAGGGTAACCTCTTACATAAGAAGTCTCCATCAGAGTGCCCCCAAACATCAGGTACCCCCATAAGAGTGGCCACATGCATCAGGTACCCCCATACATGACGTTCCTCCATCAGTGTACCCCCATACATCAGATTCCTCCATACATCAGAGTGCCCCCATACATCAGATTCCCCCAACGGAGTGCCTCCATACATCAGATTCCCCCAACAGAGTTCCCACATGCATCAGGTACCCCCATACATGATGTTCCTCCATCAGTGTACCACCATACATCGATAAGAGTGCCCACATGCATCAGGTACCCCCATACATGACACTCCTCTGAGTGTACCCCATACATCAAATTCCTCCATACACCAGAGTGCCCACATACATCAGACTCCCCATCAGAGTGCCCACATACATCAGACTCCCCATCAGAGTGCCCACATACATCAGACTCCCCCATCAGAGTGCCCCATACATCAGATTCCCCCATCAGAGTGCCCCCATACATCAGATTCCCCCATCAGAGTGCCCCCATACATCAGATTCCCCCATCAGAGTGCCCCCATACATCAGATTCCCCCATCAGAGTGCCCCCATACATCAGATTCCCCCATCAGAGTGCCCCATACATCAGATTCCCCCATCAGAGTGCCCCATACATCAGATTCCTCCATACATCAGACTCCCCCATCAGAGTGCCCCCATACATCAGACTCCCCATCATAGTGTCCACATTCATCAGATTCCCCCATCAGAGTGCCCCATACATCAGATTCCCCCATCAGAGTGCCCACATTCATCAGATTCCCCCATCAGAGTGCCCACATTCATCAGATTCCCCCATCAGAGTGCCCACATTCATCCGATTCCCCCATCAGAGTGCCCACATTCATCAGATTCCCCCATCAGAGTGCCCACATTCATCAGATTCCCCCATCAGAGTGCCCCCATACATCAGATTCCCCCATCAGAGTGCCCCATACATCAGATTCCCCCATCAGAGTGCCCCATACATCAGACTCCCCATCATAGTGTCCACATTCATCAGATTCCCCCATCAGAGTGCCCCATACATCAGATTCCTCCATCAGAGTGCCCCCATACATCAGATTCCCCCATCAGAGTGCCCACATTCATCAGATTCCCCCATCAGAGTGCCCCCATACATCAGATTCCCCCATCAGAGTGCCCCATACATCAGATTCCCCCATCAGAGTGCCCCATACATCAGACTCCCCATCATAGTGTCCACATTCATCAGATTCCCCCATCAGAGTGCCCCATACATCAGATTCCTCCATCAGAGTGCCCCCATACATCAGATTCCCCCATCAGAGTGCCCCATACATCAGATTCCCCCATCAGAGTGCCCCCATACATCAGATTCCCCCATCAGAGTGCCCCCATACATCAGATTCCCCCATCAGAGTGCCCCATACATCAGATTCCCCCATCAGAGTGCCCCATACATCAGATTCCTCCATCAGAGTGCCCCCATACATCAGATTCCCCCATCAGAGTGCCCCCATACATCAGATTCCCCCATCAGAGTGCCCCCATACATCAGATTCCCCCATCAGAGTGCCCCATACATCAGATTCCCCCATCAGAGTGCCCCATACATCAGATTCCTCCATCAGAGTGCCCCCATACATCAGATTCCCCCATCAAAGTGCCCCCATACATCAGATTCCCCCATCAGAGTGCCCCATACATCAGATTCCCCCATCAGAGTGCCCCATACATCAGATTCCTCCATCAGAGTGCCCCCATACATCAGATTCCCCCATCAGAGTGCCCCCATACATCAGATTCCCCCATCAGAGTGCCCCATACATCAGATTCCCCCATCAGAGTGCCCCATACATCAGATTCCTCCATACATCAGACTCCCCCATCAGAGTGCCCCCATACATCAGACTCCCCATCATAGTGTCCACATTCATCAGATTCCCCCATCAGAGTGCCCCATACATCAGATTCCTCCATCAGAGTGCCCCCATACATCAGATTCCCCCATCAGAGTGCCCCCATACATCAGATTCCCCCATCAGAGTGCCCCATACATCAGATTCCCCCATCAGAGTGCCCCATACATCAGATTCCCCCATCAGAGTGCCCCATACATCAGATTCCTCCATACATCAGACTCCCCCATCAGAGTGCCCCCATACATCAGACTCCCCATCATAGTGTCCACATTCATCAGATTCCCCCATCAGAGTGCCCCCATACATCAGATTCCCCCATCAGAGTGCCCCATACATCAGATTCCTCCATCAGAGTGCCCCCATACATCAGATTCCCCCATCAGAGTGCCCCATACATCAGATTCCTCCATCAGAGTGCCCACATTCATCAGATTTCCCCATCAGAGTGCCCACATTCATCAGATTCCCCCATCAGAGTGCCCCCATACATCAGATTCCCCCATCAGAGTGCCCCATACATCAGATTCCTCCATCAGAGTGCCCCCATACATCAGATTCCCCCATCAGAGTGCCCCATACATCAGATTCCTCCACCAGAGTGCCCCCATACATCAGATTCCCCCATCAGAGTGCCCCATACAGCAGATTCCTCCATCAGAGTGCCCCAATACATCAGACTCCCCATCAGAGTGTCCACATTCATCAGATTCCCCCATCAGAGTGCCCACATTCATCAGATTCCCCCATCAGAGTGCCCACATTCATCAGATTCCCCCATCAGAGTGCCCACATTCATCAGATTCCCCCATCAGAGTGCCCCCATACATCAGATTCCCCCATCAGAGTGCCCCATACATCAGATTCCCCCATCAGAGTGCCCCATACATCAGATTCCTCCATACATCAGACTCCCCCATCAGAGTGCCCCCATACATCAGACTCCCCATCATAGTGTCCACATTCATCAGATTCCCCCATCAGAGTGCCCCATACATCAGATTCCCCCATCAGAGTGCCCACATTCATCAGATTCCCCCATCAGAGTGCCCACATTCATCAGATTCCCCCATCAGAGTGCCCACATTCATCAGATTCCCCCATCAGAGTGCCCACATTCATCAGATTCCCCCATCAGAGTGCCCCCAAACATCAGACTCTCCCATCAGAGTGCCCCCAAACATCAGATTTCCCCAACAGAGTGCTCCTTTCATAATGTGTACCCATCAGAGTGTCCCATTTATCAGATTTCCCAATTATAATCTTACTATATATCAGTAGAAAATATATAAAAGTACTCGCGTTATGTGAAAAAAACTGATAAAAAAAAACATAAATTCACTTGTAAATCAAATATAAATATTACAGCGCTTTACAGTCCAAAATGGATAAGTGACTGACATTGAAAACCCATGAAAAAAAAGTCCCAATTTTTTTTCTTCAAAAATCACATAAAAAGTGCTCAGTGCTCCAAAAATAAAAAATAAAAAGTGCTGAAGTGCTTCAAGTAAACATGCCGTGCAGTGCGCCGCACTCCCCCCTCGTATCCCCCACTCACCAGAGAAAGTGGACCCTCAGCTTTTCAGTCTGGGAGGCAAGCATGCCTATGTCTGGTGTTGGGAATACCAGGTCTCTTTGTCTGCTAGGCTCAATAAAAGAAAAAACAACTCATAGTGACGTACTACAAGAAAGATTAATATACACAATGAAAAAAAATTCACTTCCAAAATCTCTGCATAGAACGGGCATTGAATCAATGGCGAGGCTCTTCCGGGTCCAGCCAAAACTTTTATTGTCGTTTTTGGATAGAGTAGAACCCCTTTCGGCAGGGCAGCCATCAGAAGTTTGGGGGCCCCTTACACAGCCTTAAGCCTGGGCCCCCCCTGGCCTGACCGCCGACGTTCCCCAGGGCCCGCCCACTAGCCATTCCACCAAATCTGCCAACTGGCCATCCCACTTTTATTTTAACACTCTTTCAACTTTAATACATGAAAATTAACCCAATCTAGCATAGCGACGGCCCCATATATTCAGCAAAGAGACAGCCCAATCCAGCAAAGAGACATCTCAATCCAGCAAAGAGACATCTCAATCCAGCAAAGAGACATCTCAATCCAGCAAAGAGGGAGCCCCATATATTCTGCAAAGAGACAGCTCCATATAGTTAGCAAAGAGACATCCCCAGGGGTGGACTGACAACTCATGGGGCCCCCGGGCAATAGAAGATTATGGGGCCCCCCGGGCTTACAGATGGCCACCACGCCAGGAGGCAGTGCAGAGGCGGCGCAGCTAAAATCTCGGGATTTTCACATCAGAAGCATGTCGGTTTTGGACATATCAGGGACAGATGTAAAAAAAAACACAGATTTGTACATACTGTCCCTGGTTTTACTGAGCCTGGCAACCCTGATGGGGCTCCCTAGTGGCATGGGGTCCTCGGGCAGTGTCCGGGTGCCTCAATGGTCAGTCCGCCCATGGACATCCCAATCTAGTGAAGAGACATCCCCATATATTCAGCAAAGAGGCATCTCAATCCAGCAAAGAGGGAGTCCCTATATATTCAGCAAAGAGACAGCTCCATATAGTTAGCAAAGAGACATCCCAATCTAGAAAAGAGACATCCCAATATAGCAACGAGACATCCCCGTAAATTCAGCAAAGAGACATCTCAATCCAGCAAAGAGGGAGTCCCTATATATTCAGCAAAGAGGGAGTTCCTATATATTCAGCAAAGAGACATCCCCATATATTCAGCAAAGAGTCACCTCAATTCAGCAAAGAGGGGGCCCCATATATTCACCAAAGAGACAGCTCCATATATTAAGCAAAGAGACAGCTCCATATAGCTAGCAAAGAGACATCCAAATCTAGCAAAGAGACATCCCAATCTAGCAAAAAGTAAGCCCAATATAGCAAAGAGACATCCCCATATATTCAGCAAAGATACCTCTCAGTCCAGCAAAGAGGGAGCCCCACATATTCAGCAAAGAGACAGCTCTATATAGTCAGCAAAGAAACATCCCAATCTAGCAAAGAGACATCCCAATCTAGCAAGGAGACATTCCTTTGAGTGCATTGGCTCTCTAACATTGGCTCACCTTGCTTTAGCAATTGCTAGTTACTACTACAGCAGCAACATCTGTCTTTTTGGTTGGGGCCTGGGTGGCTGGGCCCCTCGGGACACCAGGGCCCCCTACATGTGTATGGGCTGTCTCACACCCCCCCCCCCCCCCGATGGTGGCCCTGCCTGTCGGTTATTATTGCGATCAGCAGCTGATGGCTCCCTAGTGTATGATGGGAGGAAACCGTGCGGATCCCCATACATCGCACTTTTGCTTTTTTTATTAGAACTTTATTGAACTGTCACTTGTGACATTTTCATTCAAATTAGCTAACTGACCGTTTCCTGTGTCAGTTTGTTTTTGGACTGAAGGATGATGTAGGAACGCCGATTCCAAAATGAATAAATGTAACCCTTAGCATGTCAGGACAGCAGTCCTATAACCACGGCCATGCTGTCCCCGTGCACCTTGACCGTTGGCAATGCACAGAACAGACCCAGGGCCTTTTCTGGCCACTGGTGACTTTGTATTCTCATTCACCATCTGAGAAGCAGATGTCCACTTACAGATGACACAGACCTCACAGAGGCCAGAACTAATCCGATTAAACAGATTTACAGGCATGATCCGGAGATCTGTGCACTGACACCCAGAATCTGCCAAACACAACTTCCTAATCCCGTTAGTATAGTAGGCCGCGGTGTCCAGGCACGCAGAGCGACGGCAGAGACAGATCCTACTGTGTTCTGTTTTCACCTAAATGCCCAGAGCGTTAAGCGGACGGCTACGACGCCGGATGATTTATAAATGCATTATTCCCAGTGACATTTCCATGTTGTTAGGGCTGCGGCAGAGCGTGACGGCGCTAAGCCGGCCATAGACATTAGTGACAGTCTACCAATAACTGTTCTTTTTTGGTCAGATTAGGTGGTGTCTGTGAAAAGCAAAGTGGGAGCCCCATATTTTCAGAAAAGAGACAGCTCCATATAGTCAGCAAAGAGGGAGACCCATATATTCAGAAAAGAGACAGCGCCATATAGTCACCAAAGAGACAGCTCCATATAGTCAGCAAAGAGGGAGCCCCATATATTCAGAAAAGAGACAGCGCCATATAATCAGGAAAGACACATCCCCATATATTCAGCAAAGAGACAGCCCAATCTAGGAAAGAGACATTCCAATCTAGCAAAGAGACATCACGTTGAGTGCATTTGCTTACTCATACTGGCTCACCTTGCCTTAGTAATTGCTTGTTACTACTACAGCAGCAACAACTCTGTCTTTTTCGTTGGGGCTTGGGTGCCTGGGCCCCTCGGGACACCAGGGCCCCCTACATGTATATGGGCTGCAGCCTGCCACTCTTGGGGAGATAGGTTAGAAAAAGACAAAAAGATCGTTCTGATTTCTCTTGTTCTTTGTTGTGACAAGGAATACGGGCAAAAAACACACAGGAGGGCTGAAACGCCTAATGGCCTTCAAACTGCAGCCCGGGGGCCAGGTGTGGTCTTTTGTTTGCTTTGGGATGACATCTGACCATGGGTCACAAAGTTGGAAGGCTGACGTGTTTCAGGGAACATGCCCCCTTCTTCAGAGCTAATCCAACCAAGTACAACGCCACATCTTGGATTGGACAAGTTAGAAAAACATATTTCTGATTGCTCTTGTTCTCCGTGGTGATTAGGAACACTGGCAACCCTCTGTCTCCAATCTCCTAATTCAGAGAAATGTGTAAGAAAGAATTAAGAGAGTATAGGCCAAGGGTGCTAGACTTGTACCAGTGTGTCCAGTTGCCTCCTTTGTCCATGGTCACCCTAACACCCATCCATCACTATGGCCAGATCCTATTGCACATGTGCACCCTCCCAACCCATTTGTAACTCAAGTCAGCAGGGTCCACCTGTGTCCCCCAACAGATAACTTCAATTTGCATCCCTCTTCTGCATACTCCCCCCATTTAACTCACAGAACACCCCAAAAGTACTGATTGCAATAAAAATAAGTAAAAACGACACATATTCTGCAGTCTAACATTAGCACTAACACAGCAGTTTATTTGAAGTCCCCCTTGTAACTTGGTTTTATCACCTGTAGATCCACACATTTTCCATTTAGTTAAATGGTGGCAATACTGTTCATTTACAATGGCATTGTCACACCGTAGACCAGTGTTTCTCAACTCGAGTCCTCAAGGCGCCCCAACAGGTCATGTTTTCAGGCTTTCCATTATTTTGCACAGGTGATTTGATCAGTTTCACTGCCTTAGCCTGGGTTCACACTAGTCCTACAAACGCTCCGACATTGGGAGCTCATGTCATGACGTGTGAAAATCAATGTTTACCTATGAGAGCTGTCTTAACTGATCCGACACAAGTCGGTCCGACTTTGAAAACACTCCCTGTACTACTTTGCTCCGACATTCATCCTACTTCAGCCCATTGAATATCATTGAAGTCGGACCAAAGTAGGAGCCTTGTCCTTATCAGACATCCGACATGTGATTACAGCAGCAGTAAAAGGAACTTATCTCACTCTGGGATTGTTTTGATTGGTCAAAAATAAGTCAGACTATCACAAAGTCGGTTCAAAGTAGTATCCTGTTCATGAAGCCTCAGGCTGGGTTCACACTATACTACACGACAGCAGTACAACTTTCATCCTACTTTGCTCTGCGACATCTGTCCTACATTCATCCTACATTCATCGTACATTGGTCCTACATCCATCCAACTTTCATGAACAGGATACTACTTTGAACCGACTTTGTGATAGTCTGACTTGTTCTTTGACCAATCAAAACAATCCCAGGGTGAGATAAATTCCTTTTACTGCTGCTGTAATCACATGTCGGATGTCTGATAAGGACAAGGCTCCTACTTTTGTCCGACTTCAATGATATTCAATGGGCTGAAGTAGGATGAATGTCGGAGCAAAGTAGTACAGGGAGTGTTTTCAAAGTCGGACCGACTTGTGTTGGATCAGTTAAGACGGCTCTCATAGGGAAACATTGATTTTCACACGTCATGCTACATGAGCTCCCAATGTAGGAGCGTTGTCGGAACAAGTGTGAACCCAGCCTTAGTAATTACCACAGCTGTAAAACATGACCTGTTGAGAAACACTGCTGTAGACATGGTAGTCTTAGATGGGCAAAAAGCAGCATTTTGTAGACCTCAATTTGGACGCCAAATAGACCTGGTATTCCCAACACCAGACATATGCGTGCTTCACCCCTAGACTGAAAAACTGAGATTCCACTTTTTCTGGTGAGTGGGGGATACGAGAGGGAAGTGCGGCGCACTGCACAGCATGTTTACTTGGAGCACTAGCACTTTTTCTAAAGATTTTGGGGGACTAAAAGTGGACTTTAAGTATTTGTCCACTAGAACAGTCCTTTGACAGCAGAATTCTGCATCCTCAGAGGGACATAGATTCCACCCTTTCCACAAATCACACAACGGTTATCACCTGTTTATGCAATGTGTTAAGGTTAAATCCTGCATGCTGCAATTTTAGGAGTGGTTAGCTAAAATGTTATCACAGTGATGAGCAGAGTGGTAGCACATGTGCGATCCCTCTGTTAGCGCCCTTTTACATGTCTCCCGACACACAGCTGCACACATTAAGTAGGAAGTAACCCCACCCCTGCACATCACATACAGAAAATACATTGTGTTTATAGTAATGGAAGAGAGCAGCCAGTGTAGATGGAGGAATGGAATAGTTCTTATGGGTAATGTAGAGTGATGGAGCAGTCAGGGGGAAGAAGTGGAATGGAAGATTTCTTATAAGTAGGAGAAGGACAGAGAAGTCAGACGGAGAAAATTGGAAGAGTTTTTTTGGGTATAAGAAAAGGAATGGAGCAGTCAGGAGAAGAATGGAAGAATTATTATGGGTATGGGGAGATGATTGGAGCAGTCAGGAGGAGAAGAATGCTCAATGGGTATAGGGAGATGGTTGGAGCAGTCAGGTGGAGAACAATGAAAGAGTTCTTATGGGTATAGGGAGATGGAGCAGTCAGATGGAGAACAATGAAAGAGTTCTTATGGGTATAGGGAGATGGTTGGAGCAGTCAGATAGAGAACAATGAAAGAGTTATTATGGGTATGGGGGGGGGGTTGGAGCAGTCAGGTGGAGAAGAATAGAAGAGTTCCTTTGGGTATGGGGAGATGATTTGAGCAGTCAGGTGGAGAAGCATGCTTACGGGTATAGGGAGATGGTTGGAGCAGTCAGGTGAAGAACATTAAAAGTGTTCTTATGGGTATGGGGGGGGGGGGTGGTTGGAGCAGTCAGGTGGAGAAGAATAGAAGAGTTCCTTTGGGTATGGGGAGATTTGAGCAGTCAGGTGGAGAAGCATGCTTACGGGTATAGGGAGATGGTTGGAGCAGTCAGGTGAAGAACAATGAAAGAGTTCTTATGGCCATGGGGAGATGGTTGGAGCACTCAGGTGGAGAAGATTGCTTACGGTATAGGGAGATGGTTGGAGCAGTCAGGTGGAGAACAATAAAAAGAGTTATTTTGGGTATGGGGAGATGGTTGGAGCAGTCAGGTGAAGAAGGAGAATAGAAGAGTTCCTTTGGGTAAATGGAAATGGACAGAACAGTCAGGTGGAGAAGTGGAAAGGATAAGTTATTATGGGTTGGAGGCGAGTGATGGTACAGTCAAGTGGAGAAGGGGAGTACAAGAGTTCCTATGGGAAGGGTAGAGGCATGGAGCAGTCAGGTGGAAAAAGGGAATTAAAAATTTCTCCTGGGTAGAAGGAGAGGGAAAGAGCAGGCAGGATAGGACAAGAGAGATGAAGCAGTCAGGTGGAGAGGAGGGATGGAGTGGATCTTATATGTATCATAGGAACTGAGCTGACAGGTGGAGTCTGTCCTGTCCATCTTTCTCATCTTGTGTTTAGGAACTCTTCCATTCTCCATCTGACTTTCCCATCTCTCTTTTGGAATGGAAGTTCTTATGGGTTGAAGGAGAGGGTAGGGGTAGGATGGAACAGTCAGGTGGAGAACATGAATGGAAGAGTCATTTTGGATAGGACAACAGCGATGAAGCAGTCAGATGGAGAAGAGGAATTAAATAGCTATTTTATGTAGGATAGGGATTTTTCTGACAGGTGGAGAAGAGGAATGGAAGATATCCTATTAGTAGGACAGGGATGGAGCTGGCAGGAGAATAGTTATGCAAGAGTTCTTATGGGTATGGGGAAATGGTTGGAGCAGTGAGCTGGAGAAGTGGAATATAAGAGTTCTTATGGGTATATAGAGATGGACGAAACAAAACAGTCAGGTGGAGAAGAGTAGAAGAGTTCTTATTGGTAGGGTAGAGGCATGGAGCAGTCAGGTGGAAAGAAGGAATTTAAGATTTCTCCTGGGTAGAAGGAGAGGCGAAGAGGAAGGAAAGAGATCTTATATGTAGGATAGGGATGGAGTTGACAGGTGGAGAAGGAAAATCTAAGAGTTCTTATGGGTAGAGGGTGAAGGATTGAGCAGTGAGGTAAAGACTTCTTCATCACCATCTCTGTCCCCATCTTTAAGAACTCTTCACCATCTCTTATTGGAATGCAATTTCTTATGTGTAGGAGGAGAGGGATGGAACAGACAGGATGACAAGAGGAATTGAAAGATTCTTATGGGTAGGAGGAGAGGGATGAAGTGGTCAGGTGGAGAAGGGGCATCATTCTAATGGGTAGGAGGAGAAGGGATGGAGCGGTCAGGTGGAGAAGGGGCATCATTCTTATGGGTAGGAGGAGAGGGTTGAAGTGGTAAGGTGGAGAAGGGGCATCATTATTATGGGTAGGAGGATAAGGGATGGAGCGGTCAGGTGGAGAAGGGGCATCATTCTTATGGGTAGGAGGAGAGGGATGAAGTGGTCAGGTGGAGAAGGGGCATCATTCTTATGGGTAGGAGGAGAGGGATGAAGTTGTAAGGTGGAGAAGGGGCATCATTCTTATGGGTAGGAGGAGAGGGATGGAGCGGTCAGGTGGAGAAGGGGCATCATTCTTATGGGTAGGAGGAGAGGGATGAAGTGGTCAGGTAGAGAAGGGGTATCATTCTTATGGGTAGGAGGAGAGGGATGAAGTGGTCAGGTAGAGAAGGGGTATCATTCTTATGGGTAGGAGGAAAGGGATATATCGGTCAGATAGGGAAGAATTCTTAAGAGTAGGAGAGGGAAAGAACAATTTTTATAACTGGAAATTTGTTATATAGAGGTTCTGGTCGAGGTACCAGGATAATAATTCTAGGAGGAAGACATGGCAATATCACAAGTGCAGAAGGCTTCTTGTTTTCTATATTTGATGTTTATTTTTTTATTTTAGAGGTAGCAGGTAATAGTGAGTCTTGTTTTTAATCTGTGTGCCAATAATTGTTGCTTCAATTGTTGCTGTCCTTTTGCTGTACATGGCTCTTGTAGCAGTAGGTTACATATCCAGGCGGACAATGCTTCATCAATTACATGGAGTCAGTGTATTCTCAAATGACGAGTACCACTATTCTTCGTCTAACTCTTGGCCAGAGAAAGGTAAGACCACAAGTAGTAGTATGTCCCTTGCTCCGTGCTAGTATTGTGTGTTTTCTTTCCTTCCAGCACGTGGTACCAAGTAGTTGTGTCTAGAAGATGTAGTATTTAGTTTTATCCCTGTAGACCTCCTTGACTTTCTCTGTTGTGTTGTCGTTTGTTTTTTAACATGACATTATTCCTTCCTCCCGGTGATGTTACACATAACTTTAGCTTTGTAACTCCCTGGTCTTCTGTGATATAAAGATGGCTTGATGACAACTGGTTAAAAAATGACAAAAGGGCTTTTAAGTGAGTTACTTGGGTATTGGTAGAGGAGATTAACAACTGCACTGCTCTTCAAGGCCAAATCCATTCACAATTACACCATATGGCAAAACTATTTTGGACATCCCATTCCAAAATCATGGCCATTATTATGAAGTTGCCCACTAGCCTTTTGTATCTTTAATAGCCTCCACTATTCTGGAAAGTCTTTCCAAAAGATTTTGGAGCGTGTCTGTGGAGATTTTTTCCCATTCAGCCAAAAAGAGTAGTTGTCAGGTTAGGTGCTGATGTTGGATAAGTAGACCTTGCCCACAATTGGTGTTGTTTGCAAATACACCTGTTACTGAGTCAAAACTAGACTTCTCGAATAAGCTGGGGGCATGAGCTTTGCCATTAAGGGAGCTGTAGGCAGTGGCGGCCATTACATTAGGGGCGCCCCCCTAATCCATGCACCCTAGCCCCTAATCTACATGCAGGGCAGCAGACGCATGGATTTCTAAGGTTTTTTTTTTGGAAGCACATGATTCGAGCCTAAAGCCTCGTACACACGCTCGGCAAGAACCAGCAAGAAAACTGTTGGCAGAGCTTTAGTGCCGAGTAAATCAAGCGTGTGTACGAACGAGGCTTTGAGGTTTCTCGTCTGGAAATCTGCCCAGAATCCCCGACAAGAAAAATAGAGATCCTGCTCTCTATTTTCTCGTTGAGATTCTTGTCGGCCTGTTTCTCAACGAGAAACCCGAGCGTCTGTATACTTACCTGTCGTGGAAACCCACGCAAGCTCGAAATGACATTGACGCATGCACGGTAGCTTCCTAGGCATAGGTGCAGCAAGATGGCATCGAATGTGACGAGCGCATTATCATCATACGTGATGATGTCACCACGTTTTTGCCTTTCAAGAGAACCACGTTTTTTTTGAGAGTCTGTACACTCGGCTGGCAAGAGATTCTTGCCAAGAATCTCGTCAGGAAAAACAAAGTTTTTTTTCCTGACAAGGTTCTGGCCCATGTGTACAAGGCTTAAGGCTCTAATTGGCTTCAATAAAGGGTGGGCTCAGGGCGCAGAGCACTGAGCCCACCCAGTTGTGTGACAATAGAGAATTAATGTTCACTATTGTCTTCCTGCTTCTTCTCCCAGCCAATCAGGAAGCGGGTCCTGAGACCCAATTGGCCGAGAGGAGAAGCGACCGTATTGGCTGGTACCGGGGGAGGATGTATGGGGAGATATGGAGGAGGCCGTCCTCATTGGAGGGAGCGATCTTTCTCTGCATCACCACAAACACCAGAACCCGACTGCATGAGTACCAACCCAGGGGGTGCTGGAGGGGGGGGGGGGGGTTGGTCGGGTGCACCAGCCGCCACTGGCTGTATGTCTGACTCAGCATGGGGGAGGGTGCCAGAGCTTTTTTGCATAGAGACATAGAGGCCACTTCTCTGGATTCTTCTCTGCAGCATGCTGGCAGGGGATAGGCTTTTCTACCCCCATCTGTATTTAGCTGATTTCAACTGAAAACCCAATTTCAATGGAAAGCTTGAGACATTCAGCTTGTCAGCAATATTTTAGAGGAGATGAATATTAGAAGAACATAATGGTGTCATCACCGAAGCTGCATCTCAGAAATAATAGCTGACTTATGTCATTATCCATATATATATATATATATACATAGTGGTACAGGAGCTGGAGAAGTGCTGAGTGTCCCCCGGTGATATATGGAATAATCTATCCTCTAATGGTAATTATAAGGATGTTAGTAGTCACTTGGGAGTTCAGAGACCTGTACAAGGCCAAAGACCAAATGTAGCGTGATGGTCTGCCCACCCCATGGTGCTTCTTTCTGTTCGTTAGAATTAAAGGGCAAACAACAATATATTGTTAACCCTGTTTATCACTGTATGTGTGAATAAAATCCAAGTAATTACTAATTATTTATTGCAAGGGGTATGTTTTTCCTTATACCAAGATCTAAACAAATGTATTAAAAATTCTAGACAAAGGCATTAAAGACATTATAAACTTTTGAAAGAGTTGCACAACAGCAGGCCTTGGTGCCCTTCCCACTGGATCATGGTTTTACTTTGAGTGAGTAACTCAAGGCGCTGTATTCAATGTTGTCATCCAGAAACACTTCAGAATAGATGGGTCTTACGTTTTTTTCTGAAGGCCCGATGGTTTTCTTCCATGCGGATGTCTGTAGGTAGAGCATTGCATAGCCATGGTCCTTGCATTGCGAATCTTCGTTCTCCTTTAGATTTGTAGCAGGACTTGGGTATGCGGAGGAGGTTCTGGTTAGTTGATCGTAGGACCCAATTTGGGGTGTAGTGTTTTATTTTCTCGCATAAGTATTGAGGCGCGTTTCCTTGCGTGCATTTGTGGGTGAGGCAGAGGGTCTTGAATGTCACCCGATCCATTGCGGCTAGCCAGTGGAGGGTCTTCAGGACAGGGATGATTGGTTCGCAAGGTTTTTTTCACGTTACCAGTCCGGCTGCAGTGCTCTGGATGAGAAATCTGGTATTTTGGTAGTCCTAGGCCTCATAAACACGACCGAGGAACTCGTCGGAAAAGACGCATCGTTTTCCTCGAGGAGTTCCTTGTTAGGCTTTTCGAGAAACTTGACAAGCTGTCTTTGCGTACACACTGTCAAGACCAAATCTCCTCATTCTCAAACGCGGTGACGTACAACACATAGACGGCAGGGGATGTTCGGTTCCACTGGCACAACCCTTGGGGCTGCTTTTGCTAATCTCATGTTACTGCGTGTTAAGTAAAAGTTTGGTAAGAGACATTTGCACTTTTCAGTCTGTTACAGCGTGACTAATGTGCTATCTTCATTACAAACGCTACTTTTACCGAAGGGGTGCGGGTTTTTAAGCATACACACCAACGTGTTTCTCATCGAAAACCAGCAGGACGAGGAAATTGAGACTCCCGTCGAGGAAAAAGAGAACTTGCTCTCTTTTTTCCTCGACAGTTTTCTCGATGAAAAACATACACATTTCCTTGGCAAAAAAGCTCTGCCACCGAGTTTCTTGATGGATTCTGTTGAGGAAACCGGTCGTGTGTAAGAGGTCCTGGGTAGAGGGAGTTTTCATAGTCAGGAATTGATGAGTGTTCCAACTACTACTGCTATGTCCTCTTCCAGGATGAAGGGGATGAGTCTACGCAGAAAGTGGAGAAGATAGTGAGATCTGCTGACTACTGATCCTATTTGAGCGTCCATAGTCATTTTTGAGTCAAATTTATAGCTCAGAGGCTTTTGACTTTGGTGATTGGGGTGATGGTTTGTCCAAGGATGGTGGGAGGTGTCCATGTCATCCTGGAATTTGTCTTTCGGTTTACGTGGAGAAAGAAGTTCTGTTTTCGATTGAGTTTGAGGGAGCTCTCCGTCATCCAATTATCTATCAATGACAGGCATTTTTCTAGTCCGTGATATTGGTCTTTTTTGTTGGTGATGCAAAGAAAAAGTTGAGTGTCGTCCGGGTAGGAGTGGTAGGGCAGGTCTTGTTTGCTGATGATTTTGAGGAGTGGGCGGAGGTAGATGTTGAAGAGCATGGGCTACAGGGGTGATCCTTGCGGGACTCCGCATGTAACGGTGCAGGCTTCTGAAGTAAAGGCTCCTAGTTTTACTGTCTGGGATTGATTTTCTAGGAATGATGCGAACCAGGGTAGATCTGAGTCTGACTCCACCTACTTCTGTGAGACGAGTGAGTAGAATTTTGTGGTCTACTGTGTCGAAAGCCGCATTAAGGTCCAGCAGCACCAGGAGACACGATTCTCCTTCGTCCGCTGCTTCGAGAGCATCATCCCATATTTTAAGAAGTGATTGTTACTTAGAGTTCAACTTCTCTCACTTTGAAACCAAAGTGATACCTGTAGTCAGGTTATGGACAATAAAGCTTTTACATAGTCCTACCGAGTAGTAAGAGAGCTTTAAAACAAGCCCTCGTTCACCTCTGTGGGTACAGGCACTGAGGAGCAATTCATTCTCAGGACTCACACTATGCATTGCATTAAAGCATGATGCATTAAGCCCTAGCAGTACACCTACAACACACCATATCTGTTGTACTGCTGGTGCCAGTTTACTGTCCTTTAGACTTTGGGGGTGCTGGACTGTAGCCATTGGGAGTAGAAAAGGTCCCGACATCAGCGGGGAAAAACAATGCCCAACCTTCGATGTCAGTGGGGGGGAATTATGTCCCATATTTGGTGTCATTGGGCGGAATTGTGCCCCAACAATGGTGTCCTTTGGGCCCAATTGTTTGTGTCATTGGGAGGAATTGTGCCCCACTGTTGGTGTCATTGGGCGCGATAATTTGTGTCATTTGGGAGGAATTGTGCCCCATTGTTGGTGTCAGTAAGAGGAGTTTGGCCCCATTGTTTGCGTTAGTGGGAGTAACTGTTCCCCATCGTTGGTGTCATTGGGCCCGATGGTGTCAGTAAGAGGAGTTGTGCCCTATTGTTGGTGTCATTGGGAGGAACTGTGCCCCATCGTTGGTGTCAGTGAGAGGAATTGTGCTCTATTGGTGTCATTGGGAGAAACTGTGCCCCATCGATGGTGTCAGTGAGAGGAGTTGTGCCCTATTGTTGGTGTCATTGGGAGGAACTGTGCCCCATCGTTGGTGTCAGTGAGAGGAGTTGTGCCCTATTGTTGGCGTCAGTGAGAGGAATTGTGCTCTATCGGTGTCATTGGGAGAAACTGTGCCCCATCGATGGTGTCAGTGAGAGAAGTTGTGCCCCATTGTCGGCCTCAGTGAGAGGAATGGTGTGAGAGGAATGGTGCTCTATCGGTGTCATTGGGAGAAACTGTGCCCCATTGATGGTGTCAGTGAGAGGAGTTGTGCCCCATTGTCGGCCTCAGTGGGAGGAATTGAGCCCTATCGTTGGTGTCATTGGGAGGAACTGTGCCCCATCGATGGTGTCAGTGAGAGGAGTTCTGCCCCATTGTTGGCGGCATTAAGCCCTATCGTTGGTGTCATTGGGAGGAACTGTGCCCCATCGATGGTGTCAGCGAGAGGAGTTCTGCCCCATTGTTGGCATCAGTGGAAGGAATTGTACCCCATCCTTGGTGTAAGTTAAAGGAGTTCTGCCCCATCGTTGGCATCAGTGGGAGGAATAGTGTCCCATCATTGATGTCAATAGGAGAAATTGTGCCCTGTCAATGGTGACACTGGACCAAGTTGTTGTCATTAGGAGGGACCTGTGCCCCCTTTCACTAGTCTCAGTGGGGGGGGGAGAGAATTATGTCCCAGTGTTGGTATGAGTGGATGAAATAGTGCACCAGATAAAAGCAGACAAAGGGCCACATCTGGCCCCCGGGCCACTGTTTGGAGACTACTGTTGTAATGTAAACACACAACAGGTGATGGAAGCTTTTCAGAAACTGACTGAAACTGATTTCAAAGTCTCTTTTGTGATTTCTGAGGCTGAATTTCTGCACAGTGGTTGCAGCTACAGAGGTAGCTTGTTAAAAATATGTAAATACTTTAAGGTTCACCTTAAGACTCAACATCTTTATTAAGAGCCTCCTTAATGGCCACTGGGACATAGTCACTGGACAACGATGGACAGTGTTTCCTAGTTATGAGGGTTTGGCAAAGTTATGGGGCCTGGCACTGATCTCTTGGTAATAATGTGAAACTAGACTGGGAGTTGAACAGATACAGATATGCCCAGGTGAATCACTTCTAACACTGTAGCCCTTCTCAAACCATCACCTGTAAGTAAGAGTTTGAGGTAAGGTAGGTAGGTGGTGGGCTCTCGCCACAGCTGTTGAATACGTACAGTAAGTGGTAAGAACAGAAGTCTGATGCCATGACATTCTCTAAACACAGAAAGTGCTGTAGGTATCTGAGACAGCTTATTCATGGGTTTACTGGTGATACCGGTGCTCCTCCACGCTCCTCATCTAACATTCCTCTGTTGACCTTCATCTTGCAGAAAGTCGGGAGAGCTCCTTTAGCCGATCTCGCAGCTCCAGCGTGTCAAGCATTGATAAGGAGACTAGAGAGGCCATCACAGCCCTGTACTTCATGGAGTCCTTCTCTCGAAAGAATGATCCGTCACCCTCACCGTGCCTCTGGGTGGGGACCAGTCTGGGAATGGTGCTGATCTTATCTCTGAACGTTCCCGCAAGTGAGGAGCAGAGACAGGCAGAGCCGGTGGTGGTCACTCCAAGTGGTAAGTGGTCAGTCTGTGGTACACGACACACCAGGCAGTGGTCAGCTCGCGGCTGAGAGTCGGAGCCACCCGTTCCCAACCCCTCCCCAGCCCAGTGCTCCATTGAGCTCATGAGGAGTAGAGCAAAGAGCGGTCACTGACGGTCACCTCTCTCTGCTCAGAGCAGACAGAGAACTGAGCGATCAAGAGATCATGTGGTTGCTTGGTCTCAGAGCCGATGTAGGACAGCTGCAACATCAGAGCTGGGAATGTGTGTTTATTTTTTTTAACAACCCATACTTCTCCTTTAATGGGCATTATTTTGCATTAACACGCAGTACAATATTGGACGTACAGTGCATCCAGAAAGTATTCACGGAGCTTCACTTTTTCCACATTTTGTTATGTTACACCTTTATTCCAAAATAGATTAAATTCATTATTTTCCTCAAAATTCTAAAAACAATCCTACATAATGACAACGTGATAGAAGTTTGTTTGAAATCTTTGCAAATTTATTAAAAAAAAATAAAAAAGGAAAAAAAACATGTACATAAGTATCACAGACTCCTCCCATTTACACAAGTATCACAGACTCCTCCCATGCACACAAGTATCACAGGCTCCTGCCGTGTACACAAGTATCACAGGCTCCTCCCATGCACACAAGTATCACAGGCTCCTCCCATGCATACAAGTATCTCAGGCTCCTGCCGTGTACACAAGTATCTCAGGCTCCTGCCGTGTACACAAGTATCACAGGCTCCTCCCATGCACACAAGTATCACAGGCTCCTCCCATGCACACAAGTATCACAGGCTCCTCCCATGCACACAAGTATCACAGGCTCCTCCCATGCACACAAGTATCACAGGCTCCTCCCATGCACACAAGTATCACAGGCTACTCCCATGTACATAAGTATCACAGGCTCCTCCCATGACACTCAAAATTGAGCTCAGGTGAATCCTGTTTCCACTGATTATACTTGAGACTCTACCACTTGATTGGAGTCCACCTTTGGTAAATTCAGTTGATTGGACATGATTTGGAAAGTCACACCCCTGTCTATAGAAGGTCCCACAGCTAACAGTGCATGTCAGAGCACAAACCAAGCCATGAAGTCCATGGAATTTTCTGTAGACCTCGGAGACAGGATTGTATGGAGGCACAGATCGGGGGACGGGTACAGATATCCCAGTCTAGAGCGAGAAATCGAGCGGGGGCTAACCTCCACTTACAATAGTCACCATAGGGGGAAGAGATCTCACTGATAGTGTCCCCGGGCAATAGGGGGGAACTGTTTTATGGGTTTTATTGTCCATCACCTGCCAAACAGAGTGCCTGTGATACCTGTGAGAATCTCCATGACATGTATGATGGGGACAATGGGATCATGTATGACTACATGCTTTATCTGTCTGCAGGTACCGTGCTCACACTGAAGGGGGCAGTGCTGACCTTCTCCTGCCTGGACTGTATGGGATCTTTAATCCACCCGTCCTACGAAGTCTGGAGGGACCCAAACAGCACCGATGACAACGAGAAGACGAGGAAGAGGAAACTGGTGGCGTTCTCTCCATCCTCCTCGCAGGATATGAGCGATCACCAGTTCGCCGTGGTCTGCTCGGAAAAGCAAGCCAAAGTTTTCTCTCTGCCTTCCCAGACGTGTCTGTACGTCCACAACATTACCGAGACCTCCTTCCTCCTGCGGGCGGACGTGGTCACCATGTGTAACAACGTCCTGCTGGCCTGTTTCTGTGCCAACGGGCATATCATGACAATAAGGTAAGTGGGCGCGGATGGCATCATATTATCTTGTGTCATCCCTGATGTCCTGTCGTTGTCGATCGCTGCGGTCTCTGGCACATGAGCATTTCTTGCATTCATTCATCTAAATACAGTGGAAGCTTATGCCTCGTTTCCACTGAGCGGATCGGTTCGGTTCGGTACGGTACGCTATTTTGGGTGTTTCCATTACGAAAGTGTGCCATAAAACCGAACCGTACCGCACCATTCTGGGTCCCGCTTCAGATGTGGGGCCATAGAAAATGAAGCGGTTTGGTTAGGGCGGACCTACAATACATTCCACTGATTGGTGGACGCCCTAGGCCAGTGGTCTCCAAACTGCGGCCCTTTGCTTGCTTTTATCCGGCCCTTGGGGCAGTATGGGGCACAGTTCTTCCCAATGACACCAACAATGGGGCCCAATATTAACTATGATGGGAAACCAGTCCTTCCAATGACACCAACAGTGAGACCCAATGACACCAATGCACAGTTCCTCCCAATGACACCAAAGATTGGGCACTATTCCTCCCAATGACACAAATGATGGAGCACAGTTCCCCCCCCCCCCCCAATGTCTTCAACAATGGGGCACTATTGCTCTCACAGACTCCAAAAATGGGGCGTTGTTTACTCCAGCTGGGCAATTTCTACTCATGATGGCCATAGTCCGGCCCCCCTAAAGTCTGAAGGAATGTAAAATGGCCCTTTGTTTAGAAAGTTTGGAGACCCCTGCCCTAGGCATTTTTTCTAAACCCTGTATGGCCCCTGGCGGTCCGACTTGCAGTGGAAATGCTCACCAGAATAGACCGGTCCATTCTAACCGTTCCAAATGTACTGACCCGAACTGTTCCGTTGAGTGGAGTGGAAACGAGGCATAAGATTACGAGCATAATAAGTTCCAGGAGAATGCTCGTAATCCAAAGTACTTGTATATCAAAGCGAGTTTCCCCATTGAAGTCAATGAAAACGAAAATAATTTGTTCCGCCTTGACTTCAATTATATGCAATACCGCATGTGGCTTTGGCCTGAATCCTGCTTGTTTTGCAAGACAACGCTCGCAAACCGAGTTAGGATCTTAGCAAATGCAGCGCTCGTATTGTGAAACGCTCGTTAACCGCGTTACTCGCAATCCGAGGTTCCACTGTATTATGTTTTTTTTTATAGCTGCAGCCACTGAGGCCGTTCTTTTTTGGTGTTTGCATTTATGTCACCAAATCCACAAAAACAGTCCAGCGCAGTGTATTGAACAAGGTGCTCCCAAGGACACTTAGGGGTGGAAGGCTTCCTCAGGTGCAGCCTTCCACAAATTGGGGAATCTTTAGTCAACGGCCAAAAAAATAAAGAGATAAAAGGTTGCAATGACCGCCATTGTATTCCCTAGGGCAGTGATGGTGAACCTTGGCACCCCAGATGTTTTGGAACTACATTTCCCATGATGCTCATCTACACTGCAGAGTGAATAAGCATCATGGGAAATGTAGTTCCAAAACATCTGGGGTGCCAAGGTTCGCCATCACTGCCTTAGGGTCTCTGCAAAAAAAAAAACATATTGGGCCAGATTCTCGTAGATCGGCGTATTTTTGGCGTAGCGTAGCGTATCCCATTTACGCTACGCCTCCGCACTTTTTACGGGCAAGTGCTGTATTCTCAAAGCACTTGCTCCGTAATTTGCGGCGGCGTGGCGTAAATGGGACGGCGTAAGGCCGCGTAATTTAAATAGGGAAGGAGAAGGGCGTGCTGTATTTAAATGAAGCGCGCCCCCACGCCGAACGAACTGGGCATGTGCCGGCCCTAAATGTAGCCCACTGCGCATGCTCCATAGTACGCCGCAAATACATTGATTTCGACGGCAATGTAATTAACGTACAGGCCTATTCGCGACGAGTTACGTAAACGACGGAAAAACACGACGCTGTCCCGACGTCCATACCTAACATGGCTTACGCCGGACCTACGCAAGGTTACCCCTCATAAAGCAGGAGTAACCTTACACGTACGCAAACTACGTAGACGGCGCGCAACTTTGTTCGGGAATCGGCGTATCAGGCTCATTTGCATATTCGACGCTGAAAACGACGGGAACGCCACCTAGCGGCCAGCGTAGAATTACATCTAAGATTTGACGGTGTAAGTGACTTAAGCCAATCGGATCTACGCCAAATCTATGCGTAACTGATTCTAAGGTTGCATTCACACTTGGGCGACCTAATCGCAGCGTTTTGTCCCACGATTAGCAGCGAGGTGTCTTGTGCCGCGATTTGCGGTGACAAAACGCCTCGAAGCCGACGGACAAAAAAGGTCCGGGACTTGTTTTGAGCTTCAGGCGTTCGGCGTGGAGATGTGAACCATCTCCATAGAGGGGAATGTTAAATTTCCCCTCTGGCGTATGCGGCGTCCGGCGTATATACGCCTAGATGTGAATGGAGCCTAAGAATCAGTCGCATAGATAGGAGGGCTCAGAAACAGAGATACACCGTCGTATCTCTTCTGAGAATCCGGCCCCTAATGTTTGGGGGTTCTGTGTAATTTTCTAGCAAAAAGGTTATGGGCCAGATTCAGAAAGAATCTACGCCAGCGTATCTCCTGATACGCCGCCGTAAATTTAAATGTGCGTCGTGGCATCTTTACGCCGATTCTGAAAGCAAGATACGCCGAAAAACATGGCTTCAGTCGTCCGACGTAACTTGACTACGCCGGCGTATCGTGGGCGCATAGTTACGCTGCACGCATTAGACGTTCCCATTAAAAATATGCAAATGAGCTAGATACGCCGATTCACGAGCGTAGTTGCGCCCGGCGCCTTGATATAAGTCGTTTATGTAAGGCGTATGACCGGCGTAAAGTTACCCCTGCTATATGAGGCGCAGGCAATGTTAAAGGGGTTGTAAAGGTAAACGTTTTTTTACCTTAATGCATCTCACACGCCCCCCTCGAGTCCCCGTTTTACTTACCTTACCGTTCAAAACTCCCGGGCGCGTCCACGTCCTCCTCTTCGGTTCCCAGCCTGGCCGTAGATTGGCTAGGCTGGGCGGATTGATAGCAGCGCAGCCATTGGCTGGCGCTGCTGTCAATCACAGCGGATGACGCGGCGCGCCGGGGGCGGAGCCGAGTGATAAAGTCGGCGGCTATGGCCGCCGCTGTATCACGGAAGCGCGCTCGCAAAAGCTTTCCACCGTGCGAGCGCCCTCGCATGAAGATGGAAAGCTTTTGCGAGGAGGAGCCCAGACAGCCGCCGAGGGACCCCAGAAGACAGCTTTCCGGGCCACTCTGTGCAAAACGAACTGCACAGTGGAGGTAAGTATCACATGTTTGTTATTTAAAAAAAAAAAACCTGACTTTAGTGTTCCTTTAAGTATGGAACGTCGGACCAGCGTCAAATTTTCCGTCGTTTGCGTAAGTCGTACGCGAATAGGGCTGTGCGTAAGTTACGTTTACGTCGAAAGCATTGCTTATTTGCGACGTGATTCAGAGCATGCGCACTGGGATATGTCCACGGGCGGCGCATGCGCCGTTCAGTCGGCACCTCATTTGCATGGGGTCATTAACATGTATCACGCCCACATTCCACCTACTTTGAATTACGCGGGCTTACGCCGGGCCCATTTACGCTACGCCGCCGTAACTTAGGACGCAAGTGCTTTGTGAATACAGCACTTGCCTCTCTAAGTTGCGTCAGCATAAAGAAGATACGCTACGCCGCTCTAAAGATACGCTAATGTATCTGAATCCGGCCCTATGTAGGAGAAAAATTTCAGATTTGGCCTGGTTGGCAAGGTGTTAAATCTCCCCCCCCCCCCCCCCCCCCCCCCCCCCCCACCCTCATACATGTGCTCCTACTATGAAAATAAGTTATTTAAACTGTAAAAAAATAATAAAAAAGAATGCATTAGTAAAAGGAAACAGAAAACACAAGGTGAATATTTGAGATACGGTGCAGCGTCACACAAACACTCATCTTCCACGGGAAAAAATAATTATTGTTTATCTGCCGAGAAATGTCACCCTGTGAAGGATCATCCTATAGATAACGTGCGTTTTCTTTTTTATCTCCGCAGCCTGCCCAGCCTGCGTCCTCTGCTAGACGTCAATTACTTACCTCTGACAGATATGAGGATAGCCAGGACGTTCTGCTTCGCCAATGGCGGCCAGGCGCTGTACCTGTGTTCTTCCAGTGAGATCCAAAGAATAACATACAGCCAGGAAATGTGCGACAGTCTGCAGGTGAGACACTTCACACCGAAACATGGATTGTGGGATTTATATGTTCACCAGTTCTGTACCCCCCCCCCCCCGGACCGGAATGAGGTTTACATTTCTGATATGGGCCTGTTCATTTACTCAGCCAAAAAAATTAAAGCGGAACTTTACTTCCTCCTCCCCACCTCCTTTGTATATATTGAACTTTTTTTTTTTTTTTTTTGAGCGCAGGTACCCATTTCTGGCTTCTAGGCAAGCAGAGTGGAAGTTCACCCCCCGTCCCCGCAACCTCCTGGGCCACATCCAGTGTTGCCAACCGTCAGTATTTTTACTGGCAGCCAGTAAAAAAAAAACAGGCAATTTTCTCCTGCCAGTAAAAGAAAAAAGGTTGCCAGTAAAAAATATGGATGTGACGCTTGGATAGGTCCGGAGTCACCCGAGACCAATCCGAATGCCCGCTATAGTGTGTTTGGCCAGCTCTGGAGGAGGCGGTGCCTGAGCATGTCCTGTGATGTCATGGTGCAAGGGAGCCAAGCAGAGCGGGGCCAGAGCCTCGCGTGCGGGTCGGGAGCAAGGCAGGCCGGGAGCGGGACTGTCAGTGCTGTTTAGACTGGAGGGATCACCTGGCGTGGAGAGTGACTGTCGCTGTGACTCAGGAGGGGACATGTCGTGTTGGTGATCTGTGCTGCTGCACACTGCTGTCATTGTTACTTTGAGAGTCGGTTTCATATGTGTGTGCCTAACTAATTTCTTACCCTCCTGTCCCTGAGCTATTTAATTACCGTATATACTCGAGTATAAGCCACGTTTTTCTGCACATTTTTTTTGTGCTGAAAATGCCCCCCTCGGGTTATACTCGAGTCACCTTTTTGCACCTGATCTCCCAGACTTTGGGGACCCGGTACTGGCTGGCCGTAGGTTTTCTTGACCCCAAACTTGGCACACATGTAGCCCCACTCTACTTCTACAAGTGTGCAAAGTTTGTTGTCTGGAGGACCTACGGCCGGGGAGCACCGATTTTTCAAACCAGGGCACCCCTTCCATAGACTCCCATGTTAAACGTCAGTTTAGTCATGGGCACAGTGAGGCATGGGCACAGTGAGGCATGGGCACAGAGAGGCAGTGGCGGCTGGTGCTCAAAATTTTTTGGGGGGGCGCAAACGAAAAAAAAAACAATTGCAGTCTCACTGTACCCATCAATTGTCACCACTGTGCCATGTCATCAAATGCAGTCACTGTGCCATCAAAACGCAGCCACCGTGCCATGCCATCAAACGCAGCTACTGTGCCATCAATTGTCACCACTATGCCATCAAACACAGCCACTGTGCCCCCAATTGTCACCACTGTGCCATGTCATCAAATGCAGTCACTGTGCCATCAAAACGCAGCCACCGTGCCATGCCATCAAACGCAGCTACTGTGCCATCAATTGTCACCACTATGCCATCAAACACAGCCACTGTGCCCCCAATTGTCGCCACTGTGCCCCCAATTGTCGCCACTGTGCCCCCAATTGTCGCCACTGTGCCCCCACTTGTAGCCACTGTGCCCCCACTTGTAGCCACTGTGCCCAGTACCCCCCCTGGCACTTACCTTTATGGCTTCTACGTCCCTCGATGTCCCTCGTCCCGCCCTCGATGACGCTTCAGGCAATCAGGTTACCTGATTGGCTGAGACGCCTGTCAGTCTTATCCTCGGACGCACGGCCGGTACGTCCCGAGGATGAGCTTCAGGAAGCCGACTACAGCCTCAGGGCTGTACTCGGACAGCCTATCAGAGCCGCTGGCCCTGATACGCACTTCCACACAGCCAGCCAGCTGCCGCTATTCAGCTGACAGGCGCCCAATGTCCGGTCAGCTGAATAGTGGGCGGCAGCGGCGAAAATATACAAATTCATACAGTGTATGAATCTGTATATTTTACTGGCTGTGAGCGAGCCAGAGGGGGCGGCGCTCCGGCGTCCCTATGGACGCACCGCCACTGCAGTGAGGCATGGGCACAGTGAGGCATGCACATGGACACAATGAGGCAAAGTGAGGCATGCAGATGGAGACCCTACACTTATACTCGAATATGTTTTTCCCAGTTTTTTGTGGTAAAATTAGGTACCTCGGCTTATACTCGAGTATATACTGTACTGTATTAAAAAAAAAAAATAAGAAATATGTTTTTTTGCTTTATTATCTTAAATCATATTGCTAGTTGCATATTGAACTTAATTGTAGCGTAAATACTGAAATTTGCACTTAAAACAATTTTTTTTTACTTTTGGAGAAGCCAGTAAAAACTTGGCTGTGCCAGTAAATTTTGGGTGGTTTGTCAGTAAATTTCAATCTGGTAGGTTGGCAACACTGGCCACATCACCCGTCCCAGGAGACTGCAGGACCATTCAGAAAGAACAAACGCGTCTTGCGCCTTCGCAGTGGGGGAGGCGGCTGTGAATCATCAGGAAGTCACAGCCCAGTGCTTGCACCATAGGTGTGCGCAGCCTGTTGCATTAGGGCATGGGTGCCCGACCTGCGGCCCCTCCAGCTGTTGCGGAACTATCAAGTCCCATCATGCCTCTGCCTTTTTGAGTCTTACTTGTAAACTGTCAGCCATGCAATGCCTCATGGGAATTGTAGTTCCGCAACACCAGGAGGGCCACAGGTTGAGCACCCTCTGGAAACTAACTTTAGCCTGTGTGGGTCGGTGTGGAGGTGACATTTAATTGTCAGCTCTTCAGGGGACTGACGTGTACGCTGTAAGGTGCTGTATAATGTGTTGATAAATACTGGAAATAACAGCTGGTTCAAGGCTGCAGTAACAATGTCATCGGCAGGGGTGGACTGACAACTCATGGGGCCCCCCGGGCAATAGGAGATTATGGGCCAACAGGGAATAGATAATGGGGCAACCGGGCAATAGATTATGGGGCCCCCGGGCAATAGGAGATTATGGGGCCCCCGGGCAATAGAAGATTATGGGGCCCCCGGGCAATAGAAGATTATGGGGCCCCCGGGCAATAGAAGATTATGGGGGCCCCCGGGCAATAGAAGATTATGGGGGCCCCCGGGCAACAGGAGATTATGGGGCCCCCCGGGCAACAGGAGATTATGGGGCCCCCCGGGCAATAGGAGATTATGGGGCCCCCCGGGCAATAGGAGATTATGGGGCCCCCCGGGCAATAGGAGATTATGGGCCCCCCGGGCAATAGATTATGGGGCCCCCGGGCAATAGGAGATTATGGGGCAACCGGGCCATAGGAGATTATGGGGCAACCGGGCAATAGGAGATTATGGGGCCCCCGGGCAATAGGAGATTATGGGGCCCCCGGGCAATAGGAGATTATGGGGCCCCCGGGCAATAGGAGATTATGGGGACCCCCGGGCAATAGGAGATTATGGGGCCCCCGGGCAATAGGAGATTATGGGGCCCCCGGGCAATAGGAGATTATGGGGCCCCCGGGCAATAGGAGATTATGGGGCCCCCGGGCAATAGGAGTTTGTGGGGCCCCCAGGCAATAGATTATGGGGCCACAAGGTGCTGTATAATGTGTTGATAAATACTGGAAATAACAGCTGGTCCAAGGCTGCAGTAACAATGTCATCGGCAGGGGTGGACTGACAACTCATGGGACCCCCCGGGCAATAGGAGATTATGGGCCAACAGGGAATAGATTATGGGGCAACCGGGCAATAGATTATGGGGCCCCCGGGCAATAGGAGATTATGGGGCCCCCGGGCAATAGAAGATTATGGGGCCCCCGGGCAATAGAAGATTATGGGGCCCCCGGGCAATAGAAGATTATGGGGCCCCCCGGGCAATAGGAGATTATGGGCCAACAGGGAATAGATTATGGGGCAACCGGGCAATAGATTATGGGGCCCCCGGGCAATAGGAGATTATGGGGCAACCGGGCAATAGATTATGGGGCCCCCGGGCAATAGAAGATTATGGGGCCCCCGGGCAATAGAAGATTATGGGGCCCCCGGGCAATAGAAGATTATGGGGGCCCCCGGGGAATAGAAGATTATGGGGCCCCCCGGGCAATAGGAGAATATGGGGCCCCCCGGGCAATAGGAGAATATGGGGCCCCCCGGGCAATAGGAGATTATGGGGCCCCCCGGGCAATAGGAGATTATGGGGCCCCCCGGGCAATAGGAGATTATGGGCCAACCGGGGAATAGATTATGGGGCCCCCGGGCAATAGGAGATTATGGGGCAACCGGGCCATAGGAGATTATGGGGCAACCGGGCAATAGGAGATTATGGGGCCCCCGGGCAATAGGAGATTATGGGGCCCCCGGGCAATAGGAGATTATGGGGCCCCCGGGCAATAGGAGTTTGTGGGGCCCCCAGGCAATAGATTATGGGGCCACACAGTATACACACATGCATACAGTATGCATACAAAGTAGGGTTGTCCCCATACTAGTATTGGTATCGGGACCGATGCCGAGTATTTGCGGGAGTACTTGTACTCGCGCAAATACTCCCGATGCCTAAAAAGAATACTTGGGGGAGAGCGATGCAGCGTGTAATGCTCAGATAGCTGAGCATACTAGTGAGAGAGAGGCAGCCTGTGTCCCTGTGTGCATTACACGCTGCATCAGACGGCATACCTTGGGGGGAGAGAGGCAGCGTGTAATGCCTGTATGCGCGTATAATCCTCAGACGGCGGCCATCCAGTGTACAAAGCCGCGCCTTCTCCTCGTCTGTGATAGGGGAACACTCCCAGCAAGTGAGTCAGAGTTCTGCCTATCACGGACATCCTCTCATCCTCGTCCATGGGATGAGGATGAGAGGGTGTCCGTGATAGGCAGAACACTGACTCACTTGCTGGGAGTGTTCCCCTATCACAGACGAGGAGGAGGAGGAGGCGCGGCTTTTGAACACAGAATGACTGCCGTCTGAGGAGGATAATACAGGTACACCGGCATTACACGCTGCCTCTCTCTCCCACAGAGGAGGAGGCGCGGCTTTGTACACTGGATGGCCGCTGTCTGAGGATTATACGCGCATACAGGCATTACACGCTGCCTCTCTCTGGGGGACATGGCTGCATATGTGGGGGAACATGGCTGCATTTGTGGGGGGACCTGGCTGCATTTGTGGGGGACATGGCTGCATATGTGGGGGGCATGGCTGGGGGGACATGGCTGCATATGTGGGGGACATGGCTGGAGGGACATGGCTGCAATATGTGGGGGACATGGCTGCATTTGTGGGGGACATGGCTGCATTTGTGGGGGACATGGCTGGATATATGTGGGGGACATGGCTGGATATATGTGGGGGGACATGGCTGGATATATGTGGGGGGACATGGCTGCAATATGTGGGGGGAACATGGCTGCAATATGTGGGGGGAACATGGCTGCAATATGTGGGGGGACATGGCTGCATTTGTGGGGGGACATGGCTGCATTTGTGGGGGGACATGGCTGCATTCGTGGGGGGACATGGCTGCATTCGTGGGGGGACATGGCTGCATTTGTGGGGGGACATGGCTGCATTTGTAGGGGGACATGGCTGCATTTGTGGGGGACATGACTGCATATGTGTGGGGGGACATGGCTGCATATGTGGGGGGCATGGCTGGGGGGACATGGCTGCAATATGTGGGGGACATGGCTGGGGGGACATGGCTGCATATGTGGGGGACATGGCTGGAGGGACATGGCTGCAATATGTGGGGGACATGGCTGCATTTGTGGGGGGACATGGCTGCATTTGTAGGGGGACATGGCTGCATTTGTAGGGGGACATGGCTGCATATGTGGGGGACATGGCTGCATATGTGGGGGGCATGGCTGGGGGGACATGGCTGCAATATGTGGGGGACATGGCTGGAGGGACATGGCTGCAATTTGTGGGGGACATGGCTGCATTTGTGGGGGACATGGCTGCATTTGTGGGGGACATGGCTGGATATATGTGGGGGGACATGGCTGGATATATGTGGGGGGACATGGCTGCAATATGTTTGGGGACATGGCTGGATATATGTGGGGGGACATGGCTGCATTTGGGGACACATTTAAAAAAAGTATCGGTATTCGGTATCGGCGAGTACTTGGAAAAAAAGTATCGGTACTTGTACTCGGTCCTAAAAAAGTGGTATCGGGACAACCCTAATACATAGCATACACACACAGTATACATACACACAGAATACTCATACACACTGAGAAGGTACTGGAGAGGCGGGGCAGCTATAATCTCGGGATTTTTAGACCAAAGAATGTCAGTAAGGGACATTTCAGAGACAGATGTAAAAAAAACACAGATTTTTACATACTGTCCCTGGTTTTACTGAGGCTGGCAACCAGGGCCAGATTCCCGACAGGGCCACCGAGGCCAGGCCTCGGGGCGGCAGTGGGTGCAGGGGTGGCGCCGGTTGTAACACACAGCGGCAGACTGCTGTGTCACGGAGCTCACTGTGAAAAGTTTGGGGGCGCTGTGGTAAAAGTCCCGTCCTCCTCCTAGACCAGCTTGTGTGATATACAGAACACTGCCTCTATCATACGAGCTGGTCTAGGAGGAGGATGGGATTTTTATCACTGCAATGATGGGCACGGTGAGGCGGCAATGATGGGCACGGTGAGGCGGCAATGATGGGCACGGTGAGGCGACAATGATGGGCACGAGTTGGGGAACTTTCATTTTTTTTTGGGGCGGGGAGAGCGGCATTGAAGGACCCGGCCTTGGGGTGGCAAAGGGAGTAAATCCGGGCATGCTGGCAAACCTGATGGGGTCCCCTAGTGGCAGGGGGCCCCCGGGCAGTGCCCGAATGGTGAGATTGGCTCACCATACAACAAATATGTTATCAAATTAAAGAATAACTCTGTATCTGTGGTTTTGACAGCTGTGTGTCTGTTCCTCACACTCAGGAAATGCTGGGGGACCTCTTCTCGCCGGTGGAGACCCCAGAAGCTCAGAACCGAGGATTTCTGAAAGGACTGTTTGGCGGAAGCGGGCAAACCTTAGACAGGGAAGAACTTTGTAAGTGGCATTTTTCTATCATTATACTTCTTACTGGGAGATTGCATATTTGTGGGGCATTCATTACTCCTCTTACCAAGATTGTCTTGCCCCTAACCCTCGGTGTGGGTGGAGTCTTCTCCCACACTTTGTACTGCTGGTGACTTGGTTCTTTTTGGGGTGAATCTCCTCCGTTCTGTCTCTCTATAGTTTCTAAATTATTTCTATTGAAAATCTACCAGGGCCGTATTTCCCAACCTCATCCCTGAAGTACCCCCAACGGGCCATGTTTTGGGTATGTGCCTTGAAAAAAACAGCTAATGCCCCTTACACACGCTCGGGATTTCTGATGGGAAAAAGTAAATTGGGAATGCCGACGGGGGGAAAAAAGGGCTGGTTCTCTTCTTTTTTTTTGCTGGCCAGTTTTAGCAGTTTTCCTCGGAAAAACTGCGAGGGAGCATACACATGGCCGGGATTCCCGGACAACAGCTCTCATCGCAGTTTTCCCATCGGAAAACCCGGTCACGTGTACGAGGCGTAATTCAAAACTTACCTCCACTGTGCAGCTCTTTTTTACACGGTGGCCCCGAACCTGGTCTTCTGGGGTCCCTCGGCGGCTGTCTCGGCTCCCCCCGCAAGAACTTTCCACCTTTCTGAGCTTGCATGGTGGAAAGTCCTTGCGGGCGCGCTCCTGTGATACAGCCGGCGGCTATAGCCGCTCACGGGATCACTCGGCCCGGCCCCCCCGGCACATCATTGGTTATGATTGACAGCAGCGCTAGCCAATGGCTGCACTGCTTTCAATCAACCAAAGAATGAGCTGAGAAGCCGGCTCAGAAACCTGCGCATTCATGGCGTGGGACTTTCGAGGGGTCAGGTAAGTAAAGGGGGACTGCTAATGTTCAGATGTTTTTTCACCTTAATGCATAGAATACATTAAGGTGAAAAATCATCTAACTCTACAACCCCCTTAACCACTTCCAGACCACCGCATGACTATATACATCAGCACTTTGAAGAGGGATATCTCTGTTATGGCAGCAGCTAGCTACTATAACCGCGGTATCAATCTCTTTAGGCAGTGGTGCGGTTTACTATAATGGTGGCCTCTGCGGCGGATTCGCCGCAAGATCACAGTTATCGGCAGCAGGAGAGGGGCACCCCTCCCGCCGCTTACCGGAGCCATCGGTAGCAGAGGAGGCGATCGGGTCCGTCTCGTTGCTGGGTATGGATAGGAGTGAGGGGGCAAGATGGCCCCCACCTGTCTCCATACAATAGCAGGGCGGAAGCGACGTCAAAACATCACTTTCGCCCATAGCTCTTTTTTAGAATGACATCATTTTATTTATTTTTCTATTGCATTTTAGTGTAAATATGAGATGCGAGATCTTTTTGACCCTGTCATGCTTTTTTCCTATTACAAGGGATGTTTTCATTCAGGCAGCGTACACACGACCGAGGTTCTCGCTGGAAACCAGCGAGAACCTCGCTGGAAGCTGCATTCCAGCGAGGACCTCGGCCGTGTGTACGCTCCTGGCTCGCCCCGCCCGTCGGGGCGAAAAGAGAGCAGGCTCTCTTTTTGCTCGACGGCCCGCCTGGATGAATGGCTGGTTGCCATTCCCGACGGGCGGGTCGCCGATTTCGACGGCCGGCAGAGAACCTCGACGGGCGGAACGATGTGTTCTGCCCGTCGAGGTTCTCTGCCGTGTGTACGCGGCTTCAGTGTAATAGGAATAAAAGTGTATTTTTTTTTATACAGTGTAAAAATAAATAAAAGAAAGTAAGAAAAAAAACAAAAGAAAGTTTTAAAGTGCCCCGTCCCGACGAGCTCACGCGCAGAAGCGGATGCATACGTGAGCAGCGCCCGCATATGAAAACGGTGTTCAAACCACACATGTGAGGTATTGTTGCGATTGGTAGAGCGAGAGCAATAATTCTAGTGCTAGACCTCTTCTGTAACTCAAACAATGCAATTGGACTTAACTCACAGTGTGTGTGTGCGTGCGCTTTTTGCGAACCCGCTAAATTCCTGGAATTCGGGTTTAATAAATGCCTTGTATGATGTTTTGTGTCTGTGAGCTGAATCCGTTAATCTGACACGTCTCTCTCTCTCTCTCTCTCTCTCTCTCTCTCTTACAGTCGGTGAAGCCACAGCCGGAAAAGCCTCCCGCGGCTTGGCACAGCACATCCCCGGACAGGGCGGGATAGAGGGAGTGAAGGGAGCAGCCACTGGCGTGGCTGCCGATTTGCATAGAGCTCGTATCGCCCTGGACGAAAGAGGGCAGCGTCTGGGCGAACTGGAGGACAAGACAGAACGGATGTTGTCCAGTGCAGAAGCTTTCTCTAAACATGCACATGGGGTGAGATAAAAAAAAAAACAGGCAGTGCCCATTTCACCCAAACCCAGGCAGTGCCCATTTCACCCAAACCCAGGCAGTGCCCATTTCACCCAAACCCAGGCAGTGCCCATTTCAACCAAACCCAGGCAGTGCCCATTTTACCCAAACCCAGGCAGTGCCCATTTCAACCAAACCCAGGCAGTGCCCATTTCACCCAAACCCAGGCAGTGCCCATTTCACCCAAACCCAGGCAGTGCCCATTTCACCCAAACCCAGGCAGTGCCCATTTCACCCAAACCCAGGCAGTGCCCATTTCAACCAAACCCAGGCAGTGCCCATTTTACCCAAACCCAGGCAGTGCCCATTTTACCCAAACCCAGGCAGTGCCCATTTCAACCAAACCCAGGCAGTGCCCATTTCAACCAAACCCAGGCAGTGCCCATTTCACCAAAACCCACAGACCGGCAAACAATGATATCTGGATTTCCGCACTCCAAGATAATGTCTTTGTTGAATGGTAAACAGTTCATACAGCAAGTCACAGATACAATACTGACGTGTTTCACACCTCTTTACCGGTGCTTAGTCATATCTATGACTAAGCGCCGGTAAAAAGGTGTGAAACGCGTCAGTTGTTTTTTATCTGTTTGCTGTATGAACCGTTTTTCCATTCAACAAAAACATTATCTTGGAGTGCGGCTCTCCGGATTTCTTTGTCTTTTTGAGACATCCTATCCATGACCAGTGGCGTAGCGTTGGGGGGTGCAGAGGGGACCGTGGCCCCCGGGCGCAACATTTAGGGGGCGAAATTCCCCACCAGTGTGTCACTACTTGCTGCCTCCTCCTAAGTGTACTTTCCTGTGGCCCCCGTTCTCTGGCCGCTATGTTCAGTCTCCGGCGCCCTGTGATTGGGCGAATGGGGGTCATGTGCGGAGGCAGGACTCCAGGAGCAACTGCGATCGTTAACAGGCCAGCCCTGCCGATGCACATGACCCCTACGCCCAATCACAGGGCGCCGGAGTCTGAACATGGCGGACACAAAATAATGGAGATAGTGATCCTTCTCCTTTGCCGGGGGATGGACACTGTCTGGGGAGATGGAGCAGCCAGGGAGAGTAGAAGAGCAGCTAGAGCCATTCGGTGTAGGAATCGGGCTGGTCAGTATTGTAGGGAGGAACAGGACGTGGAGTGCAAGTTAGAGGGCGCAAATTGCTTGCCTTGCCCCAGGCGCCGAAACAACCCGCACTACACCACTGTCCATGACATACTGTATTAAGCCGCGTCCTTCAATGAACGATCGAGAGAATTGGAATTTTGTACTCACCGTAAAAACCTTTTTCTCCGAGTTCGTTAAGGGACACAGCACCCGCCCAGTCTTGTTTGGTGTTGACATCCTTCTACTTCTGGCTACTAACTGAATCCAGAGTAGCAGATAGGGGGGTGTGGCTGCCTCTTAGGTGTGCTTTTAGTTTAATTTGCACTTACGTCCTTCTCCTGAAGGTGGCGGCATCAAACCCATCCGTGGGAAATTTAGCTTTGTCCTTCATTGAACTCATAGGGCCAGATTCAGGTAGAAGTTACGCGGCTTATCTGAAGATAAGCCGCGTAACTTCTAACCTACGCCGTCGTATCTGTTTTCTGTAGTCAGAAAACAAGATACGCCGGGATTGAGTTCAGATACGAGCGGCGTAATTTTATTTCGCCGTCGTATCGGAAATGCAATTTTAAAATGGCCGCTAGGGGGGGTTCCCGCTGATTTACGCCGAGAATATGTAAATCAGCGAGATACGCCAATTCACGATCGTACGCGGGCCCGACGCAGTCACTTTACGACGTTTCTGTAAGGGGTTTCCCGGCGTAAAGATAAAGCAACAAAAAGCACGCGTATCCTATGTTAAGTATGGCCGTCGTGACCGCGTCGAATTGAAAAAGTTTCACGTCGTTTGCGTAACTCGTGCGTGAATGGGGATTGACGTCATTGACGTTCACCGTCCTAATGTGGAGCATGCGCACTGGGATACATTGAAGGCCGGCACATACGCATTGCGTTCGCCGTGGGATCTCGCCTAGTTTAAATACTACACGCCCCCTACCCGCCCAATTTGAATTCCGCCGGCCCATTTTCGCTACGCCGCCGCAACTTTAGGAGCAAGTACTTTGTGAATACAGTACTTTCTCCTAAAGTTTCGGTGGAGTAACGTAAATTAGCAACGTTATGCCAGAATAAAGATTCGCCCATCTACCTGAATCTGGCCCATACCGTGTTTCCCCGAAAATAAGCCTGGGTCTTATATTAATTATGCCAACAAAAGACACAGTAGGGCTTATTTTCGGGGTAGGTCTTACCATGTAATGTGCTGTGTTCTCTCCCCCTCTCCCTCCCTGCCTGTCAGGAATCCCCAGTGTGAACTGAGTTAAAATGCTTGTAAAATCCTATAACCTACTCTATTACAGTATTATATAATGTACAATGTGTGTGTTTCTGTAATATAAATGTGCCAAATACCTTTGTTATAGCGCCGCTCTGCGCTTCTGGAGCTCTCTTCCCCGCAATTATATTACAGAAACACACACACTGTACATTATATACTCCTGTAATAGAGTGGATTGTAGGATTTTACAAGCATTTTTAACTAGGGCTTATTTTCGGGGTAGGGCTTATATTGCAGCCCTCCTGGAAAATAACGTTAGGTCTTATTTTCAGGGTAGGCCTTTTTTTTTGGGAAACAGGGTAGAAAAGGATTTCACGGTGAGTACAAAAATCCAATTTATCAGGAGATCGGCAATTACACTGAATCTTGGCTGCTATTGGCCAATGAAGGTGATGGGCGGCCACACCGACCATTAGCAAGTTGTGTAGGTAGTCAGGTTGAAAAAAGACAAGTCCATCTAATTCAACCAGTAAAAAAATTAAATATATACAGGACAGATTGCCATTGCATGCCATGATTAAGTCTATGATCTACCACATGGGTCTTCAAACTACGGCCCTCCAGTTGTTCAGGAACTACAATTCCCATCATGCCTAGTCATGTCTGTGAATGTCAGAGTTTTACAATGCCTCATGGGATGTGTAGTTCCACAACAGCTGGAGGGCCGTAGTTTGAGGATCCCTGATCTACCAGAACATCCAGATCCTTCTCCACCACTGACTCCCCCAGCTGTTCTCCTCCTAGAATGTATGATGCATGCTTCTAGCAACATTAAAGGGGTTGTAAAGCTTTGTGTTTTTTCACCTCGATGCATCTTCTCCACCCGAGCCCCCCGTTGTACTTACCTGAGCCCTGAATCTCCGTGGGTGCGATCCCACGTTGCTTCCCCCAGCTCTTGTTGGCATTTCATTGGATGATTGATAGTAGTGCAGCCATTGGCTCCCACTGCTGTCAATCAAATACAATGAGGTGATGTGCCGGGTGGGCGGGGCCAAGTCATACACTTGGCGGCTATGGCCACACGGAGCGCGCCCGCATGGTAACCCCCTCGGGAGAGAGCTTCCCAGAGGGGGTTAGCTCTTGCGTGGAGGAGCCGAAAGAGCCACTGTGGGACCCCAGAAGAGGAGGATCAGGGCCACTCTGTGCAAAACGAAATGCACAGTGGAGGTAAGTATCACATGTTTTATTTAAAAAAAACGAACCTTTAGTATCCCTTAGAGGCTAGATTCACACTGATGCGTTCAAATTCCGTCTGTTTTTTGATGCAGTGCGACTTTTATTTGACTGGTGCGATTCTAATGCAAATTTTAAGAAATCGCAGCTCTGCGGAAAAAAAAAAAGTTTTGGCTACGTGTACACGCTTAAGGGGTTGTAAGGTTTTTCATTTTTATGTTTTTTTTTTTAACCACTTAAGGACCGCCGCACGACGATATACGTCGGCAGAATGGCACGGCTGGGCACAGGGACGTATAAATACGTCCCCTTTAAGAGCCCAGCCGTAGGTCGCGCTTGCCCCGGTCCAAAGCTCCGTGACCGCACCCATGAGACCCGATCGCCGCCAGTGTCCCGCTATCGGTCGCAGGAGCTGAAGAACGGGGAGAGGTGAGTGTAAATAAACCTTCCCCGTTCTTCACTGTGGCAGTGTCAGTGATCGTCTGTTCCCTGATATAGGGAACGACGATCAGTGACATCACACGTCCGGCCCCGCCCCCCTACAGTTAGAAACACACATGAGGTCACACTTAACTTTTTTTGCTGGGAAAATGACAATGGTCCCAAAAATGTGTCAAAAATGTCCAATGTGTCCGCCATAATGTTGCAGTCACGAAAAAAATCGCTGATCGGCGCCATTACTAGTAAAAAAAAAATATTAATAAAAATGCCATAAAACTATCCCCTATTTCGTAAACGCTCTATATTTTGCGCAAACCAAATCGATAAACGCTTATTGCGATTTTTTTTTTTTTTTAACAAAAATATGTAGAAGAGTACGTATCGGTCTAAACTGAGGGGAAAAAAAATGTTTTTTTTATATCTTTTTTGGGAGGATATTTATTATAGCAAAAAGTAAAAAAATAACGGGCCAGATTCAGGTAGAGTTACTGTGGAGTATCAGCGATTCGCCAGCCTAACTCTCACTTTGAGCCGGCGTTTCTGTAAGCAGAAAACAAGAAACGCCGGGTTGGAGTTCCTATACGAGCGGCGTAATTGTATTTCGCCGTCGTTTCGGAACTGCAATTTTAAAAATGGCGCTCGGGGCGTTCCCGCTGATTAACGCCGAGAATATGTTAATCAGCGAGAATCGGCAATTCACGATCGTATTCGGGCCCGACGCAGTGACTTTCCGACGTTTCGCGGCGTAAAGAAAAACATGCCCCCTAGTGGAGTATCCTATGTTAAGTATGGCCGTCGTCATCGCGTCGGAATTTTTTTTTTTTCGAGTCGTTTGCGTAAAACGTCCGTGAATGGGGATTGACGTCATTGACGTTCACTGACAGAATTTGGAGCATGCGCACTGACAGTCAACGCATGCGCAGTACGTTCGCCGCGGGATCGCGCCTAGTTTAAATAATACACGCCCCCTACCCGCCCAATTTGAATTCCGCCGGCTCATTTTCGCTACGCCGCCGCAACTTTAGGAGCAAGTGCTATGTGAATAACAGTACTTGCTCCTAAAGTTTCGACGGAGTAACGGAAATGAGAAACGTTACTCCAACATAAAGATCCTACCTGAATCTGGCCCATAGATTTTTTTTTTTCAAAATTGTCGCTCTATTTTTGTTTATAGCGCAACAAATAAAAACCGCAGAGGTGATCAAATACCACCAAAAGAAAACTCTATTTGTGGGGAAAAAAAGACGCCAATTTTGTTTGGAAGCCGCATCGCACGACCGCGCAATTGTCAGTTAAAGCGACGCAGTGCCGAATCGCAAAAAGGGGCCAGGTCCTTAAGACCCGGACCATTATGCAGGTTAAGTGGTTAAACAACAACCATGTTATACTTACCTCCACTGTGCAGTTCGTTTTGCACAGAGTGGCCCCGATCCCGGTCTTCTGGGGTCCCTCGGCAGCTGTCTCGGCTCCTCCCTGCAAGAGCTAACCCCCTTCATGGGAAGCACTCTCCCAAGGGGGTTAGCTTGCGTGCGTGCGCAAGTGCACACGCGCTCCCTTGATACAGCCACCGACTGTATCACTCGGCCCCTCCTCCGGGGTGCCGCTTCATTGGATGTGATTGACAGCAGCGCGAGCCAATGGCTAAGCTGCTAATAATCTAGCCCAGGGTTCTCCAAACTTATTAAACAAAAGGGCCAGTTTACTCTCCTTAAAACCTTAGGAGGGCCGGACTGTGGCCATCAGGAGTAGAAAAAGGTTCCAGCATCAGTTGGTGTAAACAATGCCACATCACTGGTGTCATTGGGCCCTTTTGTTGATAGAATTGGGAGGAATTGTGCCCCATCTTTGGTGTCTTTGGGCCCCATTGTTGATAGAATTTGGAAAGAATTGTGCCCCATCTTTGGTGTCTTTGGGAGAAATTGTGCCCCATGTTGGTGTCATTGGAAGGAATGGTCCCCCATCATTGGTGTTATTGGGCCCCATCGTCGGTGTCATTGGGAAGAACTGTCCCTCTTTGTTGATGTCAGTGACACCAACCCAAGGGCTAGATAAAATCAAACAAAGGGTCGCATCCGGCCCCCGGGCCACAGTTTGGAGACCACCGATCTAGCCAATCAGCGGCGGAGAAGAGGACGCCGTACACGCGCACAGCAGGTGAATGGGCTCAGGTAAGTAAAACAGGGGGGGGGGGGCCGTCGTTGCCAGGTTTTTTTTCCCCATGAATACATAGGATGCATTAAGGTGTAAAAACACGAACCTTTACAACCCCTTTAAGTAAAACGATAATCCTGTTGTGTATTTCCTTTACATGCATTCATGTCTCTGTCTGTCTGTCTGTCTGTCTTTGCAGCTGATGGTAAAACACAGGGACAAGAAGTGGTACCAGTTATAAGTTGTGGGAGTTCAGAGAGGCCTGACAATTTTCGTCCTATCATGGACTTGCGAACGACTCCCCCCCCCCTCAAAATTGATGGCTAAACTCCAGCATTCTCCAGCAACACAGAAAGCAGCACGCCATGGTCCCCCTCCCCCACACACAGGGAAAGAGTGTTGAGCACTGAATGGACAAGACTGTGCAACAAGGAACTGCACCCCTAGTGACCCCCCCCCTCCCCTGCGGAGCCACCACAATAAACAGAACCTTGGGGGGGAGGGGAGGGGTTACACTCTCTACAAGGACTTTTCAATATAGATTCTCAAGAGGGCATGTCAACATTTTTTTTTTTTTTTTAAATGTTTTCTGAAAACAAAAAAAGAAAAAAAAAAAAATATATATATATATATAAGTGTCCTGTACAAACCTAGGCTATATTCGCACTTCTGGTGACAAACTACGGCGAAAAAAAATAATGTAGAAACCTTATTTGCATGACAAGAACAGACGCATGCTGTGAAGGAAGGAAAGGGGTTATAGCAGGTTGGATGGACGACGCCGGCGGCGGCGGCCAGTGCTCGGACAGTATTTTTATTTTTCCCCATTTTGTGCGCCTAGTCCTTGCCGTTTCATTTAGCGCTTTGTCTTTGCTGCACTTAGAGCCTTCACTGCGTTGTTTCCCCCCCGGAAGCGCGAGGGGGGGGGGGGAATGCCAGCGCCGAAAGGGGGGGCGTTTTTTATTTTTCAGTGTGCGGAGTTGTACAGATGTATAAAACAAATAAGAGAGAGAGAAATTATTGTAAAATCCCGGATGCTGGGCTGCACTATCCTGTACCAAACGACTTCTTATGTAAAGGAAACCACGGGCCCCCGCGAGCCTACGCTGTATGTAAGTGACCGTGGCGGGAAAACGCCGGCGCGTTTTACAAAGAGGTAAGGTAGCTGTCGCCCGCTCCTTTCAAATAGAATAGTTCTACAAATGAAAAAAAAGCAAAAATTGTATGTGTTTGAAAATTAAAGTGTGATTTGACATCCCTATGAAGGGAGAGGCTTGCCTGTGTTTTCTTTTTTCTAGTTCGTAAAAAAAAACAAAAAAAAAAAAAAACGAAACTTTACGTGACGTATACAATGCGCGAGCGCACATGGCATGGTTTACACTTCTAAATGTGGCATTGGACGTGCTTTTTATTTTTTCTACAGCACTCTGAATTCCAATCGAAGCCCCGGTCACTAAATAAAATGGTTCGCTTACAGTCCTGTTCACATGTTGTGTTTGCTTTGCTTCAAAAATGATACCCTGCGTCACTTTCTTGGGGCTTCAAAGCATCTCCAAAGCCTCCATAGAAGTCTATGACAACACTTGCAGCATTTGAGAGGCTTTTATGCAGAGGTAACTTTGCTTTGTTTTGGAGGCAGGGGCGTTGCTGGGTCTACAAAAGATCTGGGGCTAGAGCCCATATCAGCGAAGTAAAGAAAGTCATACGCTTGGCGGGCATACACATGTATGCAATATACGTGTGTGTATATATCTCCATCTCATTACATCAGGGTGCCCAGAGCCGCCCTCAATACATCAGGGTCCCCAGAGAGCCTCCCCTTTATATCAGGGTCCCCAGAGAGCCTCCCCCTTACACCAGGGTCCCCAGAGAGCCTCCCCTTTACATCAGGGTCCCCAGAGAGCCTCCCCCTTAAATCAGGGTCCCCAGAGAGCCTCCCCCTTAAATCAGGGTCCCCAGAGAGCCTCCCCCTTACATCAAGGTCCTCAGAGAGCCTCCCCTTTATATCAGGGTCCCCAGAAAGCCCCCTCTTACTCAGGGTGCCAAAAGAGCCCCTTCCTTACATCAGGGTCCCCAGAGAGCTCCCCCTTAAATCAGGGTCCCCAGAGAGCCTCCCCCTTAAATCAGGGTCCCCAGAGAGCCTCCCCCTTACATCAAGGTCCTCAGAGAGCCTCCCCTTTATATCAGGGTCCCCAGAAAGCCCCCTCTTACTCAGGGTGCCAAAAGAGCCCCTTCCTTACATCAGGGTCCCCAGAGAGCTCCCCCCTTTCATCAGGGTCCCCAGAGAGCCTCCTCTTACATTAGGGTCCCCAGAGAGCCCCTTCCTTACATCAGGGTCCCCAGAGAGCCTCCCTTTTACAGCAGGGTCTCCAGAGAGCCTCCCCTTTACAGCAGGGTCCCCAGAAAGCCTCCTCTTACAGCAGGGTCCCCAGAGAGCCTCCCCTTTAAATCAGGGTCCCCATAAAGCCCCCTCTTAGCTCAGGGTCCCCAGAGAGCCTCCCTCTTACATCAGAGTCCCCAGAGAGACCTTTTCTTACATCAGGGTCCACAGAGAGCCTCCCCTCTACAGCAGGGTCCCCAGAAAGCTCCCCTTACCTCAGGGTCCCCAGAGAGCCTCCCCCTTACATCAGGGTCCCAGTGAGCCTCCCCCTTACATCAGGGTCCCCAGAGAGCTTCCCCCTTACATCAGGGTCCCCAGAGAGCTTCCCCCTTACATCAGGGTCCCCAGAGAGCCTCCCCTTTATATCAGGGTCCCCAGAGAGCCCCCCCCCTTTCATCAGGGTCCCCAGAGAGCCTCCCCCTTGCATCGGGGATCAGGATCCCCAGAGAGCCTCCCTTTTACATCAGGGTCTCCAGAGAGCCCCTTTCTTACATCAGGGTCCCCAGAGAGCCCCTTCCTTACATTAGGGTCCCCAGAGAGAGGGCGGGCAGTGAGAGATGATTTAATCTCTCTGCTACCCCCAGCTGCACAGTGAGGGCGGAACAGTGGTGAGAGATGAGGTCATCTCTCTGCTCTCGCACCCGCCGGCCAGCTCTCCCGTGCTGCCTGCCAGCTGGCTCTCCCGTTCTCCGACTCTGTCATGCAGCCTGCTGCGCTCTCAGCCCGGCTGCAGATAGGACATGGCCCGGTGATTGGGGACCCCTGCAGAGACTCAGGCTATAGCCCCAGAAGCCACACCCTAGTGACGCCACTGTTTGGAGGTATGGGATATCCCAGGAATGCACTGGGAAACTAACAAGCGAACCAGGAAGAAATCATCAGCAGTCACTTCCTGTTTATGTGGATATATTTGAAAAATGTCTGGTGCAGACATCACATCTGATGTGCTGAGTGGAGCAGCAGCAAGGTAAGCAGGGTCCGGATTAAACCAACTAGCAGGCGCCATACATGCTGCACAACGTGGGACTGCTATAGCGGAAGGTGAGCGGAATCCAGAGAGATAGGACTGAGCAGTGGAGGATCAGCAGAGCATGGTAACCTGAGCAGAAGAAACAGATGTCACATGGGGTAAGCAGCATGGAAGCAATATAGCGGGAGGTGAGAAGGGACTGGAGAGAGGAAGGACTGAGTGGCAGAGAATCATCAAAGCTGGGGGACCAGGGCAAGAGAAACTAGCAGATGTCACACCTGGTGTGCAGCATGGAAGCAATGTAGACGGAGGTGAGTAGGAACGGGAAAGAGAAAGGACTGAAGCCGCGTACACACTGCAGAGAACCTCGACGGGCAGAACACATCGTTCCGCCCGTCGAGGTTCTCTGCCGGCCGTCAGATTCGGGGACCCGCCCGTCGGGAATGGCAACCAGCCATTCATCCAGGCGGGCCGTCGAGCAAATAGAGAACATGCTCTCTATTTCTGCTCGACGGCATTCCCGACGGGATGCTCGCCGAGAGCGTACACACGGCCGAGGTTCTCGCTGGAATGCAGCTTCCACCGAGGTTCTCGCTGGTTTCTAGCGAGAACCTCGGTCGTGTGTACGCCGCCTGAGTGGTGGAGAATCAGCAAAGCTGGGGGACCAGGACAGGAGAAACTAGCAGATGCCACATGTAGCAGGAGGTGAGTAGGGAATGGAAAGAGAGAGAGGAGGATCTGAAAAAACAGAGGATTAGCAGAGTTAGGGATTAACAGAGCTGGGGGTCACTCATGAGTGGAGGCTCAGCAGAGCTAGGCGTTACTACTGAGTCAGGGGTTAGCAAAGTTGGGGGTCACTAATGAGCCGGGGGATCAGCTGAGCTGGGGGTACAACTAAGTGGAGCATCGCAAGAGCTGGGGGTACTGCTAAGTCAGGGATCTGCTGTACAAGGGTACCAATGAGCTGGGAATCTGTTGAATGGGGGATATTAGGTGCTGTAATAGTCCTAATCATAATTTAAGAAAATCATCACTTAAGTGATAAGCACCTAAAAAGCCCAGTAACTCCAGCTGCAATGTTAGCTAGGGTCCCCCCCTTTCCTTGGTACACTCGGCAACGGCAAGAGGAATGCAGAGGGACGGCATATTGACATATCTCGCCCTCTCATGCAAGTGTTATGAGCCAGAGACAGGAGCTCACTAGCAAAACAGCCGTCTCCTTACTTCGGTGTTGTCAGCCAAACGCCAAGGTGGGACACCCTTGTCCGACATTACATTGGTATGGACACTTTGTCCCATCAAGCAATATATACTGTAAGTGTTCTGCTGTACAACTTCTCCTCTCCATCACTTCTGAGACCCAGCGAGCTCCGATCCTGGTGGAGAAAAGAATTCATAACTCGTCTCCACTTGGTGCTTCTCCATCCCAGCGTTTTTGTCCGGAACTCACAATAAATTGAATACAAAATGACGAGCTGTAGAGAGATGAATTTCCCGGGAAAAGGAAGACAGTGTGGAAGGTTTCCCCTCCAGCATCACTACTTATATCTTCTCATCGCTCTGCTGCTTGCCATTAATAACGTTCCTTCCTTCAAGTCCCCCCCACCCCAACTACTACACCGCTCTCACCAACGAGCCTCACGTGTTAAGCCCCGTACACACGGCAGAGAAACTCGACGGGCGGAACACATCGTTCCGCCCGTCGAGGTTCTCTGCCGGCCGTCAGAATCTGCGACCCGCCCGTCGGGAATGGCAACCAGACATTCATCCCGACAGGCCGTCGAGCAAATAGAGAACCTGTTCTCTATTTGCTCGACGGGTTTCCCGACGGGCGGGGCGAGCAGAGAGCGTACACACGGCCGAGGTTCTTGCTGGAATGCAGCTCCCAGCGAGGTTCTCGCTGGTTTCTGGCAAGAACCTCGGCCGTGTGTACGGGGCCTTAGGCCCATCTCTCAGCTTATGTCTGAACGAGGCAACCCCCTTGATATATATCTTCTCATGACCCTGTCACGTGCCTATATTAACCACTTCCCTACGGCCGCAGGGTGGTTCTAATTCTCTGGGGCGCCGTGTTTTCACGGCGGCCCCTTTCGTCGTTCCCAGCGCGCAGCGGGGAACTTCTGTGCTGGCCGTGTCCCTTGGACACAGCCAATCACAGATCGCCGTGAACGGCCAATCAGAGTGGCCGTTTGCGATGCGATCTGTGTGGCGAATGAGAGATGATCTCATATGTAAACATATGAGATCATTTCTCATTGCCGGCTCTCACAAGGACAGCGTCCTGTCAGGGAGAGAGGAGACCAAAAAATTTTTTACCAAAAATATGTAGAAGAATACGTATCGGCCTAGACTGAATTTTTTATTTTTTTTAAATTGGGCTATTTTTTATAGCAACAAGTAAAAAATATTGTATTTTTTTTCAAAATTGTCGTCCTTTTTTTGTTTATAGCGCAAAAAATAAAAACCGCAGAGGCGACCAAATACCACCAAAAGAAAGCTCTATTTTGTGGCGAAAAAAGGACGCCAATTTTGTTTGGGAGCCACGTCGCACGACCGCGCAATTGTCAGTTAAAGCGACGCAGTGCCGCAAGCAGAAATTTCACCTGGTCAGGAAGGGGGTATACATGCCCAGTAAGGAAGTGGTTAAAGGGGTAATTCCCCCAAAAAACTTTTTTTTAACATTGATTGAGGCTCGTTATGTCAAGGGGAATCGGGTGTTTTTTTATTAGAAACGAAGCAGTACTTACCGTTTTACAGATGCATCGTCTCCGTCGCTTCCGGGTATGACCGTCTGGTCTGGGCGTTCCTATTTGATTGACAGGCTTCCGACGGTCGCATACATGGCGTCACGAGTAGCCGAAAGAAGCCGAGCGCCGGTGCGGCTCTATACTGCGCCTGCGCACCGTCGTTCGGCTACTTTTCGGAAAATCGTGACGCGATGTATCCGAACGTCGGAAGCCTGTCAATCAAATAGGAACGCCCAGACCAGACGATCATACCCGGAAGCGTCGGAGACGATGCATCTCTAAAACGGTAAGTACTGCTTCGTTTCTAAAAAAAAAAAACACCCGATTCCCCTTGACAAAACGAGCCTCAATCAATGTTAAAAAAAAGGGTTTTGGGGGAACTACCCCTTTAAAGGTCACCTCACCCAATGCCTGCACAAGCCGCCAACTCCAATATACCTCTCTCACCAGTGGACCATCTCATTTCCTGTAGGCCCATTTCCCACCTTATGCTTTCACAAATTCCCTCCCCCCTTCACAATGCATCACCACACACCTGCACACCCCCCCCCCCCCAACTTCAAACCCTTACACTCTCACTCCATGCCCCCCCCCCCCCCCCCCCCCACTGTTACCCTATGTTTGTTGGAAGGCCCCCACTCTAAAGTGACCAGATTTTCTTCATGAAACCCGGGGACATATATGTAGTGCTCATCAGCTCAGCCTGTTCATTGCCCAGCAATGCAGCCTGTTCAGTGCATAGCAAGGAGAGGAGACGGAGTATATAGAGCGGTGATCTCCCGTTTACCACGCACAGCCGCTGTCCTCAGACAAAGTCCCGCCTTTTATAATCGAGGTCTGACAGCCGAGTAAGCGGGAGATCCCCGCTCTATATAATCTGGCCGTCCCCCCACCATCTGGTACCCATGGTATGGCCGGCCCTGGGCACCACCCCCCCCCCCCTCAGCCCCAGCTTAGGGTGCTTTTGCACAGGATAGGCCCTGAATCCAGGGACAGACGGGCTTCAGGGACAATGTCCTTAATCCGGGGACTGTCCCCGGAAACCAGGGACGTCTGGTCACCCTACTGTAGGCAGCCTGAGCCTTTATTAGGTTGCCTGGGCTCCATCGGTTCCTCATCTAAGCTTAGGGCCATTGTTTGCTAATGCCTGCTGCTGTCGGGGGTTCTCCAATAGAGCCAGTGAGAGGTTGCAGTGTATTAGTTTATGATTATTTATTCTGCCCCGACCCCTGTTTACTTTTCAAGAAGCTACAGAGCTGTGAAAAGTAATTGCCCCCCCTAAACCTAATAACTGGTTGTGCCACCCTTGGCTGCAACAGCTGCAATCAAGAGTTTGTGACAACTGGTAATGAGTCTTTCACATCGCTGTGGATGGAATTTTGGCCACACTCTTCTTTGCAGGATTGTTTTGATTCGGTCACATTGGAGGGTTTTCCAGCATGAACGCCCTGTTTAACTCCACCCCTTCAAACCCAACATCCATGGACCTTATTCTACACCCCCGCCCACCCCAACGCTCAAACCACACACTTTGGGCCAGATTCTCTAAGAAATTCGCCGGCGTAGTGCAAGCCATTTACACTACGCCGCCGCATCGTACTAGAGCAAGTGCCATATTCTCTAAGCATTTGCTCCGTAGTTGGCGTAGCGAAAATGGCCCGCGTAATTCAAATGGGGCGGCTTGTATTTAAATTAAAGCGCGCCCCCGCGTCGAACGAACTGCGCATGCGCCGGCCGGGCAAAAAGCCCAGTGCGCATGCTTCAGCTCACGTCGGAAAGCGTCGTTGAAACCGACGGAACTTCGTAAGGTTACTCCTCATAGAAGCAGGGGTAACCTTACGCGGACGAAAACGACGACGGGGCGGCGTAAAAGCGATCGGGAATCGGCGTACTAGCCTCATTTGCATATGCAAATGAGAAAACAACGTAAAGGTCACCTAGTGGCCGGAGTTGTCATTACAACTGTGATCCGCAAGTGTAATGGTATTACACTTGTCGGATGTTAAAGCGTATCTATGCCAAAGTGATGCTAAGCATCACTCACATAGATACGAGGCAAAAAAAACGGCGATACGACGGGGTATCTGAGATACTCCGTCGTAGCGCCGCTGAGAATCTGGCCCTTTTGCTCTATTATAAAACTGTGATTTAACGAGATAAATTTTCCCAGAAAATGAAGACAACGTGGAAGTCTATTTATATCTTGTCTTCTCCCTGCTGCCGCTTGCCATTATTAATGTCACCCAGACAGTGATGAGGTCCGTGTCCTCTGCATTGTCACCATATTATGTGACATCTGTCCCGTTCCATCTCGCTCATGATATTTACAGTAAAATCGCTCTTGACATGCATGAGGCTAATTAATGAGAGAAGAATGAGAGAGCACTGCGAGACAACGAGGCCCTGAGGTCAGGGTGATCATCTATTCTCGTACGAAGGACTCCGGCTGTTTATCTTCTTCTTTGTACGCCTTCTACTCTGTCACATTGTGTTCACTGGTCGCCATTAACCCCCCTTCACATCACATCATTACCGCCTGCATGAGACGGCTCGATAAGGGATGAGGTCAGCAGTCGGTTGCTCGATTGCCACCATTTCTTCTTAGCAATTGAAAGCATGAGGGACAGGCATTAATTCTTCTAATCTAAGGTACGAGTGTAAGGTTTCCTTAAAGCCCAGAAAGCGTAAAGGTAGACCTGGTCTTCAGTGTAACCGAAGGCAACAAGTTTTCTTTAGCCCCCTTCATGTTTTGAGATGAACCATGTGGACAAAAGTCTGTGGACACCCAACCATCTCACATATATGAGCTTGCTGGACATCCCATTACAAAACCATGGACATTATTTATGGAATTTTTACCTCTTATGGCTACAACATCCTCTACACTTTTGGAAGGAATTTCCACAAGATTTTGGAGGGTGTCTGTGGGAATCTGTACCCATGTATGAGGTCAAGACCTGATGTTGGATGAGAAGATCTGGAGCGCATTTAAGTTCATCAGTAGGGCTGAGATCACAGTGTAGACCATTGGAATTCCTCCACATCAAATTGGTCCCACCATGTCTTCATAGAGCAAAAAATATAAAAAAATCAGTAGAGTTGAGGTCATGCTCTGTGTAAACCACTGGAATATTTCTACATCCTTTTGGTCCCACCATGTCTTCATAGAGCAAAAAATATAAAAAAATCAGTAGAGTTGAGGTCATGCTCTGTGTAAACCACTGGAATATTTCTACATCCTTTTGGTCCCACCATGTCTTTATGAAGCAAAGAAATCCAGTAGGGTTTAGGTCAGGGTATGGTGTGGACCACTGGAATTCCTCTACATCAAATTTGTCCCACTATGTCTTTATGGAACAAAGAAATTCAGTAGGGTTGAGGTCAGCGCTCTGTGTAGACCACTGGAATTCCTCCAAGTCAAATTGGTCCCAACACGTCTTCACGAAACAAAGAAATTCAGTAGGGTTGAGGTCAGGGCTCTGCATGGACCACTGGAGTTCCTCCACATCAAATTGGTCCCATCATGTCTTTATGGAGCAAATAAATTCAGTAGGGTTGAGGTAAGGGCTCTGTAAACCACTGGAATTCCTCTACATCCTATTGGTCCCACCATGTCTTCATGAAATCCAGTAGGGTTTAGGTCAGGGCATGGTGTGGACCACTGGAATTCCTCTACATCAAATTGGTCCCACTATGTCTTTATGGAACAAAGAAATTCAGTAGGCTTGAGGTCAGGGCTTTGTGTGGACCACCGCAATTCCCCTACATCATACTGGTCCCACCATGTCTTTTTGGAGCAAAGAAAGTCAGTAGGGTTGAGGTTAGGGCTCTGTGTAGACCACTGGAATTTCTCTACGTCAAATTGGTCCTACCATGTCTTTATGGAGCAAAGGAATTCCATAGGGTTGAGGTCAGGGCTCTCGGTGGGACCAATATGATGTAAAGGAATTCCACAGAGAGCCCTAACCTCAACCCCACTGAATTGCTTTGCTTCATTAAGACATGGTGGGACCAATTTGATGTGGATGAACTCCAGTGGTCCATACAGAGCCCTAGATCAACCCTACTGAATTTATTTGCTTCATGAAGACATGGTGGGACCAATTTGATGTGGATGAACTCCAGTGGTCCATACAGAGCCCTGACCTCAACCCCACTGAATTTCTTTGCTTCATAAAGACATGGTGGGACCAATTTGATGTGGATGAGCTCCAGTGGTCCATACAGAGCCCTAGATCAACCCTACTGAATGTATTTGCTTCATGAAGACATGGTGGGACCAATATGATGTAAAGGAATTCCAGTGGTCCACAATGTCTTTATGGAGCAAAGAAATTCAGTAGGGTTGTGGTCAGAGCTTTGTGTGTACCACCGCAATTCCTCTACATCATACTGGTCCCACCATGTCTTTTTGGCACAAAGAAATTCAGTAGGGTTGAGGTCAGGGCTGTGTGTAAACCACTGGAATTCCAAAAAAAATGGCGGAATCGCAAAACATGGCCTGGTCATTGGGCAGCCAAATCCTCCGGAGCTGAAGTGGTTAATATACGCTTATTGGGATTTGTTTTTTTTACCAAAAATATATAGCTGAATACATAATTTATGAAGAAATTATTTTTCTCTTTACATCTATTGGAAATGTTTTATAGCAGAAAGTAAAAAAAACTTTTTTTTTATTTTTTTTTTTTACCAAACTTTTGGTGATATGTAGCTCCCCCTCTCTATGAGCTCTGCAGTACACAGGATTGAAAGCAGCCAACGCCAAATTAATTGGCCTAATATTATGAAGAAATTTTTTTTTTGGAAATGTTTTATAGCGGAAAGCAAAAAAAAAAAATGTTTTTTTTTTTTTCAAAATGGTCGGCCTTTTTGTTCATAGCGCAAAAACATGAAAAACCCCAAAAGAAATCTCTATTTGTGTGAAAAAAAAAAATCATAAAAATGTAATTTGCGTTACAGTGTTGTGTATTTGTGTACACACATTTTGCTAAATGTCAAAAAAAAATAAAAAATGGCCTGGTCACAAAGGGGGGGGGGGGGGGGCGGGGGATTGGGGTTTGGTGGTAAAACCTTCTGAAGCTGAATGGATAATATGAAGAGGTATTGCTGATGTGTAAAAAGTAATGACAGGTTCACTTTTCAGCGGAGGGTGAAAGACGAGACTACAGAAGCACCAGATGCACATATTATGAAAATATTCGGTATTTAATGTATTCTGATAGATATATAATAATGAATTCATCACATCCAATCGGGGAGGAGCTACAGAGCTAAAAAAATGTTCAGTTCATACAGTTTAAAAAGTATATATTATTCCACATACAGAAATATTTCATTACTATCTACAAAAATCCAGAGACCGACTTCTCCTGTGCAAAATCACAACTTGGCATCTCAAAATAAACGTCTTTTTCACGGTCCAGCAGCAATCAATTTATCTTCAGGCGACCGAATCCGGGAGAGAGGCGCCTCCTACAGGTCAAAGTCCTGCAGATCCCCCCAGCTGGGGCCAAACTTCACCTTTACCTTCAGAGTGACCGATAACTTCACCGCGTTCTCCATCTCACTCTTAATGATCTGCGCCACCTGCAGGTGAGAGATGACATCACTACCTTGACGGGCCACAACTCTGTATTCAGGTGTAGATGTGAGATGTGTGTGTGTGTGGCCTCGTTCACACGGGGCAATTACATGCATGTCCAGTGTAAGGGGCCGTGTTTGGCCAAGACGGGGATGGCACAGGTGTTGTACGCATCCCTGTTACAAGCAAGTACCATTGCTGTCTATTGGGATGCAGTGGCTGCACAGCCACAGCTCTTGTGTGTTCCCGAACTCATTCTGGGTGCATTCAGGTCTGTGCATCCGCAGGGACATCATATTGTGTCCGTACAATCCCAGTGTCCCAAAAGCTGGCCCTACACTGATTGGAAAATGCCAATTTAGCAGGGACCAGACAAATTTTGATCAGTGCGTGGCCAGCCCTGCAAGACAGAAGTTAATCTTGTAATAGACTTCTGATCAACCCCTTCTTGCCCTACGTCAGGGCAGCCCCCCCACCGCCAGGGCAGCACCGCCAGGGCAGCACCCCCACCGCCAGGGCAGCGCCACGCCAGTGCAGCACCGGCAGCGCCACGCCAGGGAAGCACCCCCACCGTCAGCGCAACAACGAGGGAAGCACCCCCACCGTCAGCGCAACGTCGGGGGAAGCACCCCCACCGTCAGGGGAATCACCCCCACCGTCAGCGCAAAGTCAGGGGAAGCACCCCCAACGTCAGCGCAACGTCAGGGGAAGCATCCCCACCGTCAGCGCAACGTCAGGGGAAGCACCCCCACCGTCAGGGGAATCACCGTCAGCGCAATGTCAGGGAAGCACCCCCACCGTCAGCGCAATGTCAGGGGAAGCACCATCAGGGGAAGCACCCCCAACATCAGCGCAATGTCAGGGAAGCACCCCCACCGTCAGCGCAACGTCAGGGGAAGCACCCCCACCGTCAGCGCAACGTCAGGGGAAGCACCGTCAGCGCAATGTCAGGGAAGCACCCCCCACCGTCAGCGCAACGTCAGGGGAAGCACCCCCACCGTCAGCGCAACGTCAGGGGAAGCACCCCCACCGTCAGCGCAACGTCAGGGGAAGCACCCCCACCGTCAGCGCAACGTCAGGGGAAGCACCCCCACCGTCAGCGCAACGTCAGGGGAAGCACCCCCACCGTCAGCGCAACGTATGGGGAAGCACCCCCACCGTCAGCGCAACGTATGGGGAAGCACCCCCACCGTCAGCGCAACGTCAGGGGAAGCACCGTCAGCGCAACGTCAGGGGAAGCACCCCCAACGTCAGGGGAAGCACCGTCAGCGCAACGTCAGGGGAAGCACCCCCACTGTCAGCGCAACGTCAGGGGAAGCACCCCCACCGTCAGCGCAACGTCAGGGGAAGCACCCCCACCGTCAGCGCAACGTCAGGGGAAGCACCCCCACCGTCAGCGCAACGTCAGGGGAAGCACCCCCACCGTCAGCGCAATGTCAGGGGAAGCACCCCCACCGTCAGCGCAATGTCAGGGGAAGCACCCCCACCGTCAGCGCAATGTCAGGGGAAGCACCCCCACCGTCAGCGCAACGTCAGTAAAGAAAAATTACTTATTTCCTAAATTTTATAACAAAGTCTGTCTTTTTAGCAAAAAAAAAACCTCAGTGGGGATAAAATACCCCCCAAAATAAAGCTCCTTTTGTCCCCCAAAAAATGGTAAATTTTTTATATGGGTACAGTGATGGATGACCGTGCAATGGTCATTCAACAGCGATAAAAGCTGAAAATAGGCCTGGGCAGGAAGGGGATAAAAGTGCCCGGTACTGAAAGGTTTCAGGGACATGCTGGCAAACTTTCATCGATCAGCAGGAGTCGCTATCAGATTACAGATGTCCCTTCGGGGGGTGGGATTCCTGCATTCACCTGGCTTGTGTGGATGGAGGAATGTACAGATGTCAATGTAACTCGCGGCCCCAAATCGCATAAAAGTAGTACAGGAACTACTTTTTGAAATCGGTGTGGCGCCACAGATGCGGCGTCGCACTGATTAGGGTGGTGCCAGTGCCGGCAAATGCTGCCGATTTGAGATGCGATTTGACACGTCATACCCAGCGTGAACCAGGGCTTAAAGGTGAATTCCAGGTACGGCGATGCTCCAGCTCGGATCAATGTAACTTTGCATCCTTATGGAAGCGGGAAATCGCTGTAATGGGCACTTCTACCACCACTACAGTGATTGGCACTCGCTTCCGGGTCCCGTGCGGAGCTCTGCTGCATAGTGAACACAGGAGGTCAGCTGTTCAGTGTGGGAGCCTATTAGGGAACATCTCCTCAATGAATGCAAAGCGTTCTATGATTTGATGAGGGTGGATAGGTGTGGTGTCGTCCAATCAGAGCAGTGCTTTGCATTTACAGTGGAACCTTGGATTGGACGACACCACACCTATCCACCCTCATCAAATCATAGAACGCTTTGCATGCTTGTAATCCAAAGCGAGTTTCCCCATAGAAGTCAATGGAAACAAAGATAATTCGTTCCGCATTGACTTATATGGCATGCAATACCGCATGTGGCCAGAGGTGGGGGGGGGGCGCTGGAGAGCCTTGGAAATACTCGGGGACAGCTCAGCTGATCTCGGAAAGGTTTGGGAACTAAACTATTTCCAAATGGCTCTGAACCGTTCCGAGTGTCACCGGCGTTCCCCGCACCTCTGGCCAAATGCGGTACTGCACGCCCCATTAGTTTGAATTCTGCTTGTTTTGCGAGAAACGCTTTCAAACCGAGTCAGGATTTTTTCTTTGGAAAATGCTCGTCTTTCAAAACGCTTGTTAACCGTTTAACGCCCGCCGCATGACTATGTACGTCCACAGAATGGCACGTACAGGCAGATGGGCGTACATGTACGTCCCTGCCTTCTAGCGGGTCGGGGGTCCGATCGGGACCCCCTCCGCTGCGTGCGGCGGGCGTCTTACAGTGTCACTGATTGCAGTGATCATGTATGTACTGATCACTGCATTTAGTGTCAGTGTTAGGTCCAGGGTAGCCCCCGTACCCCCCCCTAATAAAGTTTTAGCCCCTTGATCACCGCCCTAGTTAACCCTTTCACCCCCTATTGCCAGTGTCACTAAGCGATCGGTTTTCTGATCGCTGTATTAGTGTCGCTGTTGCCGCTAGGTAGCTCATTTTTTTTTACTGCGATTTTTTTTTACTAAAGACATGTGGCTAAATACATTTTGGCCTAAATGTTTGGCTAAAATTTAGTTTATTCGATTTTTTTTATAACAAAAATTAAAAAATATATTTTTTTTTTTCAAAAATGTCGCTCTATTTTTGTTTATAGTGCAAAAAATAAAAAATCGCAGAGGCGATCAAATACCACCAAAATAAATCTCTATTTGTGGTAAAAAAAGGACGCCAATTTTGTTTGGGAGCCACGTCGCACGACCGCGCAATTGTCTGTTAAAGCGACGCAGCGCCGAATTGTAAAAACGCCTTTGGGCATTTAGCAGCATATTGGTCCGGTCCTTAAGTGGTTAACCGCGTTACTCGTAAACTGAGGTTCCACTGTACTGAGGAAATGCAAAGTATTCTCTCAATAGCGCCTCCTGTGTTCGCTAAGCAGCATGGCAGCCACGTGACCCGGAAGTTAGCGCCAATCACTGTAGTAGCGTTGTCCATTATAGGGATACCCCCACGTGTGGCGCAGACATCTGAACTGGACTAATGTAAGTCTGCAAGAACAGCTATACTTGGAATTCTGCTGCAACTCTGTAACAAAACTTCCTTTTCAGAGTACAGTGGAACCTCAGAGGATAATCCGTTCCAGGAGAATGCTCGTAATCCAAAGCGCTCGCATATCAAAGCGAGTTTCCCCATAGAAGTCAATGGAAACAAAAGTAATTAGTTCCGCATTGACTTCTATGCCATGCAATAGATTAAAGGAAAAACAGTTGTTTTTTTTGCCTAAAATGATTGGGCCAGATTCAGATAGCCCCGCCTTTGTGCGGGCGTAGCGCATTTTGGTGGACGCTACGCCTCCGTAACTATGAGAGGCAGGCGCCGTATTCAGAAAGAAGTTGCGCCAAAAGTTACGGCGGCGTGGCGTAAATGGGCCGGCGTAAGAGCGCCTAATTCAAAATAGGCAGGTAGGGGGCGGGATCCATGTAAATGAATCGTGACCTGGCGCAATTGACGCTGCGCATGCGCCGGCCGTGAACGTATCCCAGTGCGGATGCTCCAAATCACGTCGCATATATTCATCGATATCGACGTGAACGTAACTTACGCCCAGCCCCATTCCCGAACGACTTACGCAAACGACGTACAATCCGACGCTGTCCCGACGTCAATACTTAACAATGCGTACGCCTCATATAGCGGGGGTAACTTTACGCCGGACTTACGCTTACGCAAACGACGTAAAATACGACGACCGGGCGCAAGTACGTTCGTGAATCGGCGGATGTAGCTCATTTGCATATTCGACGCGTAAAACGACGGAAGCGCCACCTAGCGGCCAGCGTAAATATGCAACTAAGATACGACGGCGTAAGAGACTTACCCCGCTCGTATCTAAGCGAAATTCCGGCGTATCTTGTTTTCTGCATACAGAAAAAAGATACGGCGGCGCATCCTAGAAGTTGCGGGGCGTATCTCGAGATACGCCAACGTATCTTCTTTCTGAATCTGGCCCATCGTCTGCGAGGTAGACAGACAGAATAGTGTAATGATTCTGTTAACAAACAAGTAAATACCTATTAATTTCCTTCATCTATATCACCTCCGGCGTTCTAGTTTCTGTTCTCTCATTCACTTCCTGGTTTGCGGCGCTCGGTCATGTAAGAACTACATTTCCCAGCATGCATTGCGGCACACCCAGTATTTCACACCTCCTTGAAGTCTCTAACACGTAGAGAGCGTCCTGCCGGACAGATGTAGTTCCCAGGAGGGGGCGAGCACGTCACTGACCACCGCAGTAAAGCCTCTCTTCACGGTGGTGAGTAACAATCAGACAAGCAGGTAGTGAACAGAACAGAGAAGAAATAGAGCAACTTCTGAGCAAAAACGAACAATGAGGAAGTGAAAAGAGGAATGTCTGCAGGTAAAGGAGGCTTATTATGAAAACAAATGTTTTTCCTTTACAACCCCTTTAAGGCTTTACCTGTAGGTGCAAGAAATGTCTCCTAAACCTACACGGTTTAGGAGATATTTAGCCTAATTGCAGGCGCCGATGTCTGGACAATGGCGCAGGCGCACTGAAAGTGATGTTTTTCTTAACGGCATAACCAGGGTTAATGCCGTATTCCCAGCATGCGCGGGAGTGATGTCATCGCCGCTCCGGCCAATCACAGCGCCGAAAACAGGAAGTATGTGCGAGGGGGACACGGCGGCAACGGCGAGCGAGGAGGACTTTGAGGGCTCCGATCTCAGGTAAGTGCCACACAATGAGCTAGTGGGCTATGCATAGTAGCTCATTATGCCTTTCTCTTTCAGTTCCCCCCCCCCCCCCCCGTTTTTCGGGAGGGGGGGGGGTTACTTCCTCAAAAGGGAAATTACTAAAAAGATTTTTTTTTTTTATATATATAAATATAAAGATAACAGAAGGATATAAAACTGACCAACAGCAACCAACCCAACACCTTCCACTGATCTGACGCTAAAACTGGTGGGGAAATGGTGGAGCAGTTGCCATGGGTTACCGCAGGGTTTGACAAATTTGCTTGGAATCTAAGAGCCACCTAAAAAAGTTAGGAGCCAGAAAACGCGCCCCCGTCCCGACGAGCTCGCGCGCAGAAGCGAACACATACGTGAGCAGCGCCCGCATATGTAAACGGTATTCAAACCACAAGTGAGGTATCGCCGCGATTGGTAGAGCGAGAGCAATAATTCTAGCCCTAGACCTCCTCTGTAACTCAAAACATGCAACCTGTAGATTTTTTTTTAAACGTCGCCTATAAAGATTTTAAAAGGTAAAAGTTTGTCGCCATTCCACGAGCGGACACAATTTTGAAGCGTGACATGTTGGGTATCAATTTACTCGGCGTAACATTATCTTTCTTAACCACTTTGCAACCGCCCTATAGCGAAAGTACGGCTACAGGGCGATTGCTTAATTCTAAGTGGCCGTTAATTACGGATCACGGTAAATCGCCGCTGATAGCGGCGGTTTACCACGTGATCGCTCCGTCCAATGACGGAGTGATCACTTGTAAACAAAGCGGCGTCATGTGCTGACGCCGGTTCCTCCCTCCTCTCTCTGTACCGATCGGTACAGTGTGAGAGGAGAGGGGAGGGAGCGGATGGCAGCGCCAGTGCTGCGGGCTGGATCTGTGACAAATGTAGTCACAGATCCATCCATCCCTCCCTCCCTGCTCAGCCATCCCTGCTGCAATACTCTGGGCAATACTCTGGGCAATACTCTGGGCAATACTCTGGGCAATACTCTGGGCAATACTCTGGGCAATACTCTGGGCAATACTCTGGGCAATACTCCGGCAATACTCCGGCAATACTCTGGCAATACTCTGGCAATACTCTGGCAATACTCTGGCAATACTCTGGCAATACTCTGGGCATACTCCGCAATACTCTGGGCATACTCCGCAATACTCTGGGCATACTCCGCAATACTCTGGGCATACTCCGCAATACTCTGGGCATACTCCGCAATACTCTGGGCATACTCCGCAATACTCTGGACATACTCCGCAATACTCTGGACATACAGCGCCCCTGTCCCCGTGAGCTCGCATGCAGAAGCGAACGCATACGCAAGTCCCGCCCACATATGAAAACGGTGTTCAAACCACACATGTGAGGTATCTTTATATAATGTTTTGGGGTTCTATGTAATTTTCTAGCAAATAAATGATGATTTTTCCATGTAGGAGAGAAATGTCAGAATTGGTCTGGGTGTTCCAGAACGCCTGATGGTGCTCCCTGCATGTTGGGCCTCTGTATGTGGCCACGCTGTGTAAAAGTCTCACACATGGGGTATCGCCATACTCGGGAGGAATAGCAGAATGTGTTTTGGGGTGTAATTTGTGGTATGCATATGCTGTGTGTGAAAAATAACCTAATAATATGAAAATTTGATGAAAAAAAAAAAATCTTGATTTTGCAAAGAATTGTGGGAAAAAATGACAACTTTAAAAAACTCACCAGGCCTCTTTCTAAATACCTTGGAATGTCTTCTTTCCAAAAAGGGGTCATTTGGGGGGTATTTGTACTTTTCTGGCATGTTAGGGTCTCAAGAAATGAGAGAGGCTGTCAGTACATCAGATGTGATGAAATTGATCAATTTTCAGTAATTGGTACCATAGCTTGTAGACCCCATAACTTTCACCCAGACTAAATAATATCCAACATTTTTTATTTATTTTTTTACCAAAGATATGTAGCAGTTATACATTTTAGGCCAAATTTATGAAGAAAAATTACTTTTTTGCAAAATTTTATAATAGAAATGAAGAAAAATTATTATTTTTTGCAAAATGTTGTTCTTTTTTCATTTATAGCAACAAAAAAAAAACGCAGAGGTGATCAAATACCACCAAAAGAAAGCTCTATTTGTGGGAAAAAAGGGACAAAAATTTCATTTGGTTACAGTGTTGTATGACTGAGTTATTGTCATTCAAACTGTGAGAGCACCGAAAGCTGAAAATTGGTCTGGTTATTAAGGGGGTTTAAGTGCCCAGTGGTCAAGTGGTTAATATTTAAAAAAAAATTGGGCTAACTTTACTGTTGTCTTATTTTTTAATTAAAAAAAGTGTAATTTTTTCACAAAAAAGTGTGCTTGGAAGACCGCTGCGCAAATACGGCGTGACAGAAAGTATTGCAACAATCGCCATTTTATTCTCTAGGGTGGTAGGATAAAAAATATATATAATGTTTGGGGGTTCTAATTAGAGGGAAGAAGATGGCAGTGAAAATAGTGAAAAATGACATTAGAATTCTTTTAATGCTTAACTTGTAATACCAACGGCCACCACCAGATGGCGCCATCTCACAAAAAAAAAAGGTCGCCAGGGATTTGTCGAGCCTTGGCTTACCGTTCATTGTTGATTGATCTAATGTCAGGAGACATCCCCCCCCCTCCCCCGCCATGCTGGTAGAATAATACAAACAAAGGTGCTGAATGAGAATTGTTTTGTAGAGAGATATAGAAGACAATTACCTGAATGACATCATCCTCGGCCACTTCATACAGGAGCTCGTCGTGAAGCTGCAGGATGAAGAACGCCCCGCGGGATGGAGGCGAGGAATTCCCTCTCCTCTCTGTAGATATACAGAATCATTTACATACAAACCATAAAAGCAGCCCTCCCCCCGGCCCCATTTTCTAAGACATTGGTGCTCAACCTGTGGCCCTCCAGCTCTTTTGGAACTAAAAGTCCCATCTCTGCCTTGCTTTCAACAGTACAAACACGCATGCTCTGAACCAATGCTAACCATAACACAACATTAGCAGAAGTTGCCCAAAGGGTGGCACTGAAGAGCTGAAGAAAAAAAAAAAAAAAAAAAAACACGTAGTTTCGTGGATGTTGGCTGAAAAAGTTTTGCCGTCTGTATGCAGAACAAGTTCACGGGCAACGCCCTTCGCACAAAATTCCACGGATTTGTCCGATGGAAATCCGATCGTGTGTACGAGGCTTAAAGGGGATGTAAAGGTACAATTTGTTTCCCTAAATATCTTCCTTTACCTCAGTGCAGTCCAGTGGCGGCTGGTGCTCAAATTCTTTTTTTTGGGGGGGGGGGGGGGGGGGGGGGGCGCAAACAGAAAAAAAAATTGCAGCCTCACTGTGCCCATCAATTTGCACCACTGTGCCCTTTAATGGTCGCCACTGTGCCCATTGTCCACACTGTTCCCATTAATTGTCCCCACTGTGCCCTTTGTTTCCACTGTGCCCTTTAATTGTTGCCACTGTGCCCTTTAATTGTCCCCACTGTGCCCTTTGTTTCCACTGTGCCCTTTAATTGTCCCCACTGTGCCCTTTAATTGTCCCCACTGTGCCCTTTGTTTCCACTGTGCCCTTTAATTGTCCCCACTGTGCCCTTTAATTGTCCCCACTGTGCCCTTTGTTTCCACTGTGCCCTTTAATTGTTGCCACTGTGCCTTTTCATCCCGCTGTGGCAATTGTCCCCACTGTGCCCATTGATGTTGCCGCTGTGCCCTGTAAAGTGCTCCCCCCCCCCCCCCCCCCCCCCCCGGCACTTACCTTTACTGGAGCCAGCAATCCACATCCTACGATGTATTCTCCCCCCCTCGATGACTGACAGGCGTCTCAGCCAATCAGGTTACCGGTAGCCATAACCGGCCAACCTGATTGGCTGAGACGCCTGTCAGTCTTATGCAAGGAACGCACCCCCCGTGCGTTCCGAGGATAAGCTTCCGGGACCCGAGGGCTGTACCTGGAAAGCCTATCAGAGCCGCTGGCACCGATAGGCACTTCCACACAGCCAACCAGCTGCCGTTATTCAGATGGCCGGACATGAGCGCCGACCATCTGAATAGAACAGCGGCGATAATAACAGATTTGTGCAATGCATCAATCTATGTTATTAGACTCATTGGCGGTGAGAGCCAGAGGGGGCGGCGCTCCAGCGCCCTCTATGGACGAACCGCCACTGGTGCAGTCCTCCTTCACTTACCTCATCCTTCCATTTTGCTTATAAATGTCCTTATTTCTTCTGAGAAATCCTCACTTCCTGTTCTTCTGTCTGTAACTCCACACAGTAATGCAAGGCTTTCTCCCTGGTGTGGAGTGTTGTGCTCGCCCCCGCCCTTGGACTACGGGAGAGTCAGGACGCCCACTAACACACAGCTCCTTTCTCCATCTGCAACGTAGATGGTATTCCAATTTCGTGGCAGTTGGAAAAATGGAAACTTTGGGAAAAGAAAGCTGCAGCAGTTGCCCATGGCAACTGGATTCTGCACTGCCATCTAAAAGTTTATTTTTACTCTGGGCAGCCGCTTCTCTTCCCCCCTCCACCCACCATTTGTATATCAGTCATTTGGGCTCCTGTCATACATCAGTGACACGGAGGCTCCCGGATTTCCCGGCAATCTTCCTACCTGCAGGTCGCGATTGCATGCGGTGTCGGTGTGATTTGGGTACTGAAGGAAAAGCGGCTTCCAAGCGTTTCTGGATGTTCACAGTGGCGGTTTTGACAATGTCGGCGGCCGATCCCTGGACCGTCGTGTTCACCGCTTGTCGCTCCGCCTGACACAAGGAACAAAACACACAATTCATATCAGATTTACAGTAAATCTCCATTTACATCACCAACCGGCTGATCCGGCCACGGGGCTCCGTGGATCGCCCAACAATCAATTCTACAAACAAGGAGTTTTTTTTTTTTTTGGACTAAAAAAAAAAGGGCCCTACCATCCCGGTGGCCTGCCATCCTGGGCCCAGGGGACCTCCGGGCCCTTTAATGATAAAAAAAAATATATATAAAAAAAAACAACCGGCTGAACCGGCCACGGGGCTCCATGGATCGGCCAACCATCAATTCTACAAACAAGGAGGACGGAAAGGGGAACGTTGTGTGCCGATACGCAGAGCCAAAAGTAACCCCCTCAGTATAAGCAATGAGAGTGATGATTAACAAGCAACCCAGAACCTGACACCTTAGACAACTTTGTGTCTGAGCCCAGCCCACTTCCCTAACCATGCAGAATGGGCAGCTCTCAGTGCATGATGAGAGATCGTTATATTTCTGACTGAGACCTGCTCAGCCTTAAAGTGACAAAATAAAAAATATATAATAATCTGTACATCTGTAGAGTTCACCGTGTTTTAAGTCTCTAAAACTGCTGCAGATCTACAGAAAATTCCTTTGATCTGCCAGAAATCTGGTGAGCTCCGAACGTCCTGCAGTGAGTGGGGGGGGGGGGGATTGCCATGAATTTGGGGGGGTTGCCCTGGGGACCTCTGGGCCCCCTTCCAAAAAAATAATATATATATATATATATAAAAAGGGGGGTTAGCCATCTGGGGACCTGGGGCTCTCCGGGCCCCTTAAAAAAAAAATACATAAAAAAAAAAGGGCCCTGGGGACATCCGGGCCCCTTAATAATAAAAAAATAAAAATTATATATATTATATATATATATAATTTTTATTTTTTATATATATATATATATATATATATATATATATATATAAAAAATTTAAAAAAAGGGGGGTTAGCCACCCGGGGACCTGGGGCTCTCCAGGCCCCTTAAAAAAAAAATACATAAAAAAAAAAGGGCCCTGGGGACATCCGGGCCCCTTAATAATAAAAAAATAAAAATTATATATATTATATATATATATAATTTTTATTTTTTATATATATATATATATATAAAAAATTTAAAAAAAGGGGGGTTAGCCACCCGGGGACCTGGGGCTCTCCAGGCCCCTTAAAAAAAAAAATACATAAAAAAAAATGAAAAATGTTTTTTTGACTAAAAAAAGGGCCCTGGGGACCCCTGAATAATAAAAAAAAAGAAAAAAAAGATAGATATATATATAACATTTTTCATTTTTTTTTATGTATTTTTTTTTTATAAATATAAAAAAAAAATTAAAAAAATGTTTATAAAAAAATATATAATAATAAAAAAAAAAAAAAAAAAGACGGGGGTTGCCATCCAGGCCACTTACAAAAAACAAAAACAAAGGGGGTTGCCATCCGGGCCCCTTACAGGTGTACTGCCGGTGCCCCCCTGATGTACTGCCTGTGCGGCCCTGCTGCTGCACAATAATCTAGATCAGGGGCCCCCAATCTTGTCAGTACGAGGGCCACATTGTATATATTACTAATGATTGCGAGCCCAAAAACCCCCCCAAAAAAAAACAGTTTTATAAATGAATCATCATTAGTCCCCCCTTTCACATCATAAGCACCCCCAATCTATTACAATCCCCCTTTTCACATCAAACCCCCCCCCCTTTCACATCAAACCCCAAACCCCCCCTCTTCACATCTGACCCCCCCATTTCATCAGAGTTGCTGTGGGCTGGGCCAGATGGAGCCCCTGGGCAATATACCCCTGACCTAAAAGTGGTGTTGTCACTGATTGTTCAGTTCCTCCCTGCTGGACTCCAGGGCACTTACCTTTCTCCCGATCTCCATAGTCCCCACCCATTTCCATAACCCCTCCCACCATCTTCATAATTCATCCCCCCCCCCCCCCGCCCAATCATTTGCTTTCCCCATCTATATAAAATGAAGGAAGGTGCTTGGGAAGGATTTTAGTGCAGCAGAGGCAGCATTGTCGGCTCACTACAGAAAGTTATTAAAATGCATTTCCAGTCCAAAGCTTAACCAAGTCTAAATCTGGCTGGTGGATAGAAAAGACCACGCTTGGTCCTCGGCTGTACTCACATGGGCCCTGGCGTGGTGATTTGAGTCTTTGATGGCAGGCAGGTACCGGCGGCGTCCTAGGATGGTCTGTACGAAGCCATTGCTGGTGCAGTTCTTTACCGTCTCCTTCAGGAACCTCCGAATCCCTGCCGGGAGAGAGGTCATTGCCTTTATTGCTCTGATACAGGGAGGAGCCTCTGCTGGGAGCCGACACCCCTCTCCCATACACGTGGAAGTGTCAGGCAAGGACACATCAAGGAGACCATGTGTGATACCTAAAAGGAGCCAATGAGATCTCCAAATGTGTGAAAACATTCCACAAGTGGCAAAGTTCCGGTAACGGGGAAGAAAATTTCCAGCACACAGCAAGTTTCCTGTTTAGAGTTTCCACTCCGGCTCCCTAATTTGCTGCACCTGTAGATAGGGTTGTCACCTGTTCGGGATTCACCCGGCACAGTCCAGGTTTTGAATCATGTGTCTGGGATTCAGGCAGACAAACCTGGACACAATATTCAGACCGGGCTGTGGCTCCCCCAAGTAACCACACTGCGGGCGGCTAATCTGGGGGGAGGTTCAGCATCACTGGGGGGCAGGGTGATGATGTCAGTAAGAGCAATTTTGGCCACACCCACGATTCGCCATGACACGCTATGCGCACCACATTATTAATCTACTTGTCCCAGGCCGCTAAAGTGTTCGGGTTTGGCTTAACCCCTTCAATACCGGGCTTTTATCCCCGCCTCCATACCGGGCTTTTATCCCCGCCTCCATACCGGGCTTTTATCCCCGCCTCCATACCGGGCTTTTATCCCCGCCTCCATACCGGGCTTTTATCCCCGCCTCCATACCGGGCTTTTATACCCGCCTCCATACCGGGCTTTTATACCCGCCTCCATACCGGGCTTTTATACCCGCCTCCATACCGGGCTTTTATACCCTCCTCCATACCGGGCTTTTATACCCTCCTCCATACCGGGCTTTTATCCCCGCCTCCATACCGGGCTTTTATCCCCGCCTCCATACCGGGCTTTTATCCCCGCCTCCATACCGGGCTTTTATCCCCGCCTCCATACCGGGCTTTTATCCCCGCCTCCATACCAGGCTTTTATCCCCGCCTCCATACCGGGCTTTTATACCCGCCTCCATACCAGGCTTTTATACCCGCCTCCATACCAGGCTTTTATACCCACCTCCATACCAGGCTTTTATACCCGCCTCCATACCGGGCTTTTATACCCGCCTCCATACCGGGCTTTTATACCCGCCTCCATACCGGGCTTTTATACCCACCTCCATACCGGGCTTTTATACCCGCCTCCATAGCGGGCTTTTATACCCGCCTCCATACCGGGCTTTTATACCCGCCTCCATACCGGGCTTTTATACCCGCCTCCATACCGGGCTTTTATACCCGCCTCCATACCGGGCTTTTATACCCACCTCCATACCGGGCTTTTATACCCACCTCCATACCGGGCCTATTCTGGCACTTCTCTCCTACATGTACAAATCATCATTCTTTTGCTAGAAAATTGCCCATCCGAGCCGCATAGCCGTGCCCATCCGAGCCGCGCCGCCTATCAGTGCCACATATTAGTGCCCATCATCAGTGCTCATTAATGCCACCACATCAGTGCCACCTCATCTGTGCTTATCAGTGCAGTACCATCAGTGCCCATTAGTGAAGGAGAAAACGTACTTATTTACAATGTTTTATAACAGAAAAAAAAAAGGGGTATTTTTTTCGAAATGTTCGGTAATTTTTTATTTATTTTTTGCAGAAAATAAAAATCCCAGAGGTCATCAAATACCACCAAAAGAAATCTCTATTTGTGGGAACAAAATGATACAAATGTAGTTTGGTTACAGTGTAGCACGACCGCGCAATTGTCATTCAAAGTGCAACAGCGCCGAAAGCTGAAAATTGGTCTGGGCAGGAAGGTGTGTAATCGCCCCCCCCGGTATGGAAGTGGTTAAAATACAGGACGTGATCCGTGTGTTTATTCTCACGTTTTGAGCACGGCGGGTGCTTCTGATCCGTGATTTTCACCGCAGATATCCGAATGAAGCCTCAGAGGAAAAACCGCAGGAAGTCCCTGCCAAGCCTAACAATACAGACAACAGACGGGAAACTGACAAGTCTCAGGATTTGTACAGATCCGCAACTCATCGCCCATTTAGATTTAGTGGTGTGATTGGTGGGTGGATACAAATAAATAAGCTGAACTCTTTTGATGGCAGATTAGGTCAGAGATTGGCGTCTGTGCCAGTCAGGACTCTGCCCGTTGATGTGTATCACCCAGTGGGCTTAAAGCTGAAGTTAAAAAGGTATGGATTTCATTACATAGTTAAGTCCAGCTTGGACCAATGTAAGGGTCACCATACACTTTACAATCAACTTTAGATTTACAAAAACCCAGAGCTTTTTCTGAGCTGGAACGTGGTGGAACTCAGTTCCGCCACCTCTGGTACCAGCCTTGGGCTCACTCACTACTGTCACTTGGACGTACCGACCCCCGCCTTCTGTGTTTCCAAGTCACAGAGTATCTTTCCTGTAGCTGCTGCTGCTGCAAGTGAGGGACACAGACTCAAAAATGAGCATACATGCACGGTGTGGGGAAAGGAACTGCAGCTGCTGAGAGATGTGCCGAAGGAAAAAACTGCTCATGAGAGCTGCAGAGCTTTGCAGTTGGGGGGAATATTGCAGAGGTGGTGCGAGGAGGTGCAGAGGCCAGCCGCGGGCCGGGGAGGTGCAGAGGCCAGCCGCGGGCCGGGGAGGTGCAGAGGCCAGCCGCGGGCCGGGGAGGTGCAGAGGCCAGCCGCGGGCCGGGGAGGTGCAGAGGCCAGCCGCGGGCCGGGGAGGTGCAGAGGCCAGCCGCGGGCCGGGGAGGTGCAGAGGCCAGCCGCGGGCCGGGGAGGTGCAGAGGCCAGCCGCGGGCCGGGGAGGTGAAGAGGCCAGCCGCGGGCCGGGGAGGTGCAGAGGCCAGCCGCGGGACGGGGAGGTGCAGAGGCCAGCCGCGGGACGGGGAGGTGCAGAGGCCAGCCGCGGGCCGGGGAGGTGCAGAGGCCAGCCGCGGGCCAAAGAGGTGCAGAGGCCAGCCGCGGGCCGGGGAGGTGCAGAGGCCAGCCGCAGGCCCGGAGAGGTGCAGAGGCCAGCCGCAGGCCCGGAGAGGTGCAGAGGCCAGCCGCAGGCCCGGAGAGGTGCAGAGGCCAGCCGCAGGCCCGGAGAGGTGCAGAGGCCAGCCGCAGGCCCGGAGAGGTGCAGAGGCCAGCCGCAGGCCCGGAGAGGTGCAGAGGCCAGCCGCAGGCCCGGAGAGGTGCAGAGGCCAGCCGCAGGCCCGGAGAGGTGCAGAGGCCAGCCGCAGGCCCGGAGAGGTGCAGAGGCCAGCCGCAGGCCCGGAGAGGTGAAGAGGCCAGCCGCGGGCCGGGGAGGTGAAGAGGCCAGCCGCGGGCCGGGGAGGTGAAGAGGCCAGCCGCGGGACGGGGAGGTGCAGAGGCCAGCCGCGGGACGGGGAGGTGCAGAGGCCAGCCGCGGGACAGGGAGGTGCAGAGGCCAGCCGCGGGACGGGGAGGTGCAGAGGCCAGCCACGGGACGGGGAGGTGCAGAGGCCAGCCGCGGGACGGGGAGGTGCAGAGGCCAGCCGCGGGACGGGGAGGTGCAGAGGCCAGCCGCGGGACGGGGAGGTGCAGAGGCCAGCCGCGGGACGGGGAGGTGCAGAGGCCAGCCGCGGGCCAAAGAGGTGCAGAGGCCAGCCGCGGGCCAAAGAGGTGCAGAGGCCAGCCGCGGGCCGGAGAGGTGCAGAGGCCAGCCGCAGGCCCGGAGAGGTGCAGAGGCCAGCTGCAGGCCCGGGGAGGTGGGGAGGTGCAGAGGCCAGCCGCGGGCCGGGGAGGTGCAGAGGCCAGCCGCGGGACGGGGAGGTTTGCAGAGTGATGGTTGTTGGATTTTTAGGGGGGGGGGGACTTTTCCTGGGGAAAATTTCTCGTTAACAGCACAGCATACAGAGTTCAGTAGAGTATGTAAATTAAGAAATTAGGATTTTGTAGTGGAGAAATTTGGGGGGACAGCTCTGTATTGGGGGGTCTGAAAAGAATTTGGGGGGTAATTTCTGACTATAAACTATGAACTATGAACTATGTACTCCTGAACCCTGGAATGTGTGGGTAGCATCCGCCCGCTTCTTCTGTTTATTATCACCACCAGCTGCCATCAATACGTAATATCACCGTTGTCACCCTCAGCCACTCCACAAATGACCGTTATGAGGATGGGGGGGGGAGTTCTCTGCTTACCACTGTATCTGGTCTTGAAGGATTCAATGTATGAGGCGGCATCATTTTCATCGATCCCCATCTGCTCCCCCAGGGACTTTGCTCCCATTCCATAGATGATTCCATAACAAATCTACATGAGGGGAAAGGAAATATCGTCAGCAGACTATCACACCAAACTCTACTGCATAGCAAAACAAATTCAAAGGGAACGGATATCCTCAAGGTTTTTAGGGTACCTACCCCTGGAGGATAACTTCAAGCCGCTTATTGCCAGAGCTCTATTTAGGGCTCGCCTGCTCATCCTTCGGCGATGGAGGGCGGCCGACCCTCCCTCGCTCAAGGAATGAATTACCCAGGTGGGGGACACTTTAAGACTAGAAAAAGGTTTATCTTTTAACACAGAGGACGCCCTGGCAAATTTGAGGTGCAGTGGTCACCTTGGCTGAATTCCCCCGGGGCCTGTCCCCAGTGGATCTCATACTGCTGCTCATTTTGGTCGACTGGAATCCAGAAAAAGACCCGGCACTTCCAGATGTGGGGAACGGGACAGTGCTGGTACTTGGCCACTCAGACACAGAACACTATCACTTTGGGGCAGGAAGAGTTTTCAGCCCCGTGTAAGCTCTGTGTAAGCTCTGTGTAAGCCCTGTCTAAGATCTACTAAGTTTACAAAAAAGGGATTTTTAATAACAGCTTACCTGTAAAATCCTTTTCTTGGAGTACATCACGGGACACAGAGCGCATAGTCATTACACTTGGGTTATATGGAGTACCTTCAGGTGTGGACACTGGTGTAATCAATTTCACAGGAAGTTCCTCCCTATATAACCCCCTCCCACTGAGAGTGCTTTAGTTTTGTAGCAAGCAATTTCTCTGAGGTTACACAATGTTCCCACAAAGAGGGGTGGGAGCTCTGTGTCCCGTGATGTACTCCAAGAAAAGGATTTTACAGGTAAGCTGTTATTAAAAATCCCTTTTTCTTGATCGTACATCACGGGACACAGAGCGCATAGTCATTACATATGGGATGTCCCAAAGCAATGCTCTATGAAGGGAGGGAGACCGTAAGGCCAAAAATAGCCAAACAGAAACTATATCAGGAGGTAAAATAGCTCCGCCAACAGAAAAAGGGGGCGTGAACCGGGCCAGAGGATTCTATACTGCTGCCCGTAGGACCGCCTGCCCAAATGCTGCGTCCGCAGCCTTTGTGACGTCCAACTTATAAAATTTAGTAAACGTATGTACGGAAGACCAGGTTGCCGCTTTGCAAACCTGTGCCATAGAGATCTGATGGTGTGCCGCCCAAGAGGCACTCATGGCCCTCGTAGAATGGGCCTTAACTGATAAGGGCGGTGGAATGCGCTTCAGACCATAGGTCTGACAAATCAGCTGCTTAATCCACCTAGCCAAGGAAGACTTGGCAGCCGGCTGACCCTTTTTGGGGCCATCCGGAAGAATGAAAAGCACATCTGTTTTCCTAATCTTTTCTGTAGCCTTGAGATAAACTCTCATGGCTCGGACCACATCCAAAGTATGAAGCAATCTTTCCTCTCTGGACTGGGGAGTAGGAAAGAAGGATGGTAGGACTAGGTCCTGATTCAAGTGAAAACTGGATATGACCTTAGGAAGGAAAGAAGGCTGAGGCCGCAGAACCACTCTGTCCTTATGCAGAATAAGGTACGGTTCCCTGCAAGACAAGGCTGCCAGCTCGGAGACCCTTCTGGCCGAAGCCATAGCCACCAAGAAAACCAACTTTCGGGTTAGCAGCACAAGAGGGATTTCTGCCAGAGGTTCAAACGGCTGCTTTTGTAAAGCTGACAAGACCAGATTTAAATTCCAGGGGCAGAGGGGAGCTCTAATAGGGGGATTTACATGCAAGACCCCCTGCAAAAAGGTTTTTACAAGCGAATGTGTGGCCAAAGGCCTTTGAAACCATATCGATAAGGCAGACACCTGCCCCTTTAGAGTACTAAGAGCCAACCCCTTGTCAACGCCAACCTGGAGGAATCGCAAGATCCTGTCAATAAAAAACTTGCGAGGATGCCCTCCTTGAGACTCGCACCACTCCACATAGGTTCTCCAGACTCTGTAATAGATATTTCTAGAGACTGGCTTTCTAGCTTGAATTAACGTAGATATGACTTGGGCAGAGAGGCCTCTGCCCTTAAGAATTAGAGATTCAGCCGCCAAGCCATCAAATTTAGCTGCTGTGAAGCAGGGTGGTAGATCGGGCCCTGAGACAGCAGATCTGGGCGCAGGGGGAGTGGCCACGGTGCCCTTACTGACATCCTCACGATGAGTGCGTACCAAGCCCTTCTGGGCCAGGCTGGGGCCACCAGGATCACCGGCCTGCGCTCCACCCTGATCCTTCGTAGAAGGCGGGGAATCATCTGTAGTGGAGGGAACGCATACAGGAGAGAAAACTGGTGCCAGGGGCAAACCAACGCATCGGTCCCGTAGGCCGAGGGGTCCCTGGCTCGGGATACAAATTTGTCCAATTTCTTGTTGAATCTTGTTGCCATGATGTCCACATCGGGAACTCCGAATCTTTGGCAAATCTCTTGGAATACCTGGGGGTGAAGAGACCACTCTCCCGGGAGTAACTGTTGACGACTCAAAAAATCTGCTTGAGAATTGTCTATCCCTGGGATGAACACTGCTGAGATGCAGGGTACATGGGCTTCGGCCCATGCAAAAATTAGGTTTACTTCCCTTTGAGCCGCCAGGCTCTTTGTGCCCCCCTGGTGGTTTATGTATGCCACCGCCGTGGCATTGTCGGACTGTATCCTTACTGGCAGACCCTGCAGGGGGAGAGTCCAGGCGACCAGGGCCAACCGAACAGCTCTGATCTCTAGGACATTGATGGGAAACAGACTTTCTGCCTCTGACCACTGTCCCTGCTGGGTCCGTTTTCCTAAGATTGCCCCCCAACCTGTTAGGCTGGCATCTGTGGTTACTATTTTCCACGAGATGGGGCAAAAGGTTTTCCCTTTTGATAATTTTTGAGGGATCAGCCACCAGTACAGGCTGTGCCTGACTTCTGGAGAAAGAACTAATGGACGGTCTAATGCCTGTATGGACTTGTTCCAAGCAGAGAGAATAGCTGCTTGCAGAATTCTGGTATGGATCTGGGCGTAGGGCGCTGCTTCGAAGGCGGCCACCATCTTCCCCAGCAGTCGCATGCATAGGCGAATAGTCGGCTTCTTTTTGCCTAAGACTATTTGAATCGTTTGAATCAACGACCTGATCTTCTCTTGAGGTAAAAATACCCTCTGGCATTCTGTATCTAACCGAAAGCCTAGATATTCCAACTGTCTTGTGGGATGTAACCTTGATTTTTCTTGGTTCACAATCCACCCGAACTCTTCTAGATGCCGCACTGTGCGGACTACTGCATGATTGAGGTTGGAAGCTGAACTGTCGATAACCAGGAGATCGTCCAGGTATGCTAGGACCAAGATGCCTTCTGTCCTTAGGACGGCTAGTACCGGGGCTAACACCTTTGTGAATACACGTGGAGCTGTTGCCAACCCGAAAGGGAGGGCTACGAACTGATAATGACTTTGGTTTATCGTAAAACGAAGAAACTTGTGATGTGCTGGGTAAATTGGCACATGCAGATACGCATCCTTTATGTCTATAGATGCTAGGAAGTCGCCCTGATGCAGGCTGGTTGTCACTGAACGTATGGAGTCCATACGGAAGGTCTGAATCCTTAGAAAGCGATTTAGGCGTTTGAGGTCTAATATAGGCCTGACGTCGCCATTGGGTTTTGGTATAACAAAAAGGTTGGAGTAGAATCCCAGACCCCTTTCTTGGGTTGGTACTTCTACAATTACTCCTTGGAGCAAGAGGCGATCCAACGCCTTTACGAGAGAGGCCCTCTTTAACGGGTCGCTTGGAAGACTTGACCCCTGAAAATGAGGAGGGGGGATTTCTCGAAACTCTAGTTTGTAGCCTGAGGCTACTACGGACCGAACCCAAGAGTCGGGAATTCTGGCCTTCCAGACTTCGGAGAAAAACTGAAGTCTTCCCCCCACCCAAGAGAGTGGGGGCGCCCCTTCATGAATCTGATTTGATGACTGGTTTAGCCGGCTTGCGAGACCAGGGCCTCTTGTTTGCCGCGGCTTGTCCCTGTGGGCGGCTATTAACTGCTGAACGCCCGGGAGGCCGTCGATACTGACGGGAAGTCGAAGGGGCCGAGCCTGCAATGGCCTGTCGTTTAAACGTGGGCCCACGCGGTCTTTTCTTGACCGGTAAGGAAGTACTTTTTCCACTTGATATGGTGTGGATATATTTATCTAGGTCTTCCCCGAATAGTCTTCCCCCATGAAAGGGAAACCCTGCTAGAAGCTTTTTGCAGGGTGCCTCTGCTGACCAGTTCTTTAGCCACAAAAGACGACGCATGTGAACCATCAGTAGAGATAAACGAGATGCCTGTTGGATGGAGTCCTTAATAGCATCTACTGCAAAGCAGAGAGCCCTAGGGAATTCTGCTAATTCATGAGTATGCTGAGCCGGCATGTCCTTCAATATATGCTTTGCCTGATCCTTCAAGGCCTGACAAACACCACTGGCTGCTACTGCTGGCTGAACCATGGCACCTACTGAGGTAAAAGCTGCTTTCAGTAGTGTCTCGAATTTCTTGTCGACCGGATCCTTGAACATATGGACATTTTCAACCGGACAAGTCAGGGATTTATTCACGCAGGAAATGGCTGCGTCCACTGTAGGGAGAGCCCATTTCTTTACATATTCCTCTTCCATAGGGTAGAGAATAGAGAATCTTTTAGGAGGGACAAAGATTCTATCAGGTCGAGCCCAATCTTGGTAAATCACGTTCCGCAGAAGGGGGTGCATTGGAAAAGATGCACCAGTTAATGGGGCCTTTAAAGAACCCAATGAGGATACCTCCGGGGCTACTAGTTCTGGCACTGGAAGTTTAAAGGCAGTGCGAACCATATCTGTCAAAGACTGGATCCACAGGCCCTCCGCTTGAGAGGCCGAAAAATATTCATCTATAGTGGAATTTTCCCTGTCTGAACCGTCGGGACTTGGGTCTGCCTGATCCCCTTGTGGGTCCCGTTCCTCTGAAGAGGAGACCTCCGCATCTGAAAACCCCACACTGGGTGAGGGGGATCTAGCCCGCTTGCTACTTGGGCAAGGACGGGAAAACAACGCAGTTAACCTTTTCTCTAGCCCACACATGGTGGCTGCTAGCATTTCTTAAGTCACGTAAACGGGAATGGGTGGATCGGGGGCCGCCTCTGCCCCCAGCACCCCCAATGGCTCTTGTACTATGCCACTCGGTGTCCTGACTGGCGAGGGTGGGGCCGTAGAAGCCTGGCCCAAATCCTCTGACCCCGATGGAGACCCCTTTTGCTTTTTGGTACCTTTAGCAGCCTTGGCTGGTCCAGATCCCTTTGGAGCCATTGTACAACCTTGGGTCACCCCTATAGCCAACACCTGACTGTTGTAGCTAGGAATAACCAATATGAGGGCAGGTATGAGAAAAATGAAAAAGAACTAATTTCTCTCTTTTTCTTTTATATTTCTCTTTTTTTTTTTTTTTTTTCCAAAAATTTTTTTACCCGCCTGGGAGGTGACAATACCGAGGAAGCCTGTGAGTATTGACACACCAATGCCCGTTAGCCGGAGTCCAAGGTAGACTCAGATACTGCTGGATCTAAGGCTGAGTCCCTTTTTGCAAAAAAACTTTTTTTTTTTTTTTTTTTTTTTTCTGGTCAATAGTGGACCTAAGTCCTAGACCTGAAGATCCACAAAACCGCCACTAGGTGTCCCTGTGTGGCCAAAAGACCCAGCTGCACGCTCTGTATCCTTTCTTCCTCTGCCTCCAGGAGGGAAAAGACCAGCCAGAGAAAAAGTTTTTCCTTTATACAGACCCTGACGCTGCTGGCCCGCCCCCCCGACGCACGCCGACGCTATAAAAGGCGGCGTGCACGCGCGCGCGTATGCGCGCGCACACACGCGCGCACGATCGCGCGCATGATCGCGCGCACGATCGCGCGCACCACGCTGAACCCACATGGAGGAAGCAGAGCAGAGGAACAACATGGACCAGCGTTATGCAGCACCAACAGACACCAGGTAAGCACTAATCTTATTGTAGTGCACACACAGCGAGGAAGCTGTCCCCATGGGCTTCCTAAGAAACAGGAGTTTTTTACCAGCAATTTCCTCTTTAAAACATGTGGGGTTGCAGTATCAGTGTTAACAGGCAGACCTGGGGTGAGTAGCAAATATATAACTTACACAAGTATACATATATTTACATATTATCTGGGTAAACATTATAATCCCATCCTGCCTCAACAGACATAGTGGAGATAGTGGCTGATGCACAAGCATACTGTTAGCCAACCCAGAACCCCCAGGGGGATACCTACTGTCGAACTAAGTCCCGCAGGTTCCCTCTTACCTGCTCCACGCCGCAGGGTATTGCAAAATGCAAGAGGCCCAGCCTTCCCCCATCTCCGTGGGTATTGTCTTGGACCTTCAGGGACCGGGGTCCTGTATTAAGGAACCCACACCCCTGGACCTATATAGCATCCTGGCATCAGTAGCGTTTAGTTCTTGGAAGAGACTAAGGCACTGGAGCCCAGAATCCAGCCCTCCAAGGAGAGGCATTATAGGCACAACCCCACTCCAGCAGGGCCCGGGTACCGTACATCTTGGCTCTGAAGCACTTCGGACGGATCCGGCTAGCTATCCTGGGTCCCGAGACCTCCGAGGGACAGCTAGACGTGACCAACACCTAAGACACTGGCGGAAAAACTAAAGCACTCTCAGTGGGAGGGGGTTATATAGGGAGGAACTTCCTGTGAAGTTGATTACACCAGTGTCCACACCTGAAGGTACTCCATATAACCCATATGTAATGACTATGCGCTCTGTGTCCCGTGATGTACGATCAAGAAACACTAATATTCTTCGCATACTGCAGCCAAAGAGAGGAGATAAGACCACTTATTAGTTTACACTGGACCCCTTTCCCTCCTCCCCCATGGTCCAGTCTGGGTCCCCGTCATGTACTGTAATCTATAATGTGGTAGCGAAGCCCGTTCACCTGTTTGGCTTGCTGTCTCATGTTGTCAGTGACAGTGTTGGGGTCAACCATCTTCCATTCAGCGGCGATGCTCCGGAAGACATCCATTCCGCCATTCAGCACCTGTACAAGCCGCCGATCCCGAGATAAGTGAGCCAGGATCCTCAGTTCCAGCTGGGAGTAATCTGCCCCCAGGATCAAACCACCTGCGGAGATCGGGGAGTGAATAACCGGAAATATATATAAGTGCTGAGAGGACACATTGATAAAAGGACATGAGACTGAACTGATGAGAGTTTCATTGGCATGGAGAAGAGTTGAGACCATTTCTGGGGCCACCGAGAAAGAGAAGTAAGGCTCCCCAACACTAAATCCTCACAGAAGAGTAGCAGCAATAAAAGACCGGGTGGTCCATCGAGTCTACATCTTTTATATTCTAGTGATATAAAGATCTATATAGAGGAATCAGGACCTCCTTCCTCCTGCTGGTGATCCCTCTAGTGATATAAAAGACCTATTAGAACCTCCTTCCTCCTGCTGGTGACCCCTCTAGTAATATAAAGATCTATATAGAGGAATCAGGACCTCCTGCTGGTGACCCCTGTAGTAATATAAAGACCTATTAGAACCTCCTTTCTCCTGCTGGTGACCCCTCTAGTGATATAAAGATCTATATAGAGGAATCAGGACCTCCTTCCTCCTGCTGGTGATCCCTCTAGTGATATAAAGATCTATAGAGAGGAATCGGGATCTCCTTCCTCCTGCTGGTGACCCCTCTAGTAATATAAAGACCTATTAGAACCTCCTTTCTCCTCCTGGTGATCCCTCTAGTGATATAAAGATCTATATTGAGGAATCAGAACCTCCTTCCTCCTGCCGGTGACCCTTCTAGTGATATAAAGATCTATATTGAGGAATCAGAACCTCCTTCCTCCTGCCGGTGACCCTTCTAGTGATATAAAGATCTATATAGAGGAATCAGGACCTCCTTCCTCCTGCTGGTGACTCCTTTAGTGATACAAGGATATACTGTATATATAGTAGTCAGAACCTCCTTCCTCCTGATGGTGACCCCTCTAGTGATATTGGATGAGGTTCTGATGATCGACCAATGAAATGGAATGTCTATTGAACGGAAGAGGGTCAGAAAAGAAAAGGCTCCTCACCAAGAAATCCTCCATTATATGGGGCTCTGATAGAAATGGAGTTACCTGAGAACGGGATGAAGGCGTGTCGCATGCTGACAAAGAACGACACCCCCTTCTCCGCTGGGATCTGATCTGCCTGGAGTTTTGGCAATGCAAACTTTTTCTTCTTACTCCTGAAAATAAATAAAAAATGTAAAGCACGCGGCTACGTCACAGACATGTGAGGGTAGACACAGAGCGGAATATATGTCCCTGATAAATGATGTGAGGGCGGAGGCCTCCCCCATACTCCAGTGTGCCGAGACCCCATGAGGTTCCCACCCTGAGGTGACTAAGATGCACCAACAAAATGCTGAGGTCATTAGTGTGTGATGTACCACTGGAACCCGGGATGTTCCGACTTCTCAGCCCATTACAGAGGATGTGATTTTACTGCTGATTATATGGCCAGGCCTGTCGCTACAGGACAGGCAAAACAAACAATTGCTTGGGGCCCTGATGCTGGCCTGGGGCCCCCAACTTTCCCTTCCCAGGCTGTAGCGTGGCCAAGCTCCTTTTCCTTCCTCCTGGAGTCCTGTCAGTCCGGCTGGGTACCGCACATGGTACAGGAGATTCAGTTTCTGGTTCCCGGCCGGGACTGACAGGAAGTACACACTGAGTGCTCACTTTCTTTCAGTACAAAATGAAGCTCCTGTACCGCGCGGTACTCGGCTTGGCCCCGGCACTATCTGATAGGGGACTGGGAACCCAGAAATGATAGAACACCGGACTAAGAAGAGGAAGAGGAGCTCGGCTACGCTACAGTGGCAGCCTACATGGAAGAAGGGGAGGTGAGAATAGAAAAACATAGGGACTGGGGGGTGAGGGAGTAAGAACATGGGTGTAGCGCTATCGTAGGTTTTGTGTGTGGGGGGGGGGGTGCTGGGGGGCGCCCATTATGCTTTGGGCCCCCAAATTCCTTCAAAGGGCCCTGTATATGGCTAACCCTCGGTGTCAGCCAATCAGAAGACGACATTTACACAAAAGCACAAGACAGCCCATGTACAATCCATACTGATTATGTGCTTATCAATCTACTATTACCGGTTCTTTGATAGATTGGAGGGCCCCGGGTCCTGGGATGGAGGGCTCTCTTGAACCAATCGGGGCATTTCAATTTCGAAATCCTTTGGAACATTCTGGATATTTGGCTCTGTGAAACTCACCCGACCTGATAAGAGAATAGAAAAAAAAAATGGGAGATCTGCAAAAACTTGTTCAATCTGTCTCTTTAGAAACACACACATTACATACTATATATAATTTATATAATTTATATATATATATATATATATGAGAGAGAGAGAGAGAGAGAGAGAGAGAGAGAGAGAGAAATAGACAGAGAGAGAGAGAGAGAGAGAGAGAGAGAGAGAGAGAGAGAGAGAGAGAGAGAGAGAGAGAGAGAGAGAGAGAGAGAGTTTAGAACTACATTTCTTTGCAAACTTTAAGAACAAAGGGCCAGTTAATGGTCCTTCAGACATTGATGAACAATGCCCCATCATTGGTATTAGAGGGAGGAATAGTGGCCCATTGTTGGCATTAGGGAAGGAATGGTACCATATCAAGGTGTCATTGGGAGGAACAATGTCCCATCATTGGTGTCAGTGGGAGGAACAATGTCCCACCATTGGTGTCATTTGGAGGAATAGTGTCCCACCATTGGTGTGAGTGGAAGGAACAGTGCCCCATCAGTGTCAGTGGGAGGAATAGTGCCCCATCAGGTGTGTCAGTGGGAGGAATAGTGCCTTATTGTTGGTATCAGTGACAGGCATCCCGCCCCATTATTAGCGTAGTAGAAGGAATAGTGCCTTGTATGAGTGGGAGGAAAAGTGCCACAAGAACCTGTAAAAGACAAGCAAAGGGCTACTTCCAGCCCCTGGGCCACAGCTTGGAGACCACTGGTTTAGAGCACTCAGTAGCTCAAGCTGAAATCTACACAGGGGAAGGTGGACACTCACCTGTAGCGGTGTGTGTTTGGGAGGCAGGGTAGATTCGCTCCATGTCCAGTGTTTGGCTATAGCTCTTCTCTCTCTGTAGTGGAAAGACGACTTTGGTTATGGCGTTGGTGATTCTCTTCCATTCCAGGATGAGGCCAGGAAGAGGGTGGAGAGGCTTCAACTTCTCTAGAACGTCCTGATGAAAGACAGACGGATCATTAAAGTGGAACTGAACGCTACAAGTTCTTTGTGCACTCCAGAAGGCTCCCTGTATCCATTAAACTAGTCCAGCCATTCACAGCCGCAGTTGTGTGCTTGCGATCCCCAGGGGTTAGTAGGCCTGCATTGTATGTGATGATGTTAAGGGACCAACCAAAAGTTGGACCTTCGAGGAGAAAGACAGTGCTAGAACCTGGTGAAGGGCAATAATGTATACTACAGGGCCTCTTCCGCTATCCCTAGACAGAACAAGCATTTAACTTTTGCAGTGGGGAGGGGGAACGGGACACTGCAAGGAAATAGGATTTTTAGAACAGCTTACCTGTAAAATCCTTTTCTTGGAGTACATCACGGGACACAGAGAAGCCATAGTAATTACTAAATGGGGTGTCCCAAAGCAATGCCCTCAAAGGGAGGGAGACGCATACCAAAACAGGCTGCCATCAAACATGAGGACCTATACTGCTGCCTGCAGTATACTGTGTGATGCAAAAGCGGCATCCTCTTGCCGCCTTATATCCAACTGATAACATTTTGTAAAAGTATGCACTGACGACCAAGTCGCGGCCTTGCAAATCTAAGCCATAGAGACCTGGTAATACACCGCCCATGAAGCACTTACTGCCCTGGTAGAGTGCGCTCTAACTTGAAAAGGCAGAACCCTTCTTTTCAAACCATAAGCCCGAATTATAACCGGACAAATCCACTTTGAAATAGTCAAATTCGACACTGCCTGTCATTTCCTGGGCCCTTCAGGCAGCACAAACAAAGCATCCGTTTGTCGTATCTGAGCGGTCACTTTCAGATAGATCCTTACAGCTCTCACCACATCGAGAGAATGTAACAATTTTTCCTCTGCAGAACGAGGATCAGGGAAAAAATGAAGGCAGGGAGACATCTTGGTTCATACGCTGTGACTAGGGATGAGCTCCGGTGTGTTCGCACACTCCACGTGCAGAGCCCGCCAGGAAGTTTGCACTGCGCTAATCACAGGCAGTGAGACATTTCCTGATCTCTACAGCCGAGCATCGGGACAATGTCTCCCTGCCTGTGATTAGCGCAGCGCCATGCCGACTTCCTGGCGGGCTCTTACCGGTAACTCCTTTTCTGAGAGTCTTCCAGGACAGTCTATGAGACCTAGGGCTCCTCCTGGTAGGAGGAGCCCTAGGTCTCATGGGCTCTCCTGAAAGACGCTTAGAGAAATATGATTTTTTGCACTATGTTCCTCTGCCTCTCGTAATTCACATTCAGCTTGTTTGTGTTTATATAGTATGAATGCACATTAAATACCTGATGATCCTTTCCAGTCCCTTTGGCTTCCTTTTAGTTTCCTGACCATGGAAGCAGATTTGTGCTAGCGTGGGAAGTTCTGAGCTTTATCTGCTAACTGGGCTTACAGGTCACTGGGTGCAAGTAGTCCTGTAATCAAGCCAGTGACCTCATACGTTGACACGTGGAACAGGCAACACATTAGACAAGGAACACGTCTGTCTATTCGCAGATCAATAAAATATTACATAATCCCCTGGATACCTTTACAGTGCTGAATTGCTTGCTGAGTCGGATCCGGTTTCCATTGATGGCCGCCCTCCTGGTATAGCCCAGAGTCTTCTTGTTCCCCTGACCTTTCACGTCCCCGTTGGGAGGGAGTTTAAGCTCGATGAACAGGACCTGAATACACACAGAGGAGGCATATGTAGGAACTCAACAGCAATATCACAGGAAAAACATGGCGCATCCACAAAAACAGACCCTGACGTACAATTTATGGAATGCAAAGTTTACAACCCGTCCATGCACAGACCTTACAGAGCAAATTACAGAATGGCGTCGAATAGGATGAGCCAGAAAATGCAAACCAGGGGGTCTCCAAACTGCGGCCCAAGGGCCAGATGTGGCCCTTTGCTAGTCTTTATCCGGCCCTTGGGCACTATCCCTCTCACTGATATGAGGTACTATTCCTTTGACCGACACCAACAAGGAGGCCCTATTTCTTCCACCGATACCAATGATGGGATACTATTCCTCCTACTAATAGGGGTATTACTCCTCCTCTTACTGACCACCAACCCCGAGGCCAAATTTATTCTCACTGATGCCAAGCCCAGGACATTTTCTGTCCCCACTGGCCACAGTCTGGCCCTTCTAAAGTCTGAAAGACAATAAACTGGCCCTTCGACTGAAAAGTTTGGAGATCCCTGATGTAGACCATCAAGAGAATAAAGCCTCGTACACACAATCCAATTTTATGGCCATAATTGTCTGATGGACGTGTTGAGTCGGATAATCCGACCCTGTGTATGCTCCATCAGACAATTGTTGGCTGAATTAATGGCAACACATTTTGGCTGTTCATTGTCACCAACTGTCTGGCAATAAATCTGTTACGTCAGTTTATCTGATCGTGTGTACACAAGTCCATGGGACTAAAATCCAATGTACAAACACGCACGCTCGGAACCAATGCTAAACATCAGACAACAAAAGCAAAAGTTGCCCAAGAGGTGATGGTAAAAAACTGAAAACCCACACGATTTGGTGAATGTTGGCTGAAAATGTTGGGCCGTGTGTATGCAGAACAAGTTCATGGCCAACGCCCCCCTTAGGACCACCAAAATCCACGGAAATGTCAGCTGGAGGTCCGATCGTGTGTACGAGGCTTTAGAAAACACAACACAGACATACAGGTAATGGGAGAAGCAAAGAGGACCTTGTTTCAGATCTCAGTGCAAGGAAGAGCTTGTTGAATCAGAAAATTAATTTTTACTGTGTGGGCTTCATGGGTGCAGCACATCTGAGGGCCTACATATGTCTTAAAAATATAGGCCACCATCTAGGATGGCTTTAAAAAGGTAGAAGCCACCAGGATCCAAGATATATATACTGTATATACAGTATACAGAGGAACCTTGGATTACGAGCATAATCCGTTCCAGGAGAATGCTCGTAATTCAAAGCACTCGCATATCAAAGCGAGTTTACCCATAGAAGTCCATGGGAACTAAAATAATATGTTCCGCATTGACTTCTATGGCATGCAATACCGCATGTGGCCAGAGGTGGGGGGGCACCAAAGAGCCTCGGAAACACTCGGAAAGGCCCAGGGGGCAGGTTGGCTGAACTCTGACAACCTCGGAAAGGCTCGGGAGCGGAGTATTTCTAAGTTTTTCCGAGAGGCTCCGGCCAAACTCGGTACTGCACACCACTGTGTCTTGAATCCTGCTCATGTTGCGAGACAACACTTGCAAATAAAGTCAGGATTAAAAAAAAAACACAGTGCTCGTATTGCGAAATGCTCATTAATCATTTTACTTGCAATCCCAGGTTTCACTGTAAAGTCTTTTAGTTCTTTTATACCCAAACTTCTAGTCAAGAGCTAGGCATAAGGCATAGGCCCCACTGAGGCCACTGTTACTGCTCATTATGCCCCTGCTTCCCAGTAAGGCCATCTCCTCACCTCATATACTTAATACGCCCTCCTCGCTCCTCTTACCTCACCCTTTAGTAGATATTCCCAATTCATCTATTGGGAGATACAACGTGGACAGCAACATTCCCCACTGCAGTGAGTGTGGGGGAAGTGATCTTCAGACACAGAAATTGGGAATAATGTAACTGATGTGCGTTTGTGTTGCTATGGCTATTGGTGATTTTTATAGAATAGACATGGGAACTGTTACATTTTAGACCATATATTGGTTAAAAGCCAAGATTCCGCAATTGATTTGCTAATGAACCTGTTGGACTGGTTTGTTTTGCTATGACTATTTTAGTGATTTTTGTAGCATAGATATGTAAATTGTTACATTTTAGACCATATATTGATTAGAAGCCAAGATTTCGCTATTGATAAGCTAATGAACCTGTTGGACTGGTTTGTTTTGCTATGACTATTTTGGTGATATTTAGTAGCATAGATATGTAAATTGTTACATTTTAGACCATATATTGGTTAGAAGCCAAGATTCCGCTATTGATATGCTAATGAACCTGTTGGGCTGGTTCGTTTTGCTGTGACTATTTTGGTAAATTTTGTAGAATATGTTAAGACCTGCAGTGGGTATGGTACTGCGGCCTTCTTTCCATCTCCCAATCGCCGAGCATAAATGGATTATCGCTACCATAGAAGGTAGAGGGGTAGTGGAGATGTATGCAGTTTCCCAGAATAAAGTCTATTTTCTTCACAGCATAGATATGTAAATTGTTACATTTTAGACCATATATTGATTAGAAGCCAAGATTTCGCTATTGATAAGCTAATGAACCTGTTGGACTGGTTTGTTTTGCTATGACTATTTTGGTGATATTTTGTAGCATAGATATGTAAATCGTTACATTTTAGACCATATATTGGTTAGAAACTGAGATTCCGCTATTGACATGCTAATGAACCTGTTGGACTGGTTCATGGCGCTCAGGACAGGAAAGGAAGGAGCCATAAGAAGATGCCATCAAAGGCCCAAGTTAAGTAGAGGTTTAGTATTTCTTACCCCATACATTGTACATGCTTATTATGTTGGGAAGGATGGATAACTTTTCCATGTTGTAGGCATATTTTTATAATAACTGTCAGTCTTGTACTATGTGCCTACAATTGTAATAGTTTGTATGTACAGTATTTGTTTAGTAATAGCACATTGCTTCCTTGCCTTACTGCAAAGTAACCCTAATAGACGCAAAGCAAAACTGTGTCACAGGCAGAGACGAATAGGAGAAGGTCATTGTTAGGGTTACAGGAAGTAAATGAGAATGATGAAGTCAGCACAGGCTCTTTATGTTTCATATCTGCTGACATCACAGTGCAGAGATAATCCCACCCATTAGACGGGTGGAGGATTGTCTGGTACCTGAGCGACATCGTCCGGACTGGTCAGTGAGAAGCAGTGTCCGGCCAATTGGTAGGCCTCAGCCTCAATCTCGTTTAGCTTGGCCTGCATGACGTGTTTCTGGGTCTCACATTCCTCTGTACTGAATCCGATACCGTTAAGCTCCAGGAGGGCCAGGCAGTAGTGGGAGGGCATCTCCACGTTACGGAATACATCTGAGGATGGACAAGACAGATATAAACAGCCTGAATATCACAAGTACATCACAGATTATTTCTGGGGAAGTTCCCAGCCCAAATGAATTTAAAGGCCAGTTCCACTCAAAACGGAACTGGCAAGTAGAGTCATCGACTGTTTATTTTATTCTGTGGAGCAACATCAACATTATCTACAACATTTTGTGTCTCTGCCCCTCCCACAATTGGGAAATTTCCTGCAGTAGTCTGTGTCTCTGCCCCTCCCACAATGGTGAGATTTCATGCATTCGTTTGTGTCTGCCCCTCCCACAATGGTGAGATAACCTGCAGTAGTTTGCGTCTTTGCCCCTCCCACAATGGTGAGATTTCCCGCAGTAGTTGGTGCCTCTGCCCCTCCCACAATGGTGAGATTTCCCTGCAGTAGTTGGTGTCTCTGCCCCTTTCACAATGGTGAGATTTCCCTGTGGTAGTTTGGGTCTCTGCCTCTCCCACAATGGTGAGATTTCCTGCAGTAGTTTGTGTCTCTGCCCCTCCCACAAGAAATAAAGACCTCTAACGGATGACAGAGAGGCCAAGGTTGAGCATCGCAGAGGAAGCAGACAAAAAGAAACAGACTTGGCAAATATCCTGGAGAGCCCAATACACCAACTCAAGAGATCTGTTGTAGGACATCCCCTTTAAGATGAGAAGTGCAGCAGAGTGGCGCGCACGTAGTACGCGCGCGTGCGCCGAGAGGTAGGCGGAACCTCGTCGATGCCCGGAACGCGAGGAAGAGGAACGAGCGGCGAGCGACGAGTGACTCGGAAGAGCAGCGGGGCTATGGAGCGGAGACGCCAGGTGCACAGCGAGGAGATCCGCAAGGTTGACATCCGCACCTGAGCACCGCTTCGTGTCACCCGCCTGGTCGCCCGAGAACCCGCAGCGAGACCGCGGTGAGCCGCATCCCACCCACCTCCCGCTCTACCAGCAGAGATCAGAGAAGCAGGAGCCAGCCTAAACCTCCCACCCCCCCCAGGCACAAAAGGAGATTCCATAAGCTCAATATGGGTAACCTACGGAGCTGGTAAGATCATTCCATGCTATGTGTGACAGTAAAATTACCCTTACTTGAAAAGGTCAGCCTAGCTTGCCAGATGGGTGTATAAAGGACTGTTTTTTTTTCTTGTTTGGGGTGAATAGTATCGGAGCAAAGATACCTGCAAAGAAGCGTAATTATACAAGTGACAAAGACCACCCGATGCCCAGGGAAAATGTATCAACCATATTAAAGGCTGTACATTAGAGGTCCTTTTGAAAAGAGCGGAGTTCAGCGCAGAATTTATCAACATACATAACGTATGACTGCATACACTTAGAGGTCAATTAGTGCCCGGGGCCCGGGGAGAGGAGGGCAGCCAACAAATAACTGTACCAACACATAGTCTGATTACACCAATGGAAGGCCTACTATAGACCCCCCCCAGTCCTAAGATAGGATTTGGAGAGCCCCTGGAGAGGCACAGCACTAAATGAGTACCTCTAGAGGATCTCTATGAAACAGTTGCCCCTTTAACTGACGTAGCTGCAGGGACCCCCAAAGAGCCCTGAAGACAAAGGGAAATAGCTGATGCCAAGTCGCTTCGATAATTTAAAGGTCAAGTCAGACAGACCCCTCCATCCTGGGAATAGGACGAGAAAACAGGAATTGATTGAGAACTACACTTTGCAACCCTCAAATAATCAGCAGGGGAGAAAATATACAAATAAAAATCAAAAACCGAACTGAACAGGGGAGACCCCTTTTTCAATTCGGACCCAGGCCTCCCTAAGCTCCTAACTCTACGGGACTAAACAAGAGAGATAGGGAGAGACCAGCACTGGAGATATAAGACCCTTGGAGATCGGGGTATCCCCCCTATCGACGTGGCGCCCCCGGCTTGCTGCCTCCTTAGCTCCCCACTGCATTACCAAATCCTAGCGAGGGGACTTTTAAACCCACACCCGAAGATATAACTTATAACATACTAAAGATAAGGAGGAGACGGGAAGATTGGAAGGTATATGTGAAGGGGCCAATACAAGTCCAGAGCCCCCTAGGAAAAGGTGAATAAGGGGAAACCTCTGTTCATCCTCAAAACTGGGGAAACGAATAAGAAGAACGGCCAAGACATACAGTATGAGTATGAGCAAGATAACAAGGGGCACTGCCCCCAAGGCCCCTAAAGAAAACACAACGCCCAGCACAATTAGACAATATTTGACCCAAGAGGGAACGGTTAAAAGCCCCAACACCGCAAAAAAAACGGAAAAAAAGGGAGAAAAAAATAAAATTACAGGAGGTGCAATCCCGGATAGATCATTAGAGGAGGAGGAAGACAGAAGTCTTATGGAGGAGGCAACAGCGGGGTCACAGAACATCACAAAAAGTGAAATGAACATTATGTTAAAGAGGCTGGAGGATGTGATAAGACAAGAAATCAGCATGGTGAGAGTAGACTTGAGCCACCTCTTACTACGCGTAGAAGAGATGGAAACCAAGAACGAACAGCAAACCCTAGAAATAAAACAACTAAGAGAGCAACATAATAGTCTAAGACTGAACCAGCGCCTGTTACAATACAGGCTTGAGGACCAAGAGAACAGAAGTAGACGACAAAATTTAAGGATTCGCTCAATTAAGGAAGAAAAAGGGGAAGACCTTAGGGAAATTATGAACGAACTCTTTAAACCGATATTAGCGAAAAATATGGAAAAGGACTTAAAAATAGAACGGGTCCATAGAATCGGGACACAAAAAAATAGAGAAAATGAATGGCCACGAGATATAATTATAAGATTTAGAAATTATGAGGACAAGGCGGAAATATGGCTGAAATTAAAAAAGATGCCACCCCTGAGGTATAAAGATGCAGAGATCCAGATTTTCCCAGATCTGTCCTGGGAAACACTAACCAGGAGGAGACTGCTCAAACCACTGCTAGAGAAATTACGGGCCCAAAACATCAAATACCAATGGGGATTTCCGGCATGTCTCATAGGGTGGAAGGATGGCATATCAGCAAAATTAATTTTTCCCGAGGACCTAGAAGCCTTCTGTAATAAGCTGGATATTCAAGCACCTGAATTGCCAGGATGGACGGCCTAAACTAAAATAGTCCCAAAATGAATGGAAAAGGGGGGTGGAGGAGGAAAAATTTAGACAGGGAGGGGGAGTCGGGCGTTCCTATCCTCTGGGCAATCCTCCCTCTTCAGGAGACCCACCAGGAGGGAGGAGATCCGAGGGGAACCCTACCTCAAACAAGAGAACCGTGGAAAAGAGGTCTACACGGTTCATTAGCCCCTTGCTCTTTGGGGCCCTAGGGTGGGGGGGTAGGGGGAGGGAGGGAGGGAAGGGAGGCAGGGGAAGGTGGACGGGGGAAGGGAGGGGGGGAGGGAAGGGGGGATGGGGAGGCGGGAAAGGGAAGGTGACTCCCGATTGGATACCAAAAGAAGTATACAAATAGTGAGTAGATGGCCGGAATAAAATTTATCTCATATAATGTTAAGGGCCTAAATACCCGGGCCAAAAGACAGAAGATCACTGAGGAGATAAAACATTATGGAGGAGATGTGATCTTCCTCCAGGAGACGCATTTAACAATCAACTCCAGCATTAGATTACACTCTCCCAGCTATCCGATATGGTTTTATGGAGACTCCATTTCAAACCGCGCAAGAGGGGTGGCCATAGGATTTACGGGGAGAGTGAATTTCGTATTGGAAGATAGGAAAACTGATCCGGATGGTAGATTTTTATGTCTTAAGGGCAAACTTGGGGATACTATCTACACGTTGGTTAATATATATGCCCCTAACAACGGCCCGGTGAACTATGTTAACAAGACTTTAAGGAAACTAAAACCTTTCCTAGACGGGTATGTGATTGTAGCGGGGGACCTTAATTTCTGTATTAACCCGAGAGAGGACAGTACGTCCCGGACACGAGAGGTAAATAATGTGGAAGTCCAAAAATTCAAACGGCTAATGCATGACAGCCAGCTGGTAGATATATGGAGGTCCCTCCATCCTGGGATACAAGACTACACGTTCTACTCTCCTGTCCATGGGACCTATTCCAGGATTGACTATATGATGGTAGACCATAGGCTGCTGGATAGGGTAATCGAGGCGAAGATAGAAATTATGACAGTGTCAGACCATGCCCCGATCACTATGAAAATAGAGAACACTACGCAACAAATCTACCATCCGGTTTGGCGCCTAAATGAAGACCTGATACGAGATGAGGAGGGGGCGGGAAAGGTAGAACAAGAACTCAAATATTTTTTTTTAGCTAATGATAACGGGGAAACCTCGGAGGCTATTGTTTGGGAAGCGCACAAAGCTTATATCCGTGGAATCCTAATTAAAGAAGGGTCCAGGAAAAAGAAAGAGGGAATCAGGAAGTATAACTTAGTTGTAAAAGAAATAGCGAGCTTGGAACAAACCCATAAAAAAGAGAGAACAAGAGAGACCCTCCATAAGCTAATCCTAAAAAGAGAGGAACTAAAAAAGATGTTGTCACACGAAATAAAAAAAAAGTTTAACTGCATAGCGAAGGAGAGATATATATGGGGTAATAAAGCTAGTAAACATTTAGCCGATATGGTGGAAAAAAAAAAAAACAGGAATTACATCGAGAAAATCAAAAATAAAAACGGGGAGACGGTATATACAACTAAGAACATTGCGGAGACATTTAAAAACTACTATGAGGAATTGTATGCGATAGACCAGTGTGGGTGGCAAATAGGGGAGAAAGAGGCAAAAACTTATGATTTCTTGCTGAGAGCCGGGGTCCCTAAGATAGAGGAGACTTTAAGAACAAAAATGGATGAGCCCATAACGGAATCTGAAATCAAAAAAGCCTTAAACAACACGGCTGTGGGAAAGAGTCCAGGGCCGGATGGCTTTACGGCCCTATATTACAAAAAATTTAGCAATATTCTAATACCTAGACTATGCAGATATTTCAATGGGCTGGGTGCAAAATTCGAAGCAAGTAAAGAGATGTTAGCGGCTTCGATTACTTTAATCTTAAAAGAAGGAAAGGATAGCTCGCAATGTGCAGGATATAGACCGATATCCTTGCTGAATGCGGACATTAAGATTTTTGCAAAAATCTTAGCTGAACGTATGAAAAACATGATGCCCGACCTGGTGCACCCGGACCAGACCGGGTTCATACCCAACAGAGAAAGTAAGGATAACGGCATGCGGGCTCTCCTCTTGCTTCAGAAATTGAAAAGGGATGGACCTCCTGCCCTTTTCCTTTCGGTAGACGCCGAAAAGGCTTTTGATAGGGTAGATTGGGGATTAATGTTAAAAACCCTAGAAATAATGGGTATTGGAGACAGGATGCTAAGGTGGATAAAGACACTCTATCTAGATCCATCGGCAAGAGTAAAAATCAATGGGACCCTCTCGTCCCCGTTTGCCATGAGGAACGGGACGAGACAGGGATGCCCACTGTCTCCCCTCCTTTTCATTCTGTCTCTAGAACCATTGCTAGCTACAATAAGAAATAACTCTGAAATTAGCGGAGTAAAAGTAGGGCAAGAGGAGCATAAGCTATCAGCCTTTGCCGATGACATCCTTTTCTATATCACCGACCCACTGGTCACAATCCCCGCTTTAAATAAGGTACTTCAAGAATATAGCGCTATCTCTAATTTTAAAATCAACGAAACGAAAACTGAAGTCTTAAATATCAACATTAATAAAAAAGAAGAGATGTTGGTTAAGAGGATATGTGTATTCCCATGGATTAGCGAGCTAAAATATTTGGGTATTAAGCTAACAAACTCGATCAAGAGAATATATAAAATAAATTTCGTTCCCCTCTTGAACGAGATTAAAACTGACATTAAGAAAATCAGTAATAGACCCATTTCCTGGGTTGGACGCATAAATATTTTGAAAATGTGTTTGGTACCAAAGATACTTTTCAAATTCCAAATGCTGCCGATTACCCTCCCCCAGCAATTTCTGAGAATATTGAACTCGATACTATTAAACTATGCGTGGAAAAATAAAAAGCATAGAATCTCACTAACAATTTTAAAACAAAAGAAGAGCGAGGGGGGCCTAACCGTGCCTGATATCAGAGAGTACTATAAAGCTGCAGTACTATCTCGGGTTGTAGAATGGGCCAGAGATAGAAGCGAGAAGAGATGGGTACAGATAGAAAAAGCACAATCTAAAACACAACTATGCACTATCATGTGGACACCTATACAATATAGAGCATTAAATATAGAAACGTTAGATTTAACACGAGATACACTGAGATTATGGGACAGGGTATATAAAAAACTAGACAAGGAATACAATTCACCACTTATTAACTTGAAGGAAAACACTTATTTTGCACCAGGGGTAAGGAAAATAGGGGGGAATTGGATAAAAACTGAAAGATTACACCTAGGGGATATAATAGAGGGGGGTAAAATTAGGGAGTTTGAGGAATTGAAACAAAGATCAACACAATGGGATTTGGATGGATGGCGGTTCCTCCAGCTACGTCATTTTGTGCAATCTCTGCCTCACCCATTACGGTCAAGCGAGGAACTTACCCCGCTGGAGAGGCTGTGCAAAACAGAAAGCTCAAAAGGCACAATATCAAAATTATACAAAATCTTGTTGGAAATTGACAAGCTGGGAGAGCCGCCTTTCCTACAAAAATGGGAAAGGGAGTTGGGCACACGTAGAGGTGAAAACACTTATGAAAGGATAATGCTATTGACCCATGCCTCGGCCATTGATACACGAACGGCAGAAATGAACTACAAATGTGTCTCGGGTTGGTATGCCACGCCCGACAAAGTGAGTAGATATGCGGAAGGGAAATCAGATCAGTGCTGGAGGGGATGCCAAGAGAAAGGAACCATGGCTCACATCTGGTGGCTATGCCCAAAAATCCAGAAATTTTGGCAACAAATTCTGGGCCAAATAAAAGAAATAACGGGCAAAGAAATCAAGAAAGACCCCTGGGTAGTCCTTTTCCACGGGGAGAGGGTGGGAATTTCGAGATACAAAAAGTCCCTAGTGCCCCACCTGCTCAATGCAGCCAAGAGGTTAATACCAAAGAACTGGCAGAGGGAGGAAAGCCCAGGGATGTGGGAGTGGATTGACACGGTCGAGGAAACCCACAGGATGGAAGAGCTGAAGGAGACCATGGGAGAGACAAACCAGGATTTTAAAAAAAAATGGAAAAGCTGGGAAAAATACAAAAAGACGTGGAGTTATGCAGAGAATCTGAGATTAGAAACCTACGGGCCCTAAAGTTCTAACTCATATGAAACAAATCTCTAAAATACTTAAATGGAATATCAGCAATCAGGCATCCTCGGGAGTCACCTGGGGGGAGGGAGGAGGGAGAGGGGGGGAGGTGGGTGGGAAGGGGCAAGGGGTCCCACAGTAATAGAGAAGGGGTACCCCGAAGACGGGAGTACCGGAGCTGAAAGAGCATGCGGTTGGTTGTAGGACGACTAGAAAATATGGGTATCCCCCAGTGGAAAAGGGAATACTTTAATAAGTATAAAAACACGTCTTTATAAAAAAAAAAAAAAAGGGAATCTTTGGATCACAGGAGACCCCACAAATGATGCAAGTAAGCTTTGGAGACCAAGAAAGCATATTGACCATGAGCTGATCTCCAGCACGTGCGATTAGCTGATGTGGGAAAAAATAAATAAATAAATAAATAAAAAAAAAAAAAAAAAAAAAGATGAGAAGTGCAGGAGGGGTCATTACCTTGTACCTTCTCTCTTTCTAACAGCCCGTTCAGCTTGGCCATGATGTTGAAGACGAGAACGGATTCTATGGCCGCCCTGTAGCGCCCAGACTGGTCACCATCAGCACAGAGTCCCAGGCTCTGAACTCCTTGGCCAGTTCCAACTCCGTCGAGCAGGGGGAGCTCATGTGGCAGGAAGTTTGCCACCATGTTGTGAATGGTCCGTTCCTTGGAGCCGGGATCCAGCAACCAGCAGGCCACCTGCAGAATAACAATTGTAGTTACAGGAAATTCTATAGTTTCAGGTATCGCATCATAAGTATAAGTATTGGTTTCTGTATTTTTTTTAGCTTCATCTTATTTCCTGTGATCTGCGACCACATGAATATCTTTCCAGCGCTCTGACAAGCATACCTGTTCTGTTAAAATCAAGGTAAATACATGTGGGAGGGGCTCCAGTTTTCTCTGTATTCTTATGCTAACAATCTTGTTGGAATCCCCCCTCTCCTCTTCTGTTTGACTGATGTAGGCTCCAAGCAGGCTGCTCTCACCCCACCCCCTTCCCCTTGTCCTCTCATACAGCTCAGTTTGATTATTTTACAGACAGCTTCTATCTGCACACTGTGTAGCTGCCTGCTATGCTGCAGTTCTGACGTGTGAAGTTCCCAGATAAAAACAACTGTGCAGCATTGCAGGCAGCTACACAGTGTGCAGCATTGCAGGCAGCTACACAGTGGGCAGCATTGCAGGCCGCTACACAGTGGGCAGCATTGCAGGCCGCTACACAGTGGGCAGCATTGCAGGCCGCTACACAGTGGGCAGCATTGCAGGCAGCTACACAGTGGGCAGCATTGCAGGCCGCTACACAGTGGGCAGCATTGCAGGCCGCTACACAGTGGGCAGCATTGCAGGCCGCTACACAGTGGGCAGCATTGCAGGCCGCTACACAGTGGGCAGCATTGCAGGCCGCTACACAGTGGGCAGCATTGCAGGCCGCTACACAGTGGGCAGCATTGCAGGCCGCTACACAGTGGGCAGCATTGCAGGCCGCTACACAGTGGGCAGCATTGCAGGCCGCTACACAGTGGGCAGCATTGCAGGCCGCTACACAGTGGGCAGCATTGCAGGCCGCTACACAGTGGGCAGCATTGCAGGCCGCTACACAGTGGGCAGCACTGCAGGCCGCTACACAGTGTGCAGATAGAGGCTGTCTGTAAAATAATCGAACTGAGCTGCATGAGAGGACAAGGGGAGGGGGTGGGGTGAGAGCAAACAGCTCAGAGCCTACATCAGTCAAACAGAAGAGAAGGAGAGGGGGGATTCCAACAAGATTGTCAGCATAAGAATACAGAGAAAACGAGCTACAGCTACACAGTGTGCAGCACTGCAGGCCGCTACACAGTGGGCAGCACTGCAGGCCGCTACACAGTGGGCAGCATTGCAGGCCGCTACACAGTGGGCAGCATTGCAGGCCGCTACACAGTGGGCAGCATTGCAGGCCGCTACACAGTGGGCAGCATTGCAGGCAGCTACACAGTGTGCAGCATTGCAGGCAGCTACACAGTGTGCAGCATTGCAGGCAGCTACACAGTGTGCAGCATTTTAAGCAGCTACACAGTGTGCAGCATTGCAAGCAGCTACACAGTTTGCAGATAGAGGCTGTCTGTAAAATAATCGAACTGAGCTGCACGAGAGGACAAGGGGAAGGGGTGGGGTGAGAGCAGACAGCTCAGAGCCTACATCAGTCAAACAAAAGAGAAGGAGAGGGGGGATTTCAACCAGATTGTCAGCATAAGAATACATAGAAAACTGGAGCTACAGCTACAGGCAAGCTACACAGTGTGCAGCATTGCAGGCAGCTACCTTCTCTGTCTACTGCACAGACTCATCCCCTTCATCCCGGGAGAGGACACAGTGGTAGTAGTTGGAACAATCATCAATTCTCGACTCGACTACGCAAACTCCCTCTACTTGGGACTATACCAGATCTCATGCCTACGAGTCATTTAGAACACAGCAGCCAGGTTGGTAACAGAAAAGAAACCCTGGGAATCCATCACCTCATCCTTGAGGGCCCTTCATTGGCTAACAGTAAAGAATCGGATTACATTGAAGACCCTCTGCCTCACCCACAAACGCACACAAGGAAAGGTGCCTCAATACTTATGCGAGAAAATAAAACACTACGCCACCCATCGCACTCTCCGATCATCTAACCAAAACCTCCTCTACATCCCCAAATACAACTACAAATCAAAGGGAGAACGAAGATTTGCAGTCCAAGGACCACGGCTATTGAAATCTCTACCAACAAACCTCTGCATGGAAGAAAACCATCGGGCCTTGAGGAAAAAACTCAAGACCCACCTCTTCTGAAGGATTAGGATGACGCCGGATGGAAAAAGCGCCTTGAGGCGATTTAGTTTGCATGTGTAACACTATACAAGTTATTCACTCACTCACAGGCAGCTACACAGTGTGCAGCATTGCAGGCCGCCGCACAGTGTGCAGCATTGCAGGCCGCCGCACAGTGTGCAGCATTGCAGGCCGCCGCACAGTGTGCAGCATTGCAGGCCGCCGCACAGTGTGCAGCATTGCAGGCCGCCGCACAGTGTGCAGCAGAGAAAGACCACCGCTCCAGGCAAGTGCACCTCGGTAATGGGTATTGACTCAAAAACAGGTGGATGCAGGCAATGCACAAGGCATAAATGGAAGAAAAAATATTATGGACAGCCGTACTCCAATGGATGTTTAAAAACTAATAGGTAGTCTTTTAATAAGGTAAATTAAAACACTACATAGCTATGACTAAGCATTGTCCATCAATGTGAAACGCGTCAGTTGTACCACCCCACCATTTTTGCAGTGTTTTAATTTACCTCATTAAAAGGCTACCCTATTAGTTTTTAAACATCCATTGGAGTGCGGCTGTCCATAATATTTTTTCTTCCATTTACACAGTGTGCAGCATTGCAGGCCGCTACACAGACCAGAGATAGAGGCCGTCTATAATCTAATCCATCTAAGCCAGTGGTTCTCAACCTTACTAGTGCCGTGACCCCTTAATAAAATTTCCCAAGTTGTGGGGACCCCTAACTGTAAAATTATTTTCGTAGCGTGGCGCTCCCTGAGTCCCCTCTACTCGTACAGTATTAAAACCTCATATGGTCCATTTTAGGATGTACCACTCTTTCTCTTTGTTCTCTTTTCTTTCCCTTGTATCTCTCTCTATCCTAATTTCTTTTTTTTTTCACCCATCCCTCTATTTTTCTCCCCCTTTCTTTCTTCCTCGCCCGTTTTTTCCCTTCTTTTCATGTATTCTCTATTTTTATTCATTGTTTTACTCCTTAGTGGGGGGAATGGGATGAGTGGTAATGCTGGGGGGGGGGGGGGGGGAGTTTTGATCGGCCAACTTAGATGTTCTTGATCAAAGTCATCTGCTGATCTGAGAACTGTAGTGGGGATTTTTAATGGCAACTATAATCACAGGTAGTATTATTCACTGTATCTCTGACTTTTATGCTGAAATCAGGTCTCCTCCAGCCCCTCCCACCTCACATTCCTCACCAGTCAACTTACCTCTAGTCTCTGCCCCCCAGCCATGCCGTGAACTGAATGTGCAGCTGTGAAGAGGCTGAGTGGGTGTCCGTGGGCTCCAGGGACAGCCCAGCTGGGCGGCCAGAGGCTCCAGGGACAGCCCTTCTGGGCAACCGCAAAACAGTTTTGAGAGTGGTGCGGGAACAGCCCAGGATTTGGTGACCCCTGGCAAATCATCATTTGACCCCCGAGGGGGTCCCGACCCCCAGGTTGAGAACCACTGATCTAAGCGGTGTGAGGTGAGGAGGGAGGAGGAGAGGAGCAGTGCTGCCTGTGCTCAGACTGTGTACAGTACTGGAATGCGAGAAGGAACCCAACGGGCACAGCTTCCATGGGGGGGGCACAAGGGAAATCTGGGGGGACTGGGTAGGGGTTATGGAAATGAGGAGAGGGAGGGATTGGGGAAATGGGGAGGGGTTATGGAGATGAGGCGAGGGAGGGATTTGGGAAATGGAGACGGGTTATGGAGCTGAGGCGAGCAAGGGATTTGGGAGGTGTTACGGAGATGAGAGGGGGAGGGATTGGGGAAATGGGGAGGGGTTATGGAGATGAGGCGAGGGAGGGATTTGGGAAATGGAGACGGGCTATGGAGCTGAGGCGAGCAAGGGATTTGGGAGGTGTTACGGAGATGAGAGGGGGAGGGATTGGGGAAATGGGGAGGGGTTATGGAGATGAGGGAGGGAGGGATTTGGGAAATGGAGACGGGCTATGGAGCTGAGGCGAGCAAGGGATTTGGGAGGTGTTACGGAGATGAGAGGGGGAGGGATTGGGGAAATGGGGAGGGGTTATGGAGATGAGGGAGGGAGGGATTTGGGAAATGGAGACGGGCTATGGAGCTGAGGCGAGCAAGGGATTTGGGAGGTGTTACGGAGATGAGAGGGGGAGGGATTCGGAAGTCCAGTAGGGGAGAAGTCAAGTAGCATTCATGCAGGAGAAGCACTGGGGTGTCAGCTCACTACAGGAAGTTAGGAGTACACTGAATTTCTGGCAGGATCAAAGTATAGTTTTTGTACCTTCAGCATTTTTAAAGAGACACAAACTAGGAAGATGTGCATGTACTCCAGAGATGTACTGAATGTTTTTTTTATTATCCCCAGAAATACACATGAAATGTGTTGACTTACAGAGGAGAAGAGCCAGGTAGCAGTTAATTAGATGCGGACAGATCTGTTCTGCCTTTGATGAGATAATCCAATAAACCTTCACTAGCGATAAGCTGATTGCAGCAGGAGACTGAGATTAATCCCGAAAGTGAATCCATCTGGTGATCGCACTGATCCCCGTCCTCATCAGGCGTGGGAACCGCAGAGCGGAGCCACGGAAGGTCACACTACCTGATAAATCTCCCCTCTCATCAGCCGGAATCCTCATTACACATGTAAAACCCTCCGATGGTGGGAGAGCCGGAGCGGCGAGAGCGAGATGAGCAAAAGCTGCTTTTTAATCAATCTTAAAGGAAAACTCCACTTTTATTCAATAAAGACTATTTCTACGCAAAATAATTAAAAAGAAAATATTTATTACATCCCCGCAATGGTTTATCCCTTTACCTCTTTCGCTGCCCTATAAGCAGAGACTAGGGCTGTCCCGATACCACTTTTTTAGGACCGAGTACAAGTACCGATACTTTTTTTCATGTACTCGCCGATACCGAATACCGATACTTTTTTTTTAAATGTGTCCCCAAATGCAGCCATGTCCCCCCACAAATGCAGCCGTGTCCCCCCACATATGCAGCCATGTCCCCCCATAAATGCAGCCGTGTCCCCCCATAAATGCAGCCGTGTCCCCCCATAAATGCAGCCGTGTCCCCCCACAAATGCAGCCGTGTCCCCCCATAAATGCAGCCGTGTCCCCCCATATATGCAGCCATGTCCTCTCACATATGCAGCCATGTCCCCCCACATATGCAGCCATGTCCCCCCACATATGCAGCCATGTCCCCCCACATATGCAGCCATGTCCCCCCACATATGCAGCCATGTCCCCCCACATATGCAGCCATGTCCCCCCACATATGCAGCCATGTCCCCCCACATATGCAGCCATGTCCCCCACATACGCAGCCATGTCCCCCCACATATGCAGCAGCCATGTCCCTCCATAAATGCAGCAGCCATGTCCCCCCATAAATGCAGCAGCCATGTCCCCCCATAAATGCAGCCATGTCCCCCCATAAATGCAGCCATGTCCCCCCGCATATGCAGCCATGTCCCCCCGCATATGCAGCCATGTCCCCCCGCATATGCAGCCATGTCCCCCGCATATGCAGCCATGTCCCCCCGTATATGCAGCCATGTCCCCCCGTATATGCAGCCATGTCCCCCCGCATATGCAGCCATGTCCCCCCCGCATATGCAGCCATGTCCCCCCCGCATATGCAGCCATGTCCCCCCACATATGCAGCCATGTCCCCCCACATATGCAGCCATGTCCCCCCACATATGCAGCCATGTCCCCCCACATATGCAGCCATGTCCCCCCACATATGCAGCCATGTCCCCAAACATAAGCAGCCATGTCCCCAAACATAAGCAGCCATGTCCCCCACATACGCAGCCATGTCCCCCACATACGCAGCCATGTCCCCCACATACGCAGCCATGTCCCCCATATATGCAGCCATGTCCCCCCACATATATCCAGCCATGTCCCTAAACATATGCAGGCATGTCCCCCGTACCTAAATAATGATGCCGCTGCCGCGTTAATCAGCGTGCGGCGAACATTACAAGCAGCTTTCGTTTGAATAGCTGTTTTCCCTGCCGCGCCGTGTATAGACACTCCCCCTTGCTCGGGATTGGACAGATCCGTCCAATCCCGAGCAAGGGGGAGTGTCTATGCGCGGCGGGGAAAACAGCTATTCAAACGAAAGCTGCCTGTAATGTTCGCCGCACGCTGATTAACGCGGCAGCGGTGGCTTTGCGATATACGGCGGCGGGGGGGGTCAAGTATTCTATTCAGGCATCGGGGGCATTTGCGGGAGTACAAGTACTCCCGCAAATACTCGGTATCGGGACAACACTAGCAGAGACCATGGAGAATAAAATGGTGGCCCTGCAAGGTTTATTCAGTTAAGAGAACTTCAGCTGAACAAGGAAAGAAATGACAAACTTAAGCCCATTGGAGTACCTCCTAACATCAGGTGACCCCAACGTAAGGAGGGAACTATGGGGTTCTGATGTAAGGAGGGACTCTGTATGTGACGTCCATGTTAGGGAGGGACTCTGAAGTGGGGGGGGGGGGGGGTGGATGTCTGGCGGAATCACTGATGGGAAATCTCATGTAAACAGGAACTTTGACTCTGATGTAAGGAAGTATCCATGATTGGTTGTTAAGGAGCTGGTGGCCCTTAGCAACCAATAATGGTACAATAATAGGGCAGCTGAGAAAATTTGCTAATTTGCACGGGTGCCTGAAGTAAGTGGGTGCATTGTGGATGTTGGAGCGAGAAAGGAGACCGTAGTTTGAGCTGATGTAACTCTGCTGGGGTCTCTGATGTAAGCAGGGACTCTGAATGGGACCCTGAAGTAAGTGAGGACTCTGATGCGGACACTAATGCAAGGAGGGGCTCTGATGTAAGGAGGTAGCCTGTTGGGGACTCCCATGTAAGACGGAACTCAAAACAAGATCCTGAAGTAAAGGGAGGGGAGGGCACTGGTAGGACTCTGACGCAAGGAAGACTTTCACGATTGGTTGTTAGGATGCTGGCGGTCTTGGTTGCTAGGAAGCAATGATGGTACAATGACAGCGCGGCCAGGAAAACCTGCAACTTGATACCTGAGGGGAGGGCAGGGGGTCATTGTGGAGGTTGCAGATAAGGAGAGGGAGGGATTTGGGGAATGGGGAGGAGTTATAGACGTTGGTTGTTAGGATACTGGCGGTCTTGGTTGCTAGGAAGCAATGATGGTACAATAACAGCACAGCCAGAAAAACCTGCACTTGATACCTGAGGAGGGGCAGGGGGTCTTTGTGGAGGTTGGAGACAAATGGAGATCATAGGCTGACCTGAATCCGGGGTCTCTACGAGGAACCCTGATGTAAGAGAGAGGGGGGACTTTGAACAAGACCCTGAGGTAAGAGAGGACTCTCAAGTAAGGGGGAACTCTGACGTGAGGAGGAAATCTCCTCGAGTCTCCTATGTTAGGAGAGACTTTAAATGGGACCACTTAGGGGCACTGATGGGAACTCTCATGCAAGGGGGGGGGGGGGGACTCTGACTGAGGTTCTGATGTATGCAGGGATCTAAAGCAGGGGTCTCAAACTTACGGCCCCTCCAGCTGTTGCAAAACGACAAGTTTCAGGTATGGCAAGGCTGATCGTTACAAACATGCCTCCCATAGGCAGTGGCATGATGGGACTTGTAGTTTCGCAACAGCTGGAGGGCCCGCCAGTTTGAGACCCCTGTTCTAAAGTAATGGAGACATTCATGATTGGTTGTTAGGATGCTGGCGGTCATAGCAACCAACAATACTACAATGACAGGGGAACCTGCAATGTAGACTGGAGAGGGGCGGTTGTGTATGTTGGGGAGAAACAGACCGTAGGCCATGGGGGCTCAACCTGTGGCCCTCAAGCTGTTGCTTGAGGGCCACAGGTTGAGCCCCCATGGCCTACGGTCTGTTTCTCCCCAACATACACGCTGTTGCTTGAGCTCATGGGACTACAAGTCCCATGAGGCACTGCAAGGCTGATAGTTACAAGCATGACTTCCATAGGCAGAGGCATGGTGGGACTTGTAGTTCCTTAACAGCTGGAGGGCCACAGGTTGAGCACCCATGCCATAGTCCAACCTAAAGACCCGTGTGAGACGCCAATGACACTAGCTGAGGGCCAGATAGAATCTTGCAGCAGGCTCTAGTTTGGAGACCCCCCAAGCCCTAACAGAATCCTTGATGACCGTAAAAACCCAAATGGGATATTGCCCTTTCCCCACCCTATATAAAAAAAAGTTGGGCTTGACATGAAAACTCTCCTCTCTAGGCAAATATCTCCTCTCCACGCCAGCGCCCAGCAAATGCAGCCACGCCAGCGCCCAGCAAATGCAGCCACGCCAGCGCCCAGCAAATGCAGCCACGCCAGCGCCCAGCAAATGCAGCCACGCCAGGGCCCAGCAAATGCAGCCACGCCAGGGCCCAGCAAATGCAGCCACGCCAGGGCCCAGCAAATGCAGCCACGCCAGGGCCCAGCAAATGCAGCCACGCCAGGGCCCAGCAAATGCAGCCACGCCAGGGCCCAGCAAATGCAGCCACGCCAGGGCCCAGCAAATGCAGCCACGCCAGCGCCCAGCAAATGCAGCCACGCCAGCGCCCAGCAAATGCAGCCACGCCAGGGCCCAGCAAATGCAGCCACGCCAGCGCCCAGCAAATGCAGCCACGCCAGCGCCCAGCAAATGCAGCCACGCCAGCGCCCAGCAAATGCAGCCACGCCAGCGCCCAGCAAATGCAGCCACGCCAGCGCCCAGCAAATGCAGCCACGCCAGCGCCCAGCAAATGCAGCCACGCCAGCGCCCAGCAAATGCAGCCACGCCAGGGCCCAGCAAATGCAGCCACGCCAGCGCCCAGCAAATGCAGCCACGCCAGCGCCCAGCAAATGCAGCCACGCCAGCGTCCAGCAAATGCAGCCACGCCAGCGCCCAGCAAATGCAGCCACGCCAGCGCCCAGCAAATGCAGCCACGCCAGCGCCCAGCAAATGCAGCCACGCCAGCGCCCAGCAAATGCAGCCACGCCAGCGCCCAGCAAATGCAGCCACGCCAGCGCCCAGCAAATGCAGCCACGCCATGGCCCAGCAAATGCAGCCACGCCAGCGTCCAGCAAATGCAGCCACGCCAGGGCCCAGCAAATGCAGCCACGCCAGCGCCCAGCAAATGCAGCCACGCCAGCGCCCAGCAAATGCAGCCACGCCAGCGCCCAGCAAATGCAGCCACGCCAGCGCCCAGCAAATGCAGCCACGCCAGCGCCCAGCAAATGCAGCCACGCCAGCGCCCAGCCACGCCATGGCCCAGCAAATGCAGCCACGCCAGGGCCCAGCAAATGCAGCCACGCCAGGGCCCAGCAAATGCAGCCACGCCAGGGCCCAGCAAATGCAGCCACGCCAGGGCCCAGCAAATGCAGCCACGGCTGCCTAGTTTGCCTACTGGTCGCACCGGCCCTGCACGGATGTCACCCCTCTTCAGGACCCCACCTTAGGAGAGGAAGAGAGGAGACTCGTGAGTTGAGCATCACATGACCAGAGGTTTAAGGGAGTTAAAATGGCATTTAGGGGTATTGGGGGGGAAAGGTTGTGTAAAGGGATTGGGGCATCCCATAGATCTGCTTTCAAAAAAGGAGAAAGCAGCTTTCAGCTAAAATGTGATAATTGAAAATGTGCCGTTTCCCAACATGCGGTCGTGTCCCTTTAACACGCAGCAGATCAGATTCACACCTATCTAATAAAAGCAACTTTAAAAGTCTGCAGATCGCCTGCAACACGAGGCGGCAGCAGCAGGCGGCCTAGAAAACCAGCGGTGACCTTTCCTGATGAGCTCCGGGGGGGAATCCGCTGCAGATAAAGACTTTGCTAAACTTTGCCAGTAAAGCCGCTCAATTCCCAGAGCAACACGACGCCTCATCTGCTGCAATTAGTGAGATTTTCTACAAAGTTCCAGCAACGTCTCTACCCGGAGAGACGCCAAAAGGAGGCGGAGACATTTTACAGGGAAGAAAACTTTGCTGTGGCCCCCCAACGGGACGGGCTGCTTAGATCTGTAAATTTGATGCATTAACATCCCCCCGAGGTGGGGAGGAGGTGCAGAGAGGGAAAACAGCAGGTCTGCTGACCGGATGCTTCGAATTGTTCGACTTCTGTAAAAACCAATCATATTTTAGTTTAAGAGAAAACTTAAAGTGGGGATAAAGTTTTGGCTTAAAAATAAAAAACTAATAATGTTATACTTAAAGTGCAAGTAAACCCCTCCCCTATCGTTTTCAGCCAAGGAAGCGGCCATCTTTGCCTCTTTTTAACCTACAACTGCCATGATGCTGCACATGTGATCAGTTATGATACCAGCCATTGGATGGTTTAACAGTTTGGTTGAGAGCACAACCAATGGGAGTGTTTCATTTCTGGCACAATGCCGCAAATGAAACTGTTTTATGGATGGGTTTACTTCCACTTTAACATTATACTGGCTCCTTCCCCTTGACCAGTACCCCCATAGCAAGCAGCTTGCTATAGGGGAGGGCACTGGTCAAGGGGGAGGAGCCAGGAGCAGCGGTAGGGGTCCTGAGAAGAGGAGTAAACCCATTACACAGAGCAGCCATGAAATGATTTTCCTCCTCTTCTCAGTACCCCTACAGCTGTTCCTGGCTCCTCCCCCATGACCAGTGCCTCCCCAATAGCAAGCCGCTTGTTCCGGGAGCACTGGTGCATGCTCGCTCCCGAGCCCCGCTCTATGCATCCGCATAAGACACAGAGTCATGGCCCGGCCCCGCCACCACTTCCTCCTACTTGGCTCACTGGCTGTGATTGACAGCAGTGGGAGCCAATGGTTTCCACTGCCGTCTCAGCCAATGAGGGGAGAGAGAGTCCCGGGGACAGCCAAGGCTCTCGTGCACAACGCTGGATCGAGAGCGGGCCAACTTCCATATTCAGAGATTGTGGTTAGTTTAGGAGCAAATATCATAAAGTTGGGTTTATCTGTGAAGCTGATCCCTAGGTTTCCTCCTCCTGCCATCCAATCACCCCCCCAGCTGATCGCTTCCCATGCAATAAAATAAATAAACGTCGTATTCATCTAATGCTGAAATCATCTGGCACTTTAGTCCACAGTCTTCTCTCATCTTGTGTTACTGAAGACAGGGGGTCCTACTTCAGGAGTCCAGTACATGGTGTTCCACACATGACCACTTCCTACTGCTATACCAGTGGGGGGGGGGGGTCATCTCAGGATCCATAAGAGGGATCTACAGAGGTGACATCGGTGCAAGTGGAATGTCTGGGACCATCTGGATTGGCACTCCCCTGCACAAGGAAGCAGCACTTCCAAGGTGTCAGGCAGCAGATTTAGGGGACAAGGTAAAAAAAATGTGCATGGTGGGGTATAGGTGGGGTGTCGGGGGTTAATAATTTCCCAGAGATGAGCTTTATGTTTCATGTACACAGAGTCTGCAGCTACCTTCGGGTCCTGAAAGTGTCCCGTGACGGAGGCATGGCAGCCCAGGACGAGGGCCTTGTATTGCTCGATGAAGTTATATATGACGACCGTTCTTTGAGCTTCTTTCTGCTGCAGTGTGGACTGCACGTGCCAGAGGCGGTCCTTCACGGAAAGGTTCTGATCAAGGGGAGGAGGAGCCAGGCTGGCGCTAATGTCTACAAAAGAGAGAAAAAACAAACCAGAATATCACACCAACACGAGTACAACATCTTCATCATGTAGATAGGTCTATGACAACATCTTCATCATGTAGATAGATCTAGGACACCATCTTCATCATGTAGATAGGTCTATGGACACATCTTCATCATGTAGATAGGTCTATGACACCATCTTCATCATGTAGATAGGTCTATGGACACATCTTCATCATGTAGATAGGTCTATGACACCATCTTCATCATGTAGATAGGTCTATGGACACATCTTCATCATGTAGATAGGTCTATGACACCATCTTCATCATGTAGATAGGTCTATGGACACATCTTCATCATGTAGATAGGTCTATGACAACATCTTCATCATGTAGATGGGTCTATGACAACATCTTCATCATGTAGATAGGTCTATGACAACATCTTCATCATGTAGGTGGGTCTATGACAACATCTTCATCATGTAGGTGGGTCTATGACAACATCTTCATCATGTAGATAGGTCTATGACAACATCTTCATCATGTAGATAGGTCTATGACAACATCTTCATCATGTAGATAGGTCTATGACAACATCTTCATCATGTAGATAGGTCTATGACACCATCTTCATCATGTAGATAGTAGGTCTATGGACACATCTTCATCATGTAGATAGGTCTATGGACACATCTTCATCATGTAGATTCCGATCGTCTGTATGCAATCCCGATGCACCAAAAAGCATGCATGCTCGGGATCAAGTCGACACATGCTCGGAAGCATTGAACTTAATTTTTCTCTGCTCGTCGTAGTGTTATACGTCACGGCGTACTTGATGGTCGGAATTTGGTGTGACCGTGTGTATGCAAGACACGTTTGAGCCGAGATTCCATCGGAAAAAAAAATCCACGGATTTCTTGTTAGATTTCCCAATTGTGTGTACGCGGCATAAGAATTTTTCTTCGTATTTCGCACCATTAGTGGGCTGCAGCAACAGACGATTTTCGTGTGGCCAACAAATTTGAATTTTCGGACATTTTAGACATTTTTTGAAAAACAAGCAATTTTCTAATCAATGATGGGAGAATCGTGCGAGAAATGTAAAATCGAAAAAGAAATGCGCATGTAAAAGAAAAAGAAAATTCCTGGAAAGAAAAGAAGGTTCCCAGCCACAATTTTTTTTTTTCGGTAGGAACATGAGGTGAAACTGAAAGCTTGGTTGGTCGAATTTCGAAATCAATGGTGGCATCATCGAATAACAAAATATTCTGATTTTCAACGTCTTTTTTATTTTTAAATTCAACCCTTAATAATGGGGGAATCAAGCTATTTTTTTTCCTGCAACCTGTTGCAGGAAAGAAATTTGCTCTGTCTATGGCTGGCCTAGGAGTCTAATGCCGCGTACACGCGTTCAGATTTTCCGATGGAAAAAGTCTGACGAGATTTTTTAATCGAATATTCGGACCGTGTGTATGCCCTCATCTGAATTTTGTCATCCGAAATTTCGACGGGCATAGAAAGAGAACAGGTTCTCTTTTTTTCTGATGTATGCAATTCCGACAGAGAGAAAAACATGCATGCTCAGAAGCACTGAACTTAATTTTTCTAGGCTCGTCGTAGTGTTGTACGTCACAGCATTTTTGATGGTCAGAATTTGGTGTGTCAGTGTGTATGCAAGACAGCTTGAGCGGAATTCCGTCTGAAAACCCCGTAGGAGTTTATTTCAACAAAAAAAAAAAAAAACGGTTGTGTGTACGCGGCATTAGTCAACCTACAGTACTTCTGCTAATACATCTACAATACATGATGCAATAACATGAATAGGGTATGCGAACGCTGAACAAGTAAGGATGTACGAATCCTGACAATTACCAAGCCAACTCCAGTGGCTCACCTGACTGATCCTGCTCTCGCTGTAAGGACAGGTAATAAGCATCCTTCCCTCCCCAACACACAGCCACACCGACCAGCAGGACGTCATCCCAGCCCTGGATGGGTAGGCCGTCTTCCTTGGCTGGTATCTGCCTCGATGACGGAGCTGGGAGAATGGAAAACAGAAATAATGAGAGAGTACTGGTATTATAGTCACAGCAGGGAAAGCAATGCAGTCATTGTACAGCAGTCACCCTAAAGTAGGACTAAAGGCTCCAGTAAGACAGTCTAAACCAGGGCTCAAGTCCTGCGGGAACGGAGTTCCTGCACTTTTTCACAGCAGGAACTCCGTTCCCTTTTTTTTTGGTGGGGGGGTGGATCTTGGGTGGGAGTTCCCACACCTTTTTCCCCAGGACTTGACCCCTGGTCTAAACAAGCCCCAGACCTAGTAACTAGGTGATGTACAAATAAAGTAACCAAAAACTTCCTTTACGTCCCCTTTATTCTTCATTTGTATCTCTCAATTTCCCTCTCAGACACTGCAGCTCACAGTGGGAGGGTTTCAGCAGTGGTGTCAATCTGGAAAAACAGTGGGCAGGACTAGGTGTGGCCAGGTTATGGTTGACAAACGACAGACTTGTGAAATCAGCAGTGACAATGCTATTAGACGTGCCCCCCTGCTTCTTTTTTTTTTCAAATAACAATTTTTATTTATATAGGGTAGTTCACAGAGTGTCGTAAAATACAGACAATACAAACACAAGCATATGGATCAATGCCGACATGTAGCCAGGGGTGTCAGAGCAAATCCCGCCTGCAGGAACCGCAGGACAGGAGGAGCCAATGGTCAAAAGGGCTAAGCTAACAAGACTGGCTCCCTTAGTCTCTATATAAGTAAACGTAGAGTAACCTGCTGCATTCTACGGTATAGTAGCGCATGTGGCCACATAACAATCCACTAGGGAAAAAGAGGGGAGAAAACGAAGAACAAGGGGAAAAAGAAGGAAGAAAGTAAGAAGGGTTTAGGTTACCGTGTCTGCTCCCGCGTCCGCTCCCGGCGTGTCCTCCCGCCGATGCCACTCCCCCCAGACTTCATTATGTGCGTCCAGGCTGTCCCGTATCCTGGCAGTCATCCTCTCCATCAGCTCCACGTCTTTGACCCTGGCGTATAATGCTTCCTGAGATGGGGGGGTGGGTTTCTTCCAATTAAGGGCTATCAGGCACCTAGCTGCCGTCAAGATATGCCGGAGTAGTTTCTTGTAAGGTTTAGCGAGTTTAGGCTGAGAGATACCTAGCAGGAACAGCTTAGGGCTCAGGGGGATTGACGTCTCAAAGAGACGAGTGAGAAGCTGTTGGGTAGATTGCCAAAACGGGGCGATAAGGGGGCAAGCCCAGTAAATGTGAAAGAGAGAGCCTCTATTTTGATGGCAGCGCCAACACCGATCAGAGGTGGAGGGGTAAATTTTGTGGAGGATATCCGGGGTCTGGTACCAAAAAAAAAGTATCTTATATGAGTTTACCTTATACAGGGTGCACATGGAGGACTTAGCCGCCTGTCTCCAGACAGCCTGCCAGGCCTCCACCGGGAGCATCTCCCCCAGCTCTCTCTCCTACTTCAACATATAGGCGTGTTTCCCCCGCACCGGCATATCATACTTATTCAGGATCTGGTAGATACTCGTAATCAGTCCCCGTCTATGGCGACCCTCCTGCTTCTTTTTTTTAACCCACTGTAGCACAAGCAGACACAGCCTATTGAAAGTGGTAACTCTGCTTCAGAATTTAGAAGCAGTGCAGCATAGTTTCCACACAGTTACAGGGAGCTTCATTCGGTGGATCTCACCATCAGGATCAACAGGTATTTGTGGGACCTTAAATTGGACTTAAAAGGTCTGTAACGGAATGAACCATGACAATCAGAGACTTTGGAAGGATGAGAGATACTCCTGTGCCAGGGACCCTAATAACTCCTGGGTCTAATTCCACCCTGTGCCCTTTTGGGTGTAGGGTGGCTAATAGAATCATACTTCATGTATTACATGAAATGGGACATTAATAATAATTCATATTGCAGGACTGGAATATTACAAGGGGTCCATTTTGACATATGTTACACAGGAGAGGGACATAACAAGCTTATTCAATGCTTAGCTCCGGCTATTGAAATGTTAAGTGAGGTTGGCTCTTCAATGTGTGGACACATTCTGTGGAAAGGTGTTAATTGCATCGACTCCTGAGAGACCTTTTCATTGTGTGATAAAACCGTTTCAAAGCCTATTGATGCCCAGGTGTCAGAGACAGTACGTCTGTCTAGATATGTGGATTGAGGTCAAGGCATTGTGTAAATGCCTTTTAGAATGTGATTGAGGTTCCTTGTATGTGTGTGAAGATTATCTGTGATTGTGTATTATTCAAGGTTAATTGAAGTCTATTGATGTCTAGGTACTGATTAGATAATTAGCCTCAGTGTGTGAATGGGGGGGGGGGTGGAGATTGCATTGTCCTGTGATTGGCTGTAACATCTTGTACTGTATAAAAAGCTGAGAAGAAACCAATAAAGTGTTCATACATTTGGAAACCAGAAGATAGAGCAGTCAGTCTCATTTTCTGGGGAATTGATATGGATCGTGTATGTAGGATTGTCGGAGTGTGTCAGATAAGCTTGTCGTGGTTGGATGGAAGGTCGTAAACGGTGGTGACCGTTACAAGGTCCTTAAAGCTTAAAGCCAGGGAATGCATTGCCGCGATCCACCGGTAAAGAAGGTGCAGGCCACCGGTAAAGGAGGTGCAGGCCACCGGTAAAGGCAAAGACTTGCAAGTTGAAGCCAATCTTGATTCCTATGCTAATATGGCTGGTCAGGAGAGCGACCTCTCTTTTACTCGGTGTATGCATAGCTCTGAGTGGGAATTTTGGCAGCCTGCACCTCCTTAACCAGTTGCCTGCACCCCCTTTCCTATGATGGCTGGTCAAGAGAGTGGACTCTATTTTGAGGTATTTGTGGGACTTTGAAGGAGGACTAAGAGATTAAAGGGAGGTCCTAGTTCTACTTTCTAGCAGCCTACTCTTACTCTGGCAACATCACCCATCTCCCACTCTGTGATGCAGAAGCCCTCCAAAAATCTGGGTATGGGGTATACTTGCACACTGCGCCCCACCACCATGATGCAGTGCTTGGTATTTTTGGGATTGCTGATCCTCCTCTCTCCCTGGTCACCTCCTGCTTTATTACTTCCACACTGCTCACCACGTGTGACATCTGCTTGTTTCTCGTGCTCCGGTCCCCCCAGCTCTGCTGATCCGTCTTTGCTTTCTGGTCACCACTCACCTTTCTGCTATAGCTTTCCCATGTTGCACACCAAGTGTTCCATCTCCTGGGTTTGCTCTGCTCCAGTCCAGACCCCGCTCACCTTCCTGCTGCTCCACACTGCCAACCAGATGTGACGACTGCACCAGACACCCCCAGAATATATACACCTGAACCAAAAGTGACTGCTGATGAGGTCTTTCTGGTTTGTTTGTTGGTTGCCCAGTGCATCCTGGGGTATCTCATATACCTGCAATACCTCCAAAACTAAGTGAAGCCAATGCTTAATAAAACCCCCTCAAAAACATCAGGTGCGGTTAGCAAGCATTGTCATAGACTTTTATGGAGGCATTGGAGAAGCTTTGAAGCACCAAGAAAGCGACATGGGATATCATTTTTGAAGGAAAGCAAACAAATGTGTGAACAGGACTCACATGGTCACCATTTTATTTAGTGACAGGGACTTTGATTGGCATTCAGAGTGCTTTAAAAAAGCGTTTGTAATGCCACATTTTGAAGTGTAAATGAGTCTGTAGAAATAAGAAGTGACTGTTTAAGTATCAAGTACAGTGGAACCTCGGATTGTGAGTATTGCGGTTAACGAGCATGTCGCAATACGAGCACTGTCTTTCCTAAAATCCTAACTCGGTTTGCGAGTTTTGTCTCGCAAAATGAGCAGGATCCAGACCAAAGCAGTGTGCAGTACCGTGTTTTGCCTGAGGTGGGGGGGGCGCCGTTCAGAAATGCACAGAAATGCCCCAGGACAGCTTGGCTGACCTCGGGAACTAAGTTTTTGCGAGGTTTGCCGAGGTCAGCTGAACTGTACTTGGGCCTTTCCGGCTGTTTCCGAGGCTCTCCGGCGCCCCCTCCTCTGGCCGCCATTGAAGTCAATGCGGAACTAATTATTTTCGTTTACAATGACTTCAATGGGGAAACTCGATTTGATATGCGAGTACTTTGAATTACGACCATTCTCCTGGAACGGATTATGCTTGTAACGGTAAAGTTCCACTGCATAACCAAAATCCTAGGGGAAAAAAAGTGGAAACATGGTGAAACCAATTATGCCTGGCCTCTGTATGGATTATTTTAAAGTGAAAAATAGAAAAAACATTCACCTGGCTTAAACCTGCCTCCGATACAGTTCCGGGAAGATGCTGGTTGTGTCCTCTTCTCACAGGCCACAGCCAGAGAAAAGGTCTTCTGGTTCCGCCACTCCTTCAGAAAAATGTGAAAAAGATTCTGGTCGCTGGCCACATCGATGATGCTAAATTCCTCTAAACTGGATGGCGGAAGGGGAACAGAGTCCTGGGATAACTGCAGAGAGAAACCTTCATCCAAACCCCGTTCACCCTCAGCAACGTCCATGCATTCCTCAACTTCACTCTGTGACCCCAAGAATGTCTCCTCTTCTGCGTCCAGAGAAGGGAAGATCATGCTTTGACCAAGCTGATCTCTAGTTCTAGATTTCACACAAGACATCCCTATCATCATTCCTGATGTGGACGCACTGGGCGGCGTTGGAGGAATAAGGTCATTTCGACTTTCCGGCCTGGAGTTGGATTTTTCTGAACTTTCTGATGCAACATTAGGGATGGAGTTATCAGCAGCAAGAAAACAAGAATCAACAGATGGGGAGTGAGGGAGGTCTTCAGCTTCTAGACCCATCATTGGTTCCTCCCTTTTTAGGTAGATCTCTTTTACACAAGGATCAACAACGACCTGATTGTGGGACTTGTGAATGCTTGCAGGACTTGAGCACTGATCTAGAAGCTCTTGCATCCCTTGTGTAAAGTTAAACGAGAGATCAGACCACTCCTGATTTCTTATAGGAACCGTCCTCTCTCGTATTTTAAAACTCTTTTCAAGGTTCTCACATGGTAACGGATCTGGACAATCGGGAATTTCATTTTTACCTTGACTCTCTGAAACTACAGGAAGTTCGGCATGATCCAGAACCTCCACCATCTGGAATGAGTCAAGCTGAGAGAATGAAATTGATCCTTCTTCACATTTTATGGGTTCGTCCTGCTCTTCTATCAAGTCGTCGATAGGTAGACTGAGCTCAACAATAGTCTCTGGTTCTTTTTCACTTCCACTTGCTGGGTTCACGGTGGGTTCCTCTAACTTAGGGGCGAGGCCCAGATCTTCAATAAAGCTGTCGAATAGAAAACTGTCGCTCATGTTCAGGCTGGTTTCTGCCACTTGATTATGTGGTAAACCTTCGTCTTCTGGGGCAACACAGTTCTTGGCAAGGTTTTGTGGTGAACCTTTCTCTTCTCTAGGTTGGGTACGCAAAGTCTGGAAAAGGCTCTGGAGCTGTGTGTCGGTGAGAGAAACATCATTCCCTTTCAACCATGAGTATTTCTCAGAAGTCTTTAACGGTGCTTGCCTTTCCGGCCCTTCAGAGATCAATTCAGGCTCATCTGAGCGATTTAAAACATTCTGTACAGCATTCACGGTCACCTGACTTAAATGGGTTATTTGTTCTTCTCTTGGATCTCCAACGTCAACATGTGTTTCCTCTCTAACAAGCTCAATAGCTGCCAGGCTTTGCGTGTCGGAGTTCTGGTTTGACAGCTCCGCTGCCAGCTTTGAATCTCCGTCCCGCTGTTCCCGCTCCGATTCAGATGCCACCTGCTGCTGCTGCATTATCTTCTCGGTCTGAGTGTCCAGCTGAAAGCTGTCCTCAAAGGTCCTCGATGCCACACAGAAATCCGGAGAGCGGATATCTCCGAGGAAACACGGGACGGGTTTTGTCTCTGCAACCTCAGAAGCTGGCTCGGTTTGTCTACAAGGGCCATTCATCTCATTTTGTTTGTGGTGAAATGATCCAAAAACTGATGGATGTTCCTGGAGCGTGTCTGCAGGCTGAATGGGAGCTGGGGTTGATGTGTTCGCCGTTCTCGCTATTTCTATGTCAGGGAGTTCTCCTTGTATATCTTTAATTTCAGAAAACTGCAAGGTCTTCCTCTTCTCACCAGCAGTCTCTTTCATTACTGTGTCACATTGTAGAACATTGGAGTTGGGGTTAATGCTAACTGAAGATTCTCCTGACTGATCCCGTCTTGATTTATTGGCCACTTCATCTTTGATTTTTGGCAAAGCCATTGATGTTGTGTTTGTCTTGGGTTTTGTTTCACTGGAAACATTTGACAAATGTTCTGGAATATTATCAGCAATTGGCAAAGCCATTGATGTTGCGTTTCTTGTCTTGGGTTTTGTTTCACTGGAAACATTTGACAAATGTTCTGGATTATCATCGGTTATTGGGGGTTCAGTGGACAACTCGTTGTCCTGGCACACAAGACTCCCATTCTTGGTGGGGATGGTTGCCTTCTCCTTGGTCTTACTCTGGACCGAGTTTTGTAAATGTGAAGTGTTTGACAATGTGGTTGTCTCCCGTCTCCCGAGAAGCACAGACTTCTCAGGATCTGCATTGCATTTGCCCTCACCCACAGGTGGAAGGGGATTATTCTGTGAGGTTTCCCTGGTTGATTTTGAGGCCTTTTCTGACCTGTCTTCTCGTTTCGGGGAAGAATGGTTGGCTTTGTCTAGAGATGTTCCAGAAGAGGTGAACGAGGAATCGCCATTTCCGGTGGGATCCCACTGTATCCCCATCCCTGCCAGGTCTTCTTTCAGGAGTTTTCGGGCCTCCATCACAATCAGCTCAGCCGCTTCCCTCTCAGTCAACCCCTTCTTCCCGGATATCCAGATACACCGGGCTGCCCGGCGCTCCTGAGCCGCATCTTCGTCTTCATCCACCGCTTTGCGGACACTGCACAGACAAAGAGAGATTACATCACAGCTTTACACTGCGTCAAAGACTCATACAAGTCAAACTAAAAATCAAAAAGGCAATTACTACTGGGCACGTTTTCAGTGGCGATATTCAGCTGGTGAAAAGCTTAAAGGGGTTGTAAAGGTACATGTTTTTTCACCTTAAAGCGGAGGTGCACCCAAATCTTTTACTGCATAATACTAATATAATAATAAACTAATAATACTGCAGCTGCTGACTTTAAAAAAATGGACACTTACCTGTCCAGCACTACCGCAATGTCGGCAGCTGAGGCCAAGCAATCACTCGTCCCTCGAATGCTGCCGCCATCCTTGGTGAGGGAATCAGGAAATGAAGCGCTGTGGCTTCACTGCCCGGTTCCCTACTGTGCATGCGTGATTTGCGTGGCGCATTGTAACTTGTCCCTGCTCTCTCCTGGGAACAGTGTGCTTCCCAGAAGACAGCGAGGGGTGGGAGTGGAGTGCTATTCCCGCAAGTGGGTGCAAAATGCTGTCTTAGACACCCCCCCCCCCCATAAAAGGTGCCAAATGTGACACCGAATGGGAGAAGGTTTTCAAAAAGCGGAAGTTCCTTTTTTTGGGTGAAAGTGCCGCTTTAATGTATTCTATGCATTAAGGTGAAAAAAAAGAGGATTAGCGGCCCCCCAGCCCACCCATTTACTTACCTGGCCCCTCTAAAGTCCCGTGAACACACTGGCTTCTCGGCTCATTCATTGGTTGATTGATAGCAGCGCAGCCATCGGCTTCCTCTGCTGTCAATCAAATCAATGACGCGGCGTGCTGGGGGGCAGGGCCGAGTGATACAGTTGGCGGGTTTAGCCTATTTTGTAGACACTATAACTTTTGCGCAAACCAATCACTATACGCTTTTTGCATTTTGTTTCACCAAAAATACGTAGACGTATCGGCCTAAACTGAAGAAAAAAATTACCTTTTTAAAAAAAAATTGGCGATATTTATTATAGCAAAAAGTACAAAATATTGCTTTTTTTTGTATTTTTCAAAAATTGTCGCTCTATTTTTGTTTATAGCGCAAAAACCGCAGAGGTGATCAAATACCACCAAAAGAAAGATCTATTTGTGGGGAAAAAAAAGGACGTCAATTTTGATTGGGAGCCACATCGCACGACCGCGCAATTGTCAGTTAAAGCGACGCAGTGGCGAATCTGGTCTTTGGCCAGCCAAATGGTCCGGGGCTAAAGTGATTACAAAGAAATTATTTCTGAAAGGTCTGCAGTGACCAGAAGCGCCATTAGGGTCTTTCTTTGAGGTAGAGATGCTGGGGCACACTTGCGGTGGATCACGGATGTTGGTGGAGGAGAGGTTTACCACAAAATAACTGAACTTCACCATTATTGCTCTCTCATCACCTGCTCCCATGCTCGTCTCCAGGACTTTTCCAGAGCCTTTCCAAGCCTATGGAACTCCTTACCCCAATCTGTCCGTCTTTCTCCTTCTCTACTGGCTTTTAGAGGATCCCTGAAAACCCTCCTCTTCAGCGAAGCCTATCCTACCCACACCTAACAACTGAATTTTCATTTTTGTGCATCTGATCACCCCCCACAGCTACTACCCTTTGTTCCACTTGACCCTCCCTTCCAGACTGTAACGAGCCGGGCCCTCTGATCCCCCCTGTATTGAATTGTATTGTGACTGTACTGCCTTCCCTGTTGGCGCTATATAAATCCTGAATAATAATAATAATAATTATTGCCTTTGGATTATTGCACTTTATTTTTGAACATCTGACACTGGACTTTAAAGTCATTTTGCACATTGCTCTTTTTTGCACATAATGTTATATTTTTTGCACTTTATTTATAAATTCTTTTGTGGACCTTTGGACTATTGAAGATACAATAATAGTTTATTTGCATTTGTTGTCATACCTATAGTTTCCTTGTGAGTAAGCGCCGCTCATACTATTTACAATTTTTTAAATTTATACTTTTTACACGTTCTATTTTTCATTTATTTCACCAGGGCAGCTTTATGGGGTTAAGAAAATAAAGTAGCAGACTAACAGTTGGAAAGCCAAAAAACTTTTTCGCAGATTCTTTGCCAACTGTTTAATTAGACTGCCATGGCATTGTGCTTCTTTGTAGTAAATCTGGGAACACGCTCAGCTTTTTATAAAACGTAGACAACAGTTGTTGGCTCTACAAGAACAAAATCAGTGTTGGGATTTGGCCCACTAATACGCTCTACCGCTATGGCACTGTCATGGATCGTGAAATCATACTTCATGTATTACATAAGATGAGACATTATGTATACGACATATGGCAGGATGCCTTTGGACATTATGAGGTGTCTATCTACTGTAGATAGGGATTGAATTGAATTAGACTGTTGAGGACTATTGAAAGGCTAAGTGTCTTGTGAAAGACATTCATTGTCCAGTGTGTAGAGGTGTTAAAGTTGGCTCTTAGACATTTCTATTGTGTGATAACACTGTTTTGAGCCTTTTGATTATCAGGAGTATTGGATTAGCATGTCATTATCTAAAAAAGTGTGATCTCTCAGATGTAGTAATGACCTCCTCTCTATGCGGAGACAAGCCGGCTAGAAACATATTCTGTTAACTTCACTGATGTCATTGTCTACAGGAATGTCATCCTCTCTAAAGTAGTAAAGTCATGCTGAGTGCATCGGCACCGAGATGTCTCTGTATGGAAACCCCAGTGTGTAAAAAAGGGGGTGGAGATTTCATTGTTCTTTGATTGAGCAAAGCTGTAACCTGTATATAACTAGCAGAGTGTTTCAATAAAGTGGAGTTCTGGTTGAGCACATATACAACTCGTTTGGTGTGTGTTCTTCATGGATCCAATCGGCACATAGCTGTAGATTGGATCCCGGAATCTTGGATGACTGGACCATCAGATGTTGCAAGCTGCAAGCTGATCGAATAGAAGCAGAGGAGTGTCGGGAGAGCAGGATCTGGGCGAGCAAGGGTCTCGTTACATTGGTGGCAGCAGTGGGATTTGCTCTCCAGTTACTGGGACAACTCCAAACCACCACCATGAATGACCAGCTATGCAGCCTGCAGGAGAACCATGCTAAAAGACTTGCTTGAGAGCTGTGGAGGGACCGGTGGGAAGAACAAGACCACCCTGATCATTGCGCTAGCCGAGATGGATCAGAGGGATGGTGATGCAGGACCCCGGTCAGTTGAAGACTTGTTCCAGCAGCGAGTTCAACAGCGGTTGACATTATATGGTGCTAACCCATCAGAGAACGCCAGACAGGAGGCCATTAGAGACATCCAGCTGCAGGATGAGCGCCAAGAGAGAGAACGAAAGCGCCAAGAGAGAGAACGAGAGCGACAAGAGAGAGAACGAGAGCGGCAACGTGAGCTGGAATTTGCCTACAAACAGCTGCTAGACTCCGCTCAGCAGCAGGGTGAGGTTCCCTTTGCCTGGGACTATGAAGAAATATCAGCTGACAACACTGAAATTCTGGCTGAAATCCTGGCTGAAGAATCGGCAATGTGGCAGAGTAACAGCAGGCTTTGCCAACCTGGCCCTGCAGTTATGGACCCGGAGGTCTTATGGCGGATGCAGCAAGTGCTGACTGACCTTGATGATCCTGTTTCTGTAGGGGATGTAATAGATTTTTCTGCTGAGGAAGAACAACCTGAGGAGCCTCCAGCAGAAGAGCTGGAATCAGGGACAAACTTCACTGTGCTCTGCCCAGCACCAAGGGCAGTATTTGTGGAGTTACAAGGAACTTCCCCAGCTGAAGCGCTGGTCACCGGACAGAGGGTTCAAGACCTCTGCCCCACCCCTGTGGCAGTTCCAGAAGCTCAGGGTGAGAAGGTGGCGATCACGCCCCAGCCGCAGATTACAGAAGGTATGGACTGTTCAGAGGATGCTACTGGCGGCTGCACCCCACTACAGCTTGAGCGGATATTGGTGGATGGGACTGTGGTCTCCACTCACAGCAACCCAACAGAAGAGGGGGTACCTGTGGTAGTGGATGGAACTTCGATCTTCACTGACACAACCTCAGAAAATGGTGCAGCACTGAGACAGGAGGATGTCAGCTTTGCTTTGCAAGCACTGGGGGATTTTCACCTCGCACCAGTGGATGGGACTTCAGTCTCCACTGGTATACCCCATAAATGGTGGCCAGTTGGCCCAGATCCCCAACAGCATGATGGACTGAGCCCAGCCACCCTGTCGTCTCTCCAGCGGCTGAAAGGACTCCAGGGAGAAGGGCCAATCCAGGCCCCTCCCCAGCGGCAGACGTGTTCCCTGAGAGAGGCAGAGGATGGCGGGGTGAGTAATGCTCTGTTTGGAACAAGTTATCTGGAGTACTGTGTGGGCACCAGAATTGGGGCCTTTCCCAGTATTAGTCTCCTGCCAAAAGGGGAGAGGGGTGACAGACCCAGCCGGGACAGGGGCTTTTGGAGAGGACTGAATGCGAGCCTCTTGCCGTCCGATTATGGGCCAGGACCTCAAAGCAGGAAGGCGGATGGGTTATCCTGGCAGACGGTCCTGGAACCTTAAGACTACTTGTCCAACATCCTCGAGTTGACCCGTTTGGATCCCACTGCGGCTGTTGGACTACATCCCAGGGGGAGTAATGTCATGGATCGTGAAATCATACTTCATGTATTACATAAGATGAGACATTATGTATACGACATATGGCAGGATGCCTTTGGACATTATGAGGTGTCTGTCTACTGTAGATGGGGATTGAATTGAATTAGACTGTTGAGGACTATTGAAAGGCTAAGTGTCTTGTGAAAGACATTCATTGTCCAGTGTGTAGAGGTGTTAAAGTTGGCTCTTAGACATTTCTATTGTGTGATAACACTGTTTTGAGCCTTTTGATTATCAGGAGTATTGGATTAGCATGTCATTATCTAAAAAAGTGTGACCTCTCAGATGTAGTAATGACCTCCTCTCTATGCGGAGACAAGCCGGCTAGAAACATATTCTGTTAACTTCACTGATGTCATTGTCTACAGGAATGTCATCCTCTCTAAAGTAGTGAAGTCATGCTGAGTGCATCGGCACCGAGATGTCTCTGTATGGAAACCCCAGTGTGTGAAAAAGGGGGTGGAGATTTCATTGTTCTTTGATTGATGAAAGCTGTAACCTGTATATAACTAGCAGAGTGTTTCAATAAAGTTGAGTTCTGGTTGAGCACATATACAACTCGTTTGGTGTGTGTTCTTCATGGATCCAATCGGCACATAGCTGTAGATTGGATCCCGGAATCTTGCATGACTGGACCATCAGATGTTGCAAGCTGCAAGCTGATCGAATAGAAGCAGAGGAGTGTCGGGAGAGCAGGACCTGGGCGAGCAAGGGTCTCGTCACAGGCACATTAAAAGTAAAATCAACCCATAAATCACTAGAACGTTATATACTGTATTTATTGGCGTAGAACAATCACTTTTTTACCCTGAAAATAGAGGGTAAACTGTGCCTGCGTGTTATACACAGGGGGCTGTGGAAAGGTTTTTCCCGACAATCCCCTCCTAAAGTTGGGGTGCGTGTTATACGCCGATAAATACGGTATATACACTTTAACATCTTCGTCTCGTATTCAAAGTAGTTGTCAATATTTTCAGATCTGCAGCTTTCATTAACCACTTCCATACCGGGCCTTTTCTGAAACTTTTTGTTTACAAGTTTAACCACTTGACAACCAGCCCATTGCCAAAGTACGTCCTATTTTTAACCACTTAAGACCCGGACCAAAATGCAGGTAAAGGACCTTGCCCCTTTTTGCGATTCAGCGCTGCGTCGCTTTAACTGACAATTGCGCGGTCGTGCGACGTGCCTCCCAAACAAAATTGGCGTCCTTTTTTCCCCACAAATAGAGCTTTCTTTTGGTGGTATTTGATCACCTCTGCGGTTTTTATTTTTTGCGCTATAAACAAAAATAGAGCGACAATTTTAAAAAAAATTCAATATTTTTTACTTTTTGCTATAATAAATATCCCCCAAAAATATATAAAAAAACATTTTTTTTTCTCAGTTTAGGCCGATACGTATTCTTCTACATATTTTTGGTAAAAAAAATCACAATAAGCGTTTATCGGTTGGTTTTCGCAAAATTTATAGCGTTTACAAAATAAGGGATAGTTTTATTGCATTTTTATTATTTTTTTTTTTTTTACTACTAATAGCGGCGATCAGCGATTTTTTTCGTGACTGTGACAATATGGCGGACACTTCGGACAATTTTGACACATTTTTGGGACAATTGTCATTTTCACAGCAAAAAATGCATTTAAATTTGCATTGTTTACTGTGGAAATGACAGTTGCAGTTTGGGAGTTAACCACAGGTGGCGCTGTAGGGGATGTGTGCCTATGTGTTGTGTTTGCAACTGTAGGGGGGTGTGGCTGTAGGTGTGACGTCATCGATCGCGTCCCCCTATTACAGGGATGACGCGATCGATGCTACGGCCACAGAGAAGCACGGGGAAGCCGTGTGTACACACGGCTCTCCCCGTTCTTCCGCTCCAGGGACGGATCGCCGCACTGCAGCGGCGATCGGGTCCGCGAATCCCACGGTCCCGGAGCTTCGGACCGGGTCGCGGGCGCGCGCCCGCGACCCACGGCTGGGTACTAAAATCAACGTATATATACGTTGATGTGCCCAGCCGTGCCATTCTGCCGACGTAAATGTGCAGTAGGCGGTCCTTAAGTGGTTAAAGATGGATATCTCGGTAACGGCAGCAGCTGCTGCCACAACCGAGATATCCATCTCTTCATGGGCCGCTTGTGTTAATGATAATGGCGGTCTCCGCGGCGGATTCGCCGCGAGATCGCCGTTATCGGTGGCGGGAGAGGGTCCCCCCCTCCCGCCGCCGCTTACCGTTGCCGACGGTAGCGGCGGAGGCGAACGGGTGTGTGCGGCTCCTCTGCGGGGATACGAGTGAGGGAAAAATCGCCCCCACCCGTCCCCAGAGCTCTGCTGGGCGGAAGTGACGTCAAAACGTCAGTCCCGCCCAGCGTATTAAAGAGACTTTTTTTTTCAATGCCATTTGAAAAAATGACATTTTACATTTCTTATTTTTTTTTTTTGCATTTAAGCCTAAATATGAGATCTGAAGTCTTTTTGACCCCCAGATCTCATATTTAAGAGGACCTGTCATGCTTTTTTCTATTACAAGGGATGTTTACATTTCTTGTAATAGGAATAAAAGTGATAATTTTTTTATTATTATTTATTTCAGTGTAAAAAATTATAAATTAAATTAAAATAAATAAGAAAACAAAAATTTTTTTTTTTAAAACGCCCCGTCCCGACGAGCTCGCGCACAGAAGCGAACGCATACGTGAGTAGCGCCCGCATATGAAAACGGTGTTCAAACCACACAAGTGAGGTATCGCCGCGATCGTTAGAGCGAGAGCAATAATTCTAGTTCTAGACCTCCTCTGTATCTCAAAAAATGCAACCTGTAGAATTTTTTAAACGTCGCCTATCAAGATTTTTAAGGGTAAAAGTTTGACGCCATGCAACGATTTTTAAGCGTGATGTGTTGGGTATCATTTTACTCGGCGTAACATTATCTTTCACAGTATATAAAAAAATTGGGCCAAATTTATTGTTGTCTTATTTTTTCATTCAAAAAAGTGAATTTTTTCCAAAAAAAGTGCGCTTGTAAGACCGCTGCGCAAATACGGTGTGACAAAAAGTATTGCAATGACTGCCATTTTATTCTCTAGGGTGTTAGAAAAAATATATATAATGTTTGGGGGGTTTTAAGTAATTTTCTAGCAAAAAAAACTGTTTTAGTCTCGTAAACACCGAATCTGAAAAACAGGCTCGGTGGTCAAGTGGTTAAATTACTGTATATACTCGAGTATAAGCCGACCCGAATATAACCCAAGGCTCCAAATTTTACCACCAAAAAATGGGGAAAACGTATTGACTCGAGTATAAGCCTAGGGTGTCCATCTGCATGTCTCACTGTGCCTCACTGTGTCCATGTGCATGCCTTACTGTGCCCATGCCTCACTGTGTCCCATGCCTCACTGTGCCCATGTGCATGCCTCACTATGTCCATGTGCATGCCACACTGTGCCCATGCCTCACATGTGCATGCCTCACTGTGCCCATGCCTCACAGTGTCCATGTCCATACCCCACGGTGTCCATAAAAAGACTTAAAGTGGAGGTTCACCCTCCAAACAAATTGCCGGTGTTTTTTTTTCTATACATACCTTTTTACGGGCTCTCGTCCCCTCCGGCGATCCCGCGTGACTGGGCGGTTCCAATCACAGGCTGTGATTGACGTCCCTCCGCCCGGCGCATACAGCGCGTCACGAGATGCCGAAGGAACCCGAACGTCGGTGCGGCCCTATCGCACCCACCTTTGGGTTCCTTCGGCATCTCGTGACGCGCTGTATGCGCCGGGCTGAGGGACATCAATCACAGCCTGTGATTGTAAACGCCAAGTCCCGCGGGATGGCCGGAGGGGACGAGAGCCCGTAAAAAGGTATGTATAGAAAAAGAAAAAAAAAAAAAAAAAACGGCATACTGCCGGTTGGGTGGGTGGACTCCATGGCATGCCTGAAATTTGTTTGGAGGGTGAACCTCCCCTTTAAGTTTAACATTGGAGTATATAGAAGGGGTGCCCAGACAGCACACTTTTCACACTTGTAGAGGAGAACTGGGGCCACATGTGTGCCAAGTTTCGAGTCCAGGGGACCTATGGCCGGCCGGTACCAGGGCCCCAAATTTACCAGAGAAATTACCGTTTAACATGGGAGTCTATGGAAGGGGTTGCCAACTTTGAAAAATCGGTTCTCCCCGGCCCTAGGTCCCCCCGGCCAACACACTTTGCACACTTGCAGAGGAAGAGTGGGGCTATATGTGTGCCAAGTTTAGGGGCCAGTACTGGGTCCCCAAAGTCCGGGAGATCATGCGCAAAAAGGTGACTTGTGTATAAGCCAAGGGGGGAATTTTCAACACCAAAAAATGTGCTGAAAATTTTGGCTTATACTCGAGTATATACAGTAGTATTTTTTGATGGTGGTCGTTGCAACTTTTTTACGTCACACTGTATTTTTTCAAACGTGTCTCTTTGGGAGGGGGGAAAAAACTTTCATGAATTAAAAAATAAACAGTAAAGTTAGCCCGATTTTTTTTTGTATATGGTGAAAGATGTTACGCCAAGTATATAGATACCCAACATGTCACGCCCAACAGAACCGCCCAGAGTGAGGGCAGCTCTGCATCCCTGGAAAGGTAAGTGTCCTTTTATTAAAAGTCAACGGTGACAAAATATCACAATTGGCCTCCCAAAGTAACCATTTCGAGGACTAGGGGACACGAAGACGGGCCCAGGTGAGGACGGCGCTGGATCCCTGGAAAGGTAAGTATCCTTTTATTAAAAGTCAGTGCCTACAAAGAATTACAACCGACTTCCCAAAGTCAACATACCGACACCAGGGAACTGAAGACTAAGGATGAGCTCCGGTGTGTTCGCACAGTCCATGTGCAGAGCCCGCCAGGAAGTGTGCACGACGCTGTGCTAATCACAGGCAGGGAGACATTGAGACATCGCCCCAATGTTTGGCTGCAGAGATCAGGAAATGTCTCCCTGCGTGTGGTTAGCACCGTGCAGACTTCCTGGCGGGCTCTGCACGTGGACTGTACAAACACGCCGGAGCTCAGCCCTACTGAAGACCGGCGAAAAACTGGGCCAGGTGAGGATGGTGCTGGATCCCTGGAAAGGTAAGTATCCTTTTATTAAAAGTCAGTGGCTACAAAAAAAAATCACAGCTGACTTCTTGAAGTAAACATTCCGGCACCGGGGACCCGAAGACCGGCGAAGAAACGACCCAGGTGATGTTGGCGCAGGATTCCTGGAAAGGCAAGTGTCTTTTTATTAAAAGTCAGTGGCTACAAAGAATCACAGCTGGCTTCCTAAAGTAAACGCGCTGGCAACGGCGACCCGAAGACTGACAAAGAACCGGCCCGGGTAAGGACGGTTCTGGATTCTTGGAAAGGTAAGTATCCTTTTATTAAAAGTCAACGGTGACAAAGAATCACAACTGGCTTTCCAAAGTAACCGATGCGGGCACTAGGGGACATGAAGACTGGCCCAGGCGAGGACGGCGCTGGATCCCCAAAAAGGCAAGTGTCTTTTGATTAAAAGTCAGTGGCTACTGTGACGAACCCACTGTCACTGTGTGTTTTGGAGGGGGCTGTGGGCTGGCCTCCTACGCAAATACTTCTGGCCCAGAAGAGACAGAGACTTGGGGACAAGCAGGCATTGAGATAATGTAATGTAATGATACATCCATTCTCCCCCACCCCCCCCTCTTGTTGCAGTGTTTAATTATGTTGGTTCATGACACATAGACAAGGGTCTGGACTGGAGACGTCTCTCCGCAGGGGATGTGTATTGAGGGGCTGCCTGCTTACCATAATCCCTTTATGTTTAACTGTAGTCTGTTTCAATGTACAAGTGTTCAGTTCCAATTGGTTGTCCCTTGTCCCCTACCCCCTCCCCTCTACGACAAGCACCGACCCAGGTGAGGGCGGCACTAGGATCCCTGGAAAGGCAAATATCCTTTTATTAAAAGACAATGGTGACAAAGAAGCACAGCTGGCTTCCCAAAAGTAAAGATGTCGGCATTGGGGAACTGAAGACCGGTGAAGAATCGCCCCGAGTGAGGACAGCTCTGGATTCCCGGGCAGGTAAGTATCCTTTTTTGAAAAGTCAGCGGCTACAATTGGTATCTGCTGACTTAATTTTTGTGTGTGTGTGGGGGGGGGGGGGGGGGGGGTGGGGAAGACAACTGGAGATCCCCCTGAAGACATGCACCAAGCCCACCCTCCTCCAGCCTCCAAATAAAAGTAGAGGCTCAAACTTCATGGTGCTAAAGGCAAGAATTCTCGCAAGAATGAACCCAAATGTTTTCCATTGTTGATTCTGTATGCAGGAGGGGAGTAGAAGCACAAAGATGCCCCTAGAGTGGATCCAAGGAGTGAGGTTCCACTTTAAGGACGTGTCGGAAGCTTGTTGCTCCAGTTTGACCCCACAGTTCTCCATTCCCGGATAGAAGGGTCACTATTGCTCCAGCCAACGATGAAGCAATTCTTGCGTCCTCTGCAGATACGGTCTATGAAAGGGGCGGGTGAAAAGCAGACTGGCTCCTGAATTCTGCATACATTCACCCAAGAACTAGACTGTACTGTGTCTGGGCAGGTGTCTTCCCTCTGAGAATGAGAAGGGAGCTGTGGATTTGGACCAGAGACTCAGAATGTTGACAGAAGGGACACCGGAGAGAGGCTGGCGAAGGAAGACAGGATACAATACGGTCTGCAGGGACAAGACGTGACAACTCATCCCTTCATTAAACTTTCCAGCAAATAATAGGAAACGAGATCCCGCTAATAAGAAGGATTTAGGGATAATCCAGAAGAGATATTGGCTGCATTTAGATGAATTAGCCAATTCCTGGCGTTATTCACACTGCATGAGGAAGGGACAGGCTGTGAATCGTAATAAAGTGGATCCAATTAACATGAATTATAATTAGGGTCAGAAAACATCTTCACAGTAACTGGCAATTTATAGGCATTAGACGCCCAGCATGCTAGAGACTGATAGTATGTCATCTAATAGCCCCCAATTCCTGCACCATCACCCCTCAGGTCACCCCAATTCCTGCACCATCACCCCTCAGGTCACCCCAATTCCTGCACCTTCACCCCTCAGGTCACCCCAATTCCTGCACCTTCACCCCTCAGGTCACCCCAATTCCTGCACCTTCACCCCTCAGGTCACCCCAATTCCTGCACCATCACCCCTCAGGTCACCCCAATTCCTGCACCTTCACCCCTCAGGTCACCCCAATTCCTGCACCTTCACCCCTCACATCACCACCAATTCCTGCACCTTCACACCTCAGATCACCCCCAATTCCTGCACCTTCACCCCAATTCCTGCACCTTCACCCCTCAGATCACCCCAATTCCTGCACCTTCACCCCTCAGATCACCCCAATGCCTGCACCTTCACCCCTCAGATCACCCCAATTCCTGCACCTTCACCCCTCAGATCACCCCAATGCCTGCACCTTCATCCCTCAGATCACCCCAATTTCTGCACCTTCACCCTAATTCCTGCACCTTCACCCCTCAGATCACCCCAATTCCTGCACCTTCACCCCTCAGATCACCCCAAATATTGTAGCTTCACACCTCAGATCACCTAAAGCCTGCACTTTCACACCTCGTTTCATCCCAATTTTTAAACGTTCTTATGCTCGGATCACCCCAATTCCTGCACCATCAACCCCCAGATCACCCCAATTCCTGCACCTTCACCCCTCAGATCACCCCAATTCCTGCCCCGTCACATATCAGATCAGCCCAATTCCTGCACCTTCAACTCCTCAGATCACCCCAATTCCTACACCTTCACCCCTCACATCACCACCAGATCCTGCACCTTCACCTCTCACATCACCCCCAATCCCTTCACCTTCACCCCTCAGATCACCCCAATTCCTGCACCTTCACACCTCAGATCACCCCCAATTCCTTCACCCTCACATCACCCTCAATTCCTTCACCATCACCCCTCAGATCACCCCAATTCCTGCACCTTCACCCCTCAGATCACCCCAATTCCTGCACCTTCACCCCTCAAGTCACCCCAATTCCTGCACCTTCACCCCTCAGATCACCCCCAATTCCTTCACCTTCACCCCTCAGATCACCCCCAATTCCTTCACCTTCACCCCTCAGATCACCCCCAATTCCTTCACCTTCACCCCTCAGGTCACCCCAATTCCTGCACCTTCACCCCTCAGGTCACCCCAATTCCTGCACCTTCACCCCTCAGGTCACCCCCAATTCCTTCACCCCTCAGATGACCCCCAATTCCTTCACCTTCACCCCTCAGATGACCCCCAATTCCTTCACCCCTCAGATGACCCCCAATTCCTTCACCCCTCACATCACCCCCAATTCCTTCACCCTTACCCCTCACATCACCCACAATTCCTTCACCATCACCCCTCAGATCACCCCAATTCCTGCACCTTCACCCTTCAGGTCACCCCCAATTCCTGCACCTTCACCCCTCAGGTCACCCCAATTCCTGCACCTTCACCCCTCAGGTCACCCCAATTCCTGCACCTTCACCCCTCAGGTCACCCCAATTCCTGCACCTTCACCCCTCACATCACCACCAATTCCTGCACCTTCACCCCTCACATCACCACCAATTCCTGCACCTTCACACCTCAGATAACCCCCAATTCCTGCACCTTCACCCCAATTCCTGCACCTTCACCCCTCAGATCACCCCAATTCCTGCACCTTCACCCCTCAGATCACCCCAATTCCTGCACCTTCACCCCTCAGATCACCCCAATTCCTGCACCTTCACCCCTCAGATCACCCCAATGCCTGCACCTTCACCCTAATTCCTGCACCTTCACCCCTCAGATCACCCCAATTCCTGCACCTTCACCCTAATTCCTGCACCTTCACCCCTCAGATCACCCCAATTCCTGCACCTTCACCCCTCAGATCACCCCAAATATTGTAGCTTCACACCTCAGATCACCTAAAGCCTGCACTTTCACACCTCGTTTCATCCCAATTTTTAAACGTTCTTATGCTCGGATCACCCCAATTCCTGCACCATCAACCCCCAGATCACCCCAATTCCTGCACCTTCACCCCTCAGATCACCCCAATTCCTGCCCCGTCACATATCAGATCAGCCCAATTCCTGCACCTTCAACTCCTCAGATCACCCCAATTCCTACACCTTCACACCTCAGATCACCCCAAATTCTGCACCTTCACACCTCAAGTCACCCCCAATCCTGCACCGTCTTTTCACCCTGATTTCTGCACCCTTCCTGCCAGATCACCCCCAATTCTTGCACCTTCACCCAAATTCCTGCACCTTCACCCCTCAGATCACCCCAATTCCTGCACCCTCACACCTCCGATCACCCCCAATTCTCGCACCTTCACCCAAATTCCTTCTCCTTCACACCTCCGATCACCCCCAATTCCTGCACTTTTACACCTCAGATCACCCCCAATTCCTTCACACCTTAAATCACCCAAATTCCTTCTCCTTCATACCTCAGATCACTCCCAATTGCTGCAACTCCACCCCTCAGATCACCCCAATACCTGCACCTTCACACCTCAGATCACCCCATTTTCCATACCATAAGAAGTGTAGGGGGTTTTACATTTATACCTGCAGCAACTGTCTGTTCTACTGGAGGGGATAAGAGGGTAAGCAGACAGGCTTCTTCAAGTAATGACTTCCACAGACAGGCCTATGCTGGTAACGGGGAGGAAGGTCACCCAGTGAATGTCGGTGACATTCAGAATACCTCTCTGAAATGTCATGGAGGTGGAAGGGCCAGGAGCACAGAGCGGCAGGCCAGGCATTGTAACTGACAGCCTAGTGACCCATCAATTACAGCCCATTTCAGTGGTGATGTGTGTGTGTCGTCACCCTGTCACATGGGCTTCACATAGAGACCCCCAAACTAGAAAACACAATCTTTTGTCATAAAAATCCTATCAGCATTTTTTAGATTGAATTCCACTTTATTCTTCCTAGTTTTTAGCTTCCCTGCCCCCCCCCCCCCCCCTATCAACATGCCAATGATATTTCTAAAGTGGTTTTAAAACTCAGATATGAAATATGAGCAAAGCATATCCCTCTATAGTGTGTACTTGCTATATTTAGCAGCGCTTTAACGTCGGAATTGCGGCGGTATTCGGCCGCTAGCAGTGCGGTTTTACCCCCCCCCCCCCACTAGCAGCCGGAAAAGGGTTAATACCACCGGCAATGCGCCTCTGCAGAGGCACATTACCAGCGATATAGCCACGGTTTCCCATTGCTTCAATGGGGAGGAGCGGTATACACCCCGCTTCAAGGATGTGGCTAGCAGGACTTTTGGAGCTCCATTATGACAATCGTAAATAGTGGCCTGGTCCAGTGGCGGCTGGTGCTCAATTTTTTTTGGGGGGCCCAAACGAAAAAAAAAAAAAGAAAAACAATTGCAGCCTCACTGTGCCCATCAAAACGCAGCCACTGTGCCCATCAAAACGCAGCCACTGTGCCCATCAAAACGCAGCCACTGTGCCCATCAAAACGCAGCCACTGTGCCCATCAAATACTGTGCCCTTCAAATGCAGCCACTGTGCCCATCAAATGCAGCCACTGTGCCCCTCAAATGCAGCCACTGTGCCCCTCAAATGCAGCCACTGTGCCATCAAATGCAGCCACTGTGCCATCAAATGCAGCCACTGTGCCATCAAATGCAGCCACTGTGCCCTTCAAATACTGTGCCCTTCAAATGACGTGCCCTTCAAATGCCGTGCCCTTCAAATGCCGTGCCCTTCAAATGCCGTGCCCTTCAAATGCCGTGCCCTTCAAATGCCGTGCCCTTCAAATGCTGTGCCATCAAATGCAGCCACTGTGCCATCAAATGCAGTCACCGTGCCATCAAATGCAGCCACTGTGCCCTTCACTGTGCCCTTCACTGTGCCCTTCAAATACTGGGCCCTGCAAATACTGTGCCCTTCAAATACTGTGCCCTTCAAATACTGTGCCCTTCAAATACTGTGCCCTTCAAATACTGTGCCCTTCAAATGCAGCCACTGTGCCCATCAAATGCAGCCACTGTGCCCATCAAATGCAGCCACTGTGCCCATCAAATGCAGCCACTGTGCCCATCAAATGCAGCCACTGTGCCCATCAAATGCAGCCACTGTGCCCTTCAAATGCAGCCACTGTGCCCTTCAAATGCAGCCACTGTGCCCTTCAAATGCAGCCACTGTGCCCTTCAAATGCTGTGCCCTTCAAATGCTGTGCCCTTCAAATGCTGTGCCCTTCAAATGCTGTGCCCTTCAAATGCTGTGCCCTTCAAATGCTGTGCCCTTCAAATGCTGTGCCCTTCAAATGCAGCCACTGTGCCATCAAATGCAGTCACCGTGCCATCAAATGCAGCCACTGTGCCCTTCAAATACTGTGCCCTTCAAATACTGGGCCCTGCAAATACTGTGCCCTTCAAATACTGTGCCCTTCAAATGCAGCCACTGTGCCCATCAAATGCAGCCACTGTGCCCATCAAATGCAGCCACTGTGCCCATCAAATGCAGCCACTGTGCCCATCAAATGCAGCCACTGTGCCCTTCAAATGCAGCCACTGTGCCCAACAAATGCAGCCACTGTGCCCAACAAATGCAGCCACTGTGCCCATCAAATGCAGCCACTGTGCCCATCAAATGCAGCCACTGTGCCCATCAAATGCAGCCACTGTGCCCATCAAATGCAGCCACTGTGCCCATCAAATGCAGCCACTGTGCCCATCAAATGCAGCCACTGTGCCCATCAAATGCAGCCACTGTGCCCTTCAAATGCAGCCACTGTGCCCATCAAATGCAGCCACTGAGCCCATCAAATGCAGACACTGTGGCATGCCAAACGCAGCCAATGTGCCATCAATTGTTACCACTGTGTCATCAATTGTCACCACCGTGCCCATAAATTAGAGCCACTGTGCCCTGTTAAATGCCCCCCCCCCCACCTATCACTTACCTTTCTGGGGTCAGCCACCCTGCTTCCACCGTCCCTCGATGACGCTTCAACCAATCATGTTACCGGTAACTAGAAACGGTGAACCTGATTGGCTGAGACGCCTGTCAGAGTTAGCCAGGGAACGCACCCCCCGTGCATCCCCTGAATAACTATTTGGAAGCCGATTACAGCCTGAGGGCTGTAATCAGAAAGCCAACCAGCTGCCGTTATTCAGATGGCCAGCGCTCACCAGGGGGCCGGCCATCTGAACAGTGGGCGGCAGCGACAATACATAGATTCATGCAATGCATGAATCTGTGTATTGTATTCAGTGGCGGTGCAGGAGAGAGAGGGGGCGGCGCTCCGGCGCCCTCTACGGACGCACCGCCACTGGCCTGGTCTTTGGCCAGCGAAATGGTCTGGGGCTGAAGTGATTAACCACTTAAGACCCGGACCAAAATGTAGGTAAAGGACCTTGCCCCTTTTTGCGATTCGGCACTGCTTCGTTTTAACTGACAATTGCGCTGACGTGGCTCCCAAACAAAATTGGCGTCCTTTTTTTCCCACAAATAGAGCTTTCTTTTGGTGGTATTTGATCACCTCTGCGGTTTTTATTTTTTGCGCTATTAACAAAAATAGAGCGACAATTTAAAAAAAAATGCAATATTTTTTACTTTTTGCTATAATAAATATCCCCCAAAAATATATAAAAAAACATTTTTTTTCCTCAGTTTAGGCCGATACGTATTCTTCTACGTATTTTTGGTAAAAAAAAATCGCAATAAGCGTTTATCGGTCAGTTTTCGCAAAATTTATAGCGTTTACAAAATAAGGGATAGTTTTATTGCATTTTTATTAATTATTTTTTTTTTACTACCAATAGCGGCGATCAGCGATTTTTTTCGTGACTGCGACAATATGGCGGACACTTCGGACAATTTTGACACATTTTTGGGACAATTGTCATTTTCACAGCAAAAAATGCATTTAAATTGCATTGTTTACTGTGGAAATGACAGCTGCAGTTTGGGAGTTAACCACAGGTGGCGCTGTAGGGGATGTGAGCCCTAGTGTGTTTGTTTACTACTGTAAATGACGCGATCGATGCTGCGGCCACAGAGAAGCACGGGGAAGCCGTGTGTACACACGGCTCTCCCCGTTCTTCCGCTCCAGGGACGGATCGCCGCACTCCAGCGGCGATCGGGTCCGCGAATCCCGCGGTCCAGGAGCTTCGGACCGGGTCGCGGGCGCGCGCCCGCGACCCACGGCTGGGTACTAAAACCAACGTATATATACGTTGATGTGCCCAGCCGTGCCATTCTGCCGACGTAAATGTGCAGTAGGCGGTCCTTAAATGGTTAAAAAATAACTAACATCCAATGAATGATAGGGACAGGCAGGCTGGGGAGGAAAGGACTACCAGACTTGCTGCAGCTTCTAATTGCACATTGTGGGAAGCTCACAGTGTGCAGTGAAATCACTGTAAGCCTGGAGAGGATCCTGTACAACATTGCAAAACAAAGGGCGAGGGGGAGGGGGGTCAAATTTAGAGTGATGCGTTGCTCTGTCCTGTATAGGTAGTGCTCAGGTTCATTTTAGGCCACTTACCCAGATTGCAGGGCTGTCTTAATGAGAGGACACACCTGGGCACTGCCCAGGGGCCCCAGCTGCATGAGGGGCCCCTGCACTTTCCCCAAAGCAGCTGGTCCTTGAGCCCACACTGCCCCGAAATTGGGAGGATATGAAATCGATGGGTAATTAAAAGGTCGATTGACGTTCTGGATTTACAAGCTGTGAATTTGTTGCCGGGTAGACAAAATAATCAAAAATCACACCTTTATCTCCCTCCTCCGAGGATGATTGGAGACACATCACTTAACCACTCCCATACCGGGGGGGGGGGGGGCACTTACGCACCTTCCTGCCCAGGCCAAATTTTAGCTTTCAGCGCTGTCGTACTTTGAATGGCACAGATGGGCACAGATGGGCACCGATGTATAGGCACTCATGGGTGGCACAGATGGGCACTCATGGGTTTGCACCGATGGATGGGCACTCATGGGTGGGCACTGATGGACACTGTGGTGTGGCACAGATGGGCACCGATGGATGGGCACTCATGGGTGGCACAGATGGGCACCGATGGATGGGCACTCATGGGTGGCACAGATGAGCACCGATGGATGGGCACTCATGGGTGGGCACTGATGGACACTGTGGTGTGGCACTGATGGACACTGAGGGGTCCATGTTGCCAGTCAGTGCCCATTTGTGCCCCCCCCCCCCTTCCTGACCAGAGCACTTTTTGCAATTCGGCACTGCGTCGCTTTAACTGACAATTGCGCGGTCGTGCGACGTGGCTCCCAAACAAAAGTTCTTTTCCCCCCACAAATAGAGATTTATTTTGGTGGTATTTGATCACCTCTGGGGTGTAGCCAGACAGAGGTCTATGGTAAGAATAGCGGATGGCATGAAGAAGGGGATTCTGGGAGCTCAGCGTTGGATAATGAGTCACACAAGGAAGGAATAATGGACGGTGTGCGGGGACACTGGGGGGGGGGGGGGGGGAGGGGGATGTCTGTCTGTTTAGCAGACGGGGGGTCACTCACCTTTTAAAGGGCACGGCATTCTTCAGTGCTGCCTCCACGTCAGTAACGTTCCCTCTGGCCAACTCGCTGATGGTAATGAAGCCGGCGTTATAAAGAGCTCGGGCCCGCTGAGCGTTCAGAAGGTCCAACCGGACCAAATCGCAGAGCTCACGCTGCACGCCAAATGTCAGGCGGCTCTGAAACTGCGACAGCAGGAGCTCCATGTTGTGCCAACCCAGGCGACTGCAGAACACCGTCACTATACCTAGGGGAGAGAGAAGATTTATCACTAACCCCGGCACCACACACAGCGTACATCACTAACCCCGGCACCACACACAGCGTACATCACTAACCCCGGCACCACACACAGCGTACATCACTAACCCCGGCACCACACACAGCGTACATCACTAACCCCGGCACCACACACAGCGTACATCACTAACCCCGGCACCACACACAGCGTACATCACTAACCCCGGCACCATACACAGCGTACATCACTAACCCCGGCACCACACAGGGAACGTCGCCACACAGGGAACGTCGCTACACCGGCACCACACAGGGAACGTCGCTACACCGGCACCACACAGGGAACGTCGCTACACCGGCACCACACAGCGAACGTCGCTACACCGGCACCACACAGCGAACGTCGCTACACCGGCACCACACAGCAAACGTCGCTACACCGGCACCACACAGCGAACGTCGCTACACCGGCACCACACAGCGAATGTCGCACACAGCGTACATCGCACACAGCGTACATCGCACACAGCGTACATCGCACACAGCGTACATCGCACACAGCGTACATCGCACACAGCGTACATCGCACACAGCGTACATCGCACACAGCGTACATCGCACACAGCATACATCGCACACAGCATACATCGCACACAGCATACATCGCACACAGCATACATCGCACACAGCATACATCGCACACAGCATACATCGCACACAGCATACATCGCACACAGCATACATCGCACACAGCATACATCGCACACAGCATACATCGCACACAGCATACATCGCACACAGCATACATCGCACACAGCATACATCGCACACAGCATACATCGCACACAGCATACATCGCACACAGCATACATCGCACACAGCATACATCGCACACAGCATACATCGCACACAGCATACATCGCACACAGCATACATCGCACACAGCATACATCGCACACAGCATACATCGCACACAGCATACATCGCACACAGCATACATTGGAATATACGCAACACACATTGTACTTCATTATCCCTGCACTACACACACACTTCCTTTATTTCAGTTCCGACATTCACACACATTTTAGGACGCGATAAACAGAACTTGCATTACCGCTCAGCCTCCACCAGGTGGTGCCAGCATACCAGTGCAGATCCAGCCGCAGCATCTTATACCTGCATATGTGGCCGCAGACTGTTGCAGGGACTGAAGCTGCCCTCGGCTGCAGCCATACTTCTTTGTCAGCTCCGAGAGCGACACCTCGCTGATCAATTCCAGGAGGACCAGACTTGTGTAGAACCTAAGAGGTTAGGAGAAGAAGGTACAAAGAGAGGACATCTAATGTAATGGTGATAATACAATGAAAGGTCAAAGATTCAGATGACTTATCATACAGTGATTGGTTTTTATATACAGAATATTTACAAAAGAATAGGAAGTGAATATTTAAAACCAAAAAAATAATCGAAAAATGTTCTCTGTGGGATCGGGAAGGATTTTTGCTTTTTTTTGTGAGGGAGAATTGAGCACAGTTCACATACATTCATCGTTCCAAGCTGGATCAACGTAACTATCCAAAAATATCCGTTGCTAGAATTCAGCTGTTTTTGTGCCATTGGCTATTCTTAGTGAATACCTTTCTCATACTTTGGGTTTTCCCATGGTGGTGGGGGGGTCAGAGCTGTGCTCTGCTATGAAAGAACATATTGCTGGCATCCCTTTAGATGTGCATGTTCCTCCCTGCTGGCCACTGGACGTGGTTACAGACATGAGCTGTGCAACCTGCTGCACAAGCAGGTCTGATAAGAGTGTAATCGAGCAACCCGATTAGCTGATTGCTTAGCTAAGGTTTGCAGCATCTAGTGGCCTGTAAGAAGCATGCATGTCTAAATGGATGCCTGGGATGTCATTTTTCTCCTCACTCACAGCAAGGGGGAAGAACTAACTCCTATTTCTCTGTGTGTCAGTTTTTATCTTTCTAAGATAGGAGGATTGCTCAGAGCTGGATTAACTCTTCGTGGCAAGACTGGGCACAGATGACATGAAATCCTATACTGTACATGGTGCAAGCCTTAATTAACCACTTGCCACCCACCCTATTACAAAAAGACGGCGGCAAAGTGGTTTCAATATCCTGACTTGACGTCATATGACGTCCTCAGGATATTGAGCTGCTGCGTGGCCCAGGGGGAGCGCATCGTGACGATCGTTGTTGCAGGATATCAGTCCAACACCCGGAAAAACACCCATCTGATCAGCCGTGTCCAATCACGGCTGATCACGATGTAAACAAGAAGAGCCGGTTATCGGCTTTTCCTCACTCTGTAAGACGCGAGTAGAGGAGAGACGATCGGCTGCTCCTCTGACAGGAGGGGGGGGCTTTGTGCTCATCGATTATCAGCGCAGCCCCCCCAAGGATGGACCACCAGGGATGCCCACCACCAGGTATGCCACCCTAGACCACCAGGGATGCCAATCAGTGCCCATAATGGATGCCAATCAGTGCCCACAATGGGCATCACTGATTGGCAGGCATTGTTTGGCACTGATACAGTACATCCGTGCCACCTATCAGTGCCCATCCATGCCACCTATCAGTGCCCATCCATGCCCATCCTTGCCACCTATCAGTGCCCATCCGTGCCGCCTATCTGTGCCCCATCAGTGCCACCTATTAGTGCCCATCAATTCCACTTCATCAGTGCCGCCTTATCAGTGCCCGTCAGTGCAGCCCCATCAGTGAAGCAGGAAAAGTACTTATCTACAAAGTTTTGTAACGGAAACAAAAAAAAGCATTTGTTTTTCAAACTTTTCGGTCTTTCAAATTTTTTTTTTGCAGAAAAAAAATAAAATAAATAAAAAATCGCAGAGGTGATCAAATACCACCAAAAGAAATCTCTATTTGTGGGAACAAAATTATACAAAATTTAGTTTGGGTACAGCGTAGCACCACCGCGCAATTGTCATTCAAAGTGCAACAGCGCCGAAAGCTGAAAATTGGTCTGGTCGGGAGGGTGTATAAGTGCCCCCCCCCCCGTGGTTACTTCCCACGTGAGTCTGTGGAGACCAAGGTTTCTGTGCTGAGTGCATGCTCCCCCAGCAGGGTGATTGCGCCCTCACAGACACCTCCTGGTCTCTCTTTATAAATCGGGAGCCGGCGGGAGGGGCCCCAGGTGACCACTGTGTGTTATTGGGAAGTCCATGACCCCTTTCGGCGGAAAGAGCTGCTGGAAAGGGAACGGGAGGGGGTTAATGTTTATTAAAAGTAAGTAGCACTAAGGGGTTTACATGCACTGTAATGACATTTACCCATTAAAATGAATTATCTTTCGATCGTCACCGTTATGCCACGTGGAGGTCTGCTGGTGTAACGGGAGGGGCCCGTGGGACCCAGAAGCTCTTACAAAGTATGAGCCAGGAAATATTGGACATATTTTGGATTACTTGTAATCCACAATATATTCTAGGATATCTGTAAACAGGTTGTTGAAAGAGTGACTCATTCAATGTGGGAACACAGACTGATAGGTGTTAATGTTGTCTGCTACTGTGATGTAAATGAATCTTAGTATGGCTTCTAAGAACCTTTCATTGTGTTATGCTAATTGACACTGTATTGTGTGAAGTTCTATTAATAATAGATGTGTGTCGTGAGTTAGCACAGTCTAAAGGTCAGATATCTGACTTATCAGCTGTAGTTATTTAGCTCATGTAAATTATGTCTACTAAAGGAATGTGTATTGTATAGCAGGTGTCTATCTTGAAAGGTCATATCTCGGAGTCACCTTGTCTGGGTAAATGATTAATTAGCTCATGTAGATTATGTCAGAGTTGGAGTCAAAATGTCTGACTAAAAGATGTGTATTGGAGGCTCGTTAGGCACCATTGTATAATGCTGTGGGTGGAGTGGAGTCATTGGGGTAGATTCACATAGAGATACGACGGTGTATCTACTGATACACTGTCGTATCTCTGAGATCCGATGCTCGGATCTATGCGGCCGATTCCTCGAATCAGGTTCCGCATAGATCTCCCTTAGAGCCGCCAGGTGTAAGTGACTTACACCGTCGGATCTTAGGCTGCAATCTCCCGCCGGCCGCTAGGTTGCGCTTCCGTTATTATACACAACGAATATGCAAATGAGGAGAACCGCCGATTCAGAAACGCCCGGCCGTCGCTTTTTTTTTTTACGTTGTTTGCGTTCGGCTTTTTCCAGCGGATAGTTACCCCCTGCTATATGAGGGGTAAGTGCGGCGTATCCTATGTTAAGTATGGCCGTCGTTCCCGCGTCGAGTTTTGAATATTTTACGCCGCTTACGCAAGTCGTTCGCGAATACGGCCATACGTAAATTGCGTTAACGTCGAAACCAATGACGTCCTTGCGACATCATTTGGAGCAATGCACGCTGGGAAATTTAGCCGGCGGCGCATGCGCAGTACGATCGGCGCAGGGACGCGCCCGATTTAAATAGTAAACTCCCCCTAGCCGCGGAATTTGAATTCCGCCAGGGGATTTAAGATCCGCCAGGGCTACTTACGAGGCAAGTGCTTTCTGAATACAGCACTTGCCTCAAAAACTGGCGCTGGCGGATCGTAAATAAGATAGATCACGCGGATCAAAAGATCCGCTGATCTTTGTGAATCTAGCCCATTGTTCATTCTTGGTTACTCCAGGAATGACTGTATATAAAGAGCCGGATTTCCTTATTAAAGAGTCTATTCGTTTTGAACCAGAGAACAGAGTTGTGTGTCTCGTTTCTGGGGGAAGTCTGCATGGGTCGTGTTCGCCAGGTTGTGGAGTGTGGATAGCCGTCTTGGGCTTGGAATGGAATATCTTAAACGGCGTTAACCCCTGTCCCATTTGGTGTTCCGTTACAAGTGGATTTACCTTTTATGAATTGCGATCTGTCGCTGCTGGCGGTCATTTTTGGCAACGATTTTCCCCTTCACGGAGCGAGCTAGGAAGCCTTCCTCAATGCCCACCAGCTCCGCTACTCGCTTCATGGACACGGGAAGCTTCTCCCACAGGCAGAAGAACTGGTACCAGTCAATGGTGGCCCATTCTTCATATACCGGAGTGACCTGGATCAACAGAGGAGAGACACAGGACGGTCAGCGGGTCTTGGAGCAGAAGATATGATGAATTGGAGTCCTGCATGGGGCGCAGGTACTCCTACTGGGACATAACATAAATGAGGACGGGGGGGGGGGATCTCATCAACAGGTTCTGGACGTGCCCAAAGCCGATTCACTACTAGTAATATGTTTATTAATATTATGCTTTGCAGGGAGAAGAAACAAAAGTGATTGTTCCCTCTGTACAGAGCCCCGTGTTGTTTGTCAATACAAGGCTCCTGGCTGCGATTGGACACAGCCGATCAGCAGGCCCCCAACAATGAATCATTGGGTGGGACCTGCTGACAAAATGGGGTGGGTGCGCATGCTCTGAACCCAGGAACAGGCAGCGACATACAGGTACATAGCTGTGCCTGTAGGAGCCGCAATACAATGTGAGCAGGAGGTGCTAAATGGATTACCATAACTAGCAAAGAGCCTCCGGCAACTAGCAAGGAGTCTCAGCAAGTCTCCGGCAACTAGCAAGGAGTCTCAGCAAGTCTCCGGCAACTAGCAAGGAGTCTCAGCAAGTCTCCGGCAACTAGCAAGGAAAGTCAACTAGCAGGAGCAGAAAGTCTCCGGCAACTAGCAAACTCAGAAAGTCTACAAAGAGTCTCTCACCGGCAACTAGCAAGGAGTCACAGCAAGTCTCCGGCAACTAGCAAGGAGTCTCTCAAGCATAGCAAGTCTCCAACTAGCAAGCATCTCCAACTAGCAAGGAGTCTCTCAGCAAGTCTCCGGCAACTAGCATCTCAAGGAGTCTCGCAACTTCTCAGAAAGTCTCCGGCAACTAGCAAGGAGTCTCAGAAAGCTCTCCGGCAACTAGCAAGGAGTCTCAGAAAGTCTCCGGCAACTAGCAAGGAGTCTCAGAAAGTCTCCGGGCAACTAGCAAGGAGTCTCAAGAAAGTCTCGGCAACTAGCAAGGAGTCTCAGCAAAAAGTCTCCAAGGGCAACTAGCAAGGAGTCTCAGAAAGTCTCCGGCAACTAGCAAGGAGTCTCAGAAAGTCTCCGGCAACTAGCAAGGAGTCTCAGAAAGTCTCAGCCGGCTCAACTAGCAAGGAGTCTCAGAAAGTCTCCGGCAACTAGCAAGGAGTCTCAGAAAGTCTCCGGCAACAACTAGCAAGGAGTCTCAGAAAGTCTCCGGCAACTAGCAAGGAGTCTCAGAAAGTCTCGGCAACTAGCAAGGAGTCTCAGAAAGTCTCCGGCAACTAGCAAGGAGTCTCAGAAAGTCTCCGGCAACTAGCAAGGAGTCTCAGAAAGTCTCCGGCAACTAGCAAGGAGTCTCAGAAAGTCTCCGGCAACTAGCAAGGAGTCTCAGAGAAAGTCTCCGGCAACTAGCAAGGAGTCTCAGAAAGTCTCCGGCAACTAGCAAGGAGTCTCAGAAAGTCTCCGGCAACTAGCAAGGAGTCTCAGAAAGTCTCCGGCAACTAGCAAGGAGTCTCAGAAAGTCTCGGCAACTCAGCACTAGCAAGGAGTCTCAGAAAGTCTCGCAACTAGCAAGGAGTCTCAGAAAGGTCTCCGGCAACTAGCAAGGAGTCTCAGAAAGTCTCCCGGCAACTAGCAAGGAGTCTCAGAAAGTCTCCGGCAACTAGCAAAGGAGTCTCAGAAAGTCTCCGGCAACTAGCAAGGAGTCTCAGCAAGAGTCTCCGGCAACTAGCAAGGAGTCTCAGACAGAAAGTCTCCGGCAACTAGCAAGGAGTCTCAGAAAGTCTCCGGCAACTAGCAAGGAGTCTCAGAAAGTCTCCGCAGACTAGCTAGGCTAAGCAGGAGTCTCAGAAAGTCTCCGGCAACTAGCAAGGAGTCTCAGAAAGTCTCCGGCAACTAGCAAGGAGTCTCAGAAAGTCTCTGCAACTGCAGACTAGCACAGAAGGAGTCTCAGAAAGTCTCCGGCAACTAGCAAGGAGTCTCAGAAAGTCTCCGGCAACTAGCAAGGAGTCTCAGAAAGTCTCCGGCAACTAGCAAGGAGTCTCAGAAAGTCTCCGGCAACTAGCAAGGAGTCTCAGAAAGACTCGGGTCTCCCTCAGAAAGTCTCCGGCAACAAGGAGTCTCAGAAAGTCAGAAGTCTCCGGCAACTAGCAAGGAGTCTCAGAAAGTCTCCGGCAACTAGCAAGGAGTCTCAGAAAGTCTCCGGCAACTAGCAAGGAGTCTCAGAAAGTCTCCGGCAACTAGCAAGGAGTCTCAGAAGTCTCCGGCAACTAGCAATAGCAAGGAGTCTCAGAAAGTCTCGGCAACTAGCAAGGAGTCTCAGAAAGTCTCCGGCAACTAGCAAGGAGTCTCAGAAAGTCTCCGGCAACTAGCAAGGAGTCTCAGAAAGTCTCCGGCAACTCAGCAAGGAGTCTCTCAGAAAGTCTCCGGCAACTAGCAAGGAGTCTCAGCAAGTCTCCGGCAACTAGCAAGGAGTCTCAGAAAGTCTCCGGCAACTAGCAAGGAGTCTCAGCAAGTCTCCGGCAACTAGCAAGGAGTCTCAGCAAGTCTCCGGCAACTAGCAAGGAGTCTCAGCAAGTCTCCGGCAGCAACTAGCAAGGAGTCTCAGCAAGTCTCGGCAACTAGCAAGGAGTCTAGTCTCAAAGTCTCCGGCAACTAGCAAGGAGTCTCACAAAGTCTCCGGCAACTAGCAAGGAGTCTCACAAAGTCTCCGGCAACTAGCAAGGAGTCTCACAAAGTCTCTCGGCAACTAGCAAGGAGTCTCACAAAGTCTCCGGCAACTGCAAGGAGTGGAGTCACAAAGTCTCCGGCAACTAGCAAGGAGTCTCACAAAGTCTCCGGCAACTAGCAAGGAGTCTCACAAAGTCTCCGGCAACTAGCAAGGAGTCTCACAAAGTCTCCGGCAACTAGCAAGGAGTCTCACAAAGTCTCCGGCAACTAGCAAGGAGTCTCACAAAGTCTCCGGCAACTAGCAAGGAGTCTCACAAAGTCTCTCCGGCAACTGAGCAAGAGCCTAGCAAGGAGTCTCACAAAGTCTCCGGCAACTAGCAAGGAGTCTCACAAAGTCTCCGGCAACTAGCAAGGAGTCTCACAAAGTCTCCGGCAACTAGCAAGGAGTCTCACAAAGTCTCCGGCAACTAGCAAGGAGTCTCAGAAAGTCTCCGGCAACTAGCAAGGAGTCTCAGCAAGTCTCCGGCAACTAGCAAGGAGTCTCAGCAAGTCTCCGGCAACTAGCAAGGAGTCTCAGAAAGTCTCCGGCAACTAGCAAGGAGTCTCAGAAAGTCTCCGGCAACTAGCAAGGAGTCTCAGAAAGTCTCCGGCAACTAGCAAAGAGTCTCAGAAAGTCTCCGGCAACTAGCAAGGAGTCTCAGAAAAGTCTCGGCAACTAGCAAGGAGTCTCAGAAAGTCTCCGGCAACTAGCAAGGAGTCTCAGAAAGTCTCCGGCAACTAGCAAGGAGTCTCAGAAAGTCTCCGGCAACTAGCAAGGAGTCTCAGAAAGTCTCCGGCAACTAGCAAGGAGTCTCAGAAAGTCTCCGGCAACTAGCAAGGAGTCTCAGAAAGTCTCCGGCAACTAGCAAGGAGTCTCAGAAAGTCTCCGGCAACTAGCAAGGAGTCTCAGAAAGTCTCCGGCAACTAGCAAGGAGTCTCAGAAAGTCTCCGGCAACTAGCAAGGAGTCTCAGAAAGTCTCCGGCAACTAGCAAGGAGTCTCAGCAAGTCTCCGGCAACTAGCAAGGAGTCTCAGCAAGTCTCCGGCAACTAGCAAGGAGTCTCAGCAAGTCTCCGGCAACTAGCAAGGAGTCTCAGCAAGTCTCCGGCAACTAGCAAAGAGTCTCAGCAAGTCTCCGGCAACTAGCAAAGAGTCTCAGCAAGTCTCCGGCAACTAGCAAAGAGTCTCAGCAAGTCTCCGGCAACTAGCAAGGAGTCTCAGCAAGTCTCCGGCAACTAGCAAGGAGTCTCAGCAAGTCTCCGGCAACTAGCAAGGAGTCTAGCAAGGAGTCTCAGCAAGTCTCTGGCAACCAGCAAGGAGTCTCAGCAAGTCTCCGGCAACTAGCAAGGAGTCTCAGCAAGTCTCCGGCAACTAGCAAGGAGTCTCAGCAAGTCTCCGGCAACTAGCAAGGAGTCTCAGCAAGTCTCCGGCAACTAGCAAGGAGTCTCAGCAAGTCTCCAGCAACTAGCAAGGAGTCTCAGCAAGTCTCCGGCAACTAGCAAGGAGTCTCAGCAAGTCTCCGGCAACTAGCAAGGAGTCTCAGCAAGTCTCTTGTAACATGGAAAGAATCCCGTGAAATTTGTAGGTTCAGTGTAGCAATCTCCTGCATCTTTAAAAGAGTCTTTGCAATCTCTTGTAACTACAACCTCGTCTCTAACAGTCTCTTGTAGCTTGGAATTTGTCTCTACTAGTCTCCTAGGACTTGTAAGGAGAATTTAGCAGTCTTCTGTAACTTGGAAGAAGTCTCTACTAGTCTTCTGCAAGCAGCTTGCTATAGGGGGCACCGGAGCCCAGTCAGATCCATTCATACACAGAGCTGTGGCTCTGCCCCGTCCCCTCCGTCTCCTGGTTGGCTGACTGACTTTAATTGACAGCAGCGGGAGCCAAATGGTGCCTTCTGCTGTGTCTCAGCCAAATCAGAAGGGAGGTTCTCGGACGGCCGAGAAACTCGTGGACATCGCTGGATAGAGATGAGGCTCAGGTAGTTATTAGGGGGGTGCTGGGGAGGCTGCTACACACAGAAGGCTTTTTATCTCAATGCATAGAATGCATAAAGATGAAAAATCTTCTGCTTTTACAACTCCTTTAAAAGTGGTCTCTAGTAGTTTTCTGCAATAGGGGTGCATTGTGACACCCCAAACCCCCCCCCCCCCCCCCATCGCAGTTGCGATGCTTTGCCGTTTTTTTAACATCAACAAAAAATAAATGTAAATTTTTTTGTTTCTGGCGGTTTTCTTGTATTACAGCAAGTTGTAGTTTGTTGCAGGTTTGCATTTATAAGTAAGTGGCGGGTATAGTTAAGTGGCGGGTATAGTTAAGTGGCGGGTACAGTTAAGTGGCGGGTACAGTTAAGTGGCGGGTACAGTTAAGTGGCGGGTACAGTTAAGTGGCGGGTACAGTTAAGTGGCGGGCGGGGTACAGTTAAGTGGCGGGTACAGTTAAGTGGCGGGTACAGTTAAGTGGCGGGTACAGTTAAGTGGCGGGTACAGTTAAGTGGCGGGTACAGTTAAGTGGCGGGTACAGTTAAGTGGCGGGTACAGTTAAGTGGCGGGTACAGTTAAGTGGCGGGTACAGTTAAGTGGCGGGTACAGTTAAGTGGCGGGTACAGTTAAGTGGCGGGTACAGTTAAGTGGCGGGTACAGTTAAGTGGCGGGTACAGTTAAGTGGCGGGTACAGTTAGGTGGCGGGTACAGTTAGGTGGCGGGTACAGTTAGGTGGCGGGTACAGTTAGGTGGCGGGTACAGTTAGGTGGCGGGTACAGTTAAGTGGCGGGTACAGTTAAGTGGCGGGTACAGTTAAGTGGCGGGTACAGTTAAGTGGCGGGTACAGTTAAGTGGCGGGTACAGTTAAGTGGCGGGTACAGTTAAGTGGCGGGTACAGTTAAGTGGCGGGTACAGTTAAGTGGCGGGTACAGTTAAGTGGCGGGTACAGTTAAGTGGCGGGTACAGTTAAGTGGCGGGTACAGTTAAGTGGCGGGTACAGTTAAGTGGCGGGTACAGTTAAGTGGCGGGTACAGTTAAGTGGCGGGTACAGTTAAGTGGCGGGTACAGTTAAGTGGCGGGTACAGTTAAGTGGCGGGTACAGTTAAGTGGCGGGTACAAGTGGCGGGTACAAGTGGCGGGTACAAGTGGCGGGTACAAGTGGCGGGCACAAGTGGCGGGCACAAGTGGCGGGCACAAGTAAGTGGTGGGCACAAGTGGTGGGCACAAGTAAATGGCGGGTATATAAGTAAATGGCGGGTATATAAGTAAATGGCGGGTATATAAGTAAATGGCGGGTATATAAGTAAATGGCGGGTATAAGTAAATGGCGGGTACAAGTAAATAGCGGGTACAAGTAAATGGCGGGTACAAGTAAATGGCGGGTACAAGTAAATGGCGGGTACAAGTAAATGGCGGGTACAAGTAAATGGCGGGTACAAGTAAATGGCGGGTACAAGTAAATGGCGGGTATAAGTAAATGGCGGGTATGGTGTACAGAAAGAAACGCACACAAGGCTCTACCATTGAAAACACTGACCAATGAGTGCAATTGTACCATACCACATAGAGGATGTGCAGATCATTCTCCAGTACAAATCCCTTCATTGCTCTCTGGAGATCGGCGAAAATCCCCAGAGCCTCCGAGGGCGAGAGAGAGGAGGAGAAGGTGGCGGCGCCCAGCTTTGTCGGACGATAAATTTCCACTGTAAAGGAGAGAAGATAATATAATGGACTGAGACGTTGTCTATACACAGTGTGTCTCTATACTCACACACACACAGAAATAATATATAAAAAAAAATCTTGTTTCTGTCATATTAGCAGGTTATTTCTCACACACAGCATACGCATACCACAAATTACACCCCAAAACACATTCTGCTATTCCTCCCGAGTATGGCGATACCCCATGTGTGGGACTTTTACACAGCGTGGCCACATACAGAGGCCCAACATGCAGGGAGCGCCATCAGGCGTTCTGGAACACCGAGACCAATTCTGACATTTCTCTCCTACATGGAAAAATCATCATTTATTTGCTAGAAAATTACATAGAACCCCAAAACATTATATATGCTTTTTTAGCTAAGACCCTAGAGAATACAATGGCCGCCGTTACAACTTTTTATCTCGCATGGTATTTTCGTAGAAATTTATTGAACGCGTGTTTTTAAAAAAAAACTGTTTTGTGCTTAAAACAAAAACAAAACAGTAAAGTTAGCCCAATTTTTTTTCAAAATGTGAAAGATGAAGTTACGTCGAGTAAATAGATACCCAACATGTCACACTTCAAAATTGCGCACACTCGTGGAATGGCGCCAAACTTCGCTACTTAAAAATCCCCATAGGCGGTATTGCAGAGTATTGGGGTATTGCAAAGTATCATGCAGGGTATTGGGGTATTGCCGAGTACTGGGGTATTGCCGAGTATTGGGGTATTGCCGAGTATTGGGGCATTGCCGAGTATTGGGGCATTGCCGAGTATTGGGGCATTGTTGGGTACTGGGGTATTGTTGGGTACTGGGGTATTGTTGGGTACTGGGGTATTGTGGGGTATTGTTGGGTACTGGGGTATTGTTGGGTACTGGGGTATTGTTGGGTACTGGGGTATTGTGGGGTATTGTTGGGTACTGGGGTATTGTTGGGTACTGGGGTATTGTTGGGTATTGTTGGGTACTGGGGTATTGGGGTATTGTGGGGTATTGTTGGGTACTGGGGTATTGTTGGGTACTGGGGTATTGTTGGGTATTGTTGGGTACTGGGGTATTGTGGGGTATTGTTGGGTACTGGGGCATTGTTGGGTACTGGGGCATTGTTGGGTACTGGGGCATTGTTGGGTACTGGGGCATTGTTGGGTACTGGGGCATTGTTGGGTACTGGGGTATTGTGGGGTACTGGGGTATTGTGGGGTACTGGGGTATTGTGGGGTACTGGGGGATTGCGGGGTACTGGGGGATTGCGGGGTACTGGGGGATTGCGGGGTACTGGGGGATTGCTGGGTACTAGGGGATTGCAGAGCTGGGATGGATTGAGGGATGGCTGGATCTGTGACTGCATTTGTCACAGATCCAGCCACAGCTCAGCTGCTGACACCCCGCTCCCCCCCCCCTCTCCTCGCACACTGTACAGAGAGGAGAGGGAGGAACCGGCGTCATCAAACGACGCCGGTTTGTTTACAAGTGATCGCGCCGTCATTCGACGGCGCGATCACGTGGTAAACGGCGCTATCAGCGGAAATTTACCGTGATCCGTGATGCGCCGGGTCTTCTAGACCCGGCGAGCACGGACACTTTCGCGAGCGCGTCCCAGGGGACGCGCAATCGCGGAAGTGCACGACGACGTCCCAGGGACGTTGTGTCAAAGTCACTCCACCGCGCTGTAGCAGTAAAATGCTTATGGCGCGGTGGGGAAGTGGTTAATAACCAGACCAATTTTTAGCTTTCGGTGCTCTCACAGTTTGAATGACAATAACTCAGTCATACAACACTGTAAACAAATAAAATTTTTGTCCTTTTTTTCCCACAAATGGAGCTTTTTTTTTTGCTATAAATGAAAAAAGAACAACATTTTGCAAAAAATAATAATTAGTGGGAATGCTTTAATAAGCATTCCCAGTATTGTTATTCGTTTTTTATTAGTGGGAATGCTTTAATAAGCATTCCCAGTATTGTTATTCGTTTTTTATTATTCTTAATTAGTGGGAATGCTTTAATAAGCATTCCCAGTATTGTTATTCGTTTTTTATTATTCTTAATTTTAATTTTATTCCGTACGTTTTTTGGCTCTGCGTAACTTCGCCATACTTTCAGCGATTGAGACCATTCAACTTTTAAAATGTTCATCTCATTCAGCTAACGATGGGACTTCTTCAAGTTTTTTTGTGCTATTTATACTTTTTAAAATATTAAGCTTTTAGTCGCTTTTTTTAAACATTGAAGTCAATGAGAACATGCTTTTCCCTGCTTCAAAACTCATGCCGTTCAAAATGTATCTCCTCCTTCATACTTTCACTGACAGACACCAAACAAACTTTACCACGGTCTCACAAAAATATTCAGCTATCCGGCTATGACTTTTCAGATCGAAATCTTTTATAGTTTTTGTGAAAAAGCAATTTACGTTTAGTGATTTTTTCAGAAAATTTTATCGATTAAACAGTCTCTTCCTATGGACATGGCTCAGAGTGAGTCATGTGACCTTTAGAGTGTGAGTTTTGAAAAGAATCGTATTATCTATAAAAAAAGGGGGAACAAATTGCTCTCACGCCCACAAGATCTACTTGTCATACACAATTTATATATCAAATGGAAGGTATTTTTGTCTGCTTTCAGGCAATGTGATCAGTTTTGTGATGCGCATTTTACTTTTCGTTGCTGGAGCTTCTAAAGGACAAGAGTTCCAAATTTTTCCCCATAGACCTTCATTATAACGCGCTTTTAAAATTTGTTAGTAAGACACACAAAGACACTCTTTTCTAAATCGCTGACATGGCCACATTTTTAAGTTTATCAACATAAATTTCATATCGATGCGTTCACAAGGGTCTTGTCTTTTATACGGTGAAGTCGCTGTATCGATCGCATGTACGGTTGTGGATTTATTAAGGTTTGTTTGAAGGGTTAGGTAACGCATTTGGTCTGTGAATACAGGCGTTTGTAATGGTAATTCTTTCCCTAAATAGCTTCCTTCACCTCAGTGCAATTATCCCTCTCACTCACCTGGGGGAGGGGAGAAAACCTCTTGAGGGGGGAGGGGAGAAAACGTCTTGAGGGGGGAGGGGCGACCAGGACACTCTCTACTTGCAGATAAGAGAAAGGAGCTGTGTGTTAGTGGGCGTCCTGCTCACCCCCTCCCCCCTCAAGAGGCTTTCTCCACACCACCTCTCCTGTCACTGGGCAGTCATATAAGGTCAGGTCTGGACTCGCCTTTGGATTCTCCTCAGCCTTCCTTCTGGATCTATTAAACTTCTCTCAGTCCATATTCTATTCTACCTCAGTAACTACTTTAAAGGGCTAAAAAAAGTAAAAAAAAAAATATGAAACACATAATCAGTGGGAAGAATGTCCCTTACATTGGTGGTCAGTGAGAAGAATTTCCCTTACATTGGTGGTCAGTGGGAAGAATGTTCCTTACATTGGTGGTCAGTGGGAAGAATTTCCCTTACATTGGTGGTCAGTGGGAAGAATGTCCCTTACATTGGTGGTCAGTGGGACGAATACTCCTAACATTGGTGGTCAGTGGGACGGATGTTCCTTACATTGGTGGTCAGTGGGAAGAATGTCCCTTACATTGGTGGTCAGTGGGAAGAATGTCCCTTACATTGGTGGTCAGTGGGAAGAATGTCCCTTACATTGGTGGTCAGTGGGAAGAATGTCCCTTACATTGGTGGTCAGTGGGAAGAATGTCCCTTACATTGGTGGTCAGTGGGAAGAATGTCCCTAACATTGGTGGTCAGTGGGACGAATGCTCCTAACATTGGTGGTCAGTGGGACGGATGTTCCTTACATTGGTGGTCAGTGGGAAGAATGTCCCTTACATTGGTGGTCAGTGGGAAGAATGTCCCTTACATTGGTGGTCAGTGGGAAGAATGTCCCTTACATTGGTGGTCAGTGGGAAGAATGTCCCTTACATTGGTGGTCAGTGGAAAGAATGTCCCTTACATTGGTGGTCAGTGGGAAGAATGTCCCTTACATTGGTGGTCAGTGGGAAGAATGTCCCTTACATTGGTGGTCAGTGGGAAGAATGTCCCTTACATTGGTGGTCAGTGGGAAGAATGTCCCTTTACATTGGTGATCAGTGGGAAGAATGTCCCTTACATTGGTGGTCAGTGAGAAGAATGTCCCTTACATTAGTGATTAGTGGGAAGAATGTCCCTTACATTGGTGGTCAGTGGGAAGGATCTCCCTTACATTGGTGGTCAGTGAGAAGAATCTCCCTTACATTGGTGGTCAGTGGGACGAATGCTCCTAACATTGGTGGTCAGTGGGACGGATGTTCCTTACATTGGTGATCTGTGGGAAGAATGTCCCTTACATTGGTGATCAGTGAGAAGAATGTCCCTTACATATGTGGTCAGTGAGAAGAATGTCCCTTACATATGTGGTCAGTGAGAAGAATGTCCCTTGCATTGGTGATCAGTGAGAAGAATGTCCCTTACATTGGTGGTCAGTGGGAAGAACGTCCCTTACATTGGTGGTCAGTGGGAAGAATGCCCTTACATATGTGGTCAGTGGGAAGAATGTCCCTTGCATTGGTGATCAGTGAGAAGAATGTCCCTTACATTGGTGGTCAGTAGGGAGAATGTCCCTTACATTGGTGATCAGTGAGAAGAATGTCCCTTACATATGTGGTCAGTGAGAAGAATGTCCCTTACATATGTGGTCAGTGAGAAGAATGTCCCTTGCATTGGTGATCAGTGAGAAGAATGTCCCTTACATTGGTGGTCAGTGGGAAGAACGTCCCTTACATTGGTGGTCAGTGGGAAGAATGCCCTTACATATGTGGTCAGTGGGAAGAATGTCCCTTGCATTGGTGATCAGTGAGAAGAATGTCCCTTACATTGGTGGTCAGTAGGGAGAATGTCCCTTACATTGGTGATCAGTGAGAAGAATGTCCCTTGCATTGGTGATCAGTGAGAAGAATGTCCCTTGCATTGGTGGTCAGAGAGAAGAATCTCCCTTGCATTGGTGATCAGTGGGAAGAATGTCCCTTACGTTGGTGGTCAGTGAGAAGAATGTCCCTTACATTGGTGGTCAGTGAGAATAATGTCCCTTACATTGGTTGTCAGTGAAAAGAATGTCCCTTTACATTGGTGGTCAGTGGGAATAATGTGCCTTACATTGGTGGTCAGTGGGAATAATGTGCCTCACATTGGTGGTCAGTGGGAAGAATGTTCCTTATATTGGAATTCAGTGGGAAGAAAGTCCCTTACATTGGTGGTCAGTGGGAAGAATGTCCCTTACATTGGTATTCAGTGGGAAGAATGTCCCTTACATTGGGGGTCAGTGGGAAGAATGTCCCTTACATTGGTGGTCAGTGGGAAGAATGTCCCTTACATTGGTGGTCAGTGGGAAGAATGTCCCTTACATTGGTGGTCAGTGGGAAGAATGTCCCTTACATTGGTGGTCAGTGGGAAGAATGTCCCTTACATTGGGGGTCAGTGGGAAGAATGTCCCTTACATTGGGGGTCAGTGGGAAGAATGTCCCTTACATTGGTGGTCAGTGGGAAGAATGCTCCTTACATTGGTCTTAACTTCGATAGGGTCTCCTATCTATACAGTGTGGGGCTGGTCCCCACCACCCACAAAATAAACAACAACGCAAACCTTTTTCTTGCAATGTCTTTAGAGAGCTCCTCACACTTAGGTTCCCTCCTCAGTGTCCCAAAACCAGAGAGCTCCCGTCTGATCTCTTCCTGGTTGTTTTTAAGGTCCACCTGACATTGAACTCCAGTGGACCCAAATATCCGGACCGGAACACAAGAGGCCGTAAAACCCGGCCCGGATTCCGGTTCAGCTTCTCAAAATAGAACGTATGCGTGGTGAAATATATCTATGGTCAAGTATCTCAGCTCGCATACCGTCACAACATTTAAAATCAAAATCAAAGGATGAGGTAAGTAAAGGAGGACTGCACTAAGGTAAAGGAAGTTATTTAGGGAAAATGATTTTACCTTTACAACACCTTTAATGATTAAAGAGAGGCTTTATAAGTACTGAAGGAACACTGCTTGTATGTCCTAAAGATAGTATAGTGGTTATGGTGAATGGGATTTGTGCGGGCTTAGCAATTCAGCTATTCAGCATTCCCACGTATTTTCCTCAGGAAATGCATTTTCTAGTTCTTATTAATTTTAATTTTTTTAATTTTATCCTTTATTCCGTACGTTTTTTGGCTCTGCGTAACTTCGCCATACTTTCAGCGATTGAGACCATTCAACTTTAAAAATGTTCATCTCATTCAGCTAACGATGGGACTTCTTCAAGTTTTTTTGTGCTATTTATACTTTTTAAAATATTAAGCTTTTAGTCGCTTTTTTTTAACATTGAAGTCAATGAGAACATGCTTTTCCCTGCTTCAAAACTCATGCCGTTCAAAATGTATCTCCTCCTTCATACTTTCACTGACAGACACCAAACAAACTTTACCACGGTCACAAAATATTCAGCTATCCGGCTATGACTTTTCAGATCGAAATCTTTTATAGTTTTTGTGAAAAAGCAATTTACGTTTAGTGATTTTTTCAGAAAATGTTATCGATTAAACAGTCTTCCTATGGACATGGCTCAGAGTGAGTCATGTGACCTTTAGAGTGTGAGCTTTGAAAAGAATCGTATTATCTATAAAAAAGGGGGAACAAATTGCTCTCACGCCCACAAGATCTACTTGTCATACACAATTTATATATCAAATGGAAGGTATTTTTGTCTGCTTTCAGGCGATGTGATCAGTTTTGTGATGCGCATTTTACTTTTCGTTGCTGGAGCTTCTAAAGGACAAGAGTTCCAAATTTTTCCCCATAGACCTTCATTATAACGCGCTTTTAAAATTTGTTAGTAAGACACACAAAGATACTCTTTTCTAAATCGCTGACATGGCCACATTTTTAAGTTTATCAACATAAATTTCATATCGATGCGTTCACAAGGGTCTTGTCTTTTATACGGTGAAGTCGCTGTATCGATCGCATGTACGGTTGTGGATTTATTAAGGTTTGTTTGAAGGGTTATTTCACTTATTTTGTGTGTAGATAAAAAGCGTTTGTAATGGTAATTCTTTCCCTAAATAGCTTCCTTTACCTCAGTGCAATTATCCCTCTCACACACCTGGGGGAGGAGAGAAAACCTCTTGAGGGGGGAGGGGCGACCAGGAAGTCAGGACGCTCTGTACTTTGCAGATAGAGAAAGGAGCTGTGTGTTAGTGGGCGTCCTGCTCACCCCCCCCCCCCCCCCCTCAAGAGGCTTTCTCCACACCAGAGAAAAAGCCTTGCACTACTGTGTGGAGTTACAGACAGAAGAACAGGAAGTGAGGATTTCTCAGAAGAAATAAGGACATTTAAAAGCAAAATCAAAGGATGAGGTAAGTAAAGGAGGACTGCACTAAGGTAAAGGAAGTTATTTAGGGAAAATGATTTTACCTTTACAACACCTTTAATGATTAAAGAGAGGCTTTATAAGTACTGAAGGAACACTGCTTGTATGTCCTAAAGATAGTATAGCGGTTATGGTGAATGGGATTTGTGCGGGCTTAGCAATTCAGCTATTCAGCATTCCCACGTATTTTCCTCTGGAAATGCATTTTCTAGTTTTTCTTCATTTCTATTATAAAATTTTGCAAAAAAGTATTTTTTCTTCATAAATTTGGCCTAAAATGTATACTGCTACATATCTTTGGTAAAAAATAAATAAAATTTTTGGGATATTATTTAGTCTGGGTGAAAGTTATGGGGTCTACAAGCTATGGTACCAATTACTGAAAATTGATCAATTTCATCACATCTGATGTACTGACGGCCTCTCTCATTTCTTGAGACCCCAACATGCCAGAAAAGTACAAATACCCCCCAAATGACCCCTTTGTGCACCCTTCAAAATTGCTCACGCTTCTGGAATGGCGCCAAACTTCAGTACTTAAAAATTCCCATAGGCGACGCTTTAAATATTTTTACTGGTTACATGTTTGAGTTACAGAGAAGGTCTAGGGCCACAATTATTTCTCTCGCTCTAACGTTCGCAGAGATACCTCACATGTGTGGTTTGAACACCGTTTTCAAATGGGGGCGGGACTTGCGTATGCATTCGCTTCTGCATGCAAGCTCACGGGGACAGGGGCGCTGTATGCCCAGAGTATTGCAGAGTATTTCAGAGTATGCCCAGAGTATTTCAGAGTATGCCCAGAGTATTTCAGAGTATGCCCAGAGTATTTCAGAGTATGCCCAGAGTATGCCCAGAGTATGCCCAGAGTATGCCCAGAGTATGCCCAGAGTATTTCAGAGTATGCCCAGAGTATTTCAGACTATGCCCAGAGTATTTCAGAGTATGCCCAGAGTATTTCAGAGTATGCCCAGAGTATTTCAGAGTATTTCAGAGTATGCCCAGAGTATTTCAGAGTATTTCAGAGTATGCCCAGAGTATGCCCAGAGTATGCCCAGAGTATGCCCAGAGTATTTCAGAGTATGCCCAGAGTATTTCAGAGTATGCCCAGAGTATGCCCAGAGTATTTCAGAGTATGCCCAGAGTATTTCAGACTATGCCCAGAGTATTTCAGAGTATGCCCAGAGTATTTCAGAGTATGCCCAGAGTATTTCAGAGTATTTCAGAGTATGCCCAGAGTATTTCAGAGTATTTCAGAGTATGCCCAGAGTATTTCAGAGTATGCCCAGAGTATTTCAGAGTATGCCCAGAGTATGCCCAGAGTATGCCCAGAGTATGCCCAGAGTATTTCGGAGTATGCCCAGAGTATGCCCAGAGTATGCCCAGAGTATGCCCAGAGTATTTCGGAGTATGCCCAGAGTATGCCCAGAGTATGCCCAGAGTATGCCCAGAGTATGCCCAGAGTATGCCCAGAGTATTTCGGAGTATGCCCAGAGTATTTCAGAGTATGCCCAGAGTATTGCGGAGTATGCCCAGAGTATTTCAGAGTATGCCCAGAGTATTTCAGAGTATGCCCAGAGTATGCCCAGAGTATGCCCAGAGTATGCCCAGAGTATGCCCAGAGTATTTCAGAGTATGCCCAGAGTATTTCAGAGTATGCCCAGAGTATTTCAGAGTATGCCCAGAGTATTTCAGAGTATGCCCAGAGTATGCCCAGAGTATGCCCAGAGTATGCCCAGAGTATGCCCAGAGTATGCCCAGAGTATGCCCAGAGTATTGCGAAGTATGCCCAGAGTATTTCAGAGTATGCCCAGAGTATTTCAGAGTATGCCCAGAGTATTTCAGAGTATGCCCAGAGTATTTCAGAGTATGCCAGAGTATTTCAGAGTATTTCAGAGTATGCCCAGAGTTCAGAGTATGCCCAGAGTATGCCCAGAGTATGCCCAGAGTATGCCAGAGTATTTCAGAGTATGCCAGAGTATTTCAGAGTATGCCCAGAGTATTTCAGAGTATGCCCAGAGTATTTCAGAGTATTTCAGAGTATGCCCAGAGTATTTCAGAGTATTTCAGAGTATGCCCAGAGTATTTCAGAGTATGCCCAGAGTATTTCAGAGTATGCCCAGAGTATGCCCAGAGTATTTCAGAGTATGCCCAGAGTATTTCAGAGTATGCCCAGAGTATTTCAGAGTATGCCCAGAGTATTTCAGAGTATGCCCAGAGTATTTCAGAGTATGCCCAGAGTATTTCAGAGTATGCCCAGAGTATTTCAGAGTATGCCCAGAGTATTTCAGAGTATTTCAGAGTATGCCCAGAGTATTTCAGAGTATGCCCAGAGTATTTCAGAGTATGCCCAGAGTATTTCAGAGTATGCCCAGAGTATGCCCAGAGTATGCCCAGAGTATGCCCAGAGTATGCCCAGAGTATTGCGGAGTATGCCCAGAGTATTGCGGAGTATGCCCAGAGTATTGCGGAGTATGCCCAGAGTATTTCAGAGTATGCCCAGAGTATTTCAGAGTATGCCCAGAGTATGCCCAGAGTATGCCCAGAGTATGCCCAGAGTATGCCCAGAGTATGCCCAGAGTATGCCCAGAGTATGCCCAGAGTATTGCGGAGTATGCCCAGAGTATTGCGGAGTATGCCCAGAGTATTGCGGAGTATGCCCAGAGTATTTCAGAGTATGCCCAGAGTATTTCAGAGTATGCCCAGAGTATGCCCAGAGTATGCCCAGAGTATGCCCAGAGTATGCCCAGAGTATGCCCAGAGTATTGCGAAGTATGCCCAGAGTATTTCAGAGTATGCCCAGAGTATTTCAGAGTATGCCCAGAGTATTTCAGAGTATGCCCAGAGTATGCCCAGAGTATGCCCAGAGTATTTCAGAGTATGCCCAGAGTATGCCCAGAGTATGCCCAGAGTATGCCCAGAGTATGCCCAGAGTATGCCCAGAGTATTTCAGAGTATGCCCAGAGTATTTCAGAGTATGCCCAGAGTATTTCAGAGTATGCCCAGAGTATGCCCAGAGTATGCCCAGAGTATATGCCCAGAGTATTTCAGAGTATGCCCAGAGTATTTCAGAGTATGCCCAGAGTATTGCAGCAGGGATGGCTGAGCAGGGATGGATGGATGGATGGATCTGTGACTACATTTGTCACAGATCCAGCCCACAGCACTGGTACAGAGAGGTACAGAGAGGAGAGGGAGGAACCAGCGTCAGCACATGACGCCGGTTTGTTTACAAGTGATCGCTCCGTCATTGGACGGAGCGATCACGTGGTAAACCGCCACTATCAGCGGCGATTTACCGTGATCCGTGATGCGCGGTCACGGATGCTCCCGTGTGCGCGCCTCAGGAGGCGCGTGGGAGCGCGATTCTAAGAAGCCGTTAATTAACGGCCACTTAGAATTGAGCAACCGCCCTATAGAGAAAGTACAGCTACAAAGTGGTTAAGTAACAAACTTATCATACTTACCTCCACTGTGCAGCACGCTTTGCACAGAGTGGCAGTTTTCTGGGGTCCCTCGGCAGCTCTCTCGGCTCCTCCCCACATCAGAAAACTCCAAAGGGAGTTGGCTTGCGGGAGCGCTCCAGTGTCCTGCATTCGGCGTCCATAGCCGCCGAGTGCAGAACTTGGCCCCGCCCCCCTGCCCACATCATTGGGATTGATTGACAGCAGGGGGAGCCAATTGCTGTGCTGCTATCAATCTATCCAATGAATAGCCGAGAACCCCGGGCAAAGGAAGAGCGCGTTCGACGCAGGACTTTCCGGGGCTCAGGTAAGTAAAACAGGGGGGGGGGGTGGGGGGGGGCAGTAATAGTCAGATATTTTTTCACTTTAATGCATAGGATGCATGAAGGTGAAAAAACATAAACCCCTTTCAGACTCTGTGATGGGAGCTCCAAGCAAACCCAGCTTTTTGCTGTGCAAATTAACGATTAATCTTTAATTTTTTTGATCAATCAAAATCTTTTTGATCGATTGAAATTCTTTCGATTGGTACTCACCTCTCCGCCGGCTTCAGGCAGTTCCGTCGGAGATCCGGAGACGTCACGGACACCGGCGGGGCTTGCCGTGTCCATCTGAAGGGCTCCTTTGCTGTGCCTTCATATCTGCATGCCGGCGGGACCTCACTATCTGCCACACGCAAGGGCTGTTACACTTCCCTCTATCACTTCCCTCTATCACTTCCCTCTATCCCTTCCCCTCTATCCCTTCCCCTCTATCCCTTCCCCTCTATCCCTTCCCCTCTATCCCTTCCCCTCTATCCCTTCCCCTCTATCCCTTCCCCTCTATCCCTTCCCTCTATCACCCTGGGATTCTACAGCCATCCACTGGGAGTTGTGATAGTTCCCTTCACGGGACATCTACATGCCGATGGACTGATGTTAACCCCTCCTCATCTGGATTCAGCAGTGATATCGTTGCACACATTTTTATACCAGTATCATACTTAGCTACATGTTTTTATGAGTGCTTTTGGTAACGTTTGGTATGGGTACTGATTACGAGCACTCGTACAAATGCTCAGCTGCGTGACACGATACTTGGAACGTCGGGAGCGATCGATGTGGCGGTGGGGGGAAGTTACAAATCACCAATCTCCCTGCGCGGCTTTCAATAAAGCATCTGACAGCCGCTTCACCCCCTCTCCCTCCTGCGGATTATTGAAAGTGGCACAGGGAGATTGGCGATTGTAACTCTTGGCCCTGAAATGGAACCAACGGTGCACAGCAATTCTGTGCAAGCTGCTCCACAGCCGCCCCCGAGATTTGTGAATCAGCTCCATAGAGAGCCGGTCACATTCTCCTGTCATGTGAATTGGATGCAGAGAAATTTGCATCCAATTTGCATAGGTGTGAACCCAGCCTTAGTGTTATATATCAGCAGGAACTATAGCAGAAAAACCACTGTTCTATTTAGAGCAGGTAAGGTAGATTAGGGAGCTGACAGGCAGAGAGGGGACCAGGAAGGAGGACAGAGGACAGCTAGAATTGGCTGGAATCCAAGTGGGATCCCCGTCGCTTCTTTGACGGATTTTTTCCTATCGCGGCGAGCCGGCTCGGCGCTGGCTCCCACGACGGGGCTCGTAGGTGGTCAATCTCGTCGAGAAAGGGAGAGAGATTGACACAATATCGCTGTCACGTGTGTGTGTGTGTATATATATATATATATATATATATATATATATATATATATATATATATATATATATATATATATATATATATACACACACATACACACACATACACATACAAAGACTCATAATGAGGATTTCATAGCTTTGTTACTCTTTCCAGGGCTCAAGTCCTGCGGGAACGCGTTCCCTTTACAGGACGAGAGCAGCCGAGCCGCCCAAGCCACTCCTTCACTAAGCGGCGATGCCCACAGGCCCATGTTTTCCCACAAGGCCACCAAGGCCAGGCCTTGGGGCAGCAGGGTGCAGAGGGGCGGCAGAGGCATGGAGTCCCCCGGGGGCTAGTTAAGGGCGGTAAGTTTCTTTCAGGAATCCGCTCGTTCGTTAGCAATGATTGCGGCGAAGTCACTGCAATCACTTGTAAAATGTGTGCTGCCGGGGTTGGGCGTACTAAGCACAGGCGTACCTTGCATAGCACACCCACCGGGAGCCTGGCTGAGACCACCAAACTTAATTCACATGTAGCCGAGACCGGGATCCGAACCCTTGGCTGCAGAGGTGAACGGCTTGTCAGCGCAGTGCCAATCACGTTGAGCCACCACAGCTCCCCTACTGGCTTTGTTTTACATGACCCCGTCCTCCCCCCGGCCGCCGAGTTTGTCTACTGTGACTGTCCCTGCCGCTGATGTACACAGTGAGAGGCGTGAGCTGTGCTCTTCCCATCTCAGCTGTGACAGTGCTAGGACTCCTGTTTTGGAGGTGACAGGGTCAATAAAGAGAACCTGTCACCTCCAATTGCTATCACACAGGGAATTGTTTTCTCCTGTGCGATAGCAATAAAGTTAAGTGAACAAAAAAAAATGATAAAAATAAATAAATAAGAAATAATAATTAAATGATTGAAATTAAAAAGTAATTAAAAAGTAAAGAATAAGAAAAATAATATTAAAGATAATAAGAAAATTATACAAAAATAAAAAAAGTAAAAACGACAAGCTACAAAAAAAAGAAAAAAAAAAGTGATAACCGTGCCACCTGGTTTCCATTCTCTGTTGATTTGGGGGGGTGGTTCGGTTGGCGGGGAGGGGGTGTATTTCGGGAACCTGGCCTTGGGGCGGCTGGGAGAGCAAATCCGGCCCTGGATGCCCAGCTCGAGTTACTGTCAGGGGCATGCGCACCTTATCCTTTATGTTACTGGCCGCTTCCTGTATATGGATTCATCGGGTAGCGTGCGGGTATCCCGTCACTTCCTCCATGCCGCAATGTCTCCTGGGAGCTTTTGTCGTTGTTCGACTTGCTTAAAGTTCTTTCTAAATCCCGCGATAACTTGCAGCAGACTTCCGCAACGTCTCCTGGGAACAAAGACAAAAGCTCCCAGGAGACATTGCGGCATGGAGGAAGTGACGGGATACCCGCACACTACCCGATGAATCCATATACAGGAAGCGGCCAGTAATATAAAGCATTACTAAGGTACAGTGGATTGAAAAAAAACAAAAAAAAAAAAACATGTGGTTTAGTAATTATGCATATGAGTGTATCATTTTTTATTTATTTTTTGGTGGGGGAGTGGATCTTGGGTGGGAGTTCCCACACTTTTTTCCCCAGGACCCCCGACTCTTTCACTACATGTACGATCTCATTGAGCATTCATACATAAGGCTCCATGATGTAACGATGATGTCATACCTTTATCCCCATTTCGCTCCTCCTCCAGCGTCTGTATGAACTCGTTCCCTAGCAGCCATTCTACGCACGCCTCTATGGCCCCGCAGTCGGCCTGTTGTGGATCCTCGTGTTCCTCTTTCATACTGGCGGCTAAGAGCGTACAGGAGGCGTAACTACGGACGTCTTCCGGGTTGTCTGCCACGCCCCCAACGACGATCTGAAAACACATGAACTGAAAATTACTAAGAAGCATCCGACAAGCCCAGATCTCTGCTGCAAGTTTTAGTAGCAATCATAGAAGAGAAAAGTGCTGCAATTTCCATTATTTTCTAACAGTCACCCCCTCTGTGAATAGAAGCCGTTAAATCTAGAATTGGAATGAATCTAGTGTGGCAAAATCTTAGAATGAATGCACTGCAGGACCTCCCAAACCCAGAAAAACCTCTAAAAGACTGCACATTATCCCAGAAAATTAGCATTTCTCTTCTTCCCTTCAGCTCCCCCTAGTGGTGGTCAGGAGGGGCAGGTGGGGAAGAGAAGATGTTAATCATATGGCTTTCAAGCTGAAGGAAGTGGTTAAATAAATGCAAAGAAATCTCCGATAAGAGGTGGAGATGGTCACAGACCCCTCCTCTCCACCTCGTCGAATCAAATGTGTAGCCTCCTCAATGTAGGTATAGTTCAATGTAGGTATGCACAGGGGCAGACTGACAACTCATGGGGCCCCCGGCAATAGTAAATTATGGGGGACCCCCGGGCAATAGGAGATTATGGGGACCCCCGGGCAATAGGAGATTAGAGGAACCCCCGGGCAATAGGAGATTAGAGGGACCCCCGGGCAATAGGAGATTATGGGGCCTCCGGACAATAGGAGATTATGTGGCCTCCGAGCAATAGGAGATTATGGGGCCTCCGGGCAATAGGAGATTATGGGGCCTCCGGGCAATAGGAGATTATGGGGCCTCCGGGCAATAGGAGATTATGGGGCCTCTGGGCAATAATGAATGAATGAATGAATGAATGAAAAACTTGTATAGCGCGACACATGCGAACTAAATCGCCTCTGGGCGCTTGTTGTTCCTGTCTCCTTTGATATCAAAAGAGAAAAGTCTTGACCTTTTTTCTAAATGCTAGGTGGTTCTCCTCCAACCGAATGCTGGTTGGTAAAGCGTTCCATAGTCTGGGGCCTTGGATCGCGAATCTCCTTTCTCCTTTGGACTTGAAGTTGGCTTTCGGAACCTGGAGTAGGTTCCGATTCGTGGATCGCAAAACGCGATTGGGATTATGCGCTTTTATTATTTCGCATAAATAAAGTGGGGCATTCTCATGGACACATCTATGAGTAAGACAGAGAGCTTTAAAAGCAATTCTGTCTTTGACTGGCAGCCAATGAAGTGCCCTCAGTGATGGTGAGATGGATTCCCAGGGTTTTTTCCCAGTCACAAGTCTGGCGGCCGTATTCTGAACGACCTGTAGACGAGCGATTTGGTACTTGGGGAGGCCGAGGTAAAGGGCATTTGCATAATCCAGCCTGGAGTTTACAATTGCTCCCACCACGACCGCTAAATCTTCTTTAGGGATAAACGGAGTGAGTCTGCGTAGTAGGCGCAGTAGATGGTGAGATCCACTGACTACTGATCCTATTTGTGCGTCCATTGTCATAAAGGAGTCAAAAGTGACCCCTAGGCTTTTGACTTTGGCGCTAGGGGTGATGAGCTTGCCCAGAATGGGCGGGGGGGTCCACGCTGTTGAAAGTTGATTCCTGCGCTTGGCATGAAACAGGAGAAGTTCTGTTTTTGCTCCATTGAGTTTAAGATAACTCTTTGTCATCCAGTCCTCTATCAAAGAGAGACATGTCTCTAGATTGAGGCGGTGATCCTGTCTGTTGCAGATGCGGAAATACAGTTGCGTATCATCTGCATATGAGTGGTAAAGCAGTTTTTGGCTGCTAATAATCTCAAAGAGAGGACGAAGATAAATGTTAAACAGCACTGGTGACAGAGGCGATCCTTGAGGGACTCCGCATGTTACTGTGCGTTTTTCAGACGTGAAAGGTCCTAACTTCACTGTTTGCGATCGGTTGTCCAGAAAAGAGGAGAACCAAGATAGATCGCCTTCTGCGACTCTGGCTACTTCAGCAAGCCGAGTCAGTAACAGATTGTGGTCTACAGTGTCGAAAGCGGCACTTAGGTCCAACAGAACTAGAAGACAAGATTCTCCTTCGTCCGCGGCCTTGAGAACATCGTCCCATACTTTCAGCAATGCTGTTTCCGTCCCGTGTCCGGGACGGAAGCCTGATTGCAATGGGTCAAGTAGCTATCTAGATGCTGTTGCAGCTGTTGTACCACTACTTTTTCCATTATCTTTGAGAGTACGTTGAGGCTTGTTATGGGGCGGCGGTGGAGTGGATCCTTGGGGTCCAGGGAGGGTTTCTTCATGATGGGTTGGATTATACCCTCTTTCAACTGTGAGGGCACTATGCCTTCCAAGAAAGACTGGTTGATAAGCTGCGTGATGGGAGGAGCCAGAATGTCGGCGCATTCCTTCAGCAGTTTAGTGGGGATAATGTCATTTGGCGCTGTGCCATTACGCAGAGTACAAATGACATTCTTAGTGGTCTCGATGGAGATGGGTTCCAGGGCGAACTTACCTGATATAGAAGAATTACTATGGGTGTTGGGTGAGAGGCTGCAGGGGGGGCTGAGGGGGGAATTGTTTTGCTGAATGCTTTCACGGATTACCTCGATTTTATTAATGAAGTAATCCGATAGTTCATTGCAAAATTCTTGTGTGTCCGAGCTGGGGGTTTCAATGCATCCTGGCTTCATGGTCTGGGTGACCATCTTGAACAGTTCGCGGGGGCGGTTTAGGGCGCCGTTGATAGCCTCCGAAAAATACTTTGTCTTAGCTTGGAAAATTCCTTTGTGGTATTTTCTTGTAGTCGCCTTGTAGATGGATAGGTTTAGCTCTGAAGAACATCTTTTCCAGGCAGATTCTGCCCTTCTGCGTTCTTGCTTCAGTAACGACAGCTGGTTGTTAAACCAGCTGCGGTTGTTTTTCCGAATGCGGGTTCGTCGCTTCGGCGCTACCAAGTCGGCTGACTGTAGCATGGCCGAGTTTATGGCTTCCAATGTTTCAACGGCCGTTTGATGCGGCAGAGTTGTTTCTATTTTTTTCCTTAAGGTAAGGTGGTTTTGAAGAGTTCCGAGTGGAGCTTCTTCTGACATCTAGTCCAGTGTGTTGTCACTGGATTTGATGTTTTTGTTGCAGGGGGGATGGTGGAAATACTGAATCTAATTGCATGGTGGTCTGTCCATGGCAATTTTTCATTTTCCCAAATTTTTATTTCCAGAGCTTGTCTGAAAATAAGATCAAGTGTGTGACCTGAAGCATGTGTGGGCCCACATACTAGTTGCTGCAACCCTAATCCTTCCAGGTGGTCAATACAGGCGTCGGCAATGGGGTCCTGTGAGGAGTTGGCCCAGAGATTGAAATCCCCGAGCAGCAAAAGATGTTTGCTGTTGAGGGTATAAGTGGAGAAGAAATCCGTCCATGATGATAGCAGCTGCGATTTTGGGCCGGGCGGCCTATAGCAGAGCAAAATGTGGACGGTCTCCTTTGAACTTGCTTGCAGTTGCAGGGTAAGGGTTTCCATGAATGGAAGAGGGTTTTGGCGGACTGGTTTGGTGATCGTAAGATGAGTCTTGTGGATCACCGCCAGGCCGCCTCCTCTTTGCCCTATTCTGTTTTCCGTTATGATACGGTAATTTTCTGGCACCAGTTCTCCTAGAATGGTGTTACAGTCGGCTGTGAGCCAGCTCTCTGTAATAAAAAGACAATCTAGATCTTTTTGTTGAATGAAGTCGCGGATTTCAAGTCGGTGTTTTACTGCCGATCTTGTATTGATCAGAGCACATGACATGTGCTTGAGCTGGGGTAAATGGCTGAAATGACTGACCGTCGATCTATGATCGATTCTCAATAGTCGCTCAGTTCTTAGGGCCTTTTTGGTGATGGCTGGCAGTATTGCGGCGCATTGCCTCAAACTCCAAATGGTTTCGGCAGAATATTGCCTACGTGCCATGATCGTCAATACACGGGGGGGGGGGGATTTCGGGGCAGTGGGGAGAGGAATTGGCTAACTCCTCTCTCCTGGCTTGGTCCAGAGGAAGGCAAAAAACCCTGGCGGCGCTCGGCCAATATGCTCCGGCAGGGAAAAAATTCCTTCCTGACCCCTGTAAGAGGCGATCGGGTAACCCCTGGATCAGGCTTCTGTGCTTTGGAAAGACAGGGGGGGGGGCTGGGGCTGTGAAGGGGGACCCTGTTGCTGGTCAGGCGGGATGGCTGTTCAGGCAGTGGGATGAGGGCTGACAGGGCGATTCTTTAATTAAACAGGGGGCTGAGGGGGTGGGAGACAGGCCGGGTAACTGTCCTTCTGGGGTAAGGGGGGGTTTCCTGGGGCTGAGAGAGGACCACAGAGGCGTGGGGAGCGGCGCGCCGTTAGGCCGCAAGTGAAGCCGCGGTCTTTCCTAGACCGCGGCCCCGCGATTCAGAGCGGCCTGGCGCGGTGCCCTCAACAGAGCCCCAGAGCGGCGAAAACTGCGGCGGCGGAGGATAGAGGAAGGGGGCCCTTGGGGATGATGGAGGTAAGGGAGGTGAGGGAGTGCAGGGAAACCAAGGCTGGGGAAAAAAAAGAAGATTCCTGTCTCTCGGGATAGAGAAGACTGCGGCTTGTCCTGACAAGGACGGCCGCTTTTAGTCCCAGGGAGAGCAGGCAGACTTACCTTCCGAGGATGGGGGCTGGAGCAGGGAAGGAGCTGGAGCAGGAACGGGGGTGGCCAAAAAACCCTGCCTATCCAGGGAGTATGAGCCACACGTCCCACTGCTGGGATCCGTGCGCCAGTATCTGCTACTCCCTGGTTCAAGCAATAGGCGATTATAGGGCCTCCCGGGCAATAGGCGATTATGGGGACCCCCGGGCAATAGGCAATTATGGGGACCCCCGGGCAATAGGCAATTATGGGGACCCCCGGGCAATAGGAGATTATGGGGAACCCCGGGCAATAGGCGATTATGGGGCCACACAGTATACACACATACAGTATATATACACACACATTATACATACACAGAATACACACACACAGTATACACACACACACAGTATACATACACAGTACACAGTACACACACACACACACACACAGTATACATACACAGTACACACACACACAGTATACATACACAGTACACACACACACACACAGTATACATACACAGTACACACACACACACACACAGTATACATACACAGTATACACACACAGTATACAGTATACATACACACATACAGTATACATACACAGTATACACACACACATACAGTATACATACACAAACACAGTATACACACAGTATACATACACAGAATACACACACACAGTATACATACACAGTATACACACACACACACACACACACACACACAGTATACACACACAGTATACACACACACACACAGTATACACACACACACAGTATACACACACACACAGTATACACACACACACACACACAGTATACACACACACACACACAGTATACACACACACAGTATACACACACAATATACATACACAGTATACATACACAGTATACATACACAGTATACACACTGAAAAGGTACTGGAGAGGCACGGCAGCTATAATCTTGGGATTAAAAAAAAAAAAGAAAAGATTTTTACATACTGTCACTGGTTTTACTGAGGTTGGCAACCCTGATGGGGCCCCCTAGTGGCATGGGGCCCTTGAGCAGTGCCGAGTGACCGATTGGTCAGTCCGCCCCTGGGTATGCAAAATAGATTATGAAACCTATGAGACTCTGGCAGGAATAGCCTCACCTCTAGGATGGCTCGGATCATACTGCCCGTCACTCCGGCCCCTTCCTTCCGCAGAAGGCAGCTCTGCACCGGCTTCAGGGTCCCCTGCAGCAAACTGATGCCCTTCGCCCTCTCGGTAGGCTTACACACAAGGATGCTCTCCCCTGCAGACACAAGAAACACGAGTTCAGCCATCTTGATAATAACGCCTGAATCTAGATAGCAATGTGTTAGATGCTTCAATGTATCAACATTTATCTTAAATCAATATTATATATATATATATATATAAAAAGCTCAAAAGCTTAACCACTTGCCCACCAGGCCAATTCTGACATTTCTTTCCTACTCTCCTGTAAAAATCATAATTTTTTTGCTAGAAAATTACAATGAAACCAAAAAGATTATATGTGGTTTGTTTAGCAGAGACCCTAGAGAATACAATGGCGGTCATTGCAACCTTTCATCTCGCACGGTATTTGCGCAGCAATTTTCAAAACGTGGTTCATGCTTTAACAAAAAAAAAAGTAAAGTTAGCCAATTTGTTTTGTATAATGTGAAAGATGAAGCCACGCCGAGTAAATAGATACAAAACATGTCACGCTTCAAAATTGCGCACACTCCGGAAATGGCTCCAAACTTCGGTAACGGTTTAATTTTTTTTTTTTTTTTACTGGTTACATGTTTTGAGTTACAGAGGAGGTCTAGGGCTAGAATTATTGCTCTCACTCCAACGTTCGCGGCACCACCTCAACACTGTTTTTCTTATGTGGGCAGGACTTATGTATGCATTGGCTTCTGCGTGCGAACACACGGGGACAGGGGCACTGTAAAAATGTATACTTTCTTTATTGTTAATTTTACTTAAAAAAATAAATAAAAATGTACAAAAAAATAAAAATACATTTTTATCACTTTTATTCCTATTACAAGGAATGTAAACATCCCTTGCAATAGGAATAGGACATGACAGGTCCTCTTTATGGTGAGATCCGAGGTCAATAAGACCCCACATCTCACCTCTAGGCTGGGAAGACTAAAGTAATAAAAACGATCTCCGCTTCCCAGCCGAGGCGTTTTTTTGAATCCAGGGGCCGGGGCGTGATGTCATAACATCGCTCCCGGCCTCCGACGATCATAGAGACGATCATAGAGAGTCCGGTGACAATGTAATCCGTCGGAAATCTGACCAGCCGCTATGATTGTTCTTGGACCCCTTTCACACTGGGACGGTTTGCAGGCGCTATAGTTAAACGGACCTGAAACTAGCCGCTGCTGTCTCTCCAGTGTGAAAGCCCCGAGGGCTTTCACACTGGAGCGGAGTACTAGCAGGATGGTAAAAAAAAGTCCTGCTAGCCGCATCTATGGAGCGGTGAAGAAGCGATGTGTATACCGCTTCTCCACCGCTCTTGCATATTGAAATCAATGGGACATCGCGGCTATACCGCTGGCAAAGCACCTCAGCAGAGGCGCTTTGCAGGGCCGTCTTAATAGCATCATGGGCCCCTGGGCAAAGTAATACTCTGGGACCCCTACAATGGAGACAGTGCAAGTAAACAGAAATCAAGTAGGTAGGAGTTAGGGGATATCTGGGGTGTAGAGGGGTCAGAGTGCTGGGGGGGATATCTGGGGTGTAGAGGGCTCAGAGTGCTGAGGGGATATCTAGGGTGTAGAGGGATCAGAGTGCTGAGGGGATATCTAGGGTGTAGAGGGATCAGAGTGCTGGGGGGATATCTAGGGTGTAGAGGGGTCAGAGTTCTGGGGGGGGGGGGGGGTATCTGGGGTGTAGAAGGGTCAGAGTGCTGGAGGGATATCTGGGGTGTAGAGGGGTCAGAGTGCTGGGGGGATATCTGGGGTGTAGAGGGGTCAGAGTGCTGGAGGGATATCTGGGGTGTAGAGGGGTCAGAGTGCTGGGGGGATATCTGGGGTGTAGAGGGGTCAGAGTGCTGGGGGGATATCTGGGGTTTAGAGGGGTCAGAGTGCTGGGGGGATATCTGGGGTGTAGAGGGGTCAGAGTGCTGGGGGGATATCTGGGATGTAGAGGGGTCAGAGTGCTGGGGGGATATCTGGGGTGTAGAGGGGTCAGAGTGCTGGGGGGGGATATCTGGGGTGTAGAGGGCCCAGAGTGCTGGGGGGGGGATATCTGGGGTGTAGAGGGCCCAGAGTGCTGGGGGGGGGGATATATGGGGTGTAGAGGGCCCAGAGTGCTGGGGGGGATATCTGGGGTGTAGAGGGCCCAGAGTGCTGGAGGGATATCTGGGGTGTAGAGGGCCCAGAGTGCTGGGGGGGAGGATATCTGGGGTGTAGAGGGCCCAGAGCGCTGGAGGGATATCTGGGGTGTGGAAGGGTCAGAGTGCTGGGGGGGATATCCGGGGTGTAGAGGGGTCAGAGTGCTGGGGGCATATCTGGGGTGTAGAGGGGTCAGAGTGCTGGGGGCATATCTGGGGTGTAGAGGGGTCAGAGTGCTGGGGGCATATCTGGGATGTAGAGGGGCAGCCCAGGCTCAAGGACCAGCTGCTTTGGAGAAAGGGCAGGGGCCCCCTATGCAGCTGGGGCCCCTGGGCAGCGCCCAGGTGTGCCCTCTCATTAAGACAGCCCTGGCGCTTTGCGGAGGGTTTTAACCCTTTCTCGGCTGCTAGCAGGGGGATAAAACCGCACCGCTAGTGGCTGAACAGCGCCGCAAATCGGACTGGTAAAGCGCCACGGAAAAAAGCAGCATTTTACTGCTTTTACTCCACCCGCCCCAGTGTAAAAGGGGCCCTATGGTGTAGGGAATCGCCGGCTAAAAATGACGATATCTGAATGATGCCTATCATTCAGATATACCCCCCCAAAGCAAAAAACGTCATATGACGGCCAGCCGTCGGCATGTGGTTAAGAAGTGAACCTATGGGCATTTAAATACCCAAATTATTGTTAATGAGCAGTAAATGAACTCTAAAAGCTAAAAATTAATCTGTTTTGATTTTTGTCCTTCCTTGTTCCTCCCTTTTTCCTCTCATCATCAAAATAAAGAGCCGACAGAGGTTCTAACACCAGAGTTGGCCGGAGTTGGGCTTTAATGATCTCATTTGTTCCAGAGGCCTTTATAAATCTTACATAAATTGTCCAAATGTTAAAACATTTTTCATACGTCACCCAATTAATTAGATGAAGTCTGAGATTTCTCCGTCACTCACCTTCAGTATCCACTCCCTTCCTGCCGGCCCTCCCGGACATCTGCTTGTAGGTGAGAATATCCAGGAGCCGTCCATTGAAGAGCGGGCTTCGAATGATGACCCGACGTGCGGGAAGGTTCACCCCGGAGGACAATGTGGAGGTGGCCGCCAAAACGCGCACGATGCCCTGGCGGAAGGCTCCTTCTATGATATCCCGCTCATCGAAGGTCAGACCTGGGAATATGTAATACACGGTACATAGAAGATCAGACATGTGACAGGAAACCGCAACAGAGAGTCCCATGGATGTAAACAATACAAAAGTGTCAAGTTTTACATCTCCCCTTTGGGAAAAAGAAGATAACAGAACAAACGTGGATAAGAAAAAATAATTCATACCGGCATGATGGAAAGCCACACCCCATGGCACGGTACGTCCCAGAATGACATCCAATCCAGACGGGCAACGCTTCAACTGACCAACCACGTCCTGAATGCCGTCCTTGTCCAGAGCTACTGGAGACAAGCTGGGTTCCTGACAGCCACCTTCCGAGAGAGGGACACCAGGAGAGAGGAGGAGGAAAATCAAAATGGAGGAAAAAGGAGGCAAAAAAAAAGGAGGAGGAGAAGAGAAGGAGGCAAAAAAGAAATGAGGAAAAAGGCAAATAAGAGGATAAGAGAAGGAGGCAAAAAAAAATTAAAAAAGGAGAAGGGAAGGAGGCAAAAAAGAAGAGACGAGAAAAAAGGCAAATAAGAGAAGGAGGCAGGAAAAAAAAAGAAGAAGACGACAAGAAGAAGAAGAGTCAAAAGAAAGGAGAAGACGAGAAGAAAAGGGGAACAAACAGAAGGAGGAAAAGAGAAGAATCAAAAAGAAAAGAAAGAAGGAAAAGAAAAGAAAAGAAAAGAGAAGAAAGAAAGAAAAGAGAAGAAAGAAAGAAAGAAAGAAAGAAAGAAAGAAAGAAAGAAAGAAAGAAAGAAAGAAAGAAAGAAAGAAAGAAAGAAAGAAAGAAAGAAAGAAAGAAAGAAAGAAAGAGGAGAGGCAAAAGGAGGAGGAGAGAAGAGGAGAGGCAAAAGGAGGAGGAGGAGGAGGAGGAGGAGGAGGAGGAGGAGGAGGAGGAGGGGCAAAAAGGAGAAGGAGGAGAGGCAAAAAAGGAGGAGAAGGAGGAGAGGCAAAAAAGGAGGAGGAGAAGCGGAGAGGCAAAAAAGGAGGAGGAGAAGCGGAGAGGCAAAAAAGGAGGAGGAGAAGCAAAGAGGCAAAAGGAGAAGCGGAGAGGCAAAAGGAGGAGAAGCGGAGAAGCAAAAGGAGGAGAAGCGGAGAGGCAAAAAGGAGGAGAAGCGGAGAGGCAAAAAGGAGGAGAAGAGGAGAGGCAAAAACGGAGGAGAAGAGGAGAGGCAAAAAGGAGGAGAAGAGGAGAGGCAAAAAGGAGGAGAAGCGGAGAGGCAAAAAGGAGGAGAAGAGGAGAGGCAAAAAGGAGGAGAAGAGGAGAGGCAAAAAGGAGGAGAAGAGGAGAGGCAAAAGGAGGAGAAGAGGAGAGGCAAAAACGGAGGAGAAGAGGAGAGGCAAAAAAGGAGGAGAAGAGGAGAGGCAAAAAGGAGGAGAAGAGGAGAGGCAAAAAGGAGGAGAAGAGGAGAGGCAAAAAGGAGGAGAAGAGGAGAGGCAAAAAGGAGGAGAAGAGGAGAGGCAAAAAGGAGGAGAAGAGGAGAGGCAAAAAGGAGGAGAAGCGGAGAGGCAAAAAGGAGGAGAAGAGGAGAGGCAAAAAGGAGGAGAAGAGGAGAGGCAAAAAGGAGGAGAAGAGGAGAGGCAAAAGGAGGAGAAGCGGAGAGGCAAAAGGAGGAGAAGCGGAGAGGCAAAAAGGAGGAGAAGCGGAGAGGCAAAAAGGAGGAGAAGAGGAGAGGCAAAAAGGAGGAGAAGCGGAGAGGCAAAAAGGAGGAGAAGCGGAGAGGCAAAAAGGAGGAGAAGAGGAGAGGCAAAAAGGAGGAGAAGAGGAGAGGCAAAAAGGAGGAGAAGCGGAGAGGCAAAAGGAGGAGAAGCGGAGAGGCAAAAAGGAGGAGAAGCGGAGAGGCAAAAAGGAGGAGAAGCGGAGAGGCAAAAAGGAGGAGAAGCGGAGAGGCAAAAGGAGGAGAAGCGGAGAGGCAAAAAGGAGGAGAAGCGGAGAGGCAAAAAAGGAGGAGAAGCAAAAAAGGAGAGGCGGAGAGGCAAAAAGGAGGAGAAGCGGAGAGGCAAAAGGAGGAGAAGCGGAGAGGTAAAAAGGAGGAGAAGCGGAGAGGCAAAAAGGAGGAGAAGCGGAGAGGCAAAAAGGAGGAGAAGAGGAGAGGCAAAAAGGAGGAGAAGAGGAGAGGCAAAAAGGAGGAGAAGCGGAGAGGCAAAAGGAGGAGAAGCGGAGAGGCAAAAAGGAGGAGAAGCGGAGAGGCAAAAAGGAGGAGAAGCGGAGAGGTAAAAAGGAGGAGAAGCGGAGAGGCAAAAAAGGAGGAGAAGCGGAGAGGCAAAAAGGAGGAGAAGCGGAGAGGCAAAAGGAGGAGAAGCGGAGAGGTAAAAAGGAGGAGAAGCGGAGAGGCAAAAAGGAGGAGAAGCGGAGAGGCAAAAAGGAGGAGAAGCGGAGAGGCAAAAAGGAGGAGAAGCGGAGAGGCAAAAAGGAGGAGAAGCGGAGAGGTAAAAAGGAGGAGAAGCGGAGAGGCAAAAAGGAGGAGAAGCGGAGAGGCAAAAGGAGGAGAAGCGGAGAGGCAAAAGGAGGAGAAAGGAACAAGAGAAGAGGCAGAAAGAGAAGAGAAAAAGGAGAAGGGGGGGGGGGGACAACAGAAGAGGGAAAAGGTGGAGAAGAGAAAAATTGAAGAGTGAAAAAGAGGAGAGGACAACAGAAGGATGCAAATAGGAGGGAAAGAAGAGCAGAAAAGGAGAAGAGGGAAAAAGAGAACAAGAGAAGAGGCAAAATGGATGAGTGGAGAAGAAAGAAGAGACAAAAAGAGGAGAGAAGAATAGAGAAGACCAGGAGGAGAAGAAAATAAGGAGATAAGAAGACAGGAGAGAAAGGAAGAGGGGGAAAAAAAAAGAAGAAAAGGAGGGGAGAGGAGACAAAAAGAGGAGAAGGGAAAACGAGAAGAGGGAGAAGGAATAAGAGGGAAGAGAAGATTAGCTGTGTAAATTAGAGAATAAAAATGCACATGGTATGCTTAGAAAGGGTGGTGTGGGGAGATTGTCTTACGGATGGACTTAAGCTGACCATAGATGAATGGATATCAGTGTGTGGCTGTACCTGCTAGACCGAAGTTGATTGTTTCATTCAGTGGTTGCAGTTATGGATGGATCAGTGTATTCTGCCAGCAGGTCCCACTGTAATACAATGTCCCGGCAGGGGGCATTCCTTCATCCACTTTATATATTTGGATAAAGGAATCTGTCAATTTTTTTTTGTTCTGCTGAAAAAAATAAAAACATCCACCAGTCTATGGCCGGCTTTGGTCATCATTACTTGGCCATAAGACGGCAGCTGGAATACTTTTTGGTGTTCAACTGCCATCTAGTGGAGAAAATAGAGATGACGATGCAGTAAAACGAGCAGGATAAGGAGGGTAATGTTCATTATACCGGGTAACCCAAAGAATACATCCCCCGAATTATTCTTCATGTTACTCTGTCTGGTTACAAGTCAAAAAAAAAAAAAGACGCCAGTAATAGCTGAAACGTCATATTCAGGGCCACATATATCCAGAGGCCAACCTTTAGTAGGTGCATATGATAAGGCTGTAACTCCATACATGACGGGTGCAGAGTGATGAGGTTCAGTTCAACCAAACATAAGGATGAAGAATAATTCGGGGGGATGTATTCTTTGGGTTACCCGGTATAATGAACATTGCTTTCCTTATCCTGCTCGTTTTACTGCATCGTCATCTCTATTTTCTCCACTAGATGGCAGTTGAACACCAAAAAAGTATTCCAGCTGCCGTCTTATAGCCAAGTAATGAAATTAAGGATGACCAAAGCCGGCCATAGACCGGTGGATGTTTTTATTTTTTTCAGCAGAACAAAAAAAAAAAAACTGACAGATTCCTCTATCCACATATTCAAAGTGGATGAAGGAATGCCCCCTCCCGGGAGATTGTATTATTACAGTGGGACCTGCTGGCAGAATACACTGATCCATCCATAACTGCAACTGAAAGGTGGGTGGGGGCCCCCCCAAGTCCTCTGAAAGGTGGGTGGGGGCCCAAGTCCTCTGAAAGGTGGGTGGGGGCCCAAGTCCTCTGAAAGGTGGGTGGGGGCCCAAGTCCTCTGAAAGGTGGGTGGGGGCCCAAGTCCTCTGAAAGGTGGGTGGGGGCCCAAGTCCTCTGAAAGGTGGGTGGGGGCCCAAGTCCTCTGAAAGGTGGGTGGGGGCCCAAGTCCTCTGAAAGGTGGGTGGGGGCCCCAAGTCCTCTGAAAGGTGGGGTAGGGGCCCCAAGTCCTCTGAAAGGTGGGGTGGGGGCCCCAAGTCCTCTGAAAGGTGGGGTGGGGGCCCCAAGTCCTCTGAAAGGTGGGGTGGGGCCCCAAGTCCTCTGAAAGGGGGGTGGGGGCCCCAAGTCCTCTGAAAGGGGGGTGGGGGCCCCAAGTCCTCTGAAAGGGGGGTGGGGGCCCCAAGTCCTCTGAAAGGGGGGTGGGGGCCAAGTCCTCTGAAAGGGGGGTGGGGGCCAAGTCCTCTGAAAGGGGGGTGGAGGCCCCAAGTCCTCTGAAAGGGGGGTGGAGGCCCCAAGTCCTCTGAAAGTGGGGTGGAGGCCCCAAGTCCTCTGAAAGGGGGATGGAGGCCCCAAGTCCTCTGAAAGGGGGATGGAGGCCCCAAGTCCTCTGAAAGGGGGATGGAGGCCCCAAGTCCTCTGAAAGGGGGATGGAGGCCCCAAGTCCTCTGAAAGGGGGATGGAGGCCCCAAGTCCTCTGAAAGGGGGATGGAGGCCCCAAGTCCTCTGAAAGGGGGATGGAGGCCCCAAGTCCTCTGAAAGGGGGATGGAGGCCCCAAGTCCTCTGAAAGGGGGGGTGGAGGCCCCAAGTCCTCTGAAAGGGGGGTGGAGGCCCCAAGTCCTCTGAAAGGGGGGTGGAGGCCCCAAGTCCTCTGAAAGGGGGGTGGAGGCCCCAAGTCCTCTGAAAGGGGGGTGGGGGCCAAGTCCTCTGAAAGGGGGGTGGAGGCCCCAAGTCCTCTGAAAGGGGGGTGGGGGCCAAGTCCTCTGAAAGGGGGCGGGAGTGGCTAATGAAGATTACCGGATCCAAAAGATCAGTAAAATGGAGATGGTGGGTCAGATATAGACAACATTATTCCATAGGATTAGGTGGCACACGAGATTCGCAGCTATCAGGCCAGCGTGGATCCCTATGGGGGCACGGAACCCATGCTGCAGAAAACTCAGGTTGTTCTGAAGTCAAAGAGATATTGGGGACCCAGCACTAGTGAGGTGATCTTATTAAAGTGGCCATAAAGCGTAGTGCGACCGCGCACTGTACATATACTGCGACGGTGCAGGTTGGCTGCGCAGAATCACTTGTATATACATAATGCTGCTCTTCCGGGCAGAGCGTGTGCACCACTTGTGCTGCGATTAGTCACAGTACAAGCCGATCAGCGGGTGCCAGCAAATGGATGACCGCCGTCACCCGCCGATCGGCAAGGAGAAAGACAGAACAGAGCTTTGCCTACAGTGGGGATCGAAAGTTTGGGCACCCCGGGTAAAGATTTGTATTCATGTGCATAACGAAGCCAAGGAAAGATGGAAAAATCTCCAAAAAGGCATCAAATTACAGATTAGACATTCTTATAACATGTCAAAAAGAGAGTTAGATTTTATTTATATCATTTACACTTTCAAAATTACAGAAAACAAAAAAATGGCGTCTGCAAAAGTTTGGGCACCCTGCAAAATTTCTAGCATGCACAAAGCTGAGACCTGCCAGTGTCATGGATTGTTCTCAATCATCGTCTGGGAAGACCAGGTGATGTCAATCTCAAAGGTTTTAAATGCCCAGACTCATCTGACCCTCCCCCAACAATCAGCACCATGGGTTCTTCTAAGCAGTTGTCTAGAAAACCGAAACTGAAAATAGTTGTCGCTCACAAAGCTGGAGAAGGCGATAAGAAGATAGCAAAGCGTTTTCAGATGTCAATATCCTCTGTCCGAAATGTAATTAAGAAATGGCGTCATCAGGAACAGTGGAACTTAGGGTTGTCCCGATACCACTTTTTTAGGACCGAGTACAAGTACCGATACTTTTTTTCAAGTAGTCGCCGATACCGAATACCGATACTTTTTTTAAATGTCCCCCACAAATGCAGCCATGTCCCCCCACAAATGCAGCCATGTCACCCACATATGCAGCCATGTCACCCACATATGCAGCCATGTCACCCACATATGCAGCCATGTCACCCACATATGCAGCCATGTCACCCACATATGCAGCCATGTCACTCATATATGCAGCCATGTCCCTCATATATGCAGCCATGTCCCCCACAAATGCAGCCATGTCCCCCACAAATGCAGCCATGTCCCCCACAAATGCAGCCATGTCCCCCACAAATGCAGCCATGTCACCCATATATGCAGCCATGTCACCCATATATGCAGCCATGTCACCCCTACCTAGCCACCGCCGCCCGGGGAACATCACAGCATTCATTTGAATAGCTGTAGTGTTTCCGCCCGTATAGACACTCCCCCTTGCTCCGGATTGGACAGATCACGATCACCCATCCAATCCCGAGCAAGGGGGAGTGTCTATACAGGCGGGAACACTACAGCTATTTAAATGAATGCTGTGATGTTCCCGCACGATGTTTAACCCATGCGGCGGCGGGTTTCGATGTAACGGCGGCGTTCAGCGGCAGCGGCGGAGGGGGGACGTAAAAAGTATTCTATTCTGGTATCTGGGGTATTTGCGGGAGTACAAGTACTCCCGCAAATACTCGGTATTGGTCCCGATACCGATACTGGTATCGGGACAACCCTAGTGGAAGTTAAAGCAAGATCTGGAAAACCAAGAAAAATATCAGATAGAACAGCTGACAGGATTGTGAGAAAAGCAATTCAAAACCCACGTTTGACTGCACGATCCCTCCAGAAAGATCTGGCAGACACTGGAGTTGTGGTACACTATTCCACTATAAAGAGACACTTGTACAAATATGGTCTTCATGGAAGAGTCATCAGAAGAAAACCTCTTCTACGTCCCCACCACAAAAATCAGCGTTTGAACTTTGCAAATGAACATATAGACAAGCCTAATGCATTTTGGAAACAAGTTCTGTGGACCGATGAGGTTAAAATAGAACTTTTTGGCCGGAATGAGCAAATGTACGTTTAGAGAAGAAAGGGCACAGAATTTAATGAAAAGAACCTCTGTCCAACTGTGAAGCATGGGGGGTGGATCAATCATGCTTTGGGGTTGTATTGCAGACAGTGGCACAGGGAACATTTCACGAGTAGAAGCAAAAATGGATTCAATAAAATGTCAGCACATTTTGGATGGTAACTTGATGCCATCTGTGAAAAAGCTGAAGTTAAAGAGAGGATGGTTTCTACAAATGGATAATGATCCTGAACACACCTCAAAATCCACGGGGGATTACATCAGGAGGTGTAAACTGAAGGTTTTGCCATGGCCTTCACAATCTCCTGACCTCAACATAATTGAAAATCTATGGATAGACCTTAAAAGAGCAGTGCGTGACAGACAGCCCAGAAATCTCAAAGAACTGGAAGACTTTTGTAAGGAAGAATGGGCAAAGATACCTCAAACAAGAATTGAAAGACTCTTGGCTGGCTACAAAAAGCGTTTACAAGCTGTGATACTTGCCAAAGGGGGCAGTACAAGATATTAACTCTGCAGGGTGCCCAAACTTTTGCAGACGCCATTTTTTTTGTTATCTGTAATTTTGAAAGTGTAAATGATGGAAATAAAATCTAACTTTTTTTACATATTATAAGAATCTCTAATTTGATGCCTTTTGGAGATTTTTCCATCTTTCCTTGGCTTCGTTATGCACATTAATACAAATTTTTACCTGGGGTGCCCAAACTTTCTATCCCCACTGTATATAAACAATACAGAGCTCTGTATTGCACATCCCTTAGTAAAAACACCACAAAGTAAACACAATATAGTCCTCCTGTGTGCTTCCATCACACGGTCATGTGACCAGCGCACAAGAGGGGGAACGATACCAACTCCTTGCTATAAGCGGCAGTTCTTACCGCGCCAGACATCACCGGCTTACCTGCCTTTTCCTGCACGGCCCTCTGATAGAGGTTGTAGAACTCTCGGGCGATGGTGTCCGCCAGCTTCTCGCACCAGTTCTTGGAGGGACAGAAGATCAGGATGGCGTGACCTTCTCGTATCGTCTCATAACACAGGCTGGCAATGTGATCCTCGTCACCCTGCTCAAAAAAAAAAAAAAATACAAGACGGCGACACATCAGGCAGATAAATCTTTGTGTCTATAGATCTACAGAAATTTGTGCCAAATGTAGCATATATTCTGGTCTAAATTCATAGTTTGCTATAGTTTTTTTTTCAGGATTTCTGTTATCTTTTCAGTAAAAAAAAAAATCTATAATTTATTATATATAATAATAATAATAATAATAATAATAAATTAGAAAATGCATTTCCTGCAGAAAATGCGTGGGAATGCTGAACAGCTGAATTGCCAAAGCTTAAATCCATAAGTTCAAACGAGACTATTGTCCCATCAAAAACTGCCCCCATCAAAATTTCCCCCATCCTATTGCCCCATCAAAAACTGCCCCCATCAAAATTTCCCCCATCCTATTGCCCCATCAAAAACTGCCTCATGCTCTCATTGACTCCAATGTTAAAAAGCGTAATATTTTAAAAAGTATAAAATAGTAGAAAAAAAAGTCCCATCATTAGCTGAAAGAGCTGAACATATTAACTGGTTGCGGACCGCCGCATGTACATTTACGTCAGCAAAATGGCACATCAACGTATATATATATATGTGCCTGCCTTGCCGTTGGTCGGGGGTCTGATCGGGACCCCCTCCGGTACATGCGACGGTCCGTTTTGCCGTGGGAGCGATCCGGGACGAGGGGGCGGCGGTTTGTTTTTGTCCGCCCCCTCCAGGTCGCTCCCAGCCAATGTGCGCGCTCCCCCCGTGTGTCACTTCCTCCTCTTGTGTAAACACAGGAAAGAGGAAGTGATGTGATCTCTTCCTCGACGTTTTTTTCAACCGCCGCTGAGGAGAGATCACATCTCACAGTAAGTGGACACAACACTACACTGACACACAAGACACATTTAACCCCCGCGATCGCCCCCCCCCCCCCCCCCCCCCCCACCACCTCCCCCTGTCACAGTGTCACTGAATACAGTGATCATATGTATGATCACTGCAGTTAGTGTCAGTGTGACAGTCAGTTAGTGTTAGGTCCAGGGTAGCCCCCGTACCCCCCCTAATAAAGTTTTAACCCCTTTATCACTGCCCTAGTTAACCCTTTCACTCCCTATTGCCAGCGGCACTAAGCGATCATTTTTCTGATTGCTGTATTAGTGTCGCTGTTCCCGCTAGGTAGCTATTTTTTTTTTATTGCGATTTTGTTTTACTAAAGACATGTGGCTGAATACATTTTGGCCTAAATGTTTGACTAAAATTTAGTTTATTTGATTTTCCTTTAACAAAAAGTAAAAAATATTGATTTTTTTTCAAAATAGTCGCTCTATTTTTGTTTATAGCGCAAAAAATAAAAACTGCAGAGATGATCAAATACCACCAAAAGAAAGCTCTATTTGTGGGAAGAAAAGGACGCAAATTTTGTTTGGGAGCCACGTCGCACGACCGCGCAATTGTCTGTTAAAGCGACGCAGTGCCGAATCGCAAAAAGGGGCCTGGTCATTTACCTGCATTTTGGTCCGGGTCTTAAGTGGTTAAAAGTTGAATGGTTTTAATAGATGAAAGTATGCAGAAGTTACGCAGAGCCAAAAAACGTACGGAATAAAATTAAAAATTGTAATTAAAGATAAATAAAAAAACGAACAAACAATAGTGGCACTGCTGAAGCATTCTCACTAAATGTTTTTTTTGTTTTTAAAACGGTCTTTTTTAATTTTTTTTAACAAACAATAAAAAAACGGCAGACGTGATCAAATGCCACCAAAAGAAAGTTCTATTTGTGGGATAAAAAAATGATAAAAATTTAATTTGGGTACAGCGCTGTATGACCGCGCAATTGTCATTAAAAAAGTGAGAAAGCTGAAAATTGGTCTGGGCAAGAGGGGGGTTTAAGTGCCCGGTAAGCAAGTGGTTAAGAAAATGTGTCTGTTGTTTTTGAGACATCAAGAGATTTCAAAAACAACTCATGAAATAGATAAAAAAAAAAAATAACTGACATTTTTTTTTTTTAAAGGAAAAAGCCTGACAGGTTCCAATAATCCCTCTCCACTCCATCCAACACTATAAATAAACAGGATTTTATTGTACTCTCAACCAAACTGTCATAACGGATCACATTTGAGGCATTATGACAGTTGAAGATTCAAAAACTATTTCTATTCCCGGCAAGCTTGGGAATGCCAACTGTCACATTGGTTGTGCTCTCAACCAAACAAATCACATGTGCAGCGTTATGGCAGTTGAAGATTAAACAGAGGTCAAGATGGATACATTGTAATACAAGTAGAAATGTTTTTTTGTTTGTTTATAGAGAACAGGCACTAAGATGCAGCTTTTTATGTGACAGGGGGGATGATATACAGATCAGGGATAGAGAGACAGGCAGGGAGGGGAAGGGGGAGAAGACAACAGGGAGAGCTGCAGATTGTAGCATATGATGGAGACATGAAAAAAGGGAGGGTGAGGGGGAGGAAACACAGGGAGAGCTGCAGATCGTAGCGTATGATGGAGACATGTACAGGGAGGGGGGGGGGAGACACGTACAGTGTAGGGAGGGGGGAGGAGACACGTACAGTGTAGGGAGGGGGGAGGAGACACGTACAGTGTAGGGAGGGGGAGGAGACACGTACAGTGTAGGGAGGGGGAGGAGACACGTACAGTGTAGGGAGGGGGAGGAGACACGTACAGTGTAGGGAGGGGGAGGAGACACAGGGAGAGCTGCAGATAGTAGCGTATGATGGAGACACGTACATAGAGGGTGAGGGGGAGGAGGAGACACAGGGAGAGATGCACATAGCAGCTCTAATACATGGGAGTCAGTGCAGAGAGGGGGAGGGTAGAAACTGGTAGGATCAGCAAGATATTTCATATACAGCACAAGCACTATAACAGGCTTTAAAAGGAACATGATCTTTATTTTTTGGGGATAACAAATGTTTTAATGGTGCCAAAACACACAAAAAAAACATTTTGATATACAGTGCGGAAAATAAGTATTTGAACACCCTGCTATTTTGCAAGTTCTCCCACTTGGAAATCATGGAGGGGTCTGAAATTGTCATCGTAGGTGCATGTCCACTGTGAGAGACATAATCAAAAAAAAAAATTCCAGAAATCACAATTTATGAATTTTTAACTATTTATTTGTATGATACAGCTGCAAAGAAGTATTTGAACACCTGTCTATCAGCTAGAATTCTGACCCTCAAAGACCTGTTAGTCTGCCTTTAAAATGTCCACCTCCACTCCATTTATTATCCTAAATTAGATGCACCTGTTTGAGGTCATTAGCTGCATAAATACACCTGTCCACCCCATACAATCAGTAAGAATCCAACTACTAACATGGCCAAGACCAAAGAGCTGTCCAAAGACACTAGAGACAAAATTGTACACCTCCACAGGCTGGAAAGGGCTACGGGGAAATTGCCAAGCAGCTTGGTGAAAAAAGGTCCACTTTTGTAGCAATCATTAGAAAATGGAAGAAGCTAAACATGACTGTCAATCTCCCTCGGACTGGGGCTCCATGCAAAATCTCACCTCGTGGGGTCTCAATGATCCTAAGAAAGGTGAGAAATCAGCCCAGGACTACATGGGAGGAGCTGGTCAATGACCTGAAAAGAGCTGGGACCACCGTTTCCAAGGCTACTGTTGGTAATACACTAAGACGTCATGGTTTGAAATAATGCATGGCACGGAAGGTTCCCCTGCTTAAACCAGCACATGTCAAGGCCCGTCTTAAGTTTGCCAATGACCATTTGGATGATCCAGAGGAGTCATGGGAGAAAGTCATGTGGTCAGATGAGATCAAAATAGAACTTTTTGGTCATAATTCCACTAACCGTGTTTGGAGGAAGAAGAATGATGAGTACATCCCAAGAACACCATCCCTACTGTGAAGCATGGGGGTGGTAGCATCATGCTTTGGGGGTGTTTTTCTGCACATGGGACAGGGCGACTGCACTGTATTAAGGAGAGGATGACCGGGGCCATGTATTGCGAGATTTTGGGCAACAACCTCCTTCCCTCAGTTAGAGCTTTGAAGATGGGTCGAGGCTGGGTCTTCCAACATGACAATGACCCGAAGCACACAGCCAGGATAACCAAGGAGTGGCTCTGTAAGAAGCATATCAAGGTTCTGGCGTGGCCTAGCCAGTCTCCAGACCTAAACCCAATAGAGAATCTTTGGAGGGAGCTCAAACTCCGTGTTTCTCAGCGACAGCCCAGAAACCTGACTGATCTAGAGAAGATCTGTGTGGAGGAGTGGGCCAAAATCCCTCCTCCAGTGTGTGCAAACCTGGTGAAAAACTACAAGAAACATTTGACCTTTGTAATTGCAAACAAAGGCGACTGTACCAAATATTAACATTGATTTTCTCAGGTGTTCAAATACTTCTTTGCAGCTGTATCATACAAATAAATAGTTAAAAAAATCATACATTGTGATTTCTGGAATTTTTATTTTTGATTATGTCTCTCACAGTGGACATGCACCTACGATGACAATTTCAGACCCCTCCATGATTTCCAAGTGGGAGAACTTGCAAAATAGCAGGGTGTTCAAATACTTATTTTCCGCACTGTAAAAAACATTTTTATACATTATGAGGGAATACCTGCTCAAGAGTGGCATTCCGATGCTCTCGGCCCCTGATATTGCTACACTGGAGCAACCAATTACAACGGAGGAGATAGGTGTGGCGATCAGACAGTTGACGTCTAATAAAAGTCCGGGACCGGACGGTTATTCTGCTATTTACTATAAAACCTTTGCAGACCGCCTTACAGATCCCCTTAAAAACGCCTTGAACTCACTGTCCTCACCAAGGCAGGTGACCCCGGATTTCCTCTCGGCCCACATAGCGGTAAGCCTGGCAAGGACCCCACTTCGTGCTCGAGCTACCGTCCCATTTCACTCCTCAATCTGGATGTGAAACTGTTTGCCAAAATCATTGCCACTAGGCTTAGCCCATTGCTCCCTGGGCTAATCGGTCTTGAACAAGCGGGCTTCATGCCGAATCGGGAAGCCAAAGATAATGTCACAAAGGCACTGTTGCTTACTCACGCGGCGAAGGTGCGGAAGATCGAGGGCCTTCTCCTATCTACGGATGCGGAGAAGGCCTTCGACCGGGTGGCTTGGGACTTCATGACGGCGGTGTGCGACCATGTGGGCTTTGGCCCGCACGTGATGGCATGGATTGCCGCGCTCTATCAAAACCCATCGGCACGCCTAAAAATCAATGGTAGTCTCTCGGATAAAGTCGACATCGCCAATGGGACACGGCAGGGCTGCCCGTTGTCACCCCTGCTTTTTATCCTAACGCTAGAACCTTTTATTAGGACGATCAAAATGAACACATCGGTAACTGGCTTCCGTGTAGGAGACAGCGAGTTCAAAATTGCGGCCTACGCAGACGACCTTTTGTTTTTTCTGTCTGATCCCCACATATCGCTCCCCAACCTAATGAAGGAATTTGCCCACTACGGGTATTTATCCAACTTAAAAATCAATTACGCGAAATCGGAAGCTCTCAACGTCTCGCTACCGGAAAGACTACTGACACTGACCAAAACAAACTCGCCCTTTCGTTGGGAAAACGGGACCCTTAAATATCTGGGGGTATGGCTGACCCCACATGTCCGAGATGTCTTTGATAGGAACTTCACTCCGCTCCTTAGGAGTTGCGAAGAGGAACTTAGACATTGGGGCTTGCGACACTTCTCCTGGTTCGGCCGCGCGGCCATAGTTAAAATGGTGATACTACCTAGGTTCCTATACCTGATACGTACCCTTCCGATTGCAATCCCGCGACGCTTCTTCTCCTCGCTAAATTCCATTCTACTCCGCTTCCTTTGGAACGGAAAGAAGCCTAGAATCAAATTACTTAGTCTAATGCAACCTAAGGAACGAGGTGGTCTGGGTTTTCCTGATTTCAAACTGTACTACCAAGCAGCTCACTTAGCTAGGATTCTTGACTGGCATTGCCATGGACACGCAAAAGACTGGGTAGCGATAGAAACTGAGCTTAGCCCCGTAGCCCTCCTGTACTCGTCGTGGATCACGTGGCCCAGGTGCCCAATGCACCTTCGTAAAAATCCTATCACAGGAACCACCCTGGGAGTTTTTCACTCGCTCTCCAGAATGAAGAAACTCTCCTCCTTTCCTAGCCCACTCACCCCTCTGGCTGACAATCCTGACTTCTCCCCGGGCATGCGCTCCTTGACATTCAGGTCGTCACCCACCTGCAACCCGCTACTGGTTGGTAACTGTTATAATGGGAACAAACTTAAAGAGTGGCCCTCACTCAAATTAGACAACAATCTCCCCTATATGAAACTGTGGTCATATTTTCAGTTGCGCAGTTATCTGAATGGATTCAAGAACTCGCCCGACCTATTTAGACCACAAACGGTCCTGGAATCTACCTGCCACGCGCGGGTCCCAGTGGACAGGGCCACCTCGGTGGCATACACGTGGCTGAAATGTTTAGACGGGGCAGGTCTGGACAGGCAGAGACGGAGCTGGTCGGAGGATCTGGGCCTAACCTTCACAGACAAGCAATGGCAAAATGCCTGCATATTGGCGCACAAGTGCTCCATCAGCACGCGGTTGCAGGAGACAAGCTATAAATTGTTATCCAGATGGTACAACACACCAGCGAGGCTCCATAAATGGAATCCCTCGAAGCCGGACATCTGCTGGAGGTGCCAATCTGAGGTAGGCTCGTTGTTCCACATTTGGTGGACATGCCCCTCGATTTCTACCTTCTGGACGGAGATTTGTGATATAATCAAAAGGATCACAGAGACATCCCTGGAGTTGTCTGCTGCCTGTTTGCTACACTTGTCCTCCGCCTCACTTTCTCGTTACAAAAATTCCCTAACTAAACACCTGCTAAATGCAGCTAAGTCTTTGATCCCCCTCCACTGGAACACCACCAGAGTGCCTTCCACTCAGGACTGGCTACGCAGGGTGGCGGAGGTGTGTGAGATGGAGGACACGTTGGCTCAGGACAGAGGAACAGCTGAGAAATTCCTTGACACCTGGCGACCATGGTTCGCTTACAGATTTTCACATGACTATGAGTCTATGATGACCTGATGACACACTTGAGATACTATTGGGTTTTCTGGCTCCGAGAGTTTATTATGGGCACCCACAGTTGTAACTGTTGTCGGCTGTACCATACATACACAGTGAATTTCAGTACGGTACCCCACCTTCCCCACTCCCCCTCTCTCTATCTTGTTATTTTCCACTTCCTTCCTTCCTTCTTCTAAGACTTTTTTTTTTTTTTTTCTTTGAAATCTGCTTTTGGGCTCCCTGACCAACCTCAGGAGGCACGCCTGTGAGCTGATACCTCAATGACACAAATATTTAGAGCTTCATCAATGCATGTGATATAACATTTATTCCCATTGTTGTGTGGAATCCACAACTGCATAGGCACCCTTGTATGTGACTGTTTCCCTTGTTAACTTTTCGAGATTTGTATCTGCTTCTGTACCAAGCCTGACTTATACACAGTTGCATCTGTGGCGAGCCTTCATACATGCATGTCTTGTTTCTTGTTTCTTTTGACTTTTAATTAATAAAATCTTTGAATGTGAAAAAAAAAAAAAATTTTTATTGGAGTCCAACGTTACACATGTATAGGAATGGAAATAGATATTGATTAGAGGTCACCCCCCCCCCCCCCCATAGAGCCTGGGTGTTTAATAATAAGAAACATAAGCACTGCAGATTACTCCCCCGCACATGAAAATTAAGAATCGGTTCCCTTTCTGACTCCATTCATTTTAGTGTGGCGGCTTAACTGCCAGGCAACCAGATTTTTATAGGAAGACCACTCTTAGTGATCCCTGTGTCCCTGTCATGTTGGGTTTATTTATTGTCCCTGGCATTGGAATTTTTAACTTTTCGGCTATCTCCTCCCCTCCCAAGCTTTGCTTAACCCTCCATACTACATTCCTGTCACTAGACTATTCTCCCCCCCCCCCTTTATGACCTACCCTGCTCCAGTCACCTTCAGGCAATCCCCCCCTTTCCCTCTGGGCCAGACATGTCAAACTAAATCTCACCATGGGCCGTATCAGCATTATCGTTGCTTTCGAAGGACCAGACTTGATGTCCAGAGCACCCTAACCCCCCTTACATCACATGTCAAGAGCTCCCCCCCCCCCCATTATCAGAATTCAAGTCCCCCACCCTCCCGTACATTACAGTGCTGCTGATGGTGTAGCTGGGAAGCAAAAAGTACAGGGTCTGGAGTCAGCTGCCAGAGTCTGCTGAATGGTGAGACCTAACACACAGGGCTCGACAAAACCTGGGCGCCCAGTCGCAATTGCGACAAGAAATTGTGACCTGGCGCCGGCCGGTAACAGAGGCCGCGACTTTGCGGCCTTCACAGAAGGAAGCTTAGGTCTGCAGAAGGCCGCAAAGCGCGGCGGGGGCGCACGGAGACACAGGATCCTGTGTCTCCGTGCTCCCCCACCGAGCGATCGCGACGGGCACGCGCCCGCCGGTAATTGAGACTGTGGCTTTGCGGCCTTCTGCAGGCCTAAGCTTCATTCTGTGACCTGGCGCCATCTTGTGGTGGCCGTTGGCATTACAAGTAAAACAGCAGTTCTAATGTGTTTTTCACTGCCATCTCCTTCCCTCCAATTAGAACCCCCAAACATTATATATATTTTTTATTCTAACGTCCTAGAGAATAAAATGGCGGTCGTTGCAATACTTTCTGTCACACCGTATTTGCGCAGTGGTCTTACAAGCGCACTGTTTTGGGGAGAAAATACACTTTTGTTTAACTAAAAAATAAGACAACAGTAAAGTTATCCCAATTTTTTTTTTATATTGTGAAAGATAATGTTACGCCAAGTAAATTGATACCCAACATGTCACGCTTCAAAATTGCGTCCGCACGTGGCATGGCGACAAACTTTTACCCTTTAAAATCTCCATAGGCGACGTTTAAAAAATTCCTCAGTTTGCATGTTTTGAGTTACAGAGGAGGTCTTGGGCTAGAATTATTGCTCTCGCTCTACCAATCGCGGCGATACCTCACATGTATGGTTTGAATACCGTTTACATATGCGGGTGCTACTCACGTATGCGTTCGCTTCTGCGCGCGAGCTTGGCGGGACGGGGGCGCGTTTTTTGTCTACTAACTTTTTTAGCTGGCTCCTAGATTCCAAGCAAATTTGTCAAACCCTGGTATAGATACCTATAGAGATACCTGTTCTTACCTTCACCTGGATCAGGGGCTCAAACTCTCGCACGGGAGTCATGGAGGAATCAAACACAGTTCTGCCAATTTTAACGTGTTCCTTTAGCGGCACGGGCCGGAAATCGGTGTGATAGAGCTCCGCGTTGAGCCAGGAGGCCAGCAAGCCGAGATTGGGTAGGGTGGCGCTCATCCCCACGATCTGAACTTCGTTCTGCGAGCGAACCGTGCCGCCATCTTTTCTCCTGCAATGTGGAACACAACATATAAAAAGGTATACAACTTTATGAAACCAAATAGCCTGGACAAAACTATAAGTGTCTCTCCTGACAAAAAAAAAAAGTCACATGCCAGTTTTCCAAAAAAATTGTATTAGGGATCGATGGATATCGTTTTTTCTGTGCCGATATCGATTTTTTGGCTACCTCTCAGGCCGATATTATGTGCATTAAAAATCACTGTTATTGCTGCTAGAGTGAAATTTACTTCCCATTACTGTCTGTCCTGAAGAAGCCTCACGGCGAAACGCGTAGACGTACAGGGGACATTTGTGATTTGTGTTATGCTTTTTATGGTTTCTTTTTTGACACTGTGCTGTTTTGTGTATAATTTATATTTTATATATATATACACCGTATTTATCGGCGTATATCGCACACTTTTTTGCCCTGAAAATCAGGGCAAAATCGTGGGTGCGCGATATACGCCGATACCCGCTTTCCCGCGCCGAGTTTTGAATACTGCGCCGACATACACCCAGCGCAGTACACGCGGGTATATTCGGCCTGTCACGGCTTCTTCCGCGGTCAAGTCCTGGACGTGAGCGCGACAGTTGCCGAGCCTGCCCCAGTGTACTGCTCTGGGTATATGCTGGCGCAGTATTCAAAACTCAGCGCGGAAAAAGGAGCGGGGAGGACGCGAGGACGCCGGACCCGCCGAAGAGGATACCGGACCCGCCGAAGAGGACACCGGACCCGCCGCAGAAGGACACCCGAAGCCGCAGAAGGACACCGGACCCGACGAGGCTGCCGATGGACGCCGCGCAAGACACCAAAACTGTAAGTACAAAAATAACTTTTTTTCCACAGGATTGGGGGTCACTTTAGGGGTGCGCGGTATACGCGGGAGCGCGTTATACGGCGATAAATACGGCATATATATATATATATACTGAATATAGTAATAAAGTAATTTTTTATTATTCCTGTTTGTGTTGCCTGCAAAGTCCGACCATACACTACCTTTTTGAGTCATTTTCTCTTCTTCGCTGTTATTGCTGGCACAAGGAATGTAAAACTTCCCTTGTGACAGTAATAGGTATGTGACAGGTACTCTTTATGGAGGGATTGGGGGCTCTATAAGACCCCCAACCCCTCCTCTGGGTGTTTTTGAATACTTTCTATCTTTTTTTTTTTTTAATACTGGCGCCTTTAGGATGCCAGTAATCCGGTAAGTGATGTCATGCCATCTCTTCCAGATTACTAGATCGGAGACCCGGGTCTTCGGGCCAGATGGCGGACGTCTCGGCTGGTGGCGTGGGTCTCCTGGTAAGATGGGCGAGTCCTGGTGAGCGGCGAAAGGCAGTGGGAGGACGATGTCCCCTCCTGCTGCTTGTAAAAACAGCTGGAGCGGCTGCTGAGCCACATCGGTTGTTATTACAATAAAGCCGACCGTCCGCTCTAAATTACAGTACAGGGGCGATTTCTGCAGGCATCACCTAAATACAACCCTTTGACGCAATATCTGTAATATCGGTAAGTTTTGTGACCGATACTTAATCGGCCGCAACGATAATCGGTCCACCCCTACATAGTTTGCTTATTTTTCTTTTACAAAAGGACATGAAAAACATCCTTAGAGCATGGGCATCCGCTCCATAGGGCAAGGGGAGGGGCAATTGACCCCCCTGGAAAATTAAGAAGGTGTTGAAGAATGAAGAGCGCCGCGGTGACAGGCAGGTTAGAGCAGGGAGAAAAAGGCGAGCTGCTGGCCGTGGCGTTGCAGAGGGGGGGGGCATGGGGTGGTCTGGTGCGGGGCGACACCACTGCACCTGACCAACCATCCCCTTCTCTCGCAGCCGCAGGCTGTCTGAGCGGTCCCGGGTCAGATATCACACAGGCACAGCGAGCAGAGTGAAGCCGCCTCCCCCTCCAGTGTTTATGTGTACACAGGGGGAGGGAACCTGCTGTGCCTGTGCCACGCAGATAGCTGATCTGAGGTACTGAATGGGATGGGAGGGGGTCCGTCTGGGCTGAAGGGGGTTTGTCCTTAAAGGGGGTCCATCTGTGCAGAATGGAGGGGTCTGTGCAGAATTGGGGGGGTCTGTGCAGAATTGGGGGGTGCATCTGTGCTGAAGGGAGGGGTCTGTGCGGAATGACCCCTCCCTTTGGCCGCTAGCAGGGCGCTTTTAACCCCCGCTAGCGTTTCAAGAAAGGGTTAAATGCGACTGTATCACCTCTGCCGAAGCCCCCCAACCCCCCGAAAAAATTTTAGTGGACACCTATGCCTTAGAGGCTCCCCCTCCCTCCCATAATGGAAGAAATGCATGGGAGGACTCCAGTATTGGTAATAAAAGGTCATGCATATTCAGAGATGGGCTTTAAATATTATATACTTACAGGGCCGCTCTTTTCTGGGCGACGTATCGGACCTTGGTGAGGAGAAGTTCCAGCAAATAACCGCGGTGCGAGTCTCCCAACATGTGCAACTCATCCACCACCATCATCCCTGAGCAAGAGAAGAGAGACAGATAGTCACGTGACAGAAACAGACTGCGCCCCCCCCCCCAACCGGCACTGCTCTGGCTGTGGAAGAATGACCAGACAGCACACTTTGACTTGTAGTTCCACATAACAAAAAAGTGAATGTATAGGCCTCGTTCTCACGGGGCGTACTACAGCGTATGCTTGTGCAAGGACTGCGTTAAAGTGGAGTTCCACCCACAATTTTCATTCCTCGTCAGGTAGCAGCACTAATGTGCATCCTTAAAATAAATTGGCATTTTATTGTTATGTTCACTTACCGGATTTGTGCCTATATCTAATTTTACTTCCTCCTTTAGGGGCCGTGGCGGTGGTGCTGTACGTCATTTCTGGTTTTGCATTGGCTCCTGGGAGATCTATGGTCAGCTTGGCATGGCACTGCTCTCGTAACATTTAACATTATTGTCTATGGAAAGTCCTGGTCAGCTTGGCATGGCACTGCTCCCGTAACATTTAACATTGGCGTCTATAGAAAGTTTTGGTCAGCTTGGCATGGCACTGCTCCCATAACATTTAACATTGGCATCTATAGAAAGTTTTGGTCAGCATGGCATGGCACTGCTCCCGTAACATTTAACATTGGCGTCCATGGAAAGTCTTGGTCAGTTTGGAATGGCACTGCTCCCGTAACATTTAACATGGGCGCCTATGGAAAGTCTTGGTCAGCTTGGCAGTGCACTGCTCCCGTAACATTTAATATTGGCGCCTATGGAAAGTCTTGGTCAGCTTGACAGTGCACTGCTCCCGTAACATTTAACATTGGCGTCTACGGAAAGTCTTGGTCAGCTTGGCAGTGCACTGCTCCCGTAACATTTAACATTGGCGCCTATGGAAAGTCTTGGTCAGCTTGGCATGGCTGTGCCAAGATTTCACATGCGCAAGATTGGCAGGTGCATGCTGGGTAGCCAGCATGCACGGAGTCCAGGAAGAAGGACACTGTCGCTTCAGATGTCCACACTGTGAAGCAGTGCCGATCCTAACCTCCCTGGGGCCCTAACCGAAATGACATGTCAAACTAATGTTGAGAAGCTGGGGGAAAGGGGGTGTTCTGCTGTCGGAAAAGACATCTTACATTAAAGTGAGAAGCAGGGGGTGCTGACTTCTTACCTTTTCTCCCATGCAGCCAGCGAGTTGAGAAGCGGGGTGAGGGGCCGAAAATTACTTCTCACCAGGCGGGGCCTCCAGTCATTTGAGGGGCCCTCCGCAGCTTTGTGGGGCCCCAAGCGGCTGGCATAGTGAGCCTATAGGGTGGATCGGCCCTGCTGTGAAGTTCCTGCACAACGCGGCCATCTCCAAAGTAAGAAAACAATGCTGTACAGACAAAAAACTGGGCACAGTTTACAGCATACCTTTGTTACATTGCACGAGTATTCTAGGGGTATTTTTATCTTAAAAAGTCATATTTCGGCCGGAACGCTGCTTTAACCCGCACAGCTGTTGCGTGGATCCCCTTACAGGCAGTCCTATTGACATCAATTGGGATGCAGCGGCTGCATGGACACAGCAACTGCTCCCAATTTGACATCTATGTGGGTGCACGGGGGTTGAATGCAGAGTGTTCAGGGGCCGTGCACCCACACAGATGTCAAATTTGGAGAAGTGGCTGTGTCTATGCAGCTGCTATGACCAGGGCCGTCTCTACCATAGGGCAAACAGGCGCAGCTGCCCAGGGCCCTGTCACTGTTGGGGGCCCAAAGCAACCCCTTTTGAAAAAAAAATGTTTTTTTTTTGTTTTTTTTTAGGGGTCCGGAGGTCCCCAGGGCCCAAGATGGCAACCCCCCTTTTTTTTATTTATTTTTAAATACAAAAATATATTTATTTTTATTTTTTATTAAAGGGCCAATTTTTTTTAATATATGTTTATTTTTTATTAAAGGACCAATTTTTTTTTAGGGGTCCCCAGGGACACGGAGGCCCCCAGGGCCCCAGATGACAACCCCCTTTTTTTATTTATTTTTAAATAAAAAAATATATTTATTTTATATATTTTTATTTTATTTTTTATTAAAGGGACAGGGTCTGGAGGTCCCTAGGGGCCCGTAGGTCCCCAGGGGCCCGTAGTTCCCCAGGGCCCCAGATGACAACCCCCCTTTTTTTATAAAAAAACGTGTTTAATAATAATAACATTATTAGTTTTTTTTTATAAAAGGACCCAGAGTTCCCCAGGGCCCTGGATGGCAACCCCCCTTTTTTTTATATATTTTTTTTTATATTTTATTTCTTTTTTTTCTTTTTATTTAATAAATATATATAAATATAATTAAAGGGCTCAGAGGTCCCCTGGATGGCAACCCCACTTTTTTTTTTTATAAATGTTTATTTTTAATATATTTTTTTTATTGTATTTTTTATTAAAGGGTCCAGAGGTCCCGGATGGCAACCCCCCTTTTTTTGTAATTTATTTTTATAAAAAAAAAAAATAATATTAAAGGGCCCAGGGGTCCCCAGATGGCAACCCCCTTTTTAAAAAAAAAAATAATATATTTTTTATTTCTTTTTATTAAAGGGCCCAGAGGGCCCCAGGGCCCCGGATGGCTACACCCCTTTTTTTTTATATATTTTTCTTTATTAAATCTTTTTTTTGTAAAGGGCCTCCCGCTTCTAAATTTGCGGCAGCCCCGCCCCCCCCCCGCTTCTCAATTTAAGGGGGCAGCACCCCCCCGTTCTCTGCTCCAGGGGGCCCATGCCTGAAGCTGTGTAAGGGGCCCCATGATTCCTGATGGTGGCCCTGCCGCCCGTTAAGCCCCTGTGCTGCCCACAAATCAGGCTGAAAATCATCAGCGGCACTCAGCCAGGTGACAGTACTGCTTCCCTTCCCAGTGTTTTAAAATGTACAGCACCCCTGGCTTCCCTTTAGACGTGCACTTCTCCCTTCCTGCCACTGGGTGCTGCTTGTATATAAAAGTGAATTAGAATGTGATTTTATAACATACCCAGTTTGCTCTTCCCGAGGCTGACTTCTTCATGTCCTGCTCCTCAAGGTATGTCACTGTTTGCTAATCTATATTGTAAATAGAAGTTTTCTGTAGAGTGTGCCCAAAGTCTTTATAATATTTGATGATTCACTGCAGGTCTGGTTAGCGTTTTAAAAAGTTCCTGTATTTTACACATGGCATGGCATGGGGTCACAGCACCGTCTGTCCATTCTGCTTTAGCACCATGGGACCCCATGCCATGCGAAAAATAGAGGAACTTTTTAAGTCACAGACCAGACCTGCAGTCCAGGCTGAGTGAGGCCTCAGAGCACATGGCATTACTGTCTGTATTTAACTGCTTGATGGGCTTATTTTGGGCCTGACTGGTTCACATGTATGGGCCAGATTCAGGTAGATGGGAGCATCTTTGCTCTGGAGTAACGCTTCTCATTTACGTTACGCTGCCGAAATTTTAGGAGCAAGTACTGTTATTCATGAAGCACTTGCTCCTAAAGTTGCGGCAGCGCATCGCAAATGAGCCGGCGGAATTCAAATTGGGCGGGTACGGGGCGTGTATTATTAAAACTAAGCGCGATCCCGCGGCGAACGTACTGCGCATGCGTCGAGTGTCAATGCATCCCAGTGCGCATGCTCCAAATTCTGTCAGTGAACGTCAATGACGTCACATCCCCATTCATGGAAGTTTTATGCAAACGACGCAATTTTTTTTTTTACCGACGCGATGACGACGCCTATACTTAACATAGGATACTCCACTAGGGGGCTGCTTTATCTTTACGCCGCGTATCGCTTACGGAAACGTTGGAAAGTCACTGCGTCGCGCCCGAATACGATCGTGAATTGCCGATTCCCGCTGATTAACATATTTTTTCATCGTAAATCAGCGGGAACGCCCCCGGCGCCATTTTTAAATTAAAGTTGCGATGCGATGGCGAAATTCAATTGCGCCGATCGCATCGGAACACCAACCCGGCGTTTCTTGTTTTCTGGTTACAGAAAACAGAAACGCCGGCTTAAAGTGACAGTTAGGCTGGAGTATCACAGATACTCCAGCCTAACTCTACCTGAATCTGGCCCTATGTGTTTTGGCGGCCCACATTTGAATGGGCCGCCATGCCTGCATTTCCTGCAAAGAAAAGCGCATGCCTCATGTAATAGGCTGCACACACGGCACACCTATGCCCATCAAGCACTGAAATACAGCACTGTCTGTCCATTCTGCTGTCTGCTGTGACTTATCTGCAGTTCCCGCGCTGTCAAATTTGCTGCATTTTTAGACGTTTAGGTCACGCTTTTAAAAACACAGTGCGTTTGTGTGTGCAAGAACTGCAGGTAAGTAGCATGGTGCAAAAGTAGAATGGATTTCAAGGTAGCTGATTTTTAAAATGCTGAATGAACCTTTTTTCTGCAGGAAACAAAGGCATGGCAGCCCATTCAAATCAATGGGCTGCTGTGCCTGCTCAAATGATAGCCGCCAAAACACATACATGTGAACCAGCCAGGCCCAAAATAAGCTGGAGGGGGGGGCCCAAAAAAAATGTTTGCCCAGGGCCCAAACCATATTAAAGACGGCCCTGGCTATGACTGGGACTGCCTGCAATTGGTATGCACGGAAAAGCTGTGTATCCCCATGCGGATGAACATTACCTCGCACGGGTGTGCCCCATGTAAACGAGGCCTTAAAGTATAACTAAAAGGCAAAACTTTTTTCTTAGTGTTGGATAGAGTAGAGAGGGATTGGAACCCCTGTCAGGTTTTTATTGCTGATACACATAGCCATGATAAGCCACACCCCTGATCCCTCTTCACAGGCGTCTGACCGACAGCAGTGGGAGCCTATAGTTCCGCAAGCCCTCAGTTTATCCAATGAAAGCATGAAGTGAAAGGAGCGGCTCCTGACCTGGGCTGTGTGTGTCTATAGACACACATCCATGGTAAGCCACGCCACCGATCCCTCTTTACAGGCGTCTGACTGACAGTAGTGGAAGCCTATAGTTCCGTAGCCCTCAGTTTGTCCAATGAAAGCATGAAGGGAGAAAAGTGGATGCTGCAGCCGGAGACATCGCTGAAACGGTGACATGGAGTCAGGTAAGTTTTAGGGATGGGGGTAGATAGGACAGGTAGTGGGTGCTTTTTCACCTTTTTTTTTTTTTTTTTGATGTCACAGTGTAGAGTATAAGATTTCTTATCATCGGTGCCCAGTCTTGCCACACAGAGTTAATCCAGATCTGACTAATCCTCTTTTAATGTTCAGTGAAAATGAACAGCCTTCCAGAAAAAAAACCTGCCTAAATAAAAAGTCAGTTTTCTCTCTTCTTGCTTTGAGTGACAGGTTATTTACATATCTAGCTTGGACATGTTTATCATATGTTATGTTAATCATAGCATGAGGTGATTCACAGTATAAAAAGTGAGAAATCCACCCCTCCCCCACGTAACACATCCTGGTAATATACAATGAACTTTGGATCACCTCATGTTATGATAAACATGTCCAGGCTAGATATGTAAATAACCTGTCACTCAAAGCAAAAACAGAGAAACAGACTTTATAATTTGGCAAGTTTTTATCTGGAATTCTGTTAATTTTCACTGAATATTAAAAGAAGATTACTCAGAGATGGATTAACTCTGTGTGGCAAGACTGGGCACAGATGATAGGAAAACGTATACTTTACATTGTGACATTAAAAAAAAAAAAAAAAAAAAAAAAAAAAATGGGGGTGTACATCCACTTTAATGCAAAGAATACATCAAGATAAAATAATCTTTCAACTTTAGAACCACTTTAAAGCCAAACTCTGCAATCTCAGATTTTCTGATCTAGTGCTGCCCACTGTGCAGCTGCATCCTGTCATTTCCTCCTATTGTCTGGGACTACATGTCCCAAGGTTCCTGGATATTGGCTCTGCCTAAAGAAACCCTGGGCAGAGTTGGCCAAAATCTGAGCTGGTGGGTGGCCCTATCGGCAGGACCCTGCAGGAGGAAGTTTAAACTGAAGGAGCCTGGTGGAAAGTTGTTGGTCAGACAGTGACTGCTGCTTGGTTGGCTGCAGTCACTGCAAATCCCTGGGTTGTCACCAGAACTGGTGTCCCCAATGCAAGGTTTCAATAACGCAAAATGTGCACTGACCGATATCCTATGGTTCCTTCTCTCCTTAAAAGCTCTTATTTGGTCCTAGAGCTTGCACTTTATCACACATACAGTAATGAATGAATGGGGGGGGGCGACAATTGGTGTCATCTTCACTGTGGTCATTCGCCTCCGTCCTCACTCAGGTCCAACGTACCTAACAAGTCGATCTTGTTCTCTTCTATCAGCCGGTTCACCAGGCCGTTAGCTTTCTCGATGGTGCAGACGGCGACGTCCAGAGACGAGAAACCGCAGGCCGGTGAGGAGCTTCCCATGTACCCGCCCACCTGCACCCCGACCTCCTGGAACAGGCTCTGAAATGCAGGAGGGAGATTTAAGAAAAATACAATAAGAAAATACATGTAAAATAAAAATTAAAAAAACACAACAATGTTCTGTCGATACCGATAACAGCTACTATGTGTCTTCATTTCTCAATTATTTGAAGTAAACCCCTTAAGGGATCTCCTAACTTTCTAAACAAAAAACAAACAAAAAAAAAAAGGACAACTTTTATTCAGACTTTAGGAGGGCCGGACTATGGCCAAAGTGTGGGGGGGGGGGGGGGGGGGGGGACAATGCCTTAAGCCCCAGTACACACGATCAGAAAATTGTACAAAAAATACAGTTTTCAAATGTACGAAAATCTGAATTTTCGTGACTTTAGTACACTCTTCAGGTTCGATCTGAGAGGCTTGGTGGTCAGCAAAAGTCAGGTTTGGTGGGAGGAATGGCGCCCCACCCAATGGCCGGGGCTCGGTGGGAGGAATAGCACCCCCACCCCCCGGTCAGTCTGGGCTGGCAGGGAGGATCAGTGCCCCCCCGTCGGTCCGGGTTTGGTGGGAGGAATGGCGCCCCCGTCAGTCGGGGGGCTCGTGGGAGGAATAGCACACCCCCCCCCCTGTTGGTCCGGGCTCAGTGGGAGGAATAGAGCCCCCCCGTTGGTCCGGGATCGGTGGGTGATCGGTGGGAGAAATAGTGCCCCCCCATTGGTCCGGGATCGGTGGGAGGAATAGCGCCGCCCCCACCTCGGTTCGGGATCAGTAGGAGAGGAATAGCGCCGCCCCCACCTCGGTCCGGGATCGGTGGGAGGAATAGCGCCGCCCCCACCTCGGTCCGGGATCGGTGGGAGGAATAGCGCCGCCCCCACCTCGGTCCAGGATCGGTGGGAGGAATAGCGCCGCCCCCACCTCGGTCCGGGATCGGTGGGAGGAATAGCGCCGCCCCCACCTCGGTCCGGGATCGGTGGGAGGAATAGCGCCGCCCCCACCTCGGTCCGGGATCGGTGGGAGGAATAGCGCCGCCCCCACCTCGGTCCGGGCTCGGTGGAAGGAATAGCGCCCCCCCCGCCCGGGCTAGGTGGGAGGAATGGCGCCCTCCCATCGGTCTGAGCTCAGTGGAAGGAAAAGGCCCTTCGTCGGTCCGGGTTCGGTGGGAGGAAAAGCGCCGCCCCCCCCCCCATCGGTCCGGGCTCAGTGGGAGGAATAGCGCCCCCCCATTGACGGGAAAAATGACGCCTTGTATCATTGGGAGGAATAGTGTCCAAAGGGCTGGAAAAGAGCAGGCAAAGGCCCACAGACACAGTTGACCTGCAGTCCACAGTAACTTATATCCAAAATCCTGTATTGGAAGAGAGCCGAATAGCTTGATTATATATACACACACACACACACATACATATATATATATATATATATATATAGTCTGTATATATATATATATATATATATATATATATATATATATATATATATATATATATATATATATATATATATGTGTGTGTGTGTGTGTGTGTGTGTGTGTGTGTGTGTGTGTGTATATATATATATATATACACACACACACACACACACACACACACACATATATATATATAGATACATATATATACACACACACACACACATATATACATACACACACACATACACACACACTCCTTAAATATGACCACCTTTCTTCCCTTCACACACACTTGCACAGTTGTACCGGCTCCTCTCCTGGCCGGAGATGACTTCCTCTGATTTCACTGCAGATTAAACTTTAGCTATAGTATAGCATCTGGAAAATAATGGACATTGTGAATGGAGGGATGAGGAGTCACCTGTAAGTAATAGGTTTTCTCTTTGGCTACAGAGACGAAGGGGAGGATGAATAAAGCTTTCTTCCGGGTCTCCAGAACTCTCTTTAGGATCAGCAGTTCGGCCACCAGAGTCTTCCCGGCACTTGTGGGAGCTGAAGAGAGAGAGAGGAGAGAAATCAATGGAAGGATATAGATATTTTTATATAATAATATATATCTCTTGAAATTGAAAGTGTGCCTGCACAAGAGGAGAGCGACAATCTTCTATGCCCCCTTACTGCCCTCAGTGGTTCCTGCCAATGACCATGTGGGTCCCTACAGGACATAGAAGTGGGAGGAAGCACTAAGCACTGCAGGGGAGATCAGGAGATAAAGTGTAAGGGTTAGATCCTCCATCAGGAAGCACTGCAGGGGAGATCAGGAGATAAAGTGTAAGGGTTAGATCCTCCATCAGGAAGCACTGCAGGGGAGATCAGGAGATAAAGTGTAAGGGTTAGATCCTCCATCAGGAAGCACTGCAGGGGAGATCAGGAGATAAAGTGTAAGGGTTAGATCCTCCATCAGGAAGCACTGCAGGGGAGATCAGGAGATAAAGTGTAAGGGTTAGATCCTCCATCAGGAAGCACTGCAGGGGAGATCAGGAGATAAAGTGTAAGGAAGCACTAAGCACTGCAGGGGAGATCAGGAGATAAAGTGTAAGGGTTAGATCCTCCATCAGGAAGCACTGCAGGGGAGATCAGGAGATAAAGTGTAAGGGTTAGATCCTCCATCAGGAAGCACTGCAGGGGAGATCAGGAGATAAAGTGTAAGGGTTAGATCCTCCATCAGGAAGCACTGCAGGGGAGATCAGGAGATAAAGTGTAAGGGTTAGATCCTCCATCAGGAAGCACTGCAGGGTCGATCAGGAGATAAAGTGTAAGGGTTAGATCCTCCATCAGGAAGCACTGCAGGGGAGATCAGGAGATAAAGTGTAAGGGTTAGATCCTCCATCAGGAAGCACTGCAGGGGAGATCAGGAGATAAAGTGTAAGGGTTAGATCCTCCATCAGGAAGCACTGCAGGGGAGATCAGGAGATAAAGTGTAAGGGTTAGATCCTCCATCAGGAAGCACTGCAGGGGAGATCAGGAAATAACGTGTAAGGGTTAGATCCTCCATCAGGTTTATCAACAGGGAAGTAACCAGCAATGAGTTTTCCAACACTCCTACCGTCCCTTAATGAAAAATAAATTGTAATGTCTGCATAGCAGTTGAAGGAATTTGCACTCACTTCCTGTCCTAGTGACCACACAGGATGTGAGGAGAATCTCCACAATGTACACACATAGAAGTGCAATTATCCGAGCCACTGACCTTTTTCTGGGCCACCTCACTCTGTACACTATGTTGTACGTGACATGCTCCGGGCCACCCCACTCTGTACACTATGTTGTACGCGACATGCTTGGGGCCACCTCACTCTGTACACTGATGTACGCGACATGCTTCGGCCCACCCCTCTCCGTACACTGTGCTGTATGCGACATGCTTCGGCCTACCCCTCCGTACACTGTGCTGTATGCGACATGCTCTGGGCCCACCCCTCCGAGTCCGTACACTGTGCTATATGCGACATGCTCTGGGCCCACCCCTCTGTACACTCTGCTGTATGTGACATGCTTCAGCCTACCCCACTCTGTACACTATGTTGTAAGCAACATGCTTAGGGCCACCCCACTTTGTACTGTATGTGACATGCTTCTGGCCACCCCACTCTGTACACTGTGCTGTACTAGACTGCAACATTGCATACACTGTTATACGTGACCTACTCTGGCCTGTCCCACTCTGTACATATGTTCCCAGTAGTACCATTGCCTACACTGTACTGTCTGACATATCCCCGGCTGTACCATAAAATACACTGAATTGTAGAAGCCATACCCCAGAGTGCCCCATTCTGTATACTATGCAGGACGTTACATATCCACACTACTTCACTGTGACTGCTGTGCTGTACGTTATAAACGCCATATTGCTGATTGCAATTTTATTGTACAATGATGGCTCACAACCAAGAGGCGGGGGGGGTGGCTCACAAGCAAGCCAGAGGCGGGGGGGGGGGGGGGGTGGCTCACAAGCAAGGAAGAGGCGGGGATGGCGGCTCACAAGGAAGAGGCGGGGATGGCGGCTCACAAGGAAGAGGCGGGGATGGCGGCTCACAAGGAAGAGGTGGGGTAGGTGGCTTACAAGGAAAAGCGGTGAGGGCTCACAAGGAAGAGGCGGGGATGGCTCACAAGGAAGAGGCGGGGGATGGCTCACAAGGAAGAGGCGGGGGGATGGCTCACAAGGAAGAGGCGGCGGATGGCTCACAAGGAAGAGGCGGCGGATGGCTCACAAGGAAGAGGCGGCGGATGGCTCACAAGGAAGAGGCGGCGGATGGCTCACAAGGAAGAGGCGGCGGATGGCTCACAAGGAAGAGGCGGCGGATGGCTCACAAGGAAGAGGCGGCGGATGGCTCACAAGGAAGAGGCGGCGGATGGCTCACAAGGAAGAGGCGGCGGATGGCTCACAAGGAAGAGGCGGCGGATGGCTCACAAGGAAGAGGCGGCGGATGGCTCACAAGGAAGAGGCGGCGGATGGCTCACAAGGAAGAGGCGGCGGATGGCTCACAAGGAAGAGGCGGCGGATGGCTCACAAGGAAGAGGCGGCGGATGGCTCACAAGGAAGAGGCGGCGGATGGCTCACAAGGAAGAGGCGGCGGATGGCTCACAAGGAAGAGGCGGCGGATGGCTCACAAGGAAGAGGCGGCGGATGGCTCACAAGGAAGAGGCGGCGGATGGCTCACAAGGAAGAGGCGGGGGATGGCTCACAAGGAAGAGGCGGGGGATGGCTCACAAGGAAGAGGCGGGGGATGGCTCACAAGGAAGAGGCGGGGGATGGCTCACAAGGAAGAGGCGGGGGATGGCTCACAAGGAAGAGGCGGGGGATGGCTCACAAGGAAGAGGCGGGGTATGGCTCACAAGGAAGAGGCGGGGGGTGGCTCACAAGGAAGAGGCGGGGGGTGGCTCACAAGGAAGAGGCGGGGGATGGCTCACAAGGAAGAGGTGGGGGATGGCTCACGTGTGGTAACACCAGATATGTAGACTGAACATCATGGCGGCACTCACCAGAATAGACCAGATTCTTCCCGGAGAGAACCTGTCCCATCATCAGGCACTCCGCCTGCCACTCAAACATCTGCACCACCCCCAGTTGGCCATACTTCTCCAGGACGGCCTCCGGAAGACCCCAACTAGCCAGCAGAAGCTTGTCTGCCAGATCATCCGGAAGGGCCATATGGACGCTGTTACCTGGGGAAGAGATATGGGACAATCATTACCACCTACAACATACAAATATAACGATCAACGATGTGTGGATTGAACACACGTAGCCTACGACATACCAGTGGCAGCAAGGCTGTTCTCCAGCAGTGTGCGGTCCAGACCAGCAGGGGGCGCCAGAACAGACACAGACAGATTAGCGCTGGTGTCTGGTCCCCGGTTTTTCTGTTTCCCTAGTATAGACGCTTGCTGCGCTGGACTGAACAGGATGTAGTCCTTATCAGCGGCAGGCGCAGCGCTGGTATCTGCAGAATTCCCGCCGTTCCTTCCCGTGTTCGCAGTCCGCGGCCTTGCAGACGCTGTAGCGTTTAACGCTCTGGATTTGCCATGCTTGCTGTAGTTCTGTAGCGCGGCTTTCTTTGACACCGAGGGGCTGGGGGTGTTCTCAGAGCCCGAGCTGGAGAGAGAGCGTGGCCGGTGACGCTTGCGGCTGTTGTGGGGCCCCAGGGCCCCTTTGGATGTCGGTGGCTTCTTGGCCTGTTCATTTTCCTTTGGCTCCAAACCACCAAACAGGATTTTGGCCAGGCTGGCACTGGTCCCAGGGGTCTCCGTCCCTGTCCCCATCCCCGCCCCTGTCCCCGCCGCCGTCCCCGTCCCTCTGCGCATTGTGCTAATGTATATTTATCACTCATTAGTGCTGCAAATAGAAAACGACAACCAATCCTGGCGGAGACGCAGGACACCTCGAATGTTCTCCTGGGTCATATCGATTCTTTCCTTCCCTTCGTTGTTCTCTTACATTGTAACATAAACACGGTTAAGTGATTTTTTTAATTTGTGGTCCAACCAATCCAGGAAGTGGGGCAAAAGAAGAACGTTTCATCGCCATTGTAACCGCATTGCGGCGTCACCTGAAAAATATAAACAAGAAGGGTAAACCAATCAGAAACAAACTTGGAAAGACAAAAAAAAAATTTTTTTTAAATCAGTGCAAAAATTTTCAGCGCACACTGCGGAAAGGGTTAAACCAGAGGTGCCCAAACTTTTGAAGAGCGAGGGCCACTTAAGCGCCTTGTAACCAGTCTCGGGCCACAATGAGCGGAGTGGGAGAATGACATTTCCGTGTCCGCTCTGCATATGCAGAAAGGACAACTTTACCTCTACCTCTCTCCGCATCTCTACCTCTCTCCGCATCCCCTGCCTCTCTCCGCATCCCCTGCCTCTCTCCGCATCCCCTGCCTCTCTCCGCATCCCCTGCCTCTCTCCGCATCCCCTGCCTCTCTCCGCATCCCCTGCCTCTCTCCGCATCCCCTGCCTCTCACCGCATCCCCTGCCTCTCTCCGCATCCCCTGCCTCTCTCCGCATCCCCTGCCTCTCTCCGCATCCCGCATCCCCTGCCTCTCTCCGCATCCCCTACCTCTCTCCGCATCCCCTACCTCTCTCCGCATCCCCTGCCTCTCTCCGCATCCCGCATCCCCTGCCTCTCTCCGCATCCCCTACCTCTCTCCGCATCCCCTACCTCTCTCTCTCTCTCTCCACATCCCCTACCTCTCTCTCTCTCTCCACATCCCCTACCTCTCTCTCTCTCCACATCCCCTACCTCTCTCTCTCTCCACATCCCCTACCTCTCTCTCTCTCTCTCTCCACATCCCCTACCTCTCTCTCTCTCTCTCCACATCCCCTACCTCTCTCTCTCTCTCTCCACATCCCCTACCTCTCTCTCTCTCTCTCTCTCCACATCCCCTACCTCTCTCTCTCTCTCTCCACATCCCCTACCTCTCTCTCTCTCTCTCTCCACATCCCCTACCTCTCTCTCTCTCTCTCCACATCCCCTACCTCTCTCTCTCTCTCCACATCCCCTACCTCTCTCTCTCTCTCCACATCCCCTACCTCTCTCTCTCTCTCCACATCCCCTACCTCTCTCTCTCCACATCCCCTACCTCTCTCTCTCTCCACATCCCCTACCTCTCTCTCTCTCCACATCCCCTACCTCTCTCTCTCTCCACATCCCCTACCTCTCTCTCTCTCCACATCCCCTACCTCTCTCTCTCTCTCTCCACATCCCCTACCTCTCTCTCTCTCTCCACATCCCCTACCTCTCTCTCTCTCTCTCCACATCCCCTACCTCTCTCTCTCTCTCTCTCTCCACATCCCCTACCTCTCTCTCTCTCTCTCTCTCTCCACATCCCCTACCTCTCTCTCTCTCTCCACATCCCCTACCTCTCTCTCTCTCTCTCTCCACATCCCCTACCTCTCTCTCTCTCTCTCTCCACATCCCCTACCTCTCTCTCTCTCTACATCCCCTACCTCTCTCTCTCTCCACATCCCCTACCTCTCTCTCTCTCCACATCCCCTACCTCTCTCTCTCTCCGCATCCCCTACCTCTCTCTCTCCGCATCCCCTGCCTCTCTCCGCATCCCCTGCCTCTCTCCGCATCCCCTGCCTCTCTCCGCATCCCTTGCCTCTCTCCGCATCCCCTACCTCTCTCCGCATCCCCTACCTCTCTCTCTCTCTCCACATCCCCTACCTCTCTCTCTCTCCACATCCCCTACCTCTCTCTCTCTCTCTCTCTCCACATCCCCTACCTCTCTCTCTCTCTCTCTCTCTCCACATCCCCTACCTCTCTCTCTCTCTCTCTCACATCCCCTACCTCTCTCTCTCTCCACATCCCCTACCTCTCTCTCTCTCTCTCTCCACATCCCCTACCTCTCTCTCTCTCTCTCTCTCTCTCTCCACATCCCCTACTCTCTCTCTCTCCACATCCCCTACCTCTCTCTCTCTCCACATCCCCTACTCTCTCTCTCTCTCTCTCTCCACATCCCCTACCTCTCTCTCTCTCTCTCTCCACATCCCCTACTCTCTCTCTCTCTCTCCACATCCCCTACCTCTCTCTCTCTCCACATCCCCTACCTCTCTCTCTCTCTCTCCACATCCCCTACCTCTCTCTCTCTCCACATCCCCTACCTCTCTCTCTCTCTCCACATCCCCTACCTCTCTCTCTCTCTCCACATCCCCTACCTCTCTCTCTCTCTCCACATCCCCTAACTCTCTCTCTCTCTCCACATCCCCTACCTCTCTCTCTCTCTCCACATCCCCTACCTCTCTCTCTCTCTCCACATCCCCTACCTCTCTCTCTCTCCACATCCCCTACCTCTCTCTCTCTCTCCACATCCCCTACCTCTCTCTCTCTCCACATCCCCTACCTCTCTCTCTCTCCACATCCCCTACCTCTCTCTCTCTCCATCCCCACCTCTCTCCCTCCACATCCCCTACCTCTCTCTCTCTCCACATCCCCTACCTCTCTCTCTCTCCACATCCCCTACCTCTCTCTCTCTCTCTCTCCACATCCCCTACCTCTCTCTCTCTCTCTCTCCACATCCCCTACCTCTCTCTCTCTCTCTCTCCACATCCCCTACCTCTCTCTCTCTCTCTCCACATCCCCTACCTCTCTCTCTCTCTCCACATCCCCTACCTCTCTCTCTCTCCACATCCCCTACCTCTCTCTCTCTCTCTCTCCACATCCCCTACCTCTCTCTCTCTCTCCACATCCCCTACCTCTCTCTCTCTCTCCACATCCCCTACCTCTCTCTCTCTCCACATCCCCTACCTCTCTCTCTCTCCACATCCCCTACCTCTCTCTCTCTCCACATCCCCTACCTCTCTCTCTCTCTCCACATCCCCTACCTCTCTCTCTCTCTCCACATCCCCTACCTCTCTCTCTCTCCACATCCCCTACCTCTCTCTCTCTCCACATCCCCTACCTCTCTCTCTCTCTCCACATCCCCTACCTCTCTCTCTCTCTCCACATCCCCTACCTCTCTCTCTCTCTCCACATCCCCTACCTCTCTCTCTCTCCACATCCCCTACCTCTCTCTCTCTCCACATCCCCTACCTCTCTCTCTCTCCACATCCCCTACCTCTCTCTCTCTCCACATCCCCTACCTCTCTCTCTCTCCACATCCCCTACCTCTCTCTCTCTCCACATCCCCTACCTCTCTCTCTCCACATCCCCTACCCCTCCGATCCAATCTGCCCAGACGGAAGCGGCAGATCCCATTCTATTTTGTTTAGGTAGACAGGTGTAAACGGACACAAGTCCATTTACATCTGCCGCTCCATAGAGGTGAACGGTGGGTCCGATAAGGTCAGACCGATCATGTAAAAGCGGCCTAAGGCTGCTTTTAAACTAATGTGCTGCGATTTACCCACACCAGGGGGGGTGCAGCGACGTGCACCTGTAGATTTCCTGCAAATTAGTTGCACTTTGCCATAGACTTCTATTATATCCTGCAGGTGTGGTACACTTGCTGAAAGCGCACCAAACACACAGGTATTAACAGAAGTCTATGGCTCAGTGCAGGTAACCCTGTGGGCGCACTGTGCTGCACCTGCACTTCAGATGAAAAAGCAGCCCAGTAACCACTGCAGTGGTCAGATTGAAAGCAGCCCAATACACTGTGACTTTAGTAATAAACGTACCTTTAACTACTTTAGACCCGGGCTATTGTATATATAAAAAAAAAAAAAAAAAAACGACCACAAGGTGGCTCTACAATGCCGGGAGGCCGTCTTTTTACAGCCTCAGGTCCTCCGGCCACTGAAGGGCGCACGCCACCGCGATGCCGATGTACCCGCGATCAGCAGGGACGTGGATCTGTGTGTGTAAACACAGAGCTCCACGTCCTGTCAGGGAGAGAGGAGACCGATGCTGTGTCCCTTGTATATAGGGACACAGATTGGTCACCTCCCCCAGTCAGTCCTCTCCCCCCACAGTAAGAATCACTCCCAGGGTACACATTTAACCCCTTCCTGGCCCCTCTAGTAATAACCCCTTCCCTGCCAGTCACATTTATACAGTACCAGTGCATATTTATAGCACTGTTCGCTGTATAAACGTGAATGGTCCCAAAAATGTGTCAAAAAAGTGTCCGATGTGTCCGCCGCAATATCGCAATCCTGACACAAATCGCAGATCAATGCCATTCCTAGTAAAAAAATGTAATAAAAAAAAAGTCAGAATTCTATTCCCTATTTTTTAGGCGCTATAACTTTTGCACAAACCGATCACTATAAGCTTATTGCGATTTTTTTTTAACCAAAAATATGTAGAAGAATACGTATCGGACTAAACTGAGAACAATTTTTTTTTTTTTTTTATTGGGATATTTATTATAGCAAAAAATTGTGTTTTTTTTTTTCAAAATTGTTGCTTTTTTTTTGTTTATAGCGCAAAAAATAAAAACCGCAGAGGTGAGGCAAAAAAAAAGATATTTTTGGGGGATATTTATTATAGCAAAAAGTAAAAAAATATTCCTTTTTTTTTCAAAATTGTCGCTCTATTTTTGTTTATAGCGCAAAAATCTAAAGACCGCAGAGGTGACCACATACCGCCAAAAGAAAGCTCTATTTGTGGGGAAAAAAGGACGTCAATTTAGTTTGGGAGAAACGTCGCACGACCTGCGCAATTTTAAAGCGTGACAGTGCCAAAAGCTGAAATTTCGCCTGGGCAGGAGGGGGGTATATGTGCCCAGTAACCAACTGGTTAATATTAGTCTTCTATTCAGGAATCTCCAGCTGTTGCTGTCCCAGGCGGAGTGCATTTGGTATCACTCCGGCTGCGACAGGAGCCGGCGAAGAAGGCATCGGCTTATGTGGCTCTGCTCCGCAGCCGCTTGCTTCATAATTTCAAAACACTGATGCTCGGGAATGGTGGGTCGGCAAGGCGGGATCTGGGCTTTCCAACCTGCTATCCCAGAGCAGGAGGTTGGGGGCCACATCAGTGGACTCCGTGGGCCACTTTGTCCTCTGTCTCTGATCTCTCTAAGCGAGAAAAAAAAAAAAAAACGCAATTTTCACTCCATTAGCTTCAGTGGAGGGTAAACGAGACATCAGGGGGTCTAACAAAAATCTGATGTCTCAATAAAGAGAACCGGTCACAACCAAATAGCATCACATAGGGGACATTCGGTCCCCCATGTGGTAAAAAGAAAGTTATGTGAAAAAAAAAAGTTTAACCACTTCTGCTCGGGAAGGTTTTAGGATAGGGCGTTTTTTTTTTTTTTGCTATTCCGCAAAGCGCTTCTTTTAACTGACAATTTTGCGGTCATACAACTCTGTACCCAAATGGAAGAAAAAATAAAAAAGACATACATTTTCAATTTTATTTTTTATTTGTTATCATATAAAACAAAAAAAGACCGGGAATTTTTTATTTTTTTTTACTTTTTTTTAATCAAATATGTTGCCCCCTGCCTGAAATGCTTCGGCAGTAGTGAGCGGCAGCTAGAGACGTGCAATTTTTTTCGGTTTTTTAAATGTTTTGACAAAATTTGTGAATCTGTGAATATTCATTAATTCGGAAATTCTAAAGAAAGGAAAAAAGGAGAAGGAAAAAAAGGCGAAAGAGAAGGAAAAAAAGGCGAAAGAGAAGGGCAAAAAGGCGAAAGAGAAGGGCAAAAAGGCGAAAGAGAAGGGCAAAAAGGCGAAAGAGAAGGGCAAAAAGGCGAAAGAGAAGGCAAAAAGGCGAAAGAGAAGGAAAAAAAGGCGAAAGAGAAGGCAAAAAGGCGAAAGAGAAGGAAAAAAAGGCGAAAGAGAAGGCAAAAAGGCGAAAGAGAAGGAAAAAAAGGCGAAAGAGAAGGAAAAAAAGGCGAAAGAGAAGGCAAAAAGGCGAAAGAGAAGGAAAAAAGGAGAAAGAGAAGGCAAAAAGGAGAAAGAGAAGGCAAAAAGGCGAAAGAGAAGGCAAAAAGGAGAAAGAGAAGGCAAAAAGGAGAAAGAGAAGGCAAAAAGGAGAAAGAGAAGGCAAAAAGGAGAAAGAGAAGGCAAAAAGGAGAAAGAGAAGGCAAAAAGGAGAAAGAGAAGGAAAAAAAGGCGAAAGAGAAGGAAAAAAAGGCGAAAGAGAAGGAAAAAAAGGCGAAAGAGAAGGAAAAAAAGGCGAAAGAGAAGGAAAAAAAGGCGAAAGAGAAGGAAAAAAAGGCGAAAGAGAAGGAAAAAAAGGCGAAAGAGAAGGAAAAAAGGCGAAAGAGAAGGCAAAAAGGAGAAAGAGAAGGCAAAAAGGAGAAAGAGAAGGCAAAAAGGCGAAAGAGAAGGCAAAAAGGCGAAAGAGAAGGCAAAAAGGCGAAAGAGAAGGCAAAAAGGCGAAAGAGAAGGGCAAAAAGGCGAAAGAGAAGGGCAAAAAGGCGAAAGAGAAGGGCAAAAAGGCGAAAGAGAAGGGCAAAAAGGCGAAAGAGAAGGGCAAAAAGGCGAAAGAGAAGGGCAAAAAAGGCGAAAGAGAAGGGCAAAAAAGGCGAAAGAGAAGGCAAAAAGGCGAAAGAGAAGGCAAAAAGGCGAAAGAGAAGGCAAAAAGGCGAAAGAGAAGGGCAAAAAAGGCGAAAGAGAAGGGCAAAAAAGGCGAAAGAGAAGGAAAAAAGGCGAAAGAGAAGGCAAAAAGGCGAAAGAGAAGGCAAAAAGGCGAAAGAGAAGGCAAAAAGGCGAAAGAGAAGGAAAAAAGGCGAAAGAGAAGGAAAAAAGGCGAAAGAGAAGGAAAAAAGGCGAGAGAGAAGGAAAAAAGGCGAAAGAGAAGGAAAAAAGGCGAAAGAGAAGGAAAAAAAGGGGAAAGAGAAGGAAAAAAGGCGAAAGAGAAGGAAAAAAGGCGAGAGAGAAGGAAAAAAGGCGAAAGAGAAGGAAAAAAGGCGAAAGAGAAGGAAAAAAGGCGAAAGAGAAGGAAAAAAAGGCGAAAGAGAAGGAAAAAAAGGCGAAAGAGAAGGAAAAAAAGGCGAAAGAGAAGGAAAAAAAGGCGAAAGAGAAGGCAAAAAGGCGAAAGAGAAGGCAAAAGGCGAAAGAGAAAATTTGAAAAGAATGAAAAATTTAAAAGAACGAAAATCCAAACATCTAAAATAACAAACAAACTAATAATAACTATTGATTTTCTAAATTTGAATAATTTGGGGTGAATCCCTTTAAAGTTTCGGGGTTTGGCCTGGTGCTGGTTCCATGGCAGACTCTATGTAAAGGTCAACCTGAAGCATCGCTCTGCAGAGAACCGTGGTTGTCCAAGAGTGTGGTGTGGTGGAGGAGACAATGGACCACTTCCTGCCTCGGTGCCCCTTCAATATAAAAGTCTACAAGCGGGTGGGTGGGGCTCTGGGTATCCCTTTCCTTTCCCGCTTGAGTTATGCGGAGAGGTCGTACGGGGCCTTGGAGGCGCATCAGGATTTTAAGACCTTTTTTCTAGTTAGCTTAGTAGTCCATTTCTTCACATGGAATGCACAGTGTCAGGTTTCCATTCAGATCAAAATTCCTTCTTGCCGGGGTGGTGGTGCCCTACATTCTGGGTGAGGTTGGGAAGATTGGGGGGTCTTGAGAATGTCAGGTCTCTGTAGCTCCTGTTTTTCAGTCTCTGGGTGTGCGGCTTTTCTTTCTGTCCTTTCGCATCCCCTAGATCGGCCGTCACTAAATGGCGGCCCACGGCCTGCGTCTGGCCCGAGTGCCGCTTCTGCCCGGACCGCCAGTATAATTCTAAATGACAGCAAGCGTTGGTTTGCTGGGACCGCTGGGGTTTCCCCCAGCAACCAGTGACGCGGCGTGCCTGCGCCTGCCCCCTGCTCCTCGCTGCAGGTCCGAAGTTCACAGAAGACTCACGGACAGCGATTAGGGGCGTGATGTCACACACGCGCCATGCCCCCCTGCTATTTGCGGTTTCTGGGTGCGCTCCTGGCTCTCCTTGCAAGTAGGGGCGTGAAGTCACGTGTGCTACGTCGCCTGCTGCTCGCGATTCCCGGGCCCTTATCTCACAGCTTCCACCCCCTTCGGTATTTCAGTGCCCTCCTGCATTCAAGATATGAGGGCCATTAGTGATCACTAAAAGGGCATATTTGTATTGTGCACACTGCTGGGCATATGTTGTTAATGTTAAGCCCGACAGTCTGATGGACAAATTGTATTTTAATAGGCACTCTGAGGGGCACATTTAATTTTAAGGGGCACGCTGATGGGTATATTTTTAATGTGCACAGTAATGGGCATATTTTGTTTAGGGGCACACTGATGGACATATTTTGTTGTGCCCATCAGAGTGTCCCTTAACATAAAATGTGCCCATCAGCATGCACATTAAAAATATACCCATCACTGTGCCCCTTAAAATTAAATGTGCCCATCAGAGTGCCCCTTAAAATAAAAGGTGCCTATCAACGTGACCCTTATTTTATGTTAAGGGGCATGCTGATGGGCATATTTTATGGTAAGGGTTTACGTTTTGTTGTGCCCATCAGAGTGCCCCTTAACATAAAATTTGCCCATCAATGTGACCCTTATTTTATGTTAACCACTTAAGGACCGCCTCCTGCACGTATATATGTCGGCAGAATGGCTGGGCACATCCACATACAGGTACGTCCTGTACTAGTACCCAGCCGTGGGTCACCGGCGCGAGCCCGTGACCCGGTCCGAAGCTCTGGGACCGGGACCACGGGACTCGCGGACCCGATTGCCGATGGAGTGCGGCGATCGGTCCCCGGAGCTGAAGAACGGGTGCACTCTGACGGGAACGCCTGATGTAAAGGGGTGCTGTGATGGGGACACCTGATGTAAAGGGGTGCTGTGATGGGGACACCTGATGTAAAGGGGCGCTGTGATGGGGACACCTGATGTAAAGGGGCGCTGCGATGGGGACACCTGATGTAAAGGGGCGCTGCGATGGGGACACCTGATGTAAAGGGGCGCTGCGATGGGGACACCTGATGTAAAGGGGCGCTGTGATGGGGACACCTGATGTAAAGGGGCGCTGCAATGGGGACACCTGATGTAAAGGGGCGCTGCAATGGGGACACCTGATGTAAAGGGGCGCTGCAATGGGGACACCTGATGTAAAGGGGCGCTGCGATGGGGACACCTGATGTAAAGGGGGGCTGCGATGGGGACACCTGATGTAAAGGGGCGCTGTGATGGGGACACCTGATGTAAAGGGGCGCTGTGCTGGGGACACCTGATGTAAAGGGGCGCTGCGATGGGGACACATGATGTAAAGGGGCGCTGCGATGGGGACACCTGATGTAAAGGGGGGCTGTGATGGGGACACCTGATGTAAAGGGGCGCTGCGATGGGGACACCTGATGTAAAGGGGCGCTGTGATGGGGACACCTGATGTAAAGGGGCGCTGCGATGGGGACACCTGATGTAAAGGGGCGCTGCGATGGGGACACCTGATGTAAAGGGGCGCTGCGATGGGGACACCTGATGTAAAGGGGCGCTGCGATGGGGACACCTGATGTAAAGGGGCGCTGCGATGGGGACACCTGATGTAAAGGGGGGCTGCGATGGGGACACCTGATGTAAAGGGGGGCTGTGATGGGGACATCTGATGTAAAGGATTTGTTTTGTATAATTTTGTAGTTTGCTAGTAAATACTATTATGTTTCTTTGTATATATAATTCTACTTGTGCTTCTTGGCAAAAAGAGGTTTGTTTGTTTTTTAGTTATTTGCTGATGTCAGCCTGTTTGTTTTTATTTATGTATACATTTAATTTTATTTATTTCTGTTTAGGTCTCAACGTGTGATAAATAACAAGCTGTATGCAAGATTTTTAATCAACAAAAATGTACACTTTAATGTCCCCCCACCCCACAATCACTATTATTATTATACATGTATATATCTCTGACATATACCGCAGTGTTGTACAGAGAACCCTGAGCCAGTCACATCAGTCTCTGTACAGCGCGGTGGTATATGTCAGAGATATATACATGTATAATAATAATAATAATAATGTGTGACATAGATTAGAGTGTAAGCTCCTCTGGTACAGAGACTGATGTGACTGTGGGGGGGAGGGGACATTAGAGTGTAAGCTCCTCTGGTACAGAGACTGATGTGACTGTGGGGGGGGGGGGGACATTAGAGTGTAAGCTCCTCTGGTACACACTACTATTATTATATAGCTCTGACATATACTGTGGCGTTGTACAGAGATCACTGAGTGATTCCCTTGGACAGCAGGGAGAATAAAGTACAATGACAGCCCCTCGCCCCCTCCTACCCCCCAGACCTTACCTCCCCCCTCAGTCCGGTACAGACACCGCACTTCTCTCTTCCGGGCTTCAAACTACCCGCCTCAACGCCGCACCGATACGTGACGTCATCACCAGCCTCCCCGGGACTATTGTGGAAGTCAGAACCTCCATCTTTGTCCCGGGCAACAGTAACAGTATAAGGGAGGGCGGGGCTAAGGTCGCGAAGCGCCTGGAAGTCCGCGGAACAGCCAATGAGGAGAGAGGAGGGCGGTGCTGATGTCATGTCCCGGGAGCCCAGAGCCGCCATGTTTCTCTTGGGCAGGTGTAAGGGCAGAGCGGAAGTCACAACACGCCCGAAGAGGGAGGTGTCAGTGTGGGTTCTGAGCTCCTGTACCTGGGCTCGGGTGGTGAGCGAGGGAAGATTATAAGTATATCTGGTGGTTTAAATCCCGGTTCTGTGATTCATGAATTAGATTGGAGGGCGGGGCCAGTCTATAGATGGGCATTGGTGGGAGGGTTCAGGGCAGGGCCAGTCTATAGATGGGCACTGGTGGGAGGATTCAGGGAGGGGCCAGTCTATAGATGGGCATTGGTGGGAGGGTTCCGGGCGGGGCCAGTCTAGATGGGCATTGGAGGATTCAGGGCGGGGCCGGTCTATAGATGGGCATTGGAGGGAGGGTTCAGGGCGGGGCCAGTCTATAGATGGGCATTGGAGGGAGGGGTCAGTCTATAGATGGGCACTGGTGGGAGGATTCAGGGAGGGGCCAGTCTATAGATGGGCACTGGTGGGAGGGTTCAGGGCAGGGCCAGTCTATAGATGGGCATTGATGGGAGGGTTCAGGGCAGGGCCAGTCTATAGATGGGCACTGGTGGGAGGGTTCCGGGCGGGGCCAGTCTATAGATGGGCATTGGTGGGAGGGTTCCGGGCGGGGCCAGTCTATAGATGGGCATTGGTGGGAGGGTTCCAGGCGGGGCCAGTCTAGATGGGCATTGGAGGATTCAGGGCGGGGCCAGTCTAGATGGGCATTGGAGGATTCAGGGCGGGGCCGGTCTATAGATGGGCATTGGAGGGAGGGTTCAGGGCGGGGCCAGTCTATAGATGGGCATTGGAGGGAGGGGTCAGTCTATAGATGGGCACTGGTGGGAGGATTCAGGGAGGGGCCAGTCTATAGATGGGCATTGGTGGGAGGGTTCAGGGCGGGGCCAGTCTATAGATGGGCATTGGAGGATTCAGGGCGGGGCCGGTCTATAGATGGGCATTGGAGGGAGGGTTCAGGGCGGGGCCAGTCTATAGATGGGCATTGGAGGGAGGGGTCAGTCTATAGATGGGCATTAGAGGGAGGGGTCAGTCTATAGATGGGCATTGGAGGGAGGGGTCAGTCTATAGATGGGCATTGGTGGGAGGTTGTGTTAGGGCAGAGTCAGTCTATAGATGGGCACTGGTCGGCGGGGCCAGTCTATAGATGGGCATTGGTGGGAAGGTTCAGGGCGGAGACTGTCTATAGATGGGCATTGGAGGGTGGGGCCAGTCTATAGATGGGCACTGGTGGGAGGTTGTGTTAGGGCAGGCCAGTCTATAGATGGGCACTGATTGGCGTGGCCAGTCTATAGATGGCATTGGTGGGTGTGTTCAGGACGCAGTCAGTCTATAGATGGGCATTGGTGGGCGGGTTCAGGGCAGAGCCTGTCTATAGATGGGCATTGGTGGGAGGATTCAGGGTGGGGTCAGTCTATAGATGGGCACTGGTGGGAGGTTGTTAGGGCAGGGCCAGTCTATAGATGGGCACTGGTCAGTGGGGCCAGTCAATAGATGGGCATTGGTGGTAGGTTTTAAGGCAGGGGGGCAGTCTATAGATGGGCACTGGTGGGCGGGATCATGGCGGAGCCAGTCTATAGATGGGCATTGTACAGTGTTGCATGATCGTTCAATTACCAGTTAAAATAGTGCAGTGATGAATAGCAAAAAAAATGGCCTGGTCACGAAAGGGGGTAACACTTTCCTGAGGTCAAGTGGTTAAACATGTTGCTTGCGAGTTTTTTGCAGCTCTTGGCTTGGTTCATCTTTCTTATTTAGGTCAAGTGGTTACATTTTTGGTAAATAACAGTTCCCGATTCTTCTCTCAGTTTTTTGATCTGATATTGATCTGTCAGTGTAAACAGACTGATCCCCATCCTAACGGGGGGGGGGGGGGAGATCTGCTGTTCCTAGTGATTAACAGCGATATCCCTCCTCCTCCAGTCAGTTCCCTCCCCCTCCCACAGTTACAAACAGCTTGATCGCCCCCTAGTGCCAGTGACATTTACACAGTAATCAGTGCATTTGTTTTAGCACTGATCACTGTATACATGTCAATGGTCCCAAAAAAGAGTCAAAAGTATCTATCCGACGCAATGTCGCAGTTCCGCTATGGGGTTGGGATGTATCTGAAATACCAAGAGGCTCCTACTGAGGCACCATCCCCCAAGAATATGCGACTATGTAAAAGAAAAAAAAAAGGATTGAGCGGGGTGGGACTTTGTATGTGCCTCAGAGGAGTAAATACATATAATAATACCACAGATATAAAAAAAAATATACAACTTTCATTTGACTGCCCAATGGCAGTAATCTCAAAAAGATTCAAATAAATAAAATAAAACCAAGTTACAGTTTGGAGTATTTGAAGTTCAGGATGTGCGATTCCCAAGCATTTATGAAAGGTATGGCCTACGCGTTTCGCGGATTTCCGCTTCGTCAGGGCCTTTGGAAGTAGCACAATGAAACAGAAAATGTGTTGATAGAGAAATATAAATACCATATTTAATTCATTCAATAAATAAAGAAGAAAAAGAGAGCAACAGAAAATGGAGGGGAGGGAACAGGCATAGGGCCAGATTCAGGAACAGTTAGGCTGGCGGATCCAGTGATCCGCCAGCCTAACTGTGACTTTAAGCCGGCGTTTCTGTTTTCTGTAACCAGAAAACAAGAAACGCCGGGTTGAAGTTCCGATGCGAGCAGCGTAACTGAGTTTCGCCATCGCATCGTTACTTCAACTTAAAAATGGCGCCGGGGGCGGGAAACTGTAACTTTGGTTTTATTTTAAATTTTGAATCGTTTTGAGATTACTGCCCATAGGTGTGCGCAGCCTATTGCATTAGGGTGTGCACCCCAAAGCTCAAACACATATGCGTGTATTGGCCTGTGTATATATACCAACAGTTTCAGTAGAGCAATGGACAGTGTCAGTAGGGCAGAGATTGGTGTCAGTAGGGCAGAGATTGGTGTCAGTAGGGCAGAGATTGGTGTCATTATGGCAGTGGACAGTGTAAGTAGATTTCATTTTTATTATTTTATTTTTTATTATTCTTTACCATTTTTTTTATTATTATTTTTTTTATAATTTTTTATTTATATATTTTTTATTATTTTTTCCAATTAAAATTTTTGTATAATTTTTTATTTACACATATATATATATATATATATATATATATATATATATATATACTGTATATATATATATATATATATATATTTTTTTTTTTATTTTTTATTTTTTTTGCCCAAAAATAAATCAATACATATATATATATATATATATATATATATATATATATATATTTATTTTTTTTTTTTTTTTTTTTTTTTTGCCCAAAAATAAATCATTCTGGTACAATATTTTTTATTAAAGTATACATAAAAAAAAAAAAAGAAAAAGGGAAACAAAACAACAAGTTCCCAGGGGATATGGCTATAACACATAAGTACACATAAAGCCACATAATAAAATATATACTAATATATATACTAATAAGGGAACTAATTATGAATTACCACTGTCTCCCCAGCCGAGGTCGGGGGGCAGTGCGTTATGCCTGAGCCCAAAGGCCCAGGGGCCAAGGCAGGTATTAAAAAATAAAATAAAAGGGGGGGGGGCGGAGTTATCCGCAAAACAGGGAAGAAAAAAGGAAAAAAGCAAGAGAGAGAAAGAGAAAAAAAAACACACAAAGAAAATAACGAAAGAAAAAAGGAGGAGGGAAAAGAAGAAGAAAGAAGAAGAAAAAAAAAAAAACACATGCATCTTATTTATATATTTTTAATAGTATTTTTTTATTATTATTTTTATTTATTTTTTATATCATTTTTTTTTAGAAGACCCATTAGGGCGCTTTGTCAAAATATCAGGGGTCTAAACAGGGGGAATATTCCCCATATGGGGTGATTAGGGTGTGCCCACGCACACCTGGCACACCCTGTGCGCACGCCTATGTTACTGCCATTGGGCAGTCAAATAAAAGTTGTTTATATTTCATATCTGCGGTATTATTATATTTATTTACTCCTCTGAGGCACATACAAAGTCCCACCCCGCTCAACCCCTTTTTTTTTTTTTTTACACAGTCGCATCTATTTGTGGGGAAAAAGGGGGCGTCGGTTTTGTTTGGGAGCCACGTCGTACGACCGCGCAATTGTCAGTTAAATCTCCGCAGCGCCGAATCGCAAAAAAATGGCCCGGTCATTGGGAAGCCAATTCTTCCGGGGCTGAAGTGGTTAAATACCACCAAAAGAAAGCTCTATTTGTGGGGAAAAAAGGACATCAATTTTGTGTGAGTACAACATCACGTTTGTCGCGCAATTGTCAGTTAAAGGGAACGTGGTGCCGTATAAAATGTGCAGAATGAAAAAATGTGTTTCGCTTCGTTTTTTGCATAAATTTGTTTCGTTAAATTAGTATTTAATTTGTTTTCGGGATTCGTTTTCGAATTCGAATAGTTTTCCAATTTCCAAAAAATAATAAAATAGAATAGAAAATAAAGGAATAGAAATATTTTTTCTTCTATTCTATTCCTTTATTTTCTATTCTATTTATTTCTCTTTGGAAATTGGAAAACTATTCGAATGCAACTTTTTTTTTTTTTTAACTATTTGAAAATTATTTAAAAATTATTCAAATTTGAATTTTGTCTGAATTCGAATTTCAATATTTCGGATTTGTTTAACCACTTCAATACCGGGGGGGGCACTTAAGCACCTTCCTGCCCAGGCCAATTTTCAGCTTTCAGCGCTGTCGCACTTTGAATGACAATTGCGCGGTCGTGCTACACTGCACCCAAACAATTTTTTTATCATTTTGTTCCCACAAATAGAGCTTTCTTTTGGTGGTATTTGGTCACCTCTGCGATTTTTATTTTTTGCGCAACAACTAAAAAAAGACTGAAAATTTTGAAAAAAAGTTACCGGTAAGTTATTTCTTTCTGTTAATTTTTATTTTTTTTGTAAATAAGTATGTTTTCTTCTTCGATTATGGGCACCGATGAGGCGACACTGATGGGCACCGATGAGGCGACACTGATGGGCACCAATGAGGCGACACTGATGGGCACCAATGAGGCGACACTGATGGGCACCAATGAGGCGACACTGATGGGCACCAATGAGGCGACACTGATGGACACCAATGAGGCGACACTGATGGGCACCAATGAGGCGACACTGATGGGCACCAATGAGGCGACACTGATGGGCACCAATGAGGCGACACTGATAGGCGGCGCTGGTATGCGGCACTGATGGGCACTCATAGGCGGCACTGATGGGCACTCAAAGGCGGCACTTATGGGTGGCACTGATGGGTACTTATAGGTGGCACAGATGAGCACTGATAGGTGGGCACTGGGCACTGAGGGTGGCAATGATGGACACTAAGGGGTGGCACTGATGGCATTGATGGGCATCACTTGTTGATCCCATATTGTGCCAGTCAGTGCCCATGTTGCCAGTCAGTGCCCATTTGTGGGCACTGATTGGCATCTATTCTCATTTTTTTTATTGCCCCCCAGGGGTCCAGTGTGTGCTTCCCTGGTGGTCCAGTGTGGGAATCCGAGGGGGGGCTGTGCTGATAAACCGATCAACGGCTCTTCCTGTATACATCTTGATCAGCCGTGATTGGACACGGCTGATCACGTGGTAAAGAGCCTCTGCCAGAGGCTCTTTACCGAGATCGGAGATGCAGGGTGTCAGACTGACACCCCGCATCACCGCTCGCCGCGCTGCTGAGTGGTGCCGGCATGTAATCCTGCAGGACGTCAATAGACGTCCAGTCAGGATTACTGAACCACTTCCCGGACGTCAATTTACTATTGACCGGGTGGGAAGTGGTTAAATTCGGTGCTATTCTAATTTGGAAATTCGGATACATCCGAATTTCCGAATAACGAAACTTTGTCCGAATTTTAATTCGGAAGGGAACGAACTGCACATATCTAGTCTGTAAGCGGGTAAACAATTCGCAGAGACGTTGCCCCCCCCCCCCCCAATCCCTAGACACCCCCACCATTCTCTAATGGTAAATGTCGTGTAGTGAATACATTGTATCGGTGTACTATAAATATAATAGAGGATTAAACTGGAAATATAACAATTTTTATTGGAAAACAATGAATATTCGTATTCGGTCTTGGTGACCCCACTTGGCCATTGAGATTGTCTGACTCATCATGGCGCCAATCATCAACCTTTATTTTTTTTCACCAGCTGGTATCCTGCTAGCGAGTCTGGGTGCGGAGCGGCACAGCCAGTAGTCTGAGATGGCAGTAGGGAGGTAGGATAGAGGGAGGTAGTGCAGCTTGCAGTCCCAGCCGGGTGCGTAGCGGGTCCAGGGGTGGACAGCGGTCAGGGCGTGCTCCATACAATCTGAGACTTTATACGCCTTTGGACTGGTTGATGCTGTTAATGTCTTCATTGTCTGGATAACTGTTGGGTATAACAAAAGTCAAACACTGATCAGTGGTATGTTATTTTTATAATCGATCTATCTATCATATACAGTAACACCTCGGATTGCGAGCATTATTCGTTCCAGGAACATGCTTGTAATCCAAAGCACTTGTATATTAAAGCGAATTTCCCCTAAAGAAATAATGGAAACTCAAAATTATTCATTCCAGGGTTCAGCGTGGGGCCAGTCTATAGATGGGCACTGGTCGACGGGGCCAGTCTGTAAATGGGCACTGGTGGGAGGTTGTGTTAGGCCAGAGCCTGTCTATAGATGGGCATTGGTGGGAGGGTTCAGGGCAGGGCCAGTCTATAGATGGGCATTGGTGGGAGGGTTCAGGGCGGGGCCAGTCTATAGATGGGCACTGGTTGGCAGGGCCAGTCTGTAGATGTCATTGGTGGGTGGATTCAGGGAGGGGTCAGTCTATAGATGGGCACTGGTGGGAGGATTCAGAGCGGGGTCAGTCTATAGATGGGCACTGGTGTGAGGGTTCAGGGCGGGGCCAGTCTATAGATGGGCACTGGTGGGTGGATTCAGGGCAGGGTCAGTCTATAGATGGGCATTGGTGGGAGGGTTCAGGGCGGGGTCAGTCTATAGATGGGCACTGGTGGGAGGATTCAGGGAGTGGTCAGTCTATAGATGGGCACTGGTGGGTGGATTCAGGGCGGGGTCAGTCTATAGATTGGTATTGGTGGGAGGGTTCAGGGCAGGGCCAGTCTATAGATGGGCACTGGTGGGAGGATTCAGGGAGGGGCCAGTCTATAGATGGGCACTGGTGAGAGGATTCAGGGAGGGGTCAGTCTATAGATGGGCACTGGTGGGAGGTTGTGTTAGGGCGGGGCCAGTGTATAGATGGGCACTGGTCGGCGGGGCCAGTCTATAGATGGCATTGGTGGGGGGTTTTAAGACGGGGCCAGTCTATAGATGGGCACTGGTGGGTGGGTTCAGGGCGGAGCCTGTCTATAGATGGACACTGGTGGGAGATAGATAAAAACTACAATGGTCCCAAAATGGTGTCATAACCGTCCGATGTGTCCGCCATAATGTCGCAGTCCCGATGAAAATCGCTGATCGCCGCCATTAGTAGTAAAAAAATAAAAATGATTACTAAAAATTTAATAAAACAGTCCTCTATTTTGTAGACGCTATAACTTTTGAGCAAATCAATAAACGTTTATTGCGATTTTTTTACCAAAAATATGTAGAAGAATACGTATCGGCCTAAACTGATGAAAAAAAAAGTGTTTTATATAATTTTTGGGGATATTTATTATAGTAAAAAATATTGTTTTTTTTTTTTTCAAAATCGTCGCTCTATTTTTGTTTATAGCGCAAAAAATAAAAAACGCAAAGATGATCAAATACCACCAAAAGAAAACTCTATTTGTGAAAAAAAAAAAGGACGCCAATTTTGTTTGGGAGCCACGTCGCACGACCGCGCAATTGTCAGTTAAAGGGACACAGTGCAGAATCGCAAAAAGGGGCCTGGTCCTTTACCTGTATAATGGTCCGGGCTTAAGTGGTTAGCATGTAAAAGAGATGAGACCCAACACTCCAGCAACATAGTACCCGCCCACATCTTACCCGCCCACATCTTACCCGCCCACATCTTACCTATTTCTCTATGTCTTTTTATTACAACTTACATTGCTTGAGGTAGTCCTCTCCATAGCTCTCCTTAACATGCGCCGGCAGTTTTTCCCACAGTCGGGTGATATTATTTATGTGAACATCCACGGCAACGGCCGACGCGGTCTTGAACGCTCCCGGCTCAACGATAGAAACCGTCACACCGAAATCACGCATCTCCCTCCTGGGGGACAGAAACAGAACAACAAACCATGTGAAAGGTTTCCTATAAATACCACAGGATGATTTTGGGTTTTATTAACTACCAGCACATCGTCAATGGACCTTTGTCGTTACTTAACCACTTAAGGACCCCTTCACGCCGATATACGTTCCGCAGAATGGCTGGGTACAATCACGTACCTGTACGTGTCTCTTTTAGCCCAGCCGTGTGGTCGCAAGAGTGGCAGAAGCTCCGTGACCGTGCCCGCGGGACCTGTGGACCCGATCGCCGCCGGTGTCCCGCGATCGGTCACAGGAGCTGAAGAACGGGGAGAGGTGAGTGTAAACACACCTTCCCCGTTCTTCACTGTGTCGCTGTCAGTGATTGTCTGTTCCCTGATATAGGGAAAGACGATCAATGAAGTCACACATCCAGCGGCCCCTACAGTTAGAAACACATATAAGGTCACATTTAACCCCATACAGTGCCCCCTAGTGGTTAATTCCCGAAACTGCAATTGTCATTTTCACAGTAATCAGTGCCTCTTTATAGCACTTTTTCGCTGTGAAGATGACATAGGTCCCAAAAATGAGTCAACATTTTCCAATGTGTCCGCCATAATGTCGCAGTCACGAAAAAAAAAAAATCGCTGCTCGCCGCCATTACTAGTAAAAAAAAAATATTAATAAAAATGTCATAAAACTATCCCCTATTTTGTAGACGCTGTGGGCCAGATTCTGAAAGGAGATACGCCGTCGTATCTCTGTATCTGGCCCTGGGTATCTATGCGACTGATTCTTAGAATCAGTTACGCATAGATTTTGCTTAGATCCGACTGGCGCAAGTCACTTACACCGTCGGATCTAAGTTGTAATGTTACGCTGGACGCTAGGTGGCGTTCCCGTCGATTTCTGTGTCGAATATGCAAATGAGCATGATACGCCAATTCCCGAAAGTATTTGCGCCCCGTCGTCGTAGTTTACATCGTTTGCGTACACGTAAGGTTACCCCTGCTATATGAGGGGTAACCTTGCGTAGGTCCGGCGTAAGCCATTTAAAGTATGGACATCAGGACAGCGTCGAGTTTTTCCGTCATTTACGTAACTCGTCGCAAATAGGGTTGTGCGTTAATTACGTTCACGTCGAAACCAATGTATTTGCGGCATACTATGGAGCATGCGCACTGGGCTACTTTTACGGCCGGCGCATGCGCAGTTCGTTCGGCGCGGGGGCGCGCTTAATTTAAATACAAGCCGCCCCCTTTAATTTACGCGGGCTTACGCCGGCCCATTTACACTACGCCGCCGCAAATTACGGAGCAAGTGCTTGGAGAATATGGCACTTGCTCCTGTAAGTTGCGGCGGCGTAGTGTAAATAGGAAACGCTACGCTACGCCGCCAGCAACGAGAATCTGGCCCTCTAACTTTTGCGCAAACCAATCAATAAACGCTTATTGCGATTTTTTTTTTTTTACGAAATATATGTAGAAGAATACGTATCGCCCTAAACTGAGGAAAAAATATTGTTTTTTTTATATATATTTTTTGGGGATATTTATTATAGCAAAAAGTAAAAAAAAAAATGTTTTTTCAAAATTGTCGCTCTATTTTTGTTTATAGCGCAAAAAATAAAAACCGCAGAGATGATCAAATACCACTAAAAGAAAGCTCTATTTGTGGGAAGAAAAGGACGCCAATTTTGTTTGGGAGCCGCGTCGCACGACCGCGCAATTGTCAGTTAAAGCGACGCAGTGCCGAATCGCAAAAAGTGTCCCGATCATTAACCAGCAAAATGTTCCGGGGCTGAAGTGGTTAAAGTGATTGTAAAGCTTGATTTTTTTTTTATTAAAATAATAAACATGTCATATTTGCCTGCTCTGTGTAATGGGTTTGCACAGAGCAGCCCCGATCCCCCTCTTCTTAGGTCCCCCACTCCAGGCCCCTCCTCCTCATCCAGTGCCCCTGTAGGAAGCTGCTTCTTATGGGGGCACTTGTGCCGGCTCACTCCCAAGCCCTGCGTCCATAGACACAGACAGAGGGGCACGGCCCCACCCCCGTTTTCTCATCACATCGTTTGATTGACAGCAGCAGGAGCCAATGGCTCCCACTGCTACCAATCTGCCCTGTGAAGAGGGACAGAGCCGGGTGAGCCGCTGCTATCATGCACAGTGCTAGATGGTGATGGGGCTCAGGTAAGTATGGGGGGGGGGGGTAGTAGATAACATACAGTATCTCACAGACGTAAGTACACCGCTCACATTTATGTAAATATTTTCTTGTATCTTTTCATGTGACAACACTGAAGAAATGACACTTTGTATCTACAATGTTGTGTAGTGAGTGTACAGCTTGTATAACAGTGTAAATTTGCCGTCCCCTCAAAATAACTCAACACACAGCCATTAATGTCTAAACTGCTGGCAACAAAAGTGAGTACACCCCTAAGTGAAAAATGTCCAAATTGGGCCCAATTAGCCATTTTCCCTCCCCCCGGTGTCATGTGACTTGTTAGTGTTACAAGGTCTCAGGTGTGAATGGGGAGCAGGTGTGTTAAATTTGGTGTTATCGCTCTCACTCTCTCATACTGGTCACTGGAAGTTCAACAACATGGCACCTCATGGCAAAGAACTCTCTGAGGATCTGATATAAAGAATTGTGTCTCTACATAAAGATGGCCGAGGATATAAGAAGATCGCCAAGACCCTGAAACTGATCTGCAGCACGGTGGCCAAGACTATCCAGCGGTATAACAGGACGGGTTCCCCTCAGAACAGGCCTCACCATGGTCCACCAAAGAAGTTGAGGTCACGTGCTCAGCGTCATATCCAGAGGTTGTCTTTGGGAAATAGACGTATGAAGGAAGACTCTTCTACAGATGATGCACAAGAAAGAGCCGCAAACCGTTTTCTGAAGACAAGCAGACTAAGGACATGGATTACTGGAACCATGTACTGTGGTCTGATGAGACCGAGATAAAGGTATTTGGTGTCAGATGGTGTCAGGCGTGTGTGGGGGGGACCAGGTGAGGAGGACAAAGACAAGTGTGTCTTGTCTACAGTCAGACATGGTGGTGGGAGAGTCATGGTCTGGGGCTGCATGAGTGCTGCTGGCACTGGGGGGGCTACAGATCATTGAGGGGACCATGAATGCCAACATGTACTGTGACCTACTGAAGCAGAGCATGATCCCCTCCATTCAGAGACTGGGCTGCAGGGTAGTATTCCAACATGATAACGACCCCAAACACACCTCCAAGACCACCACTGCCTTGCTAAAGAAGCCGAGGGTAAATGGACTGGCCAAGCATGTCTCCAGACCTAAACCCTATTGATCATCTGTGGGACATCCTGAAACGAAGGGTGGAGGAGGGCAAGGTCTCCAACATCCACCAGCTCTGTGATGTCATCATGGAGGAGGGAAAGAACCTGTGAAGTTCTGGTGACCTCCATGCCCAAGAGGGTTAAAGCGGATCTCCACCCTAATTATAACATTTCTTTAATTACACTGCCGCTGTATGATATTCTGAAAACAATTTTTTTTTAACCACTTAAGACCCGGACCAATACGCTGGTAAATGACCCAAGGTGTTTTTGCGATTCGGCACTGCGTCGCTTTAACAGACAATTGCGCGGTCGTGCGACGTGGCTCCCAAACAAAATTTGCGTCCTTTTCTTCCCACAAATAGAGCTTTCTTTTGGTGGTATTTGATCACCTCTGCGATTTTTATTTTTTGCGCTATATACAAAAATAGAGCGACATTTTTGAAAAAAAAACACTATTTTTTACTTTTTGTTAAAAAAAAATCAAATAAACTAAATTTTAGTCAAACATTTAGGCCAAAATTTATTTAGCCACATGTCTTTAGTAAAAAAAAAAAAATCGCAATAAAAAAAAATAGCTACCTAGCGGGAACAGCGACACTAATACAGCGATCAGAAAAATGATCGCTTAGTGACGCTGGCAATAGGGAGTGAAAGGGTTAACTAGGGCGGTGATCAGGGGGTTAAAACTTTATTAGGGGGGGTGGGGGGGCTATCCTGAACCTAACACTAACTGTTTTTTACAGTGCCTGTCACACTGACACTAAATGCAGTGATTAAATCACTGCATTCAGTAACACTGTGACAGGGGGGTGGGGGGGGGGGTGATCACAAGGGGTTAATATGCCTATGTGAGTGTGTGTCAGTGTTGTGTTGGTGCACACTTACTTGGCATGTCTTCTCTCATCAGCAGCGCTGGGAAACAGCGCTGCGATGAGAGAATACATCATTTCCTCCTTCCTGTGTAAACACAGGAGGAGGAAGTGACAGGCTGGGAGCGCGCTCCCATTGGCTGGGAGCGATCGCGGGGGGGGGGGCGGAAAACACGGACATCCGCCCGCAGATCCCGGATCGCTCCCAGAGGTAGGGAGACCCCCGCACGCCGCGGAGGGGGTCCCGATGGGACCCCCGAACCGCACTCAGGCGGGGACGTAAATTTACGCCCTTGTGCCTGTACGAGCCATGTTGTGGCGGTATATGTGCGTGCGGGGGTCTTTAAGTGGTTAACTAAATCTGTACAGAGCCTTCCGGTCTGTCTTCCTGCGCCCTGCGGGAATTTTCCGGGCATTGCATCACTTCCTGGTCGATGCAGTGAGCTCTGGGAGCTTCTCTCCATAGCTCCCTGTGGTCACTGCGCAGCCGTGTGATCAAATATCGCGCTTTTTCCTAAGCAGGAAGTGACGCACGGCACAGTCCGGTCCGGTCTTTCAATGTGGATCAGCTTGTCTTGTGAGGTTGTGTTAGAGGAGGCTGTGTTATCATCACAACGGGGCGCTAACTTTTCATTTCTACGCCTGCCGTTGTGATGGCAACACAGATGCTCACCTTTGCAAGTGCGCATGCGCAAGATCGTGCGGTGGATGCTGGGACAGCATCCACCGCAACTAGGAAGTGCCTGCTTGTGGGCTTTTAATGCCCAAACCTAAAATGGCAATGGAACGAAAAGGAGAATATAAGTCAATATTGCAGACAGAATGACAGCGGAGCGGACGTGGGACACCAAAATCGTGAGTTTAGCAAAGCAGTGCTATTAACCATTTAAATAGCCCTTTAACAAAAAAAAAACTCTCCATACACCCAGTGAAGTGAACAGCCTCAGATGATACACAGAGATGAACCAAAACTTCCTACATAGGTTTTACATGTATATCTGCTGTCTTCCCATTTATATACGGTTTAGAAAGTTCAGCGGGTCTGTTAGGCTTTCTGAGTACAGCCCTCGTCTCCCGGATGCTTTATCCAGGGAAGGTATGGGGTGCGTTGCTTGAATAGAACTGACGGCCGTCTCAGGTTCGCCTATTCTGGTTATCGGTAACCTGATTGGCTGAAGCATCACCAAGGCGGGAGAAGACACCGAGGGACGTGGAAGGTTAAGGTAAGTGCATTTTACAGGGCACAGAGGCGACAAAGGGCACAGTGGCGACAAAGGGCACAGTGGCGACAAAGGGCACAGTGGCGACAATGGGCACAGTGGCGACAATTAAAGGGCACAGTGACATGCACAGTGCCAACAATAGGCACATTGGCGACAATTGAGGGGCACAGTGGTGACAATTGGCACAGTGGCATCAAGGGCACAGTGGTGACAATGGGCACAGTGGCATCAATTAAAGGGCACAGTGACATGCACAGTGGCAACAATGGGCACACTGGCGACAATTATGACATTATTATTTAAATCCCAATCGTATTCTACGATCCAATAATCAAAATCGGCTTCAGATACCGAAAGCCAGATACAAGTCCAAAGGAGACAGGAGATTCGCTGTCCAAGGTCCCAGACTATGGAACGCCTTACCAGCCAGCATTCGACTGGAGGAGAACTACTTGATCTTCAGGAGAAAGATTAAGACTCATCTCTTTTGATCTCAAAAGAGAAAGGAACAACAAGCGCCCAGAGGCGATTTATTTCGCATGTGCTGCGCTATACAAGTTCTTCATTCATTCATTCAATTAAAGGGCACAGTGGTGACAATTGGCACAGTGGCGACAATTAAGGGGCACAGTGGTGACAATTGGCACAGTGGCGACAATTAAGGGGCACGGTGGCTGCGTTTGATGGCATGGCACAGTGGTGACAATTGATGGCACAGTGGCTGTGTTTGATGGCATGGCACAGTGACTGCGTTTGATGGCATGGCACAGCGGCTGCGTTTGATGGCATGGCACAGTGACTGCATTTGGCACGGCACAGCGGCTGCGTTTGATGGCACAGCGGCTGCATTTGATGGCATGGCACAGTGGTGCGAATTGATGGCATGGTGACTGCCATTTGATAGCATGGTACAGTGGTGATAATTGATGGCACAGTGGCTGCGTTTGATGGCATGGCACAGTGGTGACAATTGATGGCACAGTGGCTGGATTTGATGGGCACAGTGATGGCCACCGATCGTCAAGAGAACTCACCTTAGGCTGTCTGAGAAAGCCTCCAGGCCGAACTTTGAAGGACAATATCCCCCGCCCACAAAAGCCAATCTCCCAGCGGCACTGGATACGACGACAACGCGTCCCCGGGCTTTTCTGACAAGAGGCAGCAAGCGCACCGTGACATCGATCGTCCCGAGCAGATTCACATTCAGGACCTTGGAGAAGTCTTCTTTTGTTTGCCACTCGTTGGGAGCCAGAGCGATGGTAAAACCAGCGTTGTTCACCAATCCCCAAAGCCCTGTGAGCCACGAGACAGAATAAGGTCAGTACTGAAATCAGCAAACTATCAAAACACTTTGTAACTCTTTAGCAATAAGAATGTTTCTAAAGAAATTAAATAAATCCTCGCAACCTCCAATCACTAAAGTAAATGTACAAATAACAAAAAAATCAACACAAATAATTTGCTGCTTTTACTGTTACGTGCATTCACCTCACTCACTATAATCGTAAAACAAATCTTAGTGCAGCGCCACACGCCTATCAGTAAAATAATGCGCAAGTGCAAAATATCAAACAACAATAAATATCACATACAGTATATACATGAACTGTGTTAATAAATCACTTGAAATAATATACAGTAATACCTCGGATATCGAGTAACGCGGTTTATGAGCGTTTCGCAGTACGAGCTATTATTTTTATTAAATCCTGACTCGGTTTGCGAGCGTTGTCTCGCAAGACGAGCAGGATTCAAGCCAATTGGGTGTGCAGTACCGCATTTTCCCAAAGGTGCGGGGGTGCCGGTGCACTGTCTTACTCCGCTCCCCATCACAGAATGCTGAGGCGGCCAACTGCGCATGCGCGATGCGTTCCAAACGCATCTGCGATGCGTTCCAATGGATTTACGACAGTGCACACCAGCGACACCTCGTTCGGCATCCAGGCTCTTTCCTTAACATCCCCGTGGATTGGAGGATGTTAAAAAAAGAGCCAGGAGGCCGAGCGAGTGGAGGGAGCCGTCCGAGCGAAGCGAGAACGTGAGGCCGACTGGCCACTTTCCCCTAAGTCCACTTCGCCCTGAATGACGGCTTCGCAGGTGTGTACTGTCGTAAATCCATTGGAACGCATCGCGCATGCGCAGTTGGCCGCCACAGCACTTCCGCAGCATTCTGTGATGGGGAGCGGAGTATGAGGCGTCACCGGTGACTGTCGTGGACATGCAATAATGTCTGGCAGGCTACCTTCTCCTCCATGTGTCCATTAGAGGCCTGACTCTTTCTGGCTGCCTTTTATCATCTCTCCTCCCTGTGTGGCCCCACCCCAGGCCATCCCAGGAACTCTATATTAACCACTGCACCGCAGGTCTGCTTTGCTGTTCAACTTTGTTTGTCAGCTTGTGTTCCTGTCTGCCGTGTGCTACCTTTACCTTTCTGTGTACCAAGTTTGTCTCTGACTATTCCTGTTTGCCTGTTACCCTGACCTTTGGCCTGTCCCTTGGTTACCCTCGTCTGCTTGTCCCCCCGACCTCGGCTTACCCATCACTATCCCCCGTGTCTTGAGTGGCTGCTTCCCCTCTCTCCCTACGGAGCGTGACCTGGGGGACTCCAGGGGCTGCGACCTGGGTTCAGTTGCAGCGAAGACCATCCTCACCACCAGAGGCTCTGGTGAACACCTGCTGGACCTTAGACTCTGCGCCCTGGGGAATCTTGGGCTCACGTTTCCTGTCCATCTACAGCAGTCGGCTATTGGTTAAGCCCTGTCTCCAACGAGGTGCATTTGTCACCTGGCCACAGGTGACCTGACAGTGACACTCAGAGCCGCTCGGATGCACTCGGAGCTGCTTCATTCTCGAATGTCTCAGAGCCTCTGTGAGTGTCTCCAAATGCATCCGAGCGGTCTCCGAATGTTTCTGAGTGTCTCCCCATACTTCTGGCCACATGCAGTACTGCATACAATAGCAGTCACTGTGGAAGGAAATGATCTGAGTTTCCATTGACTTCTATGGGGAAACTCGCTTTGATATACGAGTGCTTTGGATTACAAGCATTCTTCTGGAACAAATTATGCTCCTAATCCAAGGCTCCACTGTATATAATCAGTGCAGAGTGTCCATGTAGTTCAAAAATAGATACTGATAACAGTCCAAGAATCTTCCACCAAATAACAAACTGAAAAGTGCCCTGGAATCCTCCCCCTGTGCTCTCTGGATTCTCACCTCACATTATGACCCCTCTTTTACCATCGAGTCATAACAAGCTGTTGCCTATAAGGCACAGGTGTCAAACGCAAGGCCCGCGGGCCAAATCCGGCCCTCCAGGTCATTTCATGTGGCCCTCGCACCTCTCCTGCAAGAGCAGGAGACCTCCAGCCCTCCTCAGGTCCTCCTCCAGACCCTTACTTTCTGCTTTCAAGCAATGCATCCTGCTTCTTCCCAGCTGCAGCATAAAGAAAGGGGGGTGCACTGTACAGGGAGTGCAGAATTATTAGGCAAGTTGTATTTTTGAGGATTAATTTTATTATTGAACAACAACCATGTTCTCAATGAACCCAAAAAACTCATTAATATCAAAGCTGAATATTTTTGGAAGTAGTTTTTAGTTTTAGCTATTTTAGGGGGATATCTGTGTGTGCAGGTGACTATTACTGTGCATAATTATTAGGCAACTTAACAAAAAACAAATATATACCCATTTCAATTATTTATTTTTACCAGTGAAACCAATATAACATCTCAACATTCACAAATATACATTTCTGACATTCAAAAACAAAACAAAAACAAAGGAGTGACCAATATAGCCACCTTTCTTTGCAAGGACACTCATGCAGCCTGCCATCCATGGATTCTGTCAGTGTTTTGATCTGTTCACCATCAACCACAGCCTCCCAGACACTGTTCAGAGAGGTGTACTCTTTTCCCTCCTTGTAAATCTCACATTTGATGATGGACCACAGGTTCTCAATGGGGTTCAGATCAGGTGAACAAGGAGGCCATGTCATTCGTTTTTCTTCTTTTATATCCTTTCTTGCCAGCCACACTGTGGAGTACTTGGACGCGTGTGATGGAGCATTGTCCTGCATGAAAATCATGTTTTTCTTGAAGGATGCAGACTTCTTCCTGTACCACTGCTTGAAGAAGGTGTCTTCCAGAAACTGGCAGTAGGACTGGGAGTTGAGCTTGACTCCATCCTTAACCCGAAAAGGCCCCACAAGCTCATTTTTGATGATACCAGCCCAAACCAGTACTCCACCTCCACCTTGCTGGCGTCTGAGTCGGACTGGAGCTCTCTGCCCTTTACCAATCCAGCCACGGGCCCATCCATCTGGCCCATCAAGACTCACTCTCATTTCATCAGTCCATAAAACCTTAGAGAAATCAGTCTTGAGATATTTCTTGGCCCAGTCTTGACGTTTCAGCTTGTGTGTCTTGTTCAGTGGTCGTCGTCTTTCAGCCTTTCTTACCTTGGCCATGTCTCTGAGTATTGCACACCTTGTGCTTTTGGGCACTCCAGTGATGTTGCAGCTCTGAAATATGGCCAAACTGGTGGCAAGTGGCATCTTGGCAGCTGCACGCTTGACTTTTCTCAGTTCATGGGCAGTTATTTTGCGCCTTGGTTTTTCCACACGCTTCTTGCGACCCTGTTGACTATTTTGAATGAAACGCTTGATTGTTCGATGATCACGCTTCAGAAGCTTTGCAATTTTAAGAGTGCTGCATCCCTCTGCAAGATATCTCACTATGTTTGACTTTTCTGAGCCTGTCAAGTCCTTCTTTTGACCCATTTTGCCAAAGGAAAGGAAGTTGCCTAATAATTATGCACACCTGATATAGGGTGTTGATGTCATTAGACCACACCCCTTCTCATTACAGAGATGCACATCACCTAATATGCTTAATTGGTAGTAGGCTTTCGAGCCTATACAGCTTGGAGTAAGACAACATGCATAAAGAGGATGATGTGGTCAAAATACTCATTTGCCTAATAATTCTGCACTCCCTGTAATGGAAGGGAGAGTGGGGGACTCAACTTCTGATGGTGGGGTGGCTCTTGACATCTAATGTAAAGGGAGGGGATGCGCTGGTCGTCTAATCTTACAGATACAACCGGCCCTTTTGAGGGCAATCATAATGTTGATGCGGCCCACGATGAAATTAAGTTTGACACCCTTGCTTTAAGGGATATAATCAAATGTGCTGACGATGGTATACGAAAGAAAATATCTGTCTCCTTCCCTATACGCATTACGTCATGGGTGTGGACTTCCGCCGTAGGGGAAGTCCACGCCCAGGATGTAACGTGTATGGGGGGGGGAGCTGTATTGCTTACTTCATCCAGAAGCACCAGTGGGGGATCAGAGAAGAGGAAGATAGAGGCTGCTCTGTTCAAAACCATTACACAGAGTATGTATTTACAGGACTAGACTGGGACAAAAAGTTGGCCCTGGACTTCATCCAGACTGGTCCATTTTGACAGGTCTCTTCCATGGCGGCCGGACAAATCCCACCCCCCCAAGCCCCCTCTTCCCCTTCACTAGCCACTAGCCACTAGCCATTCTACTTTATTAGAGTAGAACGGCTGGTACTGGTACTTTTATAGGCAGTACCAGTGGGAAAGCTAGACATTATTTCACCCGGGGGGAAAGAATCAGTTCGGGCCCCCCCCCTTATGGGACAAGATTAGGCAGAAGTGAGAAACTCCTTGGCCATAGCTGTTGAGTCAGCTGTCTGTCCCCTCCCCCATGCTCCTCTGTCGTCGTCCCTGCTCCTCTGGTCCTTCTCCTGCTTCTCTGTTCCCCCCAGGTGAGCGCTGCGGGGAGGGAGAGGAGGTGAGCGCTGCGGGGAAGGAGAGGAGGTGAGCGCTGCGGGGAGGGAGAGGAGGTGAGCGCTGCGGGGAAGGAGAGGAGGTGAGCGCTGCGGGGAGGGAGAGGAGGTGAGCGCTGCGGGAAGGGAGAGACAGAGGAGCGGAGGGGGGCGGCGGTCCGCTGTCACTGAAGCCAGACTCCAGACAGCGCAGTGCACCAGCAAAAACGTCACTAAACGTGAGTTGCATGTACTTATTTACCTATTTAATTATTTTAAACATCTACCCTTAGGCCTCGTTCACACGAGGCAATCTATCTGTTTAAATCGGTCGGACCGACCGATTTGAACAGATCTGTCTGCTGGCATTTTGGTTTGCTCGCGTATACACACGAGCAAACCAAAATCCCCGCCAGCAGACAGCTTGCTGACATGTCGGTGACGTGGCGGTGACGCCACGTCACCGCACCAGGAAGTAAAACACTTCCGCGCATGCGTCGAAATCATTCGGCGCGTGTGCGAGAAGACATGTCTGCTGGTTAGTGTACTAACCAGCAGACATGTCGGGCGGACGGGTTCCCAGCCGACAGATTTTAAAGCATGCTTTGAAATCTGTCGGGTGGCCAAATCCGTCGGCTCGCCCATACACACGATCAAATCTGTCTGCTGAAACGGTCTAGCAGACCGTTTCCAGCAGACAGATTTTATCGTGTGTACGAGGCCTTAGAGGCGCCTCTCCCCTTGCTTTTTGACAGTACTTGGAACATGGTTTCTGTTCCCCCATGATGGCAGCTCTGAGTTTGTATGTGTGACCCCTACAACAACATTCCTTCATCCATCCTCGGACTCTCCTCTATTTATATGTCCCTGAGCCTTGGACTTTTTTAATTTAAATTAATTAATTTATACTGTACAACTTTCTGTACACTATTATTACCAGTTTTATGTTTACTATTATTATTTTATATTGCTGAGGAACCCGTGTTTTTCGCTCTTTGCGCATTTCTACTTGTGTACTGTCACAGAAACCAGCCCACTGAGCCATCGGCTCACCGGGAAACTCCCTGTAGTCTCAATAGGCAGTCCATCCCTGTGTATGTATATATGATATATTTTTTTTTTAATGAAAAAAATTTGAGCCACTTTAAAGTGGTTGTAAACCCCTTTTTAGAACTTGTACCTATAGGTAAGCCTAGAATAAGGCTTACCTATAGGCACTGTAAATATCTCCTAAACGTGCGCCGTTTGGGAGTTATTCACCTTGTAGTGTGCCGATGATGTCATCGGCACATGCACTATGAAGAAACGGCCCTCTGTGCCTTTTCTTCCCGAGCGAGTGCCATGACTGGCGCCGGAGTGACGTCATGCGGCTCCAGCCAGTCGCACAGCCGGAGTGTCAGGTCCACCCCAACGCAGGTGGTCAGACACTACAAATGGCTACTGGGAGGTTCACCTATAGCAGTCCCCTTTCTCTTAAGGCAAGCAGACCTACCGGTACTTGGTTGCCCCCCAGGACTTATACATGTAGCGGGGTCATCCTATCAGAGACTATTGATAGGCCTGAATCCCACCGGAACTTTAGCTACGCCTGTAAATACGTTACGATACCTTTAAAAGGTTATGCATTGTGGGACTGCAAATGAGGGTTTGAGCCAGTTAAATAGGGGTGAGCCAAAAGTAAAGAGAGTAGATCCCAAATCTAATCAGCGGCTCCTGAGGGGGTAGTGCTCAATACACAATGCTATAGTGCCTGGCCACCACACCAGGGCAGATGCAAAGTGAGCAAAGCCAAGAGATACTTGCAGTTAGCGCGGTTCTATGACAGTCCAGGTAAAAATGGCAGGCTGCATTCAAGGAATAATCCAATAATCCAGCCCAAAGTCCAAATTAGTAAAGCAGGGCAGACAGACAGGGAGCTTGATCAGGAACAACACAGGTATCACTCACTATCACAAGCCAGGGACTGAGCGTTTGGCTTGCTTATAAGAGGTGACTGACCACACCAATCACCCAGCAGGTGGACACAGACAGGGAATGCAATAGCCAAAACCTGGATGCTGAAATGAGGAGCAGGAGCACTTAAGTCATCCTGACACGGAGTCCGCAACCCCCTCAATGCCCTTTTTTATTTGTAATTTTTTTTCTGCTGAATAGGGTCTAAAAGTGTTTGGCTCCTGATTGCAGTGCAGCACTGGTCAGCTTGGCACGCTGCATTAACTACTTGAGATCCGGCGTATAGTCAAATGACTGCGGCAAGGTGGCTCTACAAATCCCAGCCGCCGCCATTTGACGTCTTCGTGTCCTCTGGCCACTAGGGGGCGCGCGCGTATCCCCGATGGCGGCGCGCACGTCCCCGAGATGCCGATGCGCGTGCCTGGCGGTCGCGATGTCCACCAGGTACCCGCCGATCGTCAGTTTTAGAGCAGGGACGTGGAGCTCTGTGTGTAAAGACAGAGCTCCCCGTCCTGTCAGGGAGAGGAGACTGATGCCGTGTCCCTTGTAAATAGGGACACAGCATCGTTCACCTCCCCCAGTCAGTCCCCCTCCCCCACAGTAAGAGCACACCCAGGGAATACATTTAACCCCTTCCATGCCCCCTAGTGTTAACCCCTTCACTGCCAGTCACATTTATACAGTAATTAGTGCATTTTTTTAGCACTGATCGCTGTATAAATGCGAATGGTCACAAAATTGTGACAAAAGTGTCCGATATGTCTGCCGCAGGCCTGACCAAAAAAAAAATCGCAGATCGCCGCGAATAAATAAATAAAAATCATATATCTTTCCCCTATTTTGTAGGCGCTATAACTTTTGCGCAAACCAATCAATATACGTTTATTGCAAATTTTTTTTTTTACCAAAGATATGTAGAATACATATCGGCCTAAACTGAGGAAAAAAAATATTTAAAAAAAATAAAAATTGGATATTTATTAGAGCAAAAAGTAAAAAATATTGTTTTTTTTTTTCAAAATTGTCGCTCTATTTTGTTTATAGCGCAAAAAATGAAAACCGCAGAGGTGATCAAATACCACCAAAAGAAAGCTCTATTTGTGGGGGAAAAAAGGACGCCAATTTTGTTTGGGAGCCACGTCGCATGACCGCGCAATTTTAATTTAAAGCGACGCAGTGCTGAAAGCTGAAATTTCGCCTGGGCAGGAAGGGGGTATATGTGCCCAGTAAGCAAGTGGTTAAATATACCACAGTTCCTTCTTGTAAAAAAAAAAAAAAAAAAAGAATAAGACTAGAAATGAATCTGTTTTCTGTAAAGCATATATGGGAGAAAAAAAAAACTACCTTCATTTCCAACAATGCTTGATATCCATTCGGCAGCAGAGCTCACACTTTTGCTGTCGCTGATATCCAGGATTCTTGTCCTCAGTCTGCTGGAGGTCTCTTTCTTCAGATTTTCGGCGCCCGCCTCCGTCAGACAAGCGGCCAGGACCTTCATCCCACGTTTGTCCAGCTGCTTAGCCAGCAAGTTCCCAAATCCAGAATCACATCCGGTGATGAAGACATATTTGTCGGTGAGATTCTCCAGTATCTGGCTCTGCCGGTACCACCTGTACAGGAGAATCAACCCCAACGCCACCAACAGGGGGAGCCACAGGATGCACATTTGTTCTGTAATAAAATATAATATATTGTCGTAGCTAAACTTCAGGATGATACAAAAGTAGCAAATTAATGCAACTATGTAAGTAATCATTTATACATCATGAAATGTTTCAAATGCAAGCATTGTAAGTACCTGAATTTGGCTTGGTTTCAGCCTCTTGCAGACCCTGTACAGCAACAATTTGACAGACTGAGGGAGAAGCAGCACATGGATCTCTAAGTTAAAGGGGTTGTAAAGGAAAAAATAAACATTTATGTAAATAGCTTCCTTTGCCTTAGTACAGTCCCCCTTCACTTACCTTATCCTTCACTTCCTGTTCTTCTGTCTGTAACTCCACACAGTAATGCAAGGCTTTCTCCCTGGTGAGGAGAAAGCCTCTTGAGGGGGCAAGCAGGAGTGTCAGGGCGTCCACTAACACACAGCTCTTTTCTCTATCTGCAAAGTAGAGAGTGTCCTAACACTCCTGCTCGCCCCCTCAAGAGGCTTTCTCCACACCAGGGAGAAAGCCTTGCATTACTGTGTGGAGTTACAGACAGAAGAACAGGAAGTGAGGATTTCTCAGAAGAAATAAGGACATTTAAAAGCAAAATGGAAGAACGAGGTAAGTGAAGGAGGACTGCACTAAGGTAAAGGAAGATATTTAGGGAATTTTTTTTTCCTTTACAACCCCTTTAAACTGCATTGGTTGCAATTAGGGTTGTCCAGATACCGATACTAGTATCGGTATCGGGACCGATACCGAGTATTTGCGGGAGTACTTGTACTCGCGCAAATGCTCCCGATACCTAAATAGAATACTTTTTTTGTATTTATCAACATGTTCTGTGAAAATTCTTTGAGTTTTTTACTACTGCGTGACAAGAAAATAAAACATTTTTATTCATTTTTACTCATTTTTATTCTTTTATAATGTCTTGAGTTAGAGTTCTTCATAATTCTAAAGAAAATATCCTTAGTCTGTATTGTGGTTTGAAAACTGTCACATGACATTTAAAAAAGGTATCGGTATTCGGTATCGGCGAGTACATGAAAAAAAGTATCAGTACTTGTACTCGGTCCTAAAAAAGTGGTATCGGGACAACCCTAGTTGCAATGGTGATGCTGCGTTGGTTGCAATAGTAAGGCCTCGTACACACGATAGGTTAGCCAGAGGACAACAGTCTGATGGATCGTTTTCATTAGTCAAAACCGATCGTGTGTGGGCCCCATAGGTTATTTAATCTTAGGTTAAAAAAAAAAAAAGCCAACTTGCTTTAAACTTAACCTATGGACTCGTAAGCGATAGGTCAAAACCGATCGTTAGTAGGCACGACCATGGGTTAAAAACCCGCGCATGCTCAGAATCAAGTGGACGCATGCTTGGAAGCATTGAACTTAATTTTTTTCAGCACGTCGTTGTGTTTTACGTCACCGAGTTCTGACCCGAATGGTTTTTTAAACTGATGGTATGTAGCCACATCAGACCATCAGTCAGATTTATCGGTTAACCTAAGACAACTGTCCTTCAGACCGTTCTCATCGGATGGACTGATTGTGTGTACAAGGCTTTAGGTTGCATTCATGGCAATGATGAGGCTGCATTCATAGTAATGGTAAGGAATTATGGGGCCCCTTACACAGCTTCAGGCATGGGCCCCCTGGAGCAGAGAACCGGGGGGGGGGTGCTGCCCCTGAAATTGAGAAGCTGGGGGGGGGGCTGTTGGGAATTGAGAAGCGGGGGGCCCTTTACAAAAAAAAGAATATTTTTTTTCATAAAAAAAGGAGGGTTGCCACCCGGGACCCTGGGGACCTCTGGGCCCTATAATTATATATATATATATATATATATATATATATATATATATATATATATATATATATATATATTAAAAATAAATAAAAAAATATATATAAAAAAAAAGGGGGGTTGTTATCCGGGGCAGTGGGGATCTCCGGGCCCCTGGGGACCTCCAGACCGCTAAAAAAAAAATTGGCCCTTTAATAAAAAATAAAATAAACATATATTAAAAAAATATATATATTTTTTATAGAAAAAAATAATAAAAAAAGGGGGGTTGCCACCCGGGGCCCTGGGGGCCCCTGCGGACCTCCGGGCCTCTAAGAAAAAAATAAAATTGGCCCTTTAATAAAAAAATAAAATAAAAATATATTAAAAAAAATATAAAAAAAAAATTAAAAGGGGGGTTGCTATTTGGGGCCCTGGGGAACCTCCGGATCCCTATTAAAAAGGGACCCCCGGGCCCCTTACAGGTGTACTGCCTGTACCCCCCTGATGGCGGCCCTGATGGTAAGCCTTTGCGTGCTATACACCGATAAATACAGTATATCCAAATAACACGCCCAAGCTCATCCTTAGTCCTGAGCAGCGCTCTGGCATTCGTTGGGGCCACAAAAGAAATATACACTGTGGGGTAGATTCACATAGATCAGCGGATCTTTTGATCCGCCTGATCTATCTTATTTACGATCCGCCAGCGCCAGTTTTTGAGGCAAGCACTTGCCTCGTAAGTTGCCCTGGCGGATCGTAAATCCCCCAGCGGAATGCAAATTCCGCGGCTAGGGGGAGTTTACTATTTAAATCAGGCTCTTCCCCGCGCCGATTGTACTGCGCATGCGCCGCCGGCTAAATTTCCCAGCGTGCATTGCTCCAAATGATGCTGCAAGGACGTCATTGGTTTTGACGTTAACGCAATTTACGTATGGCCGTATTCGCAAACGACTTACGTAAACGACGTAAAAATTTCAAAACTCAACGCGGGAACAACGGCTATACTTAACATAGGATACGCCGCACTTACCCCTCATATAGCAGGGGTAACTATCCGCCGGAAAAAGACGAACGCAAACAACGTAAAAAAAAAACGGCGGCCGGGCGCTCGTTTCTGAATCAGCGGTTCTCCTCATTTGCATAGTCGTCGCGTAAAAAAACGGAAGCGCCACCTAGCGGCCGGCGGGAGATTGCAGCCTAAGATCCGACAGTGTAAGTCACTTACACCTGTCGGCTCTAAGGGAGATCTATGCGGAACCTGATTCGATGAATCAGCCGCATAGATCCAAGCGTCGGATCTCAGAGATACGACGGGGTATCAGTAGATACCCCGTCGTATCTCTATGTGAATCTACCCCAGTATATCCAAATAACACGCCCAAGCTCATCTCTTCACCACACACAGCCAGTGTATTAGTTGCTCAGACTAACACACTTTGGGCCAGATTCTCAGCGGTGATACGACGGAGTATCTCAGATACCCCGTCGTATCGCCGTTTTTTTTTGCCTCGTATCTATGCGAGTGATGCTTAGCATCACTTTGGCATAGATACGCTTGAACATCCGACAAGTGTAATACCATTACACTTGCGGATCGTAGTTGTAATGACAACTCCGGCCACTAGGTGGCCTTTACGTTGTTTTCTCATTTGCCTATGCAAATGAGGCTACTACGCCGATTCCCGATCGCTTTTACGCCGCCCCGTCGACGCGTACGTCGTTTACGAACTCGTAAGGTTACCCCTGCTTCTATGAGGAGTAACCTTAAGAAGTACCGTCGGATGCCGTCGGATGCCATGTTAAGTTTGGCGTCGGGTCAGCGTCGGCTTTTTCCGTCGCTTACGTCTTTTACTAACTCGTTTGCGAATAGGGCATTGCGTAGTGACGATCACGTCGTTTCGACGTCGGTTTCAACGGCGCTTTCCGACGTGAGCTGTAGCATGCGCACTGGGCTTTTTAATTTTAATTTAAATACAAGCCTTTGAATTACGCGGGCTTACGCTTACGCCATTTTCGCTACGCCAACGCAAACTACGGAGCAAATGCTTAGGGAATACGGCACTTGCTCTAGTACGATGCGGCGGCGTAGTGTAAATGGCTTACGCTACGCCGGCGAATTTATAAGAGAATCTGGCCCTTAGACTGAATTTTAATGGTTCAAAGAATGTCAGGCAAAATAGTCGGCCCTCGTGCATCAAATCATCAAATCTGGCCCTCTTTGAAAAAAGTTTGGACACCCCTGCTCTATATATTATACTGTGGATGGTTGGAAATGTTATTGGCAACAATAGAATGTAAAATATGAGTTATTGCATGGTTATCACAACATCATTTATTCTGCGAATATGTAAATGAACTTTGTAATAACAATTATTTTAACCTTGACTGGTAATCAGTTACACATACGGTCCCATCAAAGTCCACTTTAGCCTCCCTCAATTCCCTATACACTTACTGATGTCATTTCAGGGAAAGCAACTTAAACAGACGCTCATTATTCATACTCAGAAGATCTGTAGATGAAAGCTTAGAAAGTAGAACTCCTTACCTGATCACCTGTAGAGGTGTGTAAGAATATTAGGATTCCTGAGCCTCCCGAGCGACGTGGCTCCTCCAACAGAAGAAGGACTGGAGCCGCGTTCCTCCAGAAGGGAAATTCTGTCCTTGTTGGGAGAACACAATCTGCCTGCCCAGCAGTGAGGGGTGGGGAAGCTGGAATCGGCCAGCCTGTATTTATTTTGGAACAAAAAAAAAACATAAAGCGCCATCGCCGTACAGATTCACAAGGACTTGGAACACAAGTACAATGGGGGTTGGACGCATATATTCTGTGTCCTGCTTTGACCCATTGACTGGCCTTCACCCAGCACTTATGCTGAGGAGCTTTCATTGCTTTTAGTGACTTTACAGGGGCTTAGTGGTTAGCAATTCTGCCTTGCAGCACTGGGGTCCCTAGTTCAAGTCCTGGTCAGGACACTTTCTGTGTAAACATTTGCATGTGAGCTTTGTGCGGGTTTCCTCCCACATCCCAGAGCCGTGCTGGAATGTTACTTGGGTGCTTTCCAAAATTGGCCCTTGTGTGTGAGACCTTAGATTGTAAACTCCCTGAGCGGACTGATCTGAATACTATATTTAAATTGTTAGCATTATATAAATACCTGTATTAATAAAAAAAATGGAAGCTTCAGCTGAATGCTAAAAAAAAAGCAACATGTTTGACATTTAAAGTTCAACTCCTGACAAATACCGTATATACTCGAGTATAAGCCGAAGCACCTAATTTTACCACAAAAAAATGGGAAAACGTATTGACTCAAGTATAAGCCTAGGGTGTCCATCTGCATGCCTCAGTGTCCATACCTCACTGCGCCCATGCCTCACTGTGCCCATGCCTCACTGTGCCCATGCCTCACTGTGCCCATGCCTCAATGTGCCCATGCCTCAATGTGCCCATGCCTCACTATGCCCATGCTTCACTGTGCCCATGCCTCAGTGTGTCCATGACTAGACTGACATTTAACATGGGAGTCTATGGAAGGGGTGCCTGGTTTTGAAAATTCGGTGCTTCCCGGTCGTAGGTCCCCCAGACAACAAACTTTGCACACTTGTAGAGGAGAAATTGGGCTACATGTGGGTCCAGGGGAGGGGACCTACGACCGTTGGTCGTTTCTCCAGATGGTCCCCAAAATCACAGAAAGGACTGTTTAACATGGAAATCTATGGAAAGAGTACACAGTTTTGAAAAAATCGGTGCTCCCCGTGCGTAGGTCCTCCGGACAACAAACTTTGCACGCTTGTAGAGGAGAAATGGGGCTACTTGTGTGCCAAGTTTCCGGGTCCAGGGGACCTACGACCGGCCAGTACCTGGTCCTCAAAATCACAGGAGAAATTACCATTTAACATGGTATGAAAGGGGTGCCCGGCTTTTAAAAACAAACTTTGCACACTTGTAGAGAAAGAGTGGGGCCACATGCAGGGATGGACTGGCCATTGGGACTACAGGGAGTTTCCCGGTGGGCCGATGGCTCAGTGGGCTGGCTTCAGTGACAGTGGACCGCCGCCCCCCTCCGCTGCTCTGTCTCTCCCTTTCCACAGCGCTCACCTGGGGGGAACAAGGAAGCAGGGGGAGGAGCAGGGGGGATGACAGAGGAGCATGGGGGAGGGGACAGACAGCAGACTCAACAGCTATGGCCTGGGAGTTTCTCCCTTTTGCCTAATCTTGTCCCATAAGGGGGGCCACCGAACTGATTCTTTGCCCCGAGTGAAATAATGTCTAGCTTCCCCACTAGTACTGCCTATAAGAGTACCAGTACCAGCCGTTCTACTCTAATAAAGTAGAACGTCCAGTGGCTAGTGAAGGGGGAGAGGGGGCTTGGGTGGTCGGGGGGGGGGGGGTGCGGGAGTTGTCTGGCCGCCATGGGAGAGACCTGTCAAAGTGGGCCAGTCTGGATGAAGTCCAGGGCCAAATTTCTGTCCCAGTCCAGCCCTGGCCACATGTGTGCCAAGTTTGGGGTCCAGGGGACCTACGGCCGGCCAGTACCGGGTCCTCAAAGTCTGGGTGATCAGGCGCAAAATGGTGACTCGAATATAAGCCAAGGGGGGCATTTTCAGCACAAAAAACTGTGCTGAAAAACTCGGCTTATACTCGAGTATGTACGGTAGCTAAAAACACCACTGAAATATATATATATATAGAAGTTATTTCATTTCAATATACTAGAGAAGGGATAGATAATGCCTCAAAAGAACATGGCAAAACAATAGGAATATTTCTGGAAAACATATTTGCAGTGGAGTGCCTACAATGGCGTAAAATAGCAACAACATGGTGAAGACAAGGATAACATAAAAAATAAACGTTATTGTATAATGCCTAATAATAAAGGTACCAAGAAATCATAAATTCTGCCAGGGTATGTAAACTTATGAGCACAACTGTATATGTAGTACATGAGAGATGTCTGTAAAGTCAACGTTTCGCCAAACACTTGGCTTCCTCAGGACCCAGTCAGCAAGATGAAAAATTACCAAAAGTGACATAGTCATTAGTTACATCATATAATACCATGTAGTCATGCAAAACACAAACTATGGGCCAGATTCAGAAACATTTGTCTAACTTTCGACGGGCCTAGGGTATCTCATTTACACTACACCACCGTAACTTAGAGCGGCAGGTACAGTATTCAGAAAGAACTTGCGCCCTAAGTTACGGCGGCGTAGCGTAGGTGGGCTGGCGTAAGCCCGCGTAATTCAAAGTAGGCTGGTAGTGGGCGTGTTGTATAGAAATGAATCATGACCCCACGTAAATGACGCGCCTAACGAACTGCGCATGCGCCGCCCATGGACGTATCCCAGTGCGCATGCTCCAAAATCACGTCGGAAATAGTCAATGCTTTCGACGTGAACGTAACTTACGCACAGCCCTATTCGCGTACGACTTACGCAAACAACCTAAACGACATACAATTTGACGCTGTTCCGACGTCCATACTTAACATAGGCTGCGCCTCATATAGCAGGGGTAACTTTATGCCGGTCGAACGCCTTACGTAAACGACGTATATCAATATGCCGGGCGCAACTAAGTTTCTGAATCGGTGTATTTAGCTAATTTGCATATTTTTAATGGGAACGTCTAATGCGTCCAGCATAACTATGTGCCCACGATACGCCGGCATAGGTAAGTTACGCCGGACGACTGAAGCCATGTTTTTCGGCGTATCTTGCTTTCTGAATCGGCGTAAAGATTCTACGGCGCACATTTGAATTTTCGGCGGCGTATCAGGAGATACGCCAGCGTAGATTCTTTCTGAATCTGGCCCTATGTGTGTATATATTATACCCCTTGATAAGTACATGTACCAGTAAAGGAATGTGTAACTTCTGTATATAATTGTACAGTGGAATCATCGGTTTAAGAGTAACTTGGTTTGAGACCAACTTTTAAATTCTGATTCGGTTTGCGAGGGTTGATTTGCAAGACGAGCATAATTCAACCTAGGCCTGCAGTACCTCATTTGGCCTGAGGTAAGGGGTCACAGGAGCCAAGAAAAGCCGAACATTGGCCTGCAGTACCTCATTTGGCCTGAGATACGGGGCACAGGAAATTAGCTAAAGTGTCCTCTAGCCTTTTGGGCGCTCTCTGGCGCCCCCACCTCTGGCCGCATTCGATATTGCATCCCATTGAAATCAATGCAGAACAAATTATTTTCATTTCCATTGGGAAAACAAGCATTCTCCTGGAACGGATTATCCTCATAATCCAAGGTTCAACTGTATTCTATTTGTAGGTATTGTACTAATAATGTTTTCAGTACATGTTTGCATTCTTTCGAGTCCTGATTAGAATTAGCCTGCCTATGTTACGTCCCTTGTTACCATGAAAGAACAATTGTAATATTAATGTGATACCTTATAATCCTGTATAATCCTGTATATAAAAACCTTCAATTGTGGCAAAATGAAAGCAGAACAGTTACAGGCATACCAGCTAAGAAACCAATAAAGTGTTTATTCATTTTGAAACAAGTACAGAGCTTGTGTCTCGTCTTGATTATGGGAAATTGGAATGGATCGTATCTGCTGGATTGTGGAGTGTCGGATAAGCTTGTCGTGGGTGGATGGAATACAGGCATACCCCACTTTTAATTACACAATGGGGTTTATTTACTAAAGATGAAAAGGGCAAAATCAGGCTCACTTCTGCATAGAAACCAATGAGCTTCTAACCCCAGCTTGTTCAATTAAGCTTTGCTAATAAAGCCTGGAAGCTCATTAGTTTCTATGCAGAAGTGAGCCTGATTTTGCGCTTTCCAGCTTTAGTAAATAAACCCCATTGTGTACCTAAAAGTGGGGTATGCCTGTATTTTGGAAAGAAGGCGAGTGTGTAACGGTCACCACCGTTTACGACCTTCCATCCACCCAGCATTCCGACACTCCACAATCCAGCAGACACAATCCATTCCGTTTCCCATAATCAAGACGAGACACAAGCTCTGTACTTGTTTCAAAATGAATGAACACTTTATTGGTTTCTTAGCTTGCTTATATATCCAGTACAGCATATTAAAGTTAATCACAGGACAATGCAATCTCCACCCCCCTCATCACACACTATGGCTAGTTACCATGCAGACATTTCGGCACTGATACTGACGAGATCTATCACATTCCTTTATCAATAGAATTCAAACACAATACAATCAAACAATGTCTTGACCTCAACCCACATATCTAGACAGACATACTGTCTCTGGCGAAGGGTCTTAACACCTGGGCGTCAATACATTGCTTTACTAACATATTTGACATGCTTATTCAATACATCTGAAGAGAGACGTGATCTTGAATACCCAATCTTTTAAGTGTAAACACAGGGCTTTAAACAGTTTTATCACACAATGAAAAGGGTCTGTCAGGAGCAGATGCAATTAACACCTTTCAACAGAATGTGTCCACACATTGAAGAGCCAACAACTTGTGATATCTCAAGACATCCTGCAAACATGAATTATTATTAATGTCCCATCTCATGTAATACATAGGGTTGCCACCTTTTCGTCAAGCCAAACCCGAACATTTTAGCGGCGTACAGCAATTTTTTTTGTAGTACATGCTATAGGATGGTAGGAGATTTGGGACACCTTTGAGTTACCCTAGGAGAGTAGTAAGGAGGCGCGCATAGTACGCTGCAGTGAACAGTGGCTTTGGCCAAATTGTGTTAACAGTGGAGTGGGGGTGGACTTAAAGGGGCATGGTTAAATAAAACAAAAGCATTTGTGTGCCCATAAAATATGATTAAATAAAATAAATGCCACAGTTAAAATATGAACCTAGCCTACCTTAAGAGCGGTGTCAGTGGGGCAGTGAGTGGTGTCAGTGGGGCAGTGAGTGGTGTCAGTGGGGCAGTGAGTGGTGTCAGTGGGGCAGTGAGTGGTGTCAGTGGGGCAGTGAGCGGTGTCAGTAGGGCAGTGAGCGGTGTCAGTAGGGCAGTGAGTGGTGTCAGTGGGGCAGTGAGTGGTGTCAGTGGGGCAGTGAGCGGTGTCAGTAGGGCAGTGAGCGGTGTCAGTAGGGCAGTGAGCGGTGTCAGTAGGGCAGTGAGCGGTGTCAGTAGGGCAGTGAGCGGTGTCAGTAGGGCAGTGAGCGGTGTCAGTGGGCAGTGAGCGGTGTCAGTGAGCGGTGTCAGTAGGGCAGTGAGCGGTGTCAGTAGGGCAGTGAGCGGTGTCAGTAGGGCAGTGAGCGGTGTCAGTAGGGCAGTGAGCGGTGTCAGTAGGGCAGTGAGCGGTGTCAGTGAGCGGTGTCAGTGGGGCAGTGAGCGGTGTCAGTGGGGCAGTGAGCAGTGTCAGTGGGGCAGTGAGCGGTGTCAGTAGGGCAGTGAGCGGTGTCAGTAGGGCAGTGAGCGGTGTCAGTAGGGCAGTGAGCGGTGTCAGTAGGGCAGTGAGCGGTGTCAGTAGGGCAGTGAGCGGTGGCAGTGAGCGGTGTCAGTGGGCAGTGAGCGGTGTCAGTGGGCAGTGAGTGGTGTCAGTGGGCAGTGAGCGGTGTCAGTGAGCGGTGTCAGTGGGCAGTGAGCGGTGTCAGTGAGCGGTGTCAGTGGGCAGTGAGCGGTGTCAGTGGACTTTTAATTACCAAATAAAAAAAAACAAAAATCAAAGCAGATAGATAGATAAAGGCTACTGAGCACTGCACATACAGTAATTATGCCAGAATGAGCCTGCAGGGAGAACACTAGACTGCAATCTTCAATCAGCAGCCATGTCCCGACTCCCTGGAAAGACCAGCATGACAAACCCCCACACTGGAGAGAGACTGTGATCAGTGATCTGTAGGAAAGTAAAGAGCCTCAGCTCTGCACTCACCCAGCGGTCGCGGTCGGTGTCCCCTTAGTTTCCACGGCAGCCAGGCTCTGTACACCGGCTGTGTTTGTTCCTCCCGCGTTCCAGGCAGGTCACATGCCGAGGCTGTGTATGCATGAGTAGGCACACTAGCGCGTCTCTCCTCCTCACAGCACACAGTCACCCTGCTCCTGCTGTAATGTGTTGTTAGCGCACATTTTACACAGCGCCGGAGATTCGGTCAGAGCGCCGTGCAGTGCAGGGAGGGAGGGAGCCACCTGCACGGGGAACTTCGGAGACTCTGCAGCACTGTGTGTGTCCGGGGCTCAGGCAGACTGATTCCCGTACACAGGATTCAAAACCCGTACTGTCCGGGGGAATCCCGTACGGGTGGCAACCCTAGTAATACATGAATTATGATTTTATTAGCCACCCTATGCCCAAAAGGGCACAGGGTGGACTTAGACCCAGGAGTTATTAGTGCCGCTGGCACAGGAGTATCTCTCATCCTTCCAAAGTCTCTGGTTGTCACGGGTCATTCCGTTACAGAGTGTATCTTTTTGTGTCTGTTACCTACTGCAGTAGTTATTATTCATTTGGAACCACGAATCAATATGAGGATAGGAGTTGCCTATCTATAAAATATCCAGTACAACCAGCGGTCACGTATGATCAGAGAAATTCACCCATCAGTTGACCCGGGCGGGCCTAGGGGAAAAGCAGACCAAGAACCCTCCACCAAATGAAAGGAGGGAAAGGCGTGTAGGCAGTTATTGTATTTTAATCTATGTCCCTGCAGTCCTACAGAAAACATATTCAGCCTGGTGGTCTGACTGCATTCAAACAGGAAACTGTTGGCCAGAACCTGAAATACGCCACCTTCCCTTAATTTGTCATATCAATCTCTATTCATTGGGAACTGACAGGGTCGATCCTGGGCAGGTGCATGGGGTGCAGCGCACCAAGGCGCCACATAGGTGGGGGCACTAAAGCGCCAGAGTGCTCCTCTTCTGTCTCCTCCTCTTTTTCTTGTCTGTGTCCAGAGGCAGCTCTCTCCAGCAACTGACAGAAGCGGATCAGAGGAGGAGACACTGTGCCGCCGCTGCCACCACCTCTGTGTTTTCTGCCCAAGTCCATCCTCCCTCTCTCCTTCCTCCTGTCAGATGAGGAGATTGAAGCAGCCGGAGACCATAACGTTAGTCTCTGACCATCTCCTGTACTATGTCTGCAGTCTCCGACCATCTCCTGTATTATATCTGCAGTCTCTGAGCATCTCCTGTATTATATCTGCAGTCTCTGAGCATCTCCTGTATTATATATGCAGTCTCTGACCATCTCCTGTATTATGTCTGCAGTCTCTGACCAATGACCAACTCCTGTAATATGTCTGCAGTCTCTGACCATCTCCTGTAGTTTGTCTGCAGTCTCTGACCATCTCCTGTAGTATGTCTGCAGCCTCTGAACATCTCATGTAGTATGTCTGCAGCCTCTGACCTTCTCCTGTAGTATGTCTGCAGTCTTTAACCTTCTCCTGTAGTATGTCTGCAGTCTCTGACCATCTCCTGTACTATGTCTGCAGTCTCTGACCATTTGGGGGCACCAGAAATAGTTCTTCACTTAGGCTTCTGTGACCCTAGGATCAGCCCTGGGAACTGAACTCTTATCAAGTTATTTAAATATGTGAACCTTGGGGCCAACCAGGAACTTCATTGAGCAGTCCCTGACCTCTGAATTGGGCATTCCTCTTGTTCCCTTGGTCCTTATCCTGGCCCAGTGCACAGATGTGGCCATTCATTAAAAAAGCCCTGCATGGTCTGTACTTGATGGCCTGCTGGAAGCCTGCGACAAACATTGAAGTTGTTCCAGAATAGGCAGTGGTGTCTCCGAGGAGCTCATGGCCTGAGCAAGCTGTCAGGTGTATATAATAGTGAGCCACTGTAGATCGCTAAGCCTGGAGGCCTGAGCGCTGTAGTGGGGGGGGGGGGGGGGGGAGCACTGGAGATGATTTGGCCGTTTGTGCTGCTCCTCTTTGACAGGAGTAACCGCAATGTAACTCCTGTCCAAAGGAGTAATGGCTGGCTTCTGCTGGAGAATGGATTTAGCTTTCTTCTCCCTCCTGCAGGGGGCGGAAGAGAGCAAGCACGGAGACTGAGGACTCAACTGAGTCTCAGTGAGGGGAAGGAGGAGCCGCCTTCATTGCAGGTGGAAACTGCTTTTGTGATCTGTGAGTACAAGGTGAAAGGCAAGCACCACAACTCAGATGTAAAAGAGCATTGTGATGGGGACACCTGATGTATGGAGGCACCGTGATGGGGACACCTGATGTATGGAGGCACCGTGATGGGGACACCTGATGTATGGAGGCACCGTGATGGGGACACCTGACGCAGGCTGCTAGAGGCCCCAGTGTAATTTTTTTCCCCAGGGGCTTATGATGCTATACGGGTGGCACTGGGACCATGCAATGTCTACAGGAACATTTCTCCCAATTGGACCAGCTGAAGGTTGTGTCCACTTCCTCTCCCTCCATTCCTATGCCTGCTCTGGTTCCTGCTGCTACAGCTCCTGTTGTTCCTCCTGTGTCGGACAGTCCTTCGAAACTCCAGCTTTTTCGCGTTTTTCTGTTGATCCAGAAGCTTGTCATGGACACTGTGACTGGTGTGGCAGTGATCAGGGACAATATAACTGGTGTGACCTTGATTAGAGACCATGTGACTGGTGTGGCGGTGATCAGGGACAATATGACTGGTGTGGCGGTGATCAGGGACAATATGACTGGTGTGGTGAGCAGGGCCGTCTTAATAGCATCATGGGTCCCTGGGCAAAGAAATGCTCTGGGGCCCCTACAACGATGACCGTGCAGGTAAACAGACATCAAGTAGGTAGGAGGCCGACTGCCTCCCCTGTGTATCTATCACTCATAGTGCCATCATGGGCCCCCAGTTTCAGGGCAGCGTGGGCTCAAGAACCAGCTGCTTTAGGGAAAGTGCATGGGCCTCCATGCAGCTGTGGCCCCTGGGCAGTGCCCAGGTGTGCCCTCTCATTAAGACAGCCCTGGACTGGTGTGGCGGTGATCAGGGACCCTGTGACTGGTGTGTCAGTGATCAGAGACAATATGACATATTGTCCCTGATCACCACCACAATAATCATATTGTCCCTGATCACCGCCACACCAGTCACAGGGTCCCTGATCACCGCCACAATAGACTATTGTGGTGGTGATTAGGGACAATATGACCGGTGTGGTGGTGATCAGGGACCCTGTGACTGGTGATTGGTATATGACATATTGTCCCTGATCACCGTCACACAAGTCACAGAGTCCCTGATCACCGCCACACCAGTCACAGGGTCTCTGATCACCGCCACACCAGTCACAGGGTTCCCGATCACCACCACACCAATCATAGTGTCCCTGATCACCGCCACACCAGTCACAGGGTCCCTGATCACCGCCACACCAGTCACAGGGTCCCTGATCACCACCACACCAGTCACAGGGTCCCTGATCACCGCCACACCAGTCACAGGGTCCCTGATCACCGCCACACCAGTCACAGGGTCCCTGATCACCGCCACACCAGTCACAGGGTCCCTGATCACCGCCACACCAGTCACAGGGTCCCTGATCACCGCCACACCAGTCACAGGGTCCCTGATCACCGCCACACACAGTCACAGGGTCCCAGATCACCGCCACACCAGTCACAGGGTCCCAGATCACCGCCACACCAGTCATATTGTCCCTGATCACCGCCACACCAGTCACAGGGTCCCGATCACCGCCACACCAGTCACAGGGTTCCTGATCGCCGCCACACTAGTCACAGGGTCTCTGATCACCACCACAATAGACTATTGTGGTGGTGATCTGGGACAATATGACTGGTGTGGCGATGATCAGAGACCCTGTGACTGGTGTGGCGGTGATCGGGACCCTGTGACTGGTGTGTGGGTGATCAGAGACCCTGTGACTGGCGTGGCGGTGATCAGAGACCCTGTGACTGGCGTGGCGGTGATCAGAGACCCTGTGACTGGCGTGGCGGTGATCAGGGACAATATGACTGGTGTGGCGGTGATTAGGGACTATGACTGGTAAGGAGGTGATTAGAGGAATACTTTAACTGGTGTGGTGATGATTGGGGACAATATAACTGGTATGGTGGTGAGACAGTGATTAGGGACAATGACTGGTGACAGCATGTAAAAGGAAAACAAATAAATAATTGAAGGCTTCACACGTTGGCTATCTATTTACTTGATGCAACCTCATCTTTTATAGTTTAACCAAAAATAGGTTGTATTTAGTGTTTGTGTGCACTAATACTCAATTTAGTGTATTTTTTTCCTAAAAATATTTGATAAACATTTGCGCAAATGAACATGAATTTTTTTTGCAATTACCATTTTATTTATTCTACAAGGCTTCTTTCAGAAAATGTATACCGTCATTTTATGTGCAATATAATGTGCCATTTCCTAAGGAACCCCAATCTTTCCCTATGCAGTTTGGTAGCTTTCCCTTTCCCTACAGCAGCTTCAAGTACACCAAGCACTTACCTAGGCCCCCATTATTGTCCCTTCCAAGGCAACTGACCTAGGTGCACAGGCCAGCAGTGGGCCCGGTGGATCATGAACAGGCAAGATCCAAACACAAAAATGGAAGATCAGCCCGAACGTCGTCCCAACTCCCCACCTACCCCTTATTACAGACGTACAAAAGACCGGACACCACTTCCAACTGAGTATTTCACAAAGCTTTATTGAACACTTGACAGGGTAAAGAGACAGAGTGACCCCCAACTGCCCCTCTAGTAGTAACTATATTGGGCCAGATTCTCGTAGGGCGACGTAACCTGGAGCGGGGCGTAAAGCATCGTATTTACGCTACGCCGCCGCAACTTTGGACGCAAGCGCAGAATTCTCAAAGCACTTTGCGTCCTAAGTTACGGTGGCGTAGCGCAAATGGGCCGGCGTAAGCCCGGGTAATTCAAGGTAGGCTTGGAGTGGGCGTGTTGTATGGCAATCAACCATGACCCGTACCCCAGTGCGCATGCTCAAAATTACGCCGCAAATACTCATTGGTTTTCGACGTGAACGTAACTTACGCAAAGCCCTATTCGTGAACGTTTTACGCAAACGACGAAAAATTTGACGCTGTCCCGACGTCCATACTTAACATTACTTACGCCTCATATAGCAGGAGTAACTTTACGCCGGACTTACGCTTACGCAAACGACGTAAAAATAATGCGCTGGGCGCAAGTACGTTCGTGAATCGGCGTATCTAGCTGATTTGCATATTCGACGCGTAAAACAACGGGAGCGCCACCTAGCGGGCAACGTAAATATGCAACTAAGATACGACGGCGTAAGAGATTTACGCCGGTCGTATCTAAGCAAAATTCCGGCGTATCTTGCTTTCTGAATACAGAAAACAGATACGCCGGCGCATCCTAGAAGTTACGTGGCGTATCTTGAGATACGCCGATGTAACTTCTTTGAGAATATGGCCCATTGTATCAGTGTAAATACTGTTTAATAATACTTGATTAGACAGGAAAGATAAGCATGTTGATTGGATAACACATTTGGTTTTGGTGACCCACTACCCATTAAGATTGACCAACTCTTCATGGCACCAATCAGTGACCTTTTATTTTTTTTCATCACCCGATGTCCTGGAGGCGGGTATGGGAGCAAGCTGGCCCAGCCAATAGTCTGAGATGGCGGTAGGGAGGTAGGATAGAGGAAGGTAGTACAGCTTGGAGTCCCAGCCGGGTGCGTAGCGGGTCCAGGGGTGGACAGCAGTCAGGGCGTGCTCCATGCAATCTGGGACTTTGTACGTCTTTGGACTGGATACTACTGGTAATACTTCCAGAGCCTTGATACCTATGGGGTATATCAAAAGTCGAACACTGATAATGGCAGTACTGGTTATATATAAAAAATGTTATATACTGCATATACTGTAGAGGCACATTTGTGCCAATTTTAGGGTTAACTCTCCTCATAACTCCCATTCTATTGGTACGGGGCTCTGATGGGGACCCTAATGTATGGAAGGCTCTGATGGGGAACCTAATGTAAGGAAGGGGGCTCTAATGGAAAGATTTATGTAAGGCGGGCTCTGATGTTGACCCTAACACAAGGGGACTGCCCTGATGGGGATCCCAATGTGGGGGGGGGGGACTTTGATAGAGCTCTGATGGGGAGCCTAATGTATGGGGGCTGCTCTGATGGAGACCCTAATGTAAGGGGGGCTCTGATAGATGCCCTACTTTATGGGGGGGCTCTGATGGGGACCCTAATGCAAGAGGACTTCTGATGGGGACCTTAATGTAAGAGGTCTCTGATGATGACCCTAATGTAAGGGGGCTTTGATGGAGACCACAATGTAAGAGGGCTTCAGTGGAGACCCTAAAGCAAGGGTACTGTTCTGATGGAGACCCTAATGTAAGGGGGGCTCTGATGGGAACCCTAATTCAAGGTGACGGCTCTGATGGAGACCCTAATGTAGAAAGGGTGGCTTCTGATGGAGTATCTAATGTAAAGGGATTGCTCTGATGGGAACCCCAATGTAAGGGGATTGCTCTGATGGGAACCCTAATGTAAGGAGACTGCACTGTTGGGGACCCTAAAGCAAGGGTACCTCTGATGGGGACCTTAAAGCAAGGTGACTGCACTGGTTATATAAAAAAAAATATTATATACTATATATAGAGGAATATTTGTGCCAATCATCATTTCAGGGGTAACTTCCCTCATAACTCCCATCCTGTTGGTACAGCACCCTGATGGAGACCCTAATGTAAAGTAGGCTTCGATTGGGGACCCTAATGTTAGGAAGGCGGCTCTAAAGGAGACCCTATTGTAAGGGGGGCTCTGATGGGACCCTAATGTAAGGGGGCTCTGATGTTGACCCTAATACAAGGGGACTTCTCTGATGGGGACCCTAATGTAAGGGGGCTCTGATCAGGGCCAGATTAAGAACATCATGGGCCTGGTGCTGAGGATTTTGGTGGGGCCTTTTATAAATAATAAATAAATGCGTGAGAATCACAGCGCAGCAATGGAGGGTCCAGTCTGAAAATTTAAGTGTACCCTAATGTGCTAATATGCTGTGTATACTTGTACATTGTGGCATAACCTACCCCAGGGCCTCTAAAAGTAGTAATGTCAGGAAAGTTTACTACCACTTTAATATCACAGGATCCCAGAAACCTCTCATGGGGCCCACTACTGACCCAGTGGCCCTTGGGCAGTGCATAAGTGCATAGTTGCCAACATTTAAAAAATATTTTCAGGGACACTTTTTCACAAGTGCTATATTTAGAGTAGCTGAGATCCCCGATGTTCCTCTGTACATCACAGTAGTAATCACAAAATTAAATAAGTTCTAATAACAGAACAAATATGAGAACTGAGATTTCCTTTAGTTGAACTAACAAAAGTGTGTCCATTCTAAAGCTGGTAACATTGGGGGTATTCAGTATCATTTTAAATAACTGTTTTTCTGGGTAAGCGACATAGGGGAGGAGTACGGACGGTATATAAGTGGGAAGTATGTGCAGGTGAGTGAGAGGAATGTGGAGGGTCTAACATTGGGCACTATGTACAGGAGAAGAGTGCAAAGGGTACGGCAAAAGGCACAATGTACAGGAGAGAAGTTTGGAGGGTATGACAGTGGGCATCATGTACAGGAGAGAATCATGGAGGGTACAACAGTGGGCAGTATGTACAGGAGAGAAGTGTATGACAGCAGGCACCATGTACATGAGAGGAGTGTGGAGGGTATGACAGTGGGCAGTATGTACAGGAGAGGAGTGTGGACGGTATGATAGTGGGCACTATGTATAGGAGAGGAGTGTGGAGGGTATAACAGTGGGCAGTATGTACAGGAGAGGAATGTGGAGGGTATGACAGTGGGCAGTATGTACGGGAGAGAAGTGTATGACAGCAGGTACTATGTACAGGAGAGGAGTGTGAAGGGTATGACAGTGGGCAGTTTGTACAGGAGAGGAGTGTGAAGAGTATGACAGTGGGCAGTATGTACAGGAGGAGTGTTGGGGTATGACAGAGGGTAGTATGTACCAGAGAGAAGTGTGGAGAGTATGATGGGGCAGTATGTACAGGAGAGAAGTGTGAAGGGTATGACAGTGGGCAGTATGTACAAGAGAGGAATGGGGATGGTATGATAGTGGGCACTATGTATAGGAGAGGAGTGTGGAGGGTGTGACAGTGGGAAGTATGTACAGAAGAGGAGTCTATGACAGCAGGCACTTTGTACAGGAGAGGAGTGTGGAGAGTATGACAGTGGTCACTATGTACAGGAGAGGAGTGTGGAGAGTATGACAGTGGGCACTATGTACAGGAAAGGAGTGTGGAGGGTATGACAGTGGGCACAATGTATAGGAGTGGAAGGATGTTTAGGGACTGCGTAGTGGTTAAGCGGGTCATACATGAATTGAAATTACACCAATTATGCAGAGACCAGCCATAGTCGATCTATGTATGGGCTAGCTGGTTTTACACAAGTCAATCTATTAATCGACTTGAGTACAACCAGCCTGTTTTTCCAAAAACAATCAGTGCTGCCAGCTATAGATAGCAACACTGATCATTGTACTCACTGGCAGAACACAATAACACTACAGGAGTGATTCCCCCATCTAAAGGTCAGCAGGTGAGAGGGTGTGTGGGGACAGGCTGGGGAGAGATACCAGTCAGTGGCTGGGTAGGCACTGGCTAGTATCAGAGCCAGATACACACACGTTACATACGTTGCGACCGTTAGAGCGAGAGCAATAATTCTAGCACTAGACTTCCTCTGTAACTCTGAACATGTAACCTAAAAAATGTTTAAAGCATTGCTTAGGATACCAAAAAAAAAAAAATTGTGCTGACTTTGTGTTTTTTTTAATGTTTTTTTTAATGTATAAAAAACTGTTTATTTAAAAAAAAAACATGGTTGAAAAATTGCTGCGCAAATACAATACCGTGCTAGAGCTGCACAATTAATTGTTAAAATTATGATCTTGATTCAACCCCCCTGACATCTCCAATGCAGAGTTTGCTGATTCTTTCATATAACAAGTGGAGAGACTTTCAGCTGTCAAAAGAAAATATCTGGACAGTCTGCCAAGTTCTTAGCAGAAAACATTGTAACTAACGCTTTCTTCTTATATCAAAGGGATAAACTTCTGTGTGTAAAGAAAATATCCGACTGTCTGCCAAGTTTGTAAACAACATGAAACATTGTAACCAACTTCCTTTTTAGATCAAACTTCTGTGTGTAAATGCAAGAAATGTAACCACTTAAAGTCCAACACTTGTTTAAGTTAGAAACCAATATTTTTTGCTAGAAAATTACTTGGAACCGCCAAACATTATATATATTTTAGCAGAGACAAAAATGGCAATTGCTGCAATATTTTATGTCACACTGCATCTGCCCACTTCATTGAATAATAAAAACAAAACAGTAAAGTTAGCCCATTTTTTTTTTTTTTTTCATTTTAATGTGAAAGATGATGTTATGCCGCACGAATCGTGAGAGAATCGTGATCTATCTTCTAAGCAAAAAAATTGCAGTTGTCGTTTTTGCCAGAATCTCTATACCGTGCAACATAAAAAGTTGCAAAGACCACCATAGAGTAATTTTCTAGCAAAAAACAAATGATGTTTTTTTTTTTCTCAGTCTGCTGCAGTGTGTCAGCTTGTATTTATAATGGCTGCTCTGTATGTAGCTTCTGACAGGCTGTGCAAGCAGGCCCGTATCTCCGGAACCATAAATGATAGCCATCCCATATTTTGACCGGTTGTGGGGTAGGTCTTCAACTGACTACCCCCTAAATGTGGGGTTTCTGTGACCTCTGGTCATGGAGCTACAACCCCCGAAGTCGATCTAAAAAAAAAAAATATATATATATATTTTTTTTTTTTTTTGGGGGGGCAAATGGGCCTATCTTGAGAAAGGGGCCTGGAGCTGCAGCTCCATCAGCCCCTCTGTTAATCCGGCCCTGGGGGGTGGGAGTGACACAGCCCCAAATCCACAATGGCTCAAAAGTGATATGGTCCAGAAATATTTAGACAGAATAAAGGTGGATAAAGCACCTGGACCAGATGGCATCCACCCACGGATCCTAAAAGAATTGAGCTCTGAAATTTCAAAGCCACTGTATCTAATATTTAGGGACTCATTAATGACAGGAATAGTACCACTGGATTGGCATAAAGCCAATGTGGTGCCCATATTTAAAAAGGGAACAAAGTCTTTACCTAGTAACTATAGACCTGTTAGTTTAACTTCTATAGTTGGGAAGATACTGGAACATTTAATAAAAGACCACGTGGATGAGTTCTTGCTGGAAAGAAACTATTTAAGCAGCAGACAGCATGGATTCATGAAAGACAGAAGTTGTCAGACAAACCCGATTTCTTTTTATGAAGAGGTAAGTAAAACCCTGGACAGAGGCGTGGCAGTGGACGTGGTATACTTGGATTTTGCAAAGGCGTTGGATACAGTTCCCCACACACGGCTCATGTGTAAGGTAAGGTCTACAGGATTAGATATATCAGTTTGTAAATGGATAGAAAACTGGCTGAAAGACAGAATTCAGAGAGTTGTGGTTAATGATTCTTACTCTGAATGGTCCAAGGTTATCAGCGGTGTACCCCAAGGTTCAGTGTTGGGTCCCTTACTTTTCAATATATTTATAAATGATATTGGGTCTGAGATCCAAAGTAACATTTCTGTTTTTGCAGATGACACCAAGCTATGCAGCGGAATAACGTCCTTGCAGGATGTCTCCAATTTACAAGCCGACCTCAATGTTCTGTCTAATTGGGCGACTAAGTGGCAGATGAGGTTTAATGTTGATAAATGTAAAGTTATGCACTTGGGGGCTAAGAATATTCATGCATCATACATGCTAGGGGGAGTACAACTGGGAGGATCTGTAGTGGAGAAGGATCTGGGTGTTTTAGTTGATCATAAGCTCAATAATGGCATGCAATGCCAAGCTGCGGTTTCCAAAGCGAGCAAAGTCCTTTCTTGTATAAGAGAGGTATGGACTCCAGAGATAGAGATATCATTTTGCCCCTGTACAAATCATTAGTAAGACCTCATCTGGAATATGCAGTCCAGTTTTGGGCTCCAGTTCTCAAAAAGGATATCGGAGAACTGGAGAAAGTGCAGAGAAGGGCAACCAAACTGATAAGAGGCATGGAGGAGCTCAGCTATGAGGAAAGATTAGAGGAACTGAATTTATTCACTCTTGAGAAGAGGAGAATAAGGGGGGATATGATCAACATGTACAAATACATAAGAGGTCCATATAGTGAACTTGGTGTTGAGTTATTCACTTTAAGGTCAACACTGAGGACAAGGGGGCACTCTTTACGTCTGGAGGAAAAGAGATTTCACCTCCAAATACGGAAAGGTTTCTTCACAGTAAGAGCTGTGAAAATGTGGAACAGACTCCCTCCAGAGGTGGTTCTGGCCAGCTCAGTAGATTGCTTTAAGAGAGGCCTGGATTCTTTCCTAAATGCACATAATATAACTGAGTACTAAGTTTTGTAGGTAAAGTTGATCCGGGGTAAATCCGATTGCCTTTCGGGGGATCAGGAAGGAATTTTTTCCCCTCCGGTAGCAAATTGGATCATCGCTCTGCTGGGGTTTTTTGCCTTCCTCTGGATCAACTGTGGGTATGGAGTTGGGTGTATGGGAGGATGTACTGTGTTTTACTTTGTTTTATTTTTTTATTTTTTTATGGTTGAACTGGATGGACTTGTGTCTTTTTTCAACCTGACTAACTATGTAACTATGTAACTATGTAACTTACATTGCTTGAGGTAGTCCTCTCCATAGCTCTCCTTAATATGCGCTGGAAGTTTTTCCCACATTCGGTTTATTTTCTTAATATAATTATCCACCTTCATGCACGCAGGGGTCCCGAACGCTCCCGGCTCAATGATAGAAACCTTTACACCAAAATCATGCATCTCCCTCCTGGAGAACAGAAACAGTACAAATGTAATATATATATATATATATATTTTTTTTAACACAGACCACAAAATCATCATGAACTTTATTTACCAGTTCACTAATTCTCACACCTGTACGTCGTCTACGAACCGTAGACAGTGTTGCCAACCGTCCGTATTTTTACTAAGGCGGCATACACACGACCGAGCTTCTCGGCAGAATCCAGCGAGAAGCTCGCTGGGAGACATATTCTGCCGAGGTTCTCGATCGTGTGTACACTTCCGACGAGCGTCCCGTCGGGAAGCTCGTCGAGCCAAAAAAGAGAGCACGCTCTCTTTTTCCTCGTTGTTCAATGAGGACTTTGGCTCGACAAGCTTTTTCGACCGCTCATCAGGAACCTCGTCGGGCGGAACGATGGGTTTAGCCCGACGAGGTTCTCGGAACGTGTGTACGCCGCCTGACAGTTCATAAAAACTGGCACCTTTTTCCCGGTTTGTAAATGTCCGTGGTTGTGGGAATGTGCCAGGAAAATTAGCTGAGATCGGTTCGGCTTGGGACTGTGCATGGAAATTAGAGGCAGGGGGTGATGGTGGCTGCGGTGGCACCGCAGAGGGGGAGGGAGGCAGGGGGGCAATAGAGGCAGGGGGTGTTAGTGGCAGGGGGTGATTGGAGGCAGGGGGTGTTGGTGGCACCACAGAGAGGGATGGTGGCACCGCAGAGGGTGGGGGATGGAGACAGGGGTTGTTGGTGGCACCGCAGAGGGATATGGAGGCAGGGGACAATGGAGGCAGGGGGTGGTTGGAGGCAGGGGGCCTGGGGAAGATTGGAGGCAGCGGGAGATTGGAGGCATGGGGCCTGGGGGAGATTGGAAGCAGCAGGAGATTGGAGGCAGTGGGTGATTGGAGGTACTGCAGAGGGGGATGAGACAGGGGGCAATAATAGCAGGGGGAGATTGGAGGCAGGGGGTGTTGGTGGCAGAGGGGGATGGAGGCAGGGGGTGGTGGCAGGGGGTGTTGGTGGCAGAGGGGGGATGGAGGCACAGGGGGATGTGACTAAATAATTTGCCCTTATTATATCGAAAAATAACAAAAATATGTTTTTTTACCTTAATATCTACCTTAAATCACATTGCTATTTGCCTAGCGTACGTGTTTGTAGCCTAAATACTGAAATTTGAACCTAAAAATGTAATTTAGTAACTTTTGTGAAATGCCAGTAAAAACGTGGCTGCGCCAGTAAATTTCAATCTGGTAGGTTGGCAACACTGACCGTAGACAATTTTTACATATCTGCCATGAGCCTAGTGATTCAGCAATAACCTGTAGCCACTTCAGCTCTGGAAGGCTTTAACCCCCATCCCTCCATACATCTCAATTTTCTCCTGCATATTAGATCACATAAACCACATCTCACCCAACATTAATGCCCAATAGTCTATCAGCAACTAGGTCCACCGGGGCCAATCCCGGCACATCCAGTCATCTTGCCCATAACTTCTCGAACTTGTGAGCACTACCCCTATGCTGATATATCATTTTTTCCATTCTCAGCACTGTCCCAATGTTAGCAATCTAAAGTACTTTTAGATGAAAAGAACAAGGTGTCATATTAAGCTACAATCCTTTTTCCACCGATCATCGTGGCAACTCACCTTAGGCTGTCTGAGAAAGCCTCCAGGCCAAACTTTGAAGGACAATATCCCCCACCCACATAAGCCAATCTTCCACAGACACTGGATACGACGACAATGCGTCCCCGGGCTTTTCTGACAAGAGGCAGCAAGCGCACCGTGACATCGATCGTCCCGAGAAGATTCACATTCAGCACCTCGGAGAAGTCTTCTTTTGTTTGCCACTCGTTGGGAGAAAAAGTAGTGGTAAAACCAGCGTTGTTCACCAATCCCCAAAGCCCTGAGAGCCACGAGACAGAGTAAGGTCAGTACTGAAATCAGCAATCAAAACACTTTGTAAATCTTTAGCAATAAGAATGTTTCTAAAGAAATTACTTCCTTTGAGGGTCAAACAAGGATGCTTATAAAACCAGTCATTGTCGCATCTGATTAGCCCTCCTTATCCATGCGTTGACCAGGGAGAACAGAGGATTGTGGTGACCGAACAATCCAATGCTTGTACGCAGCTTTCTGGGCCTCGGCCCTGGCCTATGGACCATGGACCCCAATTGTGTCCATTGCTGGACATAGGCTGGGGTCAGCTGAGGCCTTTTGCACAAGCTAGCAGGTGCTCCACTTCCTCGGCCCTCTAAGCTGGTTCTGGTGGAAGGGGTCTTTCTGATGGCCTTCAGTATCTCTACCTCCTGAGTGCTTCCCCAATCCCACTCTTCTTCCGACCCACTGTCTGAGGACAACTTCCTTCTTCTGTACACAAAGATCCAGAACTGATTTTCTTCCTCTCACAGTCCTTAGCAGGTTAATAAAAAGCCCATTTCCAGGAGCTCTCAGCCCCTTCTGGAAATAGCACAATTTTTTTGGGCAAACTGCATGCAGGAGTATTACCGTTCCTTGTGTTGAACTCAGTTGCGACTGGTGCTCAAAATTTTTGGGGGGATGCAAACAAATGAAAAAAAAAAAACATAATTTGCAGCCTCACTGTTCTATCAAAGACAGCCACTATGCCCCTCAATTGTCCCCACTGTGCCCGTCAATTGTCCCCACTGTGCCCATCAATTGCAGCCACTGTGCCCGTCAAACGCTGCCACTGTGCCATCGAACGCCGCCACTCAGGGCCGATCCTAGGGTAACAGGTGCCTGGGTGCAGAAATATTTATGGATACAGGAGACAGTCAGAGACTGCACACATAATACAGGAGATGATCAGAGACTGCAGATGTGATACAGGAGATGGTCAGAGATTGCAGACATAGTACAGGAGATGGGCAGGGGCTGTGTATCCTATGCAATCTATCATGCCATAAAACATCTAGAGCAGGGGCAGCCCAGAGCACATAAAGGGATGCTGAGGATGCCATCCCCCAGCCCACAGCACACTGAACACTGTGACTCACCTTGGTTCTCTCTCTCTGCAGCCCAAGATAGAGATGGGAGGGGGAGGCATTCCAACTGTAGTTGGTGGAGACAGAGTGGGTTCCTAAACTCTCAGTGTGAGGAATTGATTCCTGCACATCAGCACTGAGCAGCCACTGAAAACTAGAACTCTCATGTCAGGAGGAGGATCGGCTCCTCTCCCGAGCACTGTCAGGCTGAACGGGCTGCCCTATGCTCACACATCAGTTCTGGACGGACACACGCCTATGCTCAGAACACTGGCTCTGCATGGACACAAACAAGGAAAGAAGGAGGAAAGGAGGGAGGGGAGAACTCTGGCACTTCGGCGCCCCCACCTCTGCAGGCACCTGGGTGCAAAGCACCCTGTGCACCTTGTCTAGGATCGGCCCTGCCGCCACTGTGCCATCAAATGCCGCCACTGTGCCATGAAACGCCGCCACTGTGCCATCAAATGCCGCCAGTTCGCCCTGTAAAATGCCGCCAGTTCGCCCCGTAAAATGCCGCCAGTTGGCCCTGTAAAATCCCGCCAGTTCGCCCCCCGCCCGGCACTTACCTTTCTTGGGTCAGCCATCCTCCTCCACGTTCCCTCAATGTCTTCTCCCGCCCTGTCCTGCGTATCTCCCCCAAAGCACCCCCATGTTGAGCGCAAATGGCCTGGTATGGTTCAGGAGGTGGGAGGTGCTCACTCCCCCCTTTCCTTGCCTGCTTGCTGCATGCTGGGATAAGGGTCTGGTATGGATTTTTGGGGAACCCTATGGCATTTTTTTAAAATATTTTGATATACCAGACCCAAAGAGCCTAGTATGGATTGAGGGAGACCCCAACACTTTTTTTTATTTTTTTTTATAATTGGCACTTTTGTTTTACATTCTGCTGTCAGCGGGGAATCCCAATCACAGCAGATGACCCATAGTTGTTAAGAGTGCGGCAGCCGCCTGCTCCTTAACAACCAGCTATTCACAATGAATTTGAATGAAACGCATGAAACAAATGTGTTTGTTAATTTCTTTATAACTTTTTTTCGGATTCGTGGCCATTTGTTACTATTTCTATTTAGCAATTTGGATGCATCCGAATCTCCAAAAATCTAATTTTTGTCCGAAAAAACGATTCAGAAAAAAAACGAAAATGCACACGTCTACCTGTTTTACCTTTGTCAGGGATCTGCCGCCGGCTCCCGGCGTGCCCCTGGTGTGCGCGCGCGTGCATGCGCTCGTGCGCCGGTGGTGCGCGCGCGGCGGGAGCGTGCGCGTGCACGTTAGCGCGAGTTTGGCGCCAATGTGCCTTTAAAAGACAGACAGATGCAGCAGCCTCTTGCTGTCTGATCTGCCGTACTTACCTGTCTAACCTGTATCCTGATTAACCAGTTCCCATATCGACCCGGCTACGTCTGATGATCCGCATCTCTCCGAACCCGACCTCGGCCCGCCTTGACCCTGCCTTCTGCTTACTGCTACTACTGTTGCCAGACCTTCTGCCTGAATACCGACTACGCCTGCCCTGTCTGCTCACGAGTCTGACCCGGCCTGCCTGACCCAGCCTACGTCTAGTCCACTTGCCTTACTCCGCTCTGCACCAGTTCCAGAGTCGCTTGTCGTCCGCACCAAAGTCGCTTGCCAAGACGCATCAGAGTCGCTACCAAAGCTGCTAGCTTCCGCATCAGAGTGCCTGCTCTCCTCTTGTTCCAGCGACCCGGAAGGACCAGCGCCGTGCTGACCTGCACCATCATCCAGGCACCCTTAACCCGCTGCGCTCCCGAGTCCGCTGTTCCCAAATCCAGCGGCTCCCGAGCCAGTGCTGTACGAGAGGCCGCCTCCTGCGACTAGGCTCTGACGACCAAGTACACCGCCACACATAACAACCTTCCCCCGACCTGCCTGTGTCAAAGAGGCCTCAAAACTTTCTTGAATATGCATTTTTTTTGCTGATATGATATAAAAAAAATAAAATAACATTGATAACCTAAGAAGTTTTTTCTTTTCTTGCATTCTCTAACAATGATATAAAACTGGAAGGGGTAATTTATGTGTAAAGCATAAACAGTATATGGGGGGGAGACATCTACCTTCAGTTCCAACAATGCTTGATATCCATTCGGCAGCAGAGCTCACACTTTTGCTGTCGCTGATATCCAGGATTCTTGTCCTCAGTCTGCTGGAGGTCTCTTTCTTCAGATTTTCGGCGCCCGCCTCCGTCAGACAAGCGGCCAGGACCTTCATCCCACGTTTGTCCAGCTGCTTAGCCAGCAAGTTCCCAAATCCAGAATCACATCCGGTGATGAAGACATATTTGTCGGTGAGATTCTCCAGTATCTGGCTCTGCCGGTACCACCTGTACAGGAGAATCAACCCCAACGCCACCAGCAGGGGGAGCCACAGGATGCACATTTGTTCTGTAATGAAATACATTGACGTAGCTGAACTTCATGTTGATAGAAAAAGTTGCAACTATGTCATTATTTATACATCATTAACTGTATTTTTTTCAATGGCATGCAGTGCAAGTACCTGAATACGACTTGGTTTCAGCCTCTTGCAGTCTCTGTCCAGCAGAGATTAGGCTGGGAGAGCGAGAAGCTGCACAAGCAGGGCCGATCCTGGGCAGGTGCATGGGGTGCAGCGCACCCAGGAGCCACAGAGGTGGGGGCGCTGAAGCGCCAGAGTGCTCCCCCTATGCTTCGTCCTCCTCTTCTTGCCTGTGTCCAGAGGCAGCTCTCTCCGCCAGCAACTGACAGGAGCAGATCAGAAGAGGAGAGACTGTGCCGCTGCCGTGTTTCCTGCCCAAGTCCATCCTCCCTCCCTCCTCCTGTCAGAGGAGGAGAGCGAAGCAGCCGGAGACCATAGCGGCAGTCTCTGACCATCTCCTGTATTATAGCTGCAGTCTCTGACCATCTCATGTATTATAGCTGCAGTCTCTGACCATCTCATGTACCATGTCTGCAGTCTCTGACCGTCTCCTGTACCATGTCTGCAGTCTCTGACCATCTCCTGTACCATGTCTGCAGTCTCTGACCGTCTCCTGTACCATGTCTACAGTCTCTGACCGTCTGCTGTACCATGTCTGCAGTCTCTGACCGTCTCCTGTACTATGTCTGCAGTCTCTGACCGTCTGCTGTACTACGTCTGCAGTCTCTGACCGTCTGCTGTACTACGTCTGCAGTCTCTGACCGTCTGCTATACTATGTCTGCAGTCTCTGACCTTCTCCTGTACTGTGTCTGCAGTCTCTGACCATCTCCTGTACTATGTCTGCAGTCTCTGACCATCTGCTGTACTATGTCTGCAGTCTCTGACCGTCTGCTGTACTATGTCTGCAGTCTCTGACCATCTCCTGTATTATAGCTGCAGTCTCTGACCATCTCCTGTATTATAGCTGCAGTCTCTGACCATCTTATGTACCATGTCTGCAGTCTCTGAACGTCTCCTGTACCATGTCTGCAGTCTCTGACCGCCTCCTGTACCATGTCTGCAGTCTCTGACCGTCTCCTGTACCATGTCTGCAGTCTCTGACCGTCTCCTGTACCATGTCTGCAGTCTCTGACCGTCTCCTGTACCATGTCTGCAGTCTCTGACCGTCTCCTGTACCATGTCTGCAGTCTCTGACCGTCTCCTGTACCATGTCTGCAGTCTCTGACCGTCTGCTGTACCATGTCTGCAGTCTCTGACCGTCTGCTGTACTATTTCTGCAGTCTCTGACCGTCTGCTGTACTATTTCTGCAGTCTCTGACCGTCTGCTGTACTATGTCTGCAGTCTCTGACTGTCTGCTGTACTATGTCTGCAGTCTCTGACTGTCTGCTGTACTATGTCTGCAGTCTCTGACCATCTCCTGTACTATGTCTGCAGTCTCTGACCATGTGGGGGGCGCCAGAAATATTTCTGCACCCAGGTGTCTGTGACCCTAGTATCGGCCCTGCGCACAAGGAGACAATCAGATGTGCTGCAGTGCAAAGAGCAGGAGTGTAGCTACAGGGTCCACAATTGTGACCCAATCCCATGCTCCAAGGGGCTCCCGCCCCCCCCCATACACCTGTATAAGAGGGGCAGCAGCATGTAGCTACAGAATGTGCGTTTTTTCCTCTTCTGCCTCCCACTGGTATTCAGAGGCTAAAATAAAGAGATACAGCTGCACATTGGGTGGTTCCACCAGGGGGCACCAACACACAGTCAAGGTAGACGCGTTTCATACAGTCAAATTGTGCTTAATCCATAAACAACAAAGAAAAGGTGCTACTACCCCAGATTAATAATACTCCTCCTGAGCGGTCGGGTGCAGGATGTGCAGTTGCTCTGCTGCCAAAGTGATGAATAGATGAAAGACAATCCGCAACTCCATACATACGGTTTGTCCTTCATCAATTGTGCTTAATCATTGCTCAGGTATTCAGAGGCTGCAGGAGGAAGATGGGGAGGGAGATTGCTTCACCCCTGCTGCCCCTCCTATTCAGTGTCCTTGTGCTGCTCCTTCCTGTCCTTTTTAGGGGCACTCTCGGGGCAATAGCCCCGGTCAGCCCCCCTCCTGATGCCACTGGGTAGAAGTCACATGGAATGGACAGATTTTTTTTTAAAGTATTCTTATCAGCTAAATCAGGGGTCTCCAAACTTTCTAAACAAAGGGCCAGTTTACTAACCTTCACACTTTAAGGGGGGCAGACTGTGGCCCGTGGGAGTAGAAAATGCCACAGTGTCAGTGGGAGTAAACAATGTGTCCATAGGCATGCGCACAGGGTGTGACGGGTGTGCCCAGGCACACACTAATCACTCTTTGCAGCATAGATTCCCCCTACTGCTCTAGCTCCCCCCTTCCTCCCACACCGCTGCTGGCTGCCCTCCTCTCCCATGCCGGTGGCAGTAATTTACCGACCCCTTCACTTTTGAATGAACAGTGAGCGATTGATAGTGTGTGTTTGAGCTTTGGGGTGCACACCCTAATGCAATAGGCTGCACACACCTATGAATGTGTCATCATTGGTTTCAGTGGGGGTAATAGTGCCCCATTCTTTATATCAGTTTGAGGAATAGTGTCCCATCATTGGTGTCAGTGGGAGGAATAGCGACCCATCATTGGTGTCAGTGGGAGGAATAGTGCCCCATCATTGGTGTCAGTGGGAGGAATAGTGCCCCATCATTGGTGTCAGTGGGAGAAATAGTGCCCCATCATTGGTGTCTGTGGGAGAAATAGTGCCCCATCATTGGTGTCAGTGGGAGGAATATCGTCCCATCATTGGTGTCAGTGGGAGAAATAGCGTCCCATCATTGGTGTCAGTGGGAGAAATAGCGTCCCATCATTGGTGTCAGTGGGAGGAATAGCGTCCCATCATTGGTATCGGTGGGAGGAATAGCGACCCATCATTGGTATCGGTGGGAGGAATAGTGTCCCATCATTGGTGTCAGTGGGAGGAATAGTATCCCATCGATGGTATCAGTGAGAGGAATAGTGTCCCATCATTGGTGTCAGTGGGAAGAATAGTGTCCCATCATTGGTGTCAGTGGGAGGAATAGTGCCCCATCATTGGTATCAGTGGGAGGAATATCGTCCCATCACTGGTGTCGGTGGGAGGAATAGCGTCCCATCATTGGTGTCGGTGGGAGGAATAGCATTTCATTATTGTGTCAGTGGGAGGAATAGTGTCCTATCATTGGTGTCAGTGGGAGGAATAGCGTTTCATTATTGTGTCAGTGGGAGGAATAGTGTCCCATCATTGGTGTCAGTGGGAGGAATAGTGTCCCATCATTGGTGTCAGTGGGAGGAATAGCGTCCCATCATTGGTGTCAGTGGGAGGAATAGCGTCCCATCATTGGTGTCAGTGGGAGGAATAGCGTCCCATCATTGGTGTCAGTGGGAGGAATAGTGTCCCATCATTGGTGTCAGTGGGAGGAATAGCGTCCCATCATTGGTGTCAGTGGGAGGAATAGCGTCCCATCATTGCTGTCAGTGGGAGGAATAGCGTCCCATCATTGGATGTGGATGGAATAGTGCCCCAAGGGCTGGGTAGAGGCAAGCAAAGGCCACATCCGCCCCCAGGGCCACAGTTTGGAAACCATTGAGCTAGAAAATGTCTAACAATTAAAAGGTGGTGGCAGGATAGGGGGGGGCGGCGCCCGTGCGCCTCTTATGGACACACTGCCACTGTATTTTAATATAAAATCCCCCTTGGGATTAAAAAAAAGAATCTTAAAAAAATAAAAATAAAAAACACATGCATTCATGAGACAGGATTGAATCCCTAATGCCTGGCAGCCGCTGCTCTCCTCAAAGGGGGATCCACCCAGGGCCGTCTTTAATATGGTTTGGGCCCTGGGCAAACATTTTTTTTGGGCCCCCCTTCAGCTTATTTTGGGCCTGGCTGGTTCACATGTATGTGTTTTGGCGGCCCTCATTTGTGCAAGCACAGCATTGATTTGAATGGGCCACCATGCCTTTGTTTCCTGCAGAAAAAAAGTGCATTCAGCATTTTAAAAATCAGTTGCCTTGAAATCCATTCTGCTTTTGCACCATGCTACTTACCTGCAGTTCTTGCACCATGCTACTTACCTGCAGTTCTTGCACACACAAACGCACTGTGTTTTTAAAAGCGTGACCTAAACATCTAAAAATGCAGCGAGTTTGACAGTGCGGGAACTGCAGATAAGTCACAGCAGAATGGACAGACAGTGCTGTATTTCATTGCTTGATGGGCATAGGTGTGCCGTGTGCTCAGCCTATTACATGAGGCATCAAATGAATGGGCTGCTGTGCCTGCACAAATGTGGGCCGCCAAAACACATACATGTGAACCAGCCAGGCCCAAAATAAGCCCATCAAGCAGTTAAATACAGACAGTAATGCCATGTGCTCTGAGGCCTCACTCAGCCTGGACTGCAGGACTGCTCTGTGACTTAAAGAGTTCCTCTATTTTACACATGGCATGGCCTGGGGTCCCATGGTGCTAAAGCAGAATGGACAGACGGTGCTGTGACCCCAATGCCATGCCATGTGTAAAATACAGGAACTTTTTAAAACACTGACCAGACCTGCAGTGAATCATCAAATATTATAAAGACTTTGGGCACACTCTACAGAAAACTTGTATTTACAATATAGATTAGCAAACAGTGACATACATTGAGGAGCAGGACATGAAGAAGTCAGCCTCGGGAAGAGCAAACTGGGGATGTTATAAGATCACATTCTAATTCACTTTTATATACAAGCAGCACCCAGTGGCAGGAAGGGAGAAGTGCACGTCTAAAGGGAAGCCAGGGGTGCTGTATATTTTAAAACACTGGGAAGGGAAGCAGTACTGTCACCTGGCTGCGTGCCGCTGATGATTTTCAGCCTGATTTGTGGGCAGCACAGGGGCTTAACAGGCGGCAGGGCCGCCATCAGGAATTATGGGGCCCCTTACACAGCTTCATGCATGGGCCCCCTGGAGCAGAGAACGGGAGGGGTGGTGCTGCCCCCTTAAATTGAGACGCGGGGGGGGGCGGGGCTGCCGCGAATTTAGAAGCGGGAGGCCCTTTACAAAAAAAAGATTTAATAAAGAAAAATATATATAAAAAAAGGGGTGTAGCCATCCGGGGGCCCTGGGGACCTCTGGGCCCTTTAATAAAAAGAAATAAAAAATATATATAAAAAATATTTTATTTTTTTTAAAAAGGGGGTTGCCATCTGTTGACCTCTGGGCCCTTTAATAATTTTTATTTTTTTTATAAAAATAAACTACAAAAAAAGGGGGGTTGCCATCCGGGACCTCTGGACCCTTTAATAAAAAAATAAAATAAAAAAAATATATTAAAAATAAACACTTATAAAAAAAAAAGTGGGGTTGCCATCCAGGGCCCTGGGAACCTCTGGGCCCTTTAATAAAAAAAATATAAACAAAAATAAAAAAGGGTGTTTGCCACATGGGGCCCTGGGGACCTCTGAGCCCTTTAATTATATATATATATATATATATAAATAAAAAGAAAAAAAAAGGAAATAAAATATAAAAGGGGGTTGCCATCCAGGACCCTGGGGACCTCTGGGTCCTTTAATAATAATAACATTTATATTATATAGTATGTATATATATATATATATATATATATATATATATATATATATATATAAAAAGAAATATATAAAAAAGTTTTTTTTTTTTATAAAAAAAGGGGGGTCGTCATCCGGGGCCCTGGGGAACTACGGGCCCCTGGGGACCTCCAGACCTCTAAAAAAAAAATTGGCCCTTTAATAAAAAATAAATTAAAAATATATAAAATAAATATATATTTTTATTTAAAAATAAATTAAAAAAGGGGGTTGTCATCTGGGGCCCTGGGGGCCTCTGGGTCCCTGGGGACCCCTAAAACAAAATGGCCCTTTAATAAAAAATAAAAATATATTTTAAAAAATTGGCCGTTTAATAAAAAATAAAATAAAAATATATAAAATAAATATATATTTTTTTATTTAAAAATAAATAAAAAAAGGGGGGTTGCCATCTTGGGTCCTGGGGGCCTCCGGGTCCCTGGGGACCCCTAAAAAAAAATTGTCCCTTTAATAAAAAAATAAAAATATATTTAAAAAATTGTCCCTTTAATAAAAAATAAAATAAAAATATATAAAATAAATATATTTTTTTATTTAAAAAAAATAAAAAAAGGGGGGGTTGCCATCTTGGGCCCTGGGGACCTTCGGACCACCAGACCCCTAAAAAAAAAAAAAAGGGGGTTGCTTTGGGCCCCCAACAGTGACAGGGCCCTGGGCAGCTGCCCCTGTTTGCCCTATGGTAGAGACGGCCCTGGATCCACCGCAGATCACTTTTCAGAAGGGCAGTAAAGAGTGCCACCTGTCCAAAAGAATCCTCACTGGTGTCACATCAGCAAATTAAACAGACTTATCACTCAGAATTTATCTTCAGATCTGTAGATGAAAGCTTAGAAAGTAGAACTCCTTACCTGGTCACCTGTAGAGGTGGATACGAAGATTAGGATTCCTGAGCCTCCCGAGCGACGTGGCTCCTCCAACAGAAGAAGGACTGGAGCCGCGTTCCTCCAGAAGGGAAATTCTGTCCTTGTTGGGAGAACACAATCTGCCTGCCCAGCAGTGAGGGGTGGGGAAGCTGGAAGGGTCAGCCTTTATTTATTTCGAAACAAAAAAATCATGTGCAAAACATATCAAGAGCCAAGATTCACAAGGACTTGGAACACGAGAATGCTGGGGGCTGGACGAATATTCTGCGTCTTGCAATAACCCGCGCACTGCGCCCACACCCAGCACTTCCGTGTTTACGCTGGCGAGTTTTCATCGCTTTTAGTGACTTTACACGCGCATGCCTGTCAACTTTTTGAGATGGGAACGAGGGACGCCTATCAGAAAAAGTACGTAGAGCATAAAAAACGCCCCCTTAAAGGAGAATTATACCACTGCTATTCTTTTATATTGGCTTATGAAATTTACAAACGCAGCAATTTAGAAATCAGATGAAAGGTTTATCACTAAGAAACACTTTCTGATAGATAAAAAGTGCATTTTATATACATCTATATAGATCAGATGTAAATGAGGAGGAAAGAGGGACAGCAGGGCCGTCTTAATAGCATCATGGGCCCCTGGGCAAAGTAATGCTCTGGGGCCCCTACAATGATGACAGTGCAGGTAAACAGACATCAAGTAGGTAGGAGGCAGACTGGCCCCCCCCTGTGTATCTATCACTCTCAGTGCCACCATGGAGCCCCCAATTACGAGGCAGCGTGGGCTCAAGGACCAGCCGCTTTGGGGGCCCCCCATGCAGCTGGGGCCCCTGGACAGTGCCCAGGTGTGCCCTCTCATTAGGCCAGCCCTGAGGGACAGAGGGACTTTTGCTCCAAATCAGGGACAGTCCCTTTGAAATCAGGGACAGTTGGGAGGTATGCAGGGTAGGGTTTCCACCTCATCCCTTTAAACCTGAACACATATGACTTGCACAGGTTCTGATGCTAATTTAATGCAGATTAGGCACCAAGTGAGTTTAATTACCAACTTAATTAGGCACAGAACCTGTATAATTAATATGTGTTTGGGTTTAAAGGGATAAGGTGCCAACCCTAATGCAGGGGCTTAGTGGGGAGTAACTCTGCCTTGCAGCACTGGGGTTCCTAGTTCAAGTCCTGGTCAGGACACTTTCTGTATAACAGGGCTCGACAAAATCCAGGTGCCAGGTTGCAAAAGCGACAAGAAATTGTGACCTGGCGCCCGCGCCCGCTGCGCCCTTTTGAAGTCCCAAGCTTCCTTCTGTGGCCTGCGCCATCTGGTGGTGGCCGTTGGCATGACAAGTAAAACAGCAGTTCTAATGTGTCATTTTTCACTGCCATCTCCTTCCCTCTAATTAGAACATTATATATATTTTTTATTCTAACACCCTAGAGCATAGGTGTCAAACACAAGGCCCACGGGCCGAATCCGGCCCTCCAGGCCATTTCATGTGGCCCTAGCACCTCTCCTGCAGCTGCAGGAGAGCTCCAGCCCTCCTTCAGACCCCTACTTTTTGCTTTCAAGCTTCTTTCCAGCAGCAGCATAAGGAAAGGGGGGGTGCACTGTGATGTAAGGGAGAGTGGGGGTCTCATTTTCTGATGGTGGGGTGGATCTTGACAATCTAATGTAAGGGGAGGGGATGCTCTGGACATCTAATCTTACAGATACAACCGGCCCTTTTAAAGGACAATCATCATGCTGATGCGGCCCACAATGAAATTGAGTTTGACACCCCTGCCCTAGAGAATAAAATGGCGATCGTTGCAATACTTTCTGTCACGCCATATTTGCGCAGCGGCCTTACAAGTGCACTTTTTTGAAAAAAAAAAAAGTAAAAAATAGGACAAAAGTAAAGTTATCCCAATTTTTTTTTATATTGTGAAAGATAATGTTACGCCAAGTAAATTGATACCCAACATGTCACGCTTCAAAATTGTGTCCGCTCGTGCAATAGCGACAAACTTTTACCCTTTAAAATCTCCATAGGCGACGTTTAAAAAATTCTACAGGTTGCATGTTTTGAGTTACAGAGGAGGTCTAGGGCTAGAATTATTGCTCTCGCTCTAACGATCAGGGCGATACCTCACATGTGTGGTTTGAATACCGTTTACAAATGCAGGCGCTACTCACGTATGCGTTCGCTTCTGCGCGCAAGCTCGGTGGGACAGGGGGCGTTTTCTGGCTCCTAACTTTTTTAGCTGGCTCCTAGATTCCAAGCACATTTGTCAAACCCTGATGTATGAAGTGTGCTTGTGCGGGTTTCCTCCCACACTCCAGAGCCACGCTGGGATGTTAATTGGGTGCTTTCCGAGTTGGCCCCTGTGTGTGAGATGGAGACTTTTTGGGGGGGGCGCAAACAAACGAAAAAAAAAAACAACAACAATTGCAGCCTCACTGTGCCCAACAATTGCAGCCACTGTGCCCATCAAACGCAGCCACTGTGCCCTGCCATTGTCACCACTGTGCCCTGCCATTGTGACCACTGTGCCCTGCCATTGTCACCACTGTGCCCTGCCATTGTAGCCACTGTGCCCTGCCATTGTCACCACTGTGCCCTGCCATTGTCACCACTGTGCCCTGCCATTGTAGCCACTGTACCCTGCCATTGTAGCCACTGTGCCCTGCCATTGTAGCCACTGTGCCCTGCCATTGTAGCCACTGTGCCCTGCCATTGTAGCCACTGTACCCTGCCATTGTCACCACTGTGCCCTGCCATTGTAGCCACTGTGCCCTGCCATTGTAGCCACTGTGCCCTGCCATTGTAGCCACTGTGCCCTGCCATTGTCACCACTGTGCCCTGCCATTGTCACTACTGTACCCTGCCATTGTCACCACTGTGCCCTGCCATTGTCACCACTGTGCCCTGCCATTGTCACCACTGTGGCCTGCCATTGTCACCACTGTGCCCTGCCATTGTCACCACTGTGCCCTGCCATTGTAGCCACTGTACCCTGCCATTGTCGCCACTGTTCCCTGCCATTGTAGCCACTGTACCCTGCCATTGTCACCACTGTGCCCTGCCATTGTCACCACTGTGCTCTGCCATTGTAGCCACTGTGCCCTGCCATTGTAGCTACGGTGCCCTGCCATTGTCACCACTGTGCCCTGCCATTGTCACCACTGTGCCCTGCCATTGTCACCACTGTACCCTGCCATTGTAGCCACTGTACCCTGCCATTGTCAACACTGTGCCCTGCCATTGTAGCCACTGTACCCTGCCATTGTCACCACTGTACCCTGCCATTGTCACCACTGTGCCCTGCCATTGTCACCACTGTACCCTGCCATTGTCACCACTGTGCCCTGCCATTGTAGCCACTGTACCCTGCCATTGTCACCACTGTACCCTGCCATTGTCACCACTGTGCCCTGCCATTGTTACCTCTGGTCAGCCGTGCTTCTTCTTCTGTCCCCCGATGTGTTCTTCCGCCCTCGTTGACGCTTCAGCCAATCAGGTTACCGGTAACCTGATTGGCTGAGACGCCTGTCACGCTTATCCAAGGAACGCACATACCGCGCGTCCCAAGGATAAGCATCCGGAAGCCGACTACAGCCTGAGGGCTGTAATTGGAAAGCCTATTAGAGCCGCGCTCCAGCGCCCTCTATGGACGCACCGTTACTGCTTTTGGTTGTAAACTCCCTGAGCGGATTCATATAAATGCTATATATACATTGTCAGTATTATATAAATACCTATAATAGTAAATAAAAATAAAAATGAATGGTAAAGAAACAACTCCTGACAAATAAATAAAATCTCCACTGAAATATATACAGTATTGCAATACATGTTGAGCGCTTAATGACCGCCCCACTTACATATACTGCGGCAGTACGTGACTCCTATCTACGGCTCTGGGGCGCGCACGTGTAATTACAAAAAAAACAAAACACTACCACCATTGGAATCCTTGCATCCGGCACCTCGAATGTAGATTAGGAGGCCAGACGAATGGATGGGGGGGCGGCGCCCGTGCGCCCCTAATGGATGGGCCGCCACTGGTTGTTTTCATTAATCACATTGCTGGTGAGTTGCCAAGAAAATGCACCAGACTTTTCCAGTGCACTGCATAACAACACACATGCTTTACAGTGCATGCCATGCGTTGTTGCAGTGTCTTGGCCATAGGCGTGCGCACAGGGTGTGCCGGATGTGCCTGGGCACACCCTAATGTGCGGCTTGATAAACCGTTGATCATGATCTGAAGGGTAGACCCCAGGGGAAAAAATATTGTAAAAAATAATAAAATAATACAAATAAAAAACGACTAAAACCATCCACTGACACCAATCCCTGCTCTACTGACTCCATCCACTGCTCTATTAATGTCATCTGCCCCGCTGATACATCCACTGTGCTACTGACACGTCCATTTCTCTACTTGCTGGCATCATCCAATGTCCTACTGACGCCAACCTTCAGGGATCCACTGGCAATTGGGACTACCGGTAGTTTCCTGGTGGGCCGATGGCTCAGTAGGCCAGCTTCTGTGACAGCGGACTGCTGCCCCCCCACAACTGCTTAGTCTCTTCCTCCCCGCAGCGCTCACCTGGGCGGGAACAGAGAAGCAGGGGGAGGATAAGGGAAGATGACAGAGGAGCATGGGGGGACCAGAAGGAGCACGGGGGAGGGGACAGACAGCTGACTCAACAGCTATGGCTTGGGAGTTTCACAATTCTGCCCAATCTTGTCCCATAAGGGGGGGCACTGAACTGATTCTTTGCCCCGGGTGAAATAATGCCTAGCTTTCCCACTGGTACTGCCTATAAGAGTACCAGTACCAGCCGTTCTACTCTAATAAAGTAGAACGGCTAGCGGCTAGTGAAGAGGGAGAGGGGGCTTGGGTGGCCGGGGGGGCGGGAGATGTCCGGCCGCCATGGGAGAGACCTGTCAAAGTGGGCCAGTCTGGATGAAGTCCAGGACCAAATTTTTGTCCCAGTCCAGCCCTGCCAACCTTTGTTCTACTGATACATCTACTGCTCTACTGACACTGTATAGAAACACAAAAAACACGCACGTGTTCGAGACTTTAGGGTGCACACCCGAATGGAATGGACTGCGCACACCAATGGTCATTAGTTTCCTTCTCTGTCTCAAAAGTGAGACATCAGGAGTCTGTTTACCCTTGATATTTCACCAAAGCCCCATAATTGGGTTTTTTTTAAAAAAAAGAAAAAAAAAGTAATAAAAAATAATATTGTAAAAAAAAAAAAAAAAATTATATTGTAAAAAATGATTTAAATTTTTTTAAATCATTTTTTACAATATATTTTTTTTTTTTTTTTTTTTTACAATATTCTTTTTTATTACTTTTTTTTCTTTTTTTTCAAAAAAACCCAATTATGGGGCTTTGGTGAAATATCAAGGGTAAACAGACTCCTGATGTCTCACTTTTGAGACAGAGAAGGAAACTAATGACCATTGGTGTGCGCAGTCCATTCCATTGTAAAAAATTATTTAACCACTTCAATACCGGGCACTTACGCAGCTCCCTGCCCAGGCCAATGTTCAGCTTTCAGCGCTGCCGCACTTTGAATGACAATTGCGCGGTCGTGCTACACTGCACCCAAACAATTTTCTTCTTATTTTGTTCCCACAAATAGAGCTTTCTTTTGGTGGTAGTTGATCTCCTCTTGTGCAACAACTAAAAAAATTAAGAAAATTTAGAAAAAAATAATGGGCCAGATTCAGATACAATTACATTGGCGCAGAGTATCAGAGATACTCTACGCTGCCGTATTTTACCAGGCTATATGCCGAATTCTGGTAGATTTTGTCCCTTACGGTACGGCGGCGTAGTGTATTTCTCGCCGCGTAATCGAAATACGCGATTAGGGGGCGTGAAGCATTTAAATTAGGCGCGTCCCCGCGGCGATCGAACTGCGCATGCTCCGTTCAGAAATTTCCCGCCGTGCATTGCGCGAAATCACGTTGTTACGTCATTGGTTGTTTGAGTAGCGTCGTTTACGGACATTCCTTATCTCGGACGTTTTACGTCAAAAATAAAAAAAGACGTTGACATTCGACGCGGGAACGACGGCCATACTTAACATGGGCTGTCTAATATTAGACCAGCAAAAAGCTGCTATGGTTTTACGCAGCAAAAAGATGACTAAAGATGCCGTAAGAGATTGCGATTGACGTTCGTAATTTCCTGGATCGTCGGCAAAAGCTCATTTGCACACCCCGATGTGGAAAACGACGGGACCCAGCGGCCGCAAATTTATTGCAGCGTAGATCCGAAGGCGTATGAACACGTAATCCAGTCGGATTGAAGCCCGCAGCCCAGTGGCGGCCCGCCCATATGGGCGCACGGGCGCCGCCCCCCCTCCCGCAGTCACAAAAAAAAAAAAGAATTAAAAAAAAAAACGGGCCCTTTAAGAACTTTTATTCGGCTAAAATGTCATTTTGACATTTTAGCCGAAGTTCTGGCGGCCGTCTATAGAGGGCGCTGCAGCGCCACCCCCTCTCGCAAGTAACACACGTTCAATGCTATGCATTGGACGTGTGTTACTGTTGCCAGCTGCCTGGTCTATTCGTATAACCGGACATGGGACGCCGGTTACCCGAATAGCGACAGCTGGTTGGCTGAGGGGAACTGCCTATCAAAGCCAGTGGCTCTGATAGGCTTTTCCAGTCCCGCCCTCCGGCTCTCGGAAGTCTATGCTCGGAGCGCAGGCAATCTGCGGTCCTTGCATTAGACTGACAGCCGTTTCAGCCAATCAGGTTCCCGGATTCTGGTTTTCAGGAACCTGATTGGCTGAAGTTTCTCCAGGGTGGCAGAAGACATCAAGGGAGGACATGGAAGCGTCAGGTAAGTGATTTTTTTTACAGGGAAAGGGGCAGCATGGGGCACAGTGGCAGCATGGGGCACAGTGGCAGCATGGGGCACAGTGGCAGCATGGGGCACAGTAGAAGCATGGGGCACAGTGGCATCATGGGGCACAGAGGCGACAATGAGCACAGTGGCATGGGGCACAGTGGTGACAATTGATGGCACAGTGACTGAATATGATGGCATGGCAGAGAGGTGACAATTGATGGCACAGTGACTGCATTTGATGGCATGGCAGAGAGGTGACAATTGATGGCACAGTGGTGGCGTTTGATGGCACAGTGGTGGCGTTTGATGGCATGGCACAGTGGTGACAATTGATTGCACAGTGACTGCATTTGATGGCATGGCACAGTGGTGACAATTGATGGGCACAGTAGCTGCTTTTGATGGCATGGCACATTGGTGACAATTGATGGCACAGTGGTGGCGTTTGATGGCATGGCACAATTAGTGACACAAGTGGTGACAATTGATGGCACAGTGACTGCAAATGATGGCATAGCACATTGGTGACAATTGATGGCACAGTGACTGCATATGATGGCATGGCACATTGGTGACAATTGATGGGCACAGTAGCTGCATTTGATGGCATGGCACAGTGGTGACAATTGATGGCACAGTGGCTGCATTTGATGGCATGGCACAGTGGTGACAATTGATGGCACAGTGGCTGCATTTGATGGCATGGCACAGTGGTGACAATTGATGGCACAGTGGCTGCATTTGGTGGCATGGCACAGTGGCTACATTTGGTGGCATGGCACAGTGGCTGCATGTGATGGGCACAGTGAGGCTGCAATATTTTTTTTTTCGTTTGCGCCCCCCCAAAAATTTTGAGCACCAGCCGCCACTGCCGCAGCCGTATTTTCATGGTTTAAGGTTTCAGAGTAGTGAAAAAACGCGTAATTTGAAAGTACTCCAGTCTAACGCGAGTTAGACTGGAGTAAGGGCTCTGTGAATCTGGCCCAACGTTTTTATTTTTTTCTGTTAATTTTTTTGTAAATAAGTACGTTTTCTTTTTCAATTACGGGCACCGATGAGGTGGCAGTGATAGGCTGCGCTGATAGGCGGCACTGGTATGCGGCACTGATGGGCACTCATAGGCAGCACTGATGGGCACTTATGGGTGGCACTAATGGGTACATATTGGTGGCATTCAGTGCCCAGGTTTCCAGTCAGTGCCCATTTGTGGGCACTGATTGGCATCTATTGTGCCCTTTTTTTTACATGTGGATGGCCATGGGGGATGTACCTGGCCATCCACATATTGCCCCCTTCCCTGGTGGTCCTGGCGGCTTCCCTGTGGTCTAGTGTTGGCATCTGAGGGGGGGCTGCGCGAACCCCCCCCTGTCAGGAGAGCCATCGATCGGCTCTTCTCTACTCGCGTCTGTCAGATGCCGATCAACGGTAGCCGGAGGCTCTTTACTGAGATCGGAGATGCAGGGCGTCAGACTGACACCCAGCATCACCGATCGCCGCACTGCAGTCAGGTGCGTTTGTTCTGAGCCTACATGCATAATTGAGTGCTGTTAGAAATGGACCAGACGTGCCCCCCCCCCCCCCCCATAGTGCTTGCAGCATGCATTATTGTAAAAGACACCAGTACACTTTGATGTGGAAACCACAGTGCATTATATCACCCACAATGCATGGTAACACACTATACTATGTTGTGTATCTTTTAGGATAGTATAGGGAGGTCATTCGTTTTTGCAATTTTACACACCCACCACTAGGTGTCTCCAGTGTGACATATAATGTAGATAGATCTCTTCCTAGTCTATGTGGAATCTGAACTTGCTACTGACTTAGTTACAAAGTTGCAATAGACAGTGTAGCATATTTTTGTTACATGTATTATGGGATTATTTATGTTCTTGTATAGAATAAGCTACATTCCCATTTCATTTTCCTTTTTTAATGTCCCTTGATCCATTTGTAATTATGAAATCATCATGTGTGTGTCTATGATGCAGCTGCAGATCACAGATGTGCTTCTATATCAGATGGACAGGGTGGGTGTAGCTGCAGTGATACCTCGGTTTGCGAGTAACGAGGTATACAAACGTCTCGCAAGATGAGCTATATATATATATATATATATATATATATATATTTTTAATTCTGACTTATTTTGCAAGAGCTGTCTCGGGGGACTCAAGCCACTGGTGTATATATTACTGTATGTGGCCAGAGGTCCGGGGGCACTTGTTGGCTCCCAGCAGGGATGGACTGGCCATTGGGACTACAGGGAGTTTCCCGGTGGGCCGATGGCTCAGTGGGCCGGCTTCAGTGACAGCAGCCCGCCACCCCCCCCCCCCCCTTCGCTCCTTTTGTCTCTCCCTTCCCGCAGCGCTCACCTCCACTCCCTCCCCGCAGAGCTCACATACAGTACTGCATACACAAGCGCCCCCACACCTCTGGCCACATACAGTACTGCATTCACCAGTGCCCCCGCACCTCTGGTCACATACAGTACTGCATACACCAGCGCCCCCACACCTCTGGCCACATACAGTACTGCATTCACCAGTGCCCCCGCACCTCTGGCTACATACAGTACTGCATACACCAGCGCCCCCACGCCTCTGGTCACATACAGTACTGCATACACCAGTGCCCCCGTGCCTTTGGCCACATACAGTACTGCATACACCAGCATCCCCGTGCCTCTGGCTACATACAGTACTGCATACACCAGCGCCCCCACGCCTCTGGTCACATACAGTACTGCATACACCAGTGCCCCCGTGCCTTTGGCGACATACAGTACTGCATACACCAGCGCCCCCGCACCTCTGGCCACATACATTACTGCATACACCAGCGCCCCCGCACCTCTGGTCACATACAGTACTGCATACACCAGCGCCCCCGCACCTCTGGCCTCATTCAGTACTGCATACACCAGCGCCCCCGCACCTCTGGCCACATACATTACTGCATACACCAGCGCCCCCGCACCTCTGGTCACATACAGTACTGCATACACCAGCGCCCCCACACCTCTGGCCTCATTCAGTACTGCATACACCAGTGCCCCCGCACCTCTGGTCACATACAGTACTGCATACACCAGCGCCCCCACACCTCTGGCCACATACAGTACTGCATACACCAGCACCCCCGCACCTCTGACCACATACAGTACTGCATACACCAGTGCCCCCGCACCTCTGGCCACATTCAGTACTGCATCCACCAGTGCCCCCGTGCCTTTGGCCACATACAGTACTGCATTCACCAGCATCCCCGTGCCTCTGGCTACATACAGTACTGCATACACCAGCGCCCCCACGCCTCTGGTCACATACAGTACTGCATACACCAGTGCCCCCGCACCTCTGGCCACATACAGTACTGCATCCACCAGTGCCCCCGTGCCTTTGGCCACATACAGTACTGCATTCACCAGCATCCCCGTGCCTCTGGCTACATACAGTACTGCATACACCAGCGCCCCCACGCCTCTGGTCACATACAGTACTGCATACACCAGTGCCCCCACGCCTTTGGCCACATACAGCACTGCATACACCAACGCCCCCGCACCTCTGGCCTCATTCAGTACTGCATACACCAGCGCCCCCGCACCTCTGCCCACATACATTACTGCATACACCAGCACCCCCGCACCTCTGGTCAAATACACTAGGTTACACGCCGTCTCCACTGACAGAACAGCGACCTGCCTTGTTTTCATAGGCAGACCGCCGTTTTCCTTCAGTACTGAAGGATCGGCGGATGCTGGTGGACAGCTCCCGTTGTGTATAATCACAGTGGGAGCAGCATGCCCGCCCCCTACCCAGAAGTGTAGGATCACATACTAGGTACATTATCCTGTGCAGCAGTGCCACCTATGCCGCCGTATATGTAAATGTTATGGTCGGCAAGTTAATTGGTTTGTGTGAAAGTTACAGCGTCTACAAACTATGGGGTATACGGTGGAACCTCGGTTTAAGAGTAACTTGGTTTGATTTGCGAGCAACTTTTTTTATTTAAATTCTGACTCGGTTTGCAAGTGTTGACTCGCAAGACAAGCAGAATTCAAGCTAAATAGGCCTGCAGTACCTCAGCACGGAGCAAGTGCTTTGTGAATACAGCACTTGCCCGTAAAAGTTGCGGAAGCGTAGCGTAAATAGGATACGCTACGCCCGCACAAAAATATGACGGCGTACGTGAATCTAGCCCTTTGTTCCCAAATATGAATGAGATGGTGAACACAAAGGAAATCACACAATGAGATACAAGTATAAAACATTTTATTGCTGTGTGGTGTGAGGATATAAAATTACAGCATATTTATCCAGAGAGAGTGGTGACAGAACCAAACTCAGTGCTAAGTTCACACAGGCGGCAGTGTCTACCTCCCCTCCGAAAAGTGATCCATGGTGAATTGCTTATCAGAGGGTGGTAGATCAGCAGTTTCCAGGTGACTCCTGAATGCCTGCATGTTTTTTTTTTGCATGGATCAACAAGCAGCAACCGTGAGCCATCTGGAATGTGATGGTGGCACAGTCCCATAGACTTCAAGTCTGATATGTGCTGCAACCAGAGCTACATTTGCCACACACTTGCCGCACGTGTGCAACCCCCTCCAGTTGCCGTGGTAGGCTTTCTATGGACGGTGGGTGGGGGCAGCAAAACCCTTTTAACCACCTGTGTGAGCGAGGCCTTAGGCTGCTTTCACATTGGGCAGTAGAGCCGCGGTGGCGATATAGCAGCGCGATTTATAGTGCTGCTATACCGTCGTATTTACTGCGGTATTCGGCTGCTAGCGGTGCGGTTTTAACCCCCGCTAGCGGCCGAAAAAGGGTTAATGCCGGCCGCAATGCGTCTCTGTAGAGGCGCATTGCGGGCGGTATTACCGCGGTTTCCCATTGATTTCAATGGGAAGGAGCGGTATAGGAGCGTTAAACACACCGCTCCTATACCGCTGCAAAGATGCGGCTAGCAGGACTTTTGGAGCGGTCCTGCTAGCTCACCGCTTCAGTGTGAAAGCCTTTTGGGCTTTTACATTGAAGACTACAGGGCAGGTTTTTTTCAGGCGGTATAGCAGCGCTATTTTTAGCGATGTACCGTGTGAAAAAACGCCTCAATGTGAAAGGGGCCTTAGGAATACAACACCAATATAAATAATACAATGTTATGTCTGGAAAATGATACATTCATATAAAAGAAACAATTCATAGTCAAAGTATTCACAACGTTACATTTCAGGTCAAGGTGCCAACAAGAACATCAGACGGAAACTACAGTAAAACCTTGGATTGCGAGGATAATTCCTTCCAGAAACACGCTTGTAAACCAATACATTTGTATATCAAAGCATTTTTTTTACAGAGTATAAAAGAGAAGAAAGGGGGCCTCTAAGTGTAGCAATAAGTTGCTAAATGTTGTACCTTCATTAAATGTAACCAGATTGCTAAACTTAGAGGCTCCTCTCTTCTCTTTTATACTCAGTTGTGACAAGACTAGGGATGAGCTTCGAGTTGGAGTAGAAATCATGTTGGACTCGAACATTGCCTGTTCGCCGAACAGCGAACAATTTGGGGTGTTCATTGCAAGTTCGTGTGAACATTAGAACCCTGTTAAAGTCTATGGGACTCGAACGTTTGAAATCTAAAGTGCTAATTTTAAAGGCTAATATGCAAGATATTGTAATAAAAAGTGTTTGGGGACCCGGGTCCTGTCCCAGGGGACATGTATCAATGCAAAACAAAGTTTTAAAAACTGCAGTTTTTTTGGCAGCAGTGAAACAATAAAAGTGAAATATTCCTTTAAATTTCATACCTGGGGGAGGGGGGGGGGTGTATAGTATGCCTGTAAAGTAGCACTTGTTTCCCATGCTTAGAACTGTCCCTGCACAATGTGTCATTTCTGAAGGAAAAAAAGTAATTTAAAATCACTCGCAGCTATAATGAATTGTCGGCTCCCGGCAATACAGAGAAAAGTCATTCATAAAAAAAAATGTATGGGTGTCCACAGCATTTTTTTTTTTTTTAAATTGGGGCGGAGTTCCCCTTAAAATCCACACCAGACCCTAAGGTTAGTAATTTTAAATGACGTTTTTCCTTCAGAAATTACATTTTGTGCAGGGACAGTTCTAAGCACAGGAAACAAGCGCTACTTTACAGGCATACTATACACCCCCCTTAGGTATGAAATTTAAAGGAATATTTCAATTTTATTGTTTCACTTTAAGCATTATTAAAATCACTGTTCCGGAAAAAACTAACGTTTTTTAAAACTTTTTTTGCATTGATACATGTCCCCTGGGGCAGGACCCGGGTCCCCAAACACTCCCCTGGGGCAGGACCCGGGTCCCCAAACACTCCCCTGGGGCAGGACCCGGGTCCCCAAACACTCCCCTGGGGCAGGACCCGGGTCCCCAAACACTTTGTAGGACAATAACTTGCATATTAGCCTTTAAAATTAGTAGTTTAGATTTCAAATGTTCAAATCTCATAGACTTTACCAGGGTTCTAAAGTTCACACAAACTTTTGGTCTGTTCGCAGGTTCTGGTGCGAACCGAACCCAGGGGTGTTCGGCTCATCCCTAGACATGACGCTACTCTTATATCAATGTGGAAAATGTACTACAGCACTAACTAATTAATTACATTTAAAAGGAAAAAAACACAATAAAAATACCCAAATGATATCGCTGCGTACACACAGGTGTATAAAACCAAAATGATACAAAAAGGATCATGATTAAGTCACGTGCCGAGTGATGCAATGCGTGGGGGAGGAGCCTAGTGAAGCGATCAACGGACGTTCATCCGTGTGAGGAGATCGCTATACTGAGTGGCTTGTAAGGCTATGTTCAAAGGCTGTATCTGAAGAGGGGATTCTTATATCGCCCTGAAGCAGCAAGGCGTTCTCATATGCCGGGCCATTTGGAAGCAATTAAGCACCAGTTCACACTTATTACCGTATTTATCGGCGTATACCGCACACTTTTTTGCCCTTAAAATCAGGGCAAATCGTGGGTGCGCGATATACGCCGATACTCGCTTCCCGCGCTGTGTTTGAATCCGCCGCTGACATATACCGAGTGCAGTACACTCGGGTACATTCGGCCAGCCTTGGCTCCCCTCGCAGTTATACGAGGGGAGCCGAGCCTAGCCCGAGTGTACCTGAGTGAACTGCGCTCGGCATTTGTCAGTGGCGGATACAAACACAGCGCGGGAAGCGGGGATCGATACTCGCTTCCAGCATTGTGTTTGAATGCGGCCGCCGACATATACCGAGCGCAGTACACTCAGGTACACTCGGCCAGGCTCGGCTCCCCTCGCATTTATGGAGGAGGGTCCCGAAACCTGTATTGGCCACCGAGGAGGAGGAGACGCAGGGGAAGCACATGATTAGAGCCTGAGGCTCCAATTGGCATCAAAATAGTCTGGGGCACTATTATTATTGTTTGCAACATTTTATAACAAACTATGAAACATGATTTTTTCTTTTTTTGTTTTTTTTTAATGTTTCAATCTTTTTTTGTTTGTTTAACAAAAAATAAAAAAATACAGAGGTGATCAAATACCACCAAAATAAAGCTCTATTTGTGGGGGGGGGGGAAGGGGTGGGAAATGATAAAAATGTCATATGTGTACAGTGTAGCATGACCGCGCAATTGTCATTAAAAGTGCGACAGCGCTGAAAGCTGAAAATTGGTCTGGGCAGGAGGGGGGGGGGGGGGGGGGGGGGGGGGGGGGGGGGTAAGTGCCTAGTAAGCAAGTAGTTAAAACAAAAAAAAACTCATAAAATGTACAAATTGCATAATAATAAAAGTAAATTGTAACGGAAGGGCCTGTGTGACCCAGAAGCTCCCCAATGCCTCTTATGTGTAGATCACCCTGTGTCTCTAATAGGGACATACATGTATATTGAATCCAGACTAACTTCTAAGGATCTTTCATCTTTCATTGTGGCTTGTGCTAATTTACTCTCTATTGTGTGAAGGTCTATTGATGATAATGTGTATTGTAAGTTAGCAGACAGCCTAAAGGTCAGGTGTACGAGTCATCAGCTGTAGTTAATTAGCTCATGTAAATTAGGTCAGGAGCTTGAGTCAGGATGTCTACTAAAAGATGTGTATTGGGGCTCGTTGGGAACCATTGTGTGATGGTGTGGGTGGAGTTTGGTCATTGTTCATTTGGTTACTGCAGTATCCTAACTGTATATAAAGAGCTGTATTTCTCAATAAAGGGGCTCTTTCCTGTTGAACCTCAAGCAGAGCTGTGTGTCTCGTTATTGGGGTTCCTTTTGCCAAACGGCTTTAACCCATGTCCCATTTGGGGTTCCGTTACATAAATGAAATAAAATATCAGTACATATCCTCAGGAAGTCTACAGGACATGACAGAACAAGCAACAGGTTTTACAGTCATCTCTGTAAATAGATGGTGGGTTTCATTCCTCAGTAGAATTTATAGAGCGCACTTCCATCCCCCGCTCCAGATAGCTGGATTACGCTTTCCATCCTCACTTTTTATTCAAAATATAGATCAACGATCCCATGGCTGGATGTGGATTCGTTATGAATGGGTTGCGAATATCCAACCTCCATGACACTCAGAGGAAGATCTTCATGAATCCCATGGGTGGATGTAGATATGTTGTTGATGGGTTCCTCATAGTCAACTTCCATTACGTTCAGAGGATCATCTTCAAAAATCCCATGGGTGGATGTAGATATGTTGTTGATGGGTTGCTCATAGTCAACTTCCATTATGTTCAGAGGATCATCTTCATGGATCCCATGGGTGGATGTAGATATGTTGTTGATGGGTTGCTCATAGTCAACTTTCATTATGTTCAGAGGATCATCTTCAAGGATCCCATGGGTGGATGTAGATATGTTGTTCATAGGTTGCTCATAGTCAACTTCCATTATGTTCAGAGGATCATCTTCAAGGATCCCATGGGTGGGTGTAGATATGTTGTTCATAGGTTGCTCATAGTCAACTTCCATTATGTTCAGAGGATCATCTTCATGGATCCCATGGGTGGATGTGGAGCCATTGTGAATTGGTTGTGAATATCCTTCCTCCATGATACTCAGAGGAAGATCTCTTCTTTTCTCTTTACAACAAATCTAGAAATATAAAAGACACAACCGCAGGTCAGGTGATATTTATTTCCCGGGGTCAGCATTTCCCAAAATGTATTGGTCTTGTATCTCCATCACAAGAGTTTTAGAACTGTGCTGTTCAGAATAGGGATGAGCTTTCGAGTTGGAGTCGAAAACATGTTAGACTCGAATATTGCCTGTTCGGCGAACAGCAAACAATTTGGGCTGTTCGAAAAGCTCTGTAAAAGTCTATGGGAGAAATCTAAAGTGCTAATTTGAAAGGCTAATATGCAAGTTATTGTTCTAAAAAGTGTTTGGGGACCCGGGTCCTGCGCCAGGAGACATGTATCAATGCAAAAAAAAAATTAAAAACAGACGTTTTTTTCAGGAGCAATGATTTTAATAATGCTTAAAGTGAAACAATAAAAGTGTTAAATGTAAAATGTAAAAATGAAATATTCCTTTAAATGTCGTACCTGGGGGGTGTATAGTATGTCTGTGAAATAGCGCATGTTTCCCATACTTAGAACTGTCCCTGAACAAAGTGTAATTTCTGAAGGAAAAAGTCATTAAAAAATATAATAAATTGTCGGCCTGAGGGTCCCCCCAAATTCATTTACCAGGCCCTTCAGGTCTGGTATGGATATTTAAAAAAAAAATCCACAACAGACCCTTTAGGTCAGTGGTCCCCAACCTTTTTGGCACCGGGGACCGGCTGCGTGGAAGAACATTTTGCCAAGGCCCGGTTGGGAATGGCATGCAATGGCAGGCAATTTGCCAGCGCATTATTTCTATTTATTACATTGTAGTAACAAATAAAGTTAAACCCACCACAATGCAGAATCAGTGGGAGCTTTGAGCGTGTCACTTGCCACGCTGCCTGCTACCAGAAGCGGATTGTCACTTGCCACGCTGCCTGCTACCAGAAGCGGATTGTCACTTGCCACGCTGCCTGCCACCAGATGTGGATTGTCACTTGCCACGCTGCCTGCCACCAGATGTGGATTGTCACTTGCCACGCTGCCTGCCACCAGATGCGGAATATCACTTGCCATACTGCCTGCCACCAGATGTGGTAAGGCCCCAACAGATGAAGCTAGTGCCCCCCTCCACAGATGAAGCTAGTGCCCCCACTAGGCCCTGCTCACACTCACCCTGTCACTGATAATGTTGTCATACTCTGGGCTCCCCCATTAACAACCCCCCCACGCTGCCCCTATTTATATCATAACCCCACATTACAGTCCTCAGCCTTCCCCCCCACACATTACAGTCCTCAGCCCCCCCCCCACACATTACAGTCCTCAGCCTTTCCCCCCACCACACATTACAGTCCTCAGCCTTCCCCCACCACACATTACAGTCCTCAGCCTTCCCCCCCACCACACATATTACAGTCCTCAGCTATCCTCCCCACACACATTACCGTCCTCAGCCTCCCCCCCACACATTACAGTCCTCAGCCTTCCCCCCACACATTACAGTCCTCAGTCTTCCCCCCCCACACATTACAGTCCTCAGCCTTCCCCCCCCCCCACACATTACAGTCCTCAGCCTTCCCCCCCACACATTACAGTCTTCAGCCTCCCCCCACGCACACATTACAGTCCTCAGCCTCCCCCCCACACACATTACAGTCCTCAGCCTCCCCCACACACATTACAGTCCTCAGCCTCCCCCCACAGACACATTACAGTCCTCGTCCTATCTTCCCCCCACACACACACATTACAGTCCTCAGCCTTCCCTCCCCCCACACACACACACACACTACAGTCCTCAGCCTTCCCCCCCACACATTACTGTCCTCAGCCTCCCCCCACACATTACAGTCCTCAGCCTTCCCCCACACACATTACAGTTCTCAGCCTCCCCCCCACACACATTACAGTCCTCAGTTCTGTCCCCCACACACATTTCAGTCCTCAGTTCTGTCCCCCACCCACATTTCAGTCCTCAGTTCCATCCCCCTACACTCAGAGGCACAGCATGTCTGGATAGGGACAGGAGAGGAGTTGCAGTTCTGGATGGAGGGCCAAGGTAACAAACAGGTGATTGGCTGCTAAGATGAAGAACAGTCCTAGCACCCTCCACCCAGAATTGTTTCGCCTCCCACTGTCGGCTCAGTGAGGATTACAGAGCGACGGCAAGAGGAAGAAATGTCTCCTCGTGGTCCGAATGACAGAGTGCCGCGAATTGGGGCTCTCTCATGCCGCCTGCTTGCGGCCCGGCTGCAGAAGTGCCGCGGCCCAGTAATGAGCCACGAACCAGGGGTTGACGACCCCTGCTTTAGGTCACAAAAATTCTGAAAAAAAACCCTCATCAATTGCAACCTCTCTGTGCCCATCAAATGCTGCCACTGTGCCCATCAAACGCTACCACTGTGCCCATCAAACGCTGCCACTGTGCCCCCCTGCCAGCCCGCCGTCTGCCCGGCACTTACCCTGTCTCGGTGGGGCAGCGGATGACGGCAGCGGGCAGCGAGCAGTGTCCTCCATGCCTTCTCCCATCTGCTCCTCCTCTCCTCTCCTATAATTGGATGCCTGATAGACATCCAATCACAGCGCCTGTTGTTTCAGCCAATCGGGTGACGGGTAACAGACTTGAAGAACCTGATTGGAGGAGAGGCGGTTCAGTGTTAGAAAAGTGAATGACTATTCGCTTTCCTAACACAGCTGGGTGAACTGCGAGCGCCAATCATGGCTCTCGTTATTTACCTTTTTTACGCGCATTGCTCTAATCAGGTGCTACAAAAACACAACCCTGTTATTCAGGCGCCCGGTGCCCATTAAAACAGGCACCTGAATAGCAAGTGGCAGCGGCGGATATAGATAGATTTGTGCATTGCACGAATTTATCTATTGGTGATAGAAGGGGGTAGCTGGAGAGAGGGGGCGGCACCCATGCGCCCTCATGGACGTACCGCCACTGATTTAAATTCAATCTCTGCATGCTATTGTGAAGGTATCGCGGGTATATAGCCGTCTAGCGATACCATTTAGAGAACTAATATATAAAATATTACTCACCAGAACACGGATAGTTATTCCAGGAGCAATAGGAGGTCCTGGTGATGTTCGGAAATTTGAACGAGAATCTGTCAGAGAATAAATTCACATTAACCATTTTGTGGGATATTATTCAGAGTGTGATAATGCAATGTATAGAAATAGAACTGAGTAATTATATACAGTGTGGAACCTCGGATTACGAGCATAATCCGTTCCAGGAGAATGCTCGTAATCCAAAGCACTCGCTGTAACGGAATGACCCGTGACAGACTGAGATTCTCCTTTGTCTAGGGTCACCTTATGTCCACTAGGGCCATAGGGTGACAAATAAATTATATCATATAGGGTTGTCCAGATACCGATACTAGGACCGATACCGAGTATTTGCGGGAGTACTTGTACTCGCGCAAATGCTCCCGATGCCTCCCGATACCTAAATAGAATACTTTTTTTGTATTTATCAACATGTTCTGTGAAAATTCTTTGAGTTTTTTACTACTGCGTGACAAGAAAATAAAACATTTTTATTCATTTTTACTTTTTTTTATTATAATGTCTTGAGTTAGAGTTCTTCATAATTCTAAAGAAAATATCCTTAGGTCTGTATTGTGGTTTGAAAACTATCACATGACATTTAAAAAAAGTATCGGCGAGTACATGAAAAAAAGTATCGGTACTTGTACTCGGTCCTAAAAAAGTGGTATCGGGACAACCCTAATATCATATATTACATGAGATGGGACATTATTGATACTTCATATGGCAGGATACTGAGATATTAAGGTGTCCCTACTAGACATCTGCTTTTGAAATGCTAAGTGAAGGCGGGCTTGTGAAATACCTTTCATTCTGTTGAAAAGGTGTTAATTGCATCAGGGCCTGAAAGACCTTTTGATTGTGTGATTCATTGTGTTTAAAACAATATGTTAAAGTCTCCATTCAGATACTGAATTAGCATGTCAATTATGTTTAGGAATGTATGTCCCTTTAGAGACAGTACGTCTGTCTAGATAATGTGATTGAGGTTCCCTTTCTGTGTGTGAAGATTATCTGTGATTGTGTATTATTCAAAAGGGAAAATCATTGTGTGATAGTATTTGGTTTTGATGTCATTATCTCAAGGAATGTATCCCGTCAGTATCGGTGCCGACATGTCTGCTAGATAATTAGCCTCAGTGTGTGAATAGGGGGGTGGGGACTGCATTGTCCTGTGATTAACTGTATTATGCTGTACTGGATATAAAAGCTGAGAAGAAAACCAATAAAGTGTTCATACATTTTGAAACCAGTACCAGAGCAGAGTCTCAGTTATTATGGGAAATGATATGGATCGTGTATGCAGGATTGTCGGAGTGTGTCAGATAAGCTTGTCGTGGGTGGATGGAAGGTCGTAAACGGTGGTGACCGTTACACTCGCATATAAAAGCGAGTTTCCCCATAGAAGTCAATGGAAACAAAAGCCCATGGCTTAGCTCTTAGGCCGCGTACACACGAGGGGATATGTCCGCTGAAAACGGTCCGATGGACCGTTTCAGCAGACATCTCCGCTCGTATGTATGGGCTAGCGGACAGATTTCTCCACCCGACAGATTTCAAAGCAAGCTTTGAAATCTATCCGGTGGGAATCTGTCCGCCCGACATGTCTGCTGGTTAGTACACTTACCAGCAGACATGTCGGCCCCCACCGCCACCGCGCCGCTGCCGAATGGATTCGGCGCATGCGCGGAAGTGTTTTACTTCCTGGTGCGGTGACGTGGCGGTGACGCGGCGGCGTCAACGTCACCGCCACGTCACCGCGCCGTCCGGCGGCGGGGAATTTGATCCGATGGTGTGTACACGCCATCGGATCAAACTCCCGATCGGACATATCCGATGGAAATGGTCCGCGGACCGTTTTCATCGGATATGTCTGATCGTGTGTATGGGGCCTTAAAGGCGACGTGCCTGTGCCCAGCCGTGCCATTCTGCCGACGTATATCGGCATTAGGCGGTCCTTAAGTGGTTAAATTGGGACTTCCCCTGCTCCTAATATTTTTTTGGCAATCTGAGCCATTGTTCGATCCCTACCCCTCACATTCCTGGGACATGTCACAGGTCCCAGGAGGCTGCGGGTCCATTCAAAAGGTGCAATGCGACTTGTGCATTTTCAGTGGGGAGCTGACTCCGAAGCCACAGGAAGTCAAGATGCCGGTACCGGGGACCTGAAGACCGGTGAAGAACCGGCCTGTTTTGAGGTAAGTGCATGTTTATTAGTTATAACTTACAACCAGTAATTTCACTGTAAGTAGATAAATAAATTATTATCTTATAACTAGGGATGAGCCCAATGTTCAAGTTCGACTTGAACATCGGGTGTTCGCCTATTCGCTGAATAGCGAAGAATTTAGGGTGTTCGCAGGAACACCCTTTAAAAGTCTATGGGAGAAATCAAATGTGCTAATTTTAAAGGTTAATATGCAAGTTATTGTGATAAAAAGTGTTTGGGGACCCGGGTCCTGCCCCAGGGGACATGTATCAATGCAAAAAGAAGTTTAAAAAATTTCTGTTTTTTCAGGAGCAGCGATTTTAAAAATGCTAAAAGTGAAACAATAAAAGTGAAATAATCCTTTAAATTTCGTGCTTGGGGTGTGTCTATAGTATGCCTGTAAAGTAGTGCATGTTTCCCGTGTTTAAAACAGTCCCTGCACAAAATATAATTTCTAAAGGAAAAAATAAGTAATTTAAAACTACTTTATAATGAATTGTCAGGCCAGCAATACAGATAAAAGTCTTTAAAAAAATGGCATGGGTTCCCCCCCAGTCCATTACCAGGCCCTTTGTGTCTGGTATCAATATTAAGGGGAACCCCAAACCAAAATAACAAAAAATACATGGAGGTCCCCCCAAATTCCATACCAGGCCCTTCAGATCTGGTATGGATATTTAGGGGGAACCCTGTGCCAAGTTTTTTTTAAATGGCGTAGGGGTCCTCCTCAAAATCCATACCAGACCCTTATCCAAGCACGCAACCTAGCAGGCCACAAGAGGGCTTGGTATGGAATTTGGGGGGGGACCCCCCCACACAGTTTTTTGTTATTTTGGTTCGGGGTTTCCCTTAATATTCATACCAGACCCAAAGGGCCTGGTAATGGACTGGGGGGGAACCCATGCCGTTTTTTTCAATGACTTTTATCTGTATTGCCGGGATGCGACAATTCATTATAGCCGTGAGTAGTTTTAAATTACTTTTGTTTCTTTAGAAATTATATTTTGTGCAGGGACTGTTTTAAACACGGGAAACATGCGCTACTTTACAGACATACTACAGACACCCCACAGGTACGAAATTTAAAGGAATACTTCACTTTTATTGTTTCACGCATTATTAAAATCACTGCTCCTGAAAAAACTGCCGTTTTAAAACTTTTTTGCATTGATACATGTCCCCTGGGGCAGGACCCGGGTCCCCAAACACTTTTTATGACAACAACTTGCATATTAACCTTTAAAATGAGCACTTTTGATTTTTAATGTTCATGTCCCATAGACTTTAACGGTGTTCAAATTTTTTTGCCTGTTCGCATGTTCTGCTGCGAACCGAATCAGGGGGGTGTTCAGCTCATCCCTACTTATAACATATAGTATAATAATATATGATTTAGCTGGAATATAAAAGTACCTTTTCAGCAGAATCAGTTTCTTTCTCATAACCGTGTGAGAAAAACATGGGATTGTGTGTAAATCTTATACACATAAACACATGTATTTTCCTTGTAGATTAGAGGTCAGGGCTGGAAGGGAGCATTTGTCTTTTAGACACACCCCCTTTCTATGACACTGCAGTGAGAGGTGTGCGACCACTTCAGCATTTTTATTGGACAGCTGGGACCAATGGTACTTTACCATTGGTCCAAGACTCCAAGCTGTCAATTGTGATCAGTGCTTCTGACAGGCTGTGTCAGGAGCCCCGTATCCATTAAGTCCTAGGAGCCCCAAGAGTGTAGGGTAGGACTTAGGCTACATAACCCCAAATTTGGGCGTCTCTATGACCCCAGGTCGCCGGGCTATTAACCCTTGTTTTTATGTTCATGGCAGGTGAGGCCCTGACTGCACGTCCCTGACTTTTAACTCCCTCTTGCAACTTTATCCTTTTTTTTAAATCAAAATATCACCTCTGCTCCTCTTACCTTCCATTTCCAGCCGGATCTCCTCACTGACCGGGTTTGTGATCCTGACCCGGAACCTCCTCTCGGCGACGTCTCTCTGCACACCGGGGATAATCAGAGTCCTATTGTCATCTATCAGCCGGTATCTTTCAGGGAGAAGCTCCCTATCCACCTCCAAGGTCATAGCGCTCTCTTCTCTGGAGAACTGGATGATCACCGCCATCTCCTCACCCAACCGGCCTTAAGTTACTGGTGATGAGAACAGGATCTGGAACGATAAGGAGAAGAACAATCACCATCATAGATCACCAATACAGAGCCCAGATACATAGAATAGAAAAAAAAGGGTAGGACCAGGTGCAGTGTGCATAGGAGAGGAGTACTGGAGGGGAGGACAAGGTGCAGTAGAAGTACTGGAGTGTAGGACGATCAGAAAGAAAATCGTCCAGGGCGATCGGTAAGAAAATTGTCCAGGGCGATCGAAATGAACATGGTCGGGGCGAACTAAATGAACATGGTCGGAGCGAACAAAATGAACATGGTCGGGGCGAACGAAATGAACATGGTCGGAACGAACGAAATGAATATGGTCGAGGCGAACAAAATGAATATGGTCGGGGCGAACAAAATGAATATGGTCGGAGGGAACGAAATGAACATGGTCGGAGGGAACGAAATGAACATTGTCGGGGGAAACTAAATGAACATGGTCGGGGCGAACGAAAGGAATATGGTCGGGGCGAACGAAATTAACATGGTCGAGGCGAACTAAATGAACATGGTCGGAGCGTACAAAAGGAATATGGTCGGGGCGAACGAAAGGAACATGGTCGAGGCGAACTAAATGAACATGGTCGGAGCGTACAAAAGGAATATGGTCGGGGCGAACGAAAGGAACATGGTCGAGGCGAACTAAATGAACATGGTCGGAGCGTACAAAAGGAATATGGTCGAGGCGAACTAAATGAACATGGTCGGAGGGAAGGAAATGAACATGGTCGGAGTGAACGAAATGAACATGGTCGGAGGGAACGAAATGAACATGGTCGGAGCGAACAAAATGAACATGGTCGAGGCGAACAAAATGAATATGGTCAGGGCGATCAGAATGAACATGGTCGGAGCGAACTAAATGAATATGGTCGGGGCGAACGAAAGGAACATGGTCGGGGCGAACGAAATGAACATGGTCGGAGCGAACAAAATGAACATGGTCGGGGCGAACGAAAGGAACATGGTCGAGGCGAACTAAATGAACATGGTCGGAGGGAAGGAAATGAACATGGTCGGAGTGAACGAAATGAACATGGTCGGAGGGAACGAAATGAATATGGTCGGGGCGAACGAAATGAACATGGTCGGGGTGAACGAAATGAATATGGTCGGGGCGAACAAAATGAATATGGTCGAGGCGAACAAAATGAATATGGTCGGGGCGAACAAAATGAATATGGTCGCGGCAAACAAAATGAACATGGTCGAGGCGAACAAAATGAATATGGTCAGGGCGAACAAAATGAATATGGTCAGGGCGATCAGAATGAACATGGTCGGAGCGAACTAAATGAATATGGTCGAGGCGAACGAAATGAACATGGTCGGAGCGAACAAAATGAATATGGTCAGGGCGATCAGAATGAACATGGTCGGAGCGAACTAAATAAATATGGTCGGAGCGAACGAAATGAACATGGTCGGAGCGAACAAAATGAACATGGTCGGAGCGAACGAAATGAACATGGTCGGAGCGAACTAAATGAACATGGTCAAGGCGAACAAAATGTACATGGTCGGAGGGAAGGAAATGAACATGGTCGGAGCGAACGAAATGAATATGGTCGAGGCGAACAAAATGAACATGGTCGGGGCGAACGAAAGGAACATGGTCGAGGCGAACGAAATGAACATAGTCGGGGCGAACGAAATGAACATGGTCGGAGCGAACAAAATGAACATGGTCGGGGCGAACTAAATGAACATGGTTGGGGCGAACTAAATGAACATGGTCGGGGCGAACGAAAGGAAATGGTCGGGGCGAACGAAATGAACATGGTCGGAGCAAACAAAATGAACATGGTCGGGGCGAACTAAATGAACATGGTCGGAGCGAACAAAATGAACATTGTCGGGGCGAACGAAATGAACATGGTCGGGGCGAACGAGAGGAATATGGTCAGGGCGAACGAAAGGAATATGGTCGAGTTGAACGAAAGAAACATGGTCGGAGCGAACTAAATGAACATGGTCGGAGGGAGAGAAATGAACATGGTCGGGGCGAACAAACATGGTCGGAGCGAACGAAATGAACATGGTCGGAGGGAACGAAATGAACATGGTCGGGGCGAACGAACAAAATGAACATGGTCGGGGCGAACGAAATGAACATGGTCGGGGCGAACGAAATGAATATGGTCGGGGCGATCAGAATGGGGGCTGCAGAGGAATACTCACACAGTGGGTCAGGATGGGCTTCCGGTCAGATCTCTCTGTAGTATATCTAAGTCGCTTCCTTTACCAGGACGACTCCTCACCACACTGAGCAGAGCTGCCTCTCCACCTTTTATAGACGGGCTGTGATGTCACAGCAGGTACATGCCCCGCCCCCTTCTCTTCTATTGGGAAAAGTCGTTTCATTTCAGCCTCACAGGGGAGGAGTGTCTGTTTGCAGGTAGAAGTGCCGGGGGGGTAGGGACAGAGATGTGGATCCAACGCTCTGCATCGGGGCGATTGGAAATGAACATGGTCGGGGCGAACGAAATGAACATGGTCGGGGCGAACTAAATGAATATGGTCGAGGCGAACTAAATGAACATGGTCGGGGTGAACAAAATGAATATGGTCGGAGCGAACGAAATGAACATGGTCGGAGCGAAGGAAATGAACATGGTCGGAGGGAAGGAAATGAACATGGTCGGAGGGAACGAAATGAACATGGTCGGAGGGAACGAAATGAACATGGTCGGGGCGAACGAAATGAACATGGTCGGGGCGAACTAAATGAATATGGTCGGGGTGAACGAAATGAATATGGTCGAGGCGAACAAAATGAATATGGTCGAGGCGAACAAAATGAATATGGTCAGGGCGATCAGAATGAACATGGTCGGAGCGAACTAAATGAATATGGTCGGGGCGAACGAAAGGAACATGGTCGGGGCGAACGAAATGAACATGGTCGGAGCGAACAAAATGAATATGGTCGGGGCGAACGAAAGGAACATGGTCGGGGCGAACGAAATGAACATGGTCGGAGCGAACGAAATGAACATGGTCGGAGCGAACAAAATGAACACGGTCGGGGCGAACGAAAGGAACATGGTTGGAGGGAACTAAATAAACATGGTCGGGGCAAACGAAATGAACATGGTCGAGGCGAACGAAATGAACATGGTCGGAGCGAACGAAATGAACATGGTTGGAGGGAACTAAATGAACATGGTCGGGGCAAACGAAATGAACATGGTCGAGGCGAACGAAATGAACATGGTCAGAGCGAACGAAATGAACATGGTCGGAGGGAACGAAATGAATATGGTCGGGGCGAACAAAAGGAACATGGTCGGAGCGAACAAAATGAACATGGTCGGGGCCAACGAAAGGAATATGGTCGAGGCGAACGAAATGAACATGGTCGGAGGGAACGAAATGAATATGGTCGGGGCGAACAAAAGGAACATGGTCGGAGCGAACAAAATGAACATGGTCGGGGCCAACGAAAGGAATATGGTCGAGGCGAACGAAATGAACATGGTCGGAGGGAACGAAATGAATATGGTCGAGGCAAACCAAATGAACATGGTGGGAGGGAACGAAATGAATATGGTCGGGCGAACTAAATGAATATGGTCGAGGCAAACCAAATGAACATGGTCGGGGCGAACGAAATGAAAATGGTCGGAGGGAAGGAAATGAACATGGTCGAGGCGAACAAAATGAACATGGTCGGATCGAACAAAATGAACATGGTCGAGGCGAACGAAATGAACATGGTCGAGGCGAACGAAATGAACATGGTCGGATCGAACAAAATGAACATGGTCGGGGCGAACGAAATGAACATGGTCGAGGCGAACGAAATGAACATGGTCGGGGCGAATGAAATGAACATGGTCGGAGCGAACGAAATGAACATGGTCTGGGCGAACGAAAGGAATATGTTCGGGGCGAACGAAATGAACATGGTCGAGGCGAACAAAATGAACATGGTCGGAGCGAACGAAATGAACATGGTCGAGGCGAACAAAATGAACATGGTCGGGGCGAACAAAATGAATATGGTCGGGGCGAACGAAAGGAACATGGTCGGGGCGAACAAAATGAAAATGGTCGGGGCGAACGAAATGAACAGGGTCGGGCGAACGAAAGGCATATGGTCGAGGCGAACGTAATGAACATGGTCGGAGCGAACAAAATGAACATGGTCGGAGCGAACGAAATGAACATGGTCGGAGCGAACTAAATGAACATGGTCGAGGCGAACAAAATGTACATGGTCGGAGGGAAGGAAATGAACATGGTCGGAGCGAACGAAATGAATATGGTCGAGGCGAACAAAATGAACATGGTCGGGGCGAACGAAAGGAACATGGTCGAGGCGAACGAAATGAACATAGTCGGGGCGAACGAAATGAACATGGTCGGAGCGAACAAAATGAACATGGTCGGGGCGAACTAAATGAACATGGTTGGGGCGAACTAAATGAACATGGTCGGGGCGAACGAAAGGAAATGGTCGGGGCGAACTAAATGAACATGGTCGGAGCGAACAAAATGAACATTGTCGGGGCGAACGAAATGAACATGGTCGGGGCGAACGAAATGAACATGGTCGGGGCGAACGAAAGGAATATGGTCGAGTTGAACGAAAGAAACATGGTCGGAGCGAACTAAATGAACATGGTCGGAGGGAGAGAAATGAACATGGTCGGGGCGAACAAACATGGTCGGAGCGAACGAAATGAACATGGTCGGAGGGAACGAAATGAACATGGTCGGGGCGAACGAACAAAATGAACATGGTCGGGGCGAACGAAATGAACATGGTCGGGGCGAACGAAATGAATATGGTCGGGGCGATCAGAATGGGGGCTGCAGAGGAATACTCACACAGTGGGTCAGGATGGGCTTCCGGTCAGATCTCTCTGTAGTATATCTAAGTCGCTTCCTTTACCAGGACGACTCCTCACCACACTGAGCAGAGCTGCCTCTCCACCTTTTATAGACGGGCTGTGATGTCACAGCAGGTACATGCCCCGCCCCCTTCTCTTCTATTGGGAAAAGTCGTTTCATTTCAGCCTCACAGGGGAGGAGTGTCTGTTTGCAGGTAGAAGTGCCGGGGGGGTAGGGACAGAGATGTGGATCCAACGCTCTGCATCGGGGCGATTGGAAATGAACATGGTCGGGGCGAACGAAATGAACATGGTCGGGGCGAACTAAATGAATATGGTCGAGGCGAACTAAATGAACATGGTCGGGGTGAACAAAATGAATATGGTCGGAGCGAACGAAATGAACATGGTCGGAGCGAAGGAAATGAACATGGTCGGAGGGAAGGAAATGAACATGGTCGGAGGGAACAAAATGAACATGGTCGGAGGGAACGAAATGAACATGGTCGGGGCGAACGAAATGAACATGGTCGGGGCGAACTAAATGAATATGGTCGGGGTGAACGAAATGAATATGGTCGAGGCGAACAAAATGAATATGGTCGAGGCGAACAAAATGAATATGGTCAGGGCGATCAGAATGAACATGGTCGGAGCGAACTAAATGAATATGGTCGGGGCGAACGAAAGGAACATGGTCGGGGCGAACGAAATGAACATGGTCGGAGCGAACAAAATGAATATGGTCGGGGCGAACGAAAGGAACATGGTCGGGGCGAACAAAATGAACATGGTCGGAGCGAACGAAATGAACATGGTCGGAGCGAACAAAATGAACACGGTCGGGGCGAACGAAAGGAACATGGTTGGAGGGAACTAAATAAACATGGTCGGGGCAAACGAAATGAACATGGTTGGAGCGAACGAAATGAACATGGTTGGAGGGAACTAAATGAACATGGTCGGGGCAAACGAAATGAACATGGTCGAGGCGAACGAAATGAACATGGTCAGAGCGAACTAAATGAACATGGTCGGAGGGAACGAAATGAATATGGTCGGGGCGAACAAAAGGAACATGGTCGGAGCGAACAAAATGAACATGGTCGGGGCCAACGAAAGGAATATGGTCGAGGCGAACGAAATGAACATGGTCGGAGGGAACGAAATGAATATGGTCGAGGCAAACCAAATGAACATGGTGGGAGGGAACGAAATGAATATGGTCGGGCGAACTAAATGAATATGGTCGAGGCAAACCAAATGAACATGGTCGGGGCGAACGAAATGAAAATGGTCGGAGGGAAGGAAATGAACATGGTCGAGGCGAACAAAATGAACATGGTCGGATCGAACAAAATGAACATGGTCGGATCGAACAAAATGAACATGGTCGAGGCGAACGAAATGAACATGGTCGAGGCGAACGAAATGAACATGGTCGAGGCGAACGAAATGAACATGGTCGGATCGAACAAAATGAACATGGTCGGGGCGAACGAAATGAACATGGTCGAGGCGAACGAAATGAACATGGTCGGAGGGAACGAAATGAACATGGTCGGGGCGAATGAAATGAACATGGTCGGAGCGAACGAAATGAACATGGTCTGGGCGAACGAAAGGAATATGTTCGGGGCGAACGAAATGAACATGGTCGGAGCGAACGAAATGAACATGGTCGAGGCGAACAAAATGAACATGGTCGGGGCGAACAAAATGAATATGGTCGGGGCGAACGAAAGGAACATGGTCGGGGCGAACAAAATGAAAATGGTCGGGGCGAACGAAATGAACAGGGTCGGGCGAACGAAAGGCATATGGTCGAGGCGAACGTAATGAACATGGTCGGAGGGAACGAAATGAACATGGTCGGAGGGAACTAAATGAACATGGTCGGGGCGAACGAAATGAACATGATCGGGGCGAACGAAAGGAATATGGTCGGGGCGAACGAAATGAAAATGGTCGGAGGGAAGGAAATGAACATGGTCGAGGCGAACAAAATGAACATGGTCGGAGCGAACAAAATGAATATGGTCGGGCAAACGAAATGAACATGGTCGGAGCGAACAAAATGAACATGGTCGGGGCGAATGAAATGAATATGGTCGGGCGAACGAAAGGCATATGGTCGAGGCGAACGTAATGAACATGGTCAGAGGGAACGAAATGAATATGGTCGGAGCGAACGAAATGAACATGGTCGGAGCGAAGGAAATGAACATGGTCGGAGGGAAGGAAATGAACATGGTCGGGGCGAACGAAATGAACATGGTCGGGCGAACTAAATGAATATGGTCGGGGTGAACGAAATGAATATGACCATGAATATGGTCGAGGCGAACAAAATGAATATGGTCGAGGCGAACAAAATGAATATGGTCAGGGCGATCAGAATGAACATGGTCGGAGCGAACTAAATGAATATGGTCGGGGCGAACGAAAGGAACATGGTCGGGGCGAACGAAATGAACATGGTCGGAGCGAACAAAATGAATATGGTCGGGGCGAACGAAAGGAACATGGTCGGGGCGAACAAAATGAACATGGTCGGAGCGAACGAAATGAACATGGTCGGAGCGAACAAAATGAACACGGTCGGGGCGAACGAAAGGAACATGGTTGGAGGGAACTAAATGAACATGGTCGGGGCAAACGAAATGAAAATGGTCGGGACGAACGAAATGAACATGGTCGGGGCGAACAAAATGAAAATGGTCGGGGCGAACGAAATGAACAGGGTCGGGCGAACGAAAGGCATATGGTCGAGGCGAACGTAATGAACATGGTCGGAGGGAACGAAATGAATATGGTCGGAGCGAACGAAATGAACATGGTCGGAGCGAAGGAAATGAACATGGTCGGAGGGAACGAAATGAACATGGTCGGAGGGAACGAAATGAACATGGTCGGGGCGAACGAAATGAACATGGTCGGGCGAACTAAATGAATATGGTCGGGGTGAACGAAATGAATATGACCATGAATATGGTCGAGGCGAACAAAATGAATATGGTCGAGGCGAACAAAATGAATATGGTCAGGGCGATCAGAATGAACATGGTCGGAGCGAACTAAATGAATATGGTCGGGGCGAACGAAAGGAACATGGTCGGGGCGAACGAAATGAACATGGTCGGAGCGAACAAAATGAATATGGTCGGGGCGAACGAAAGGAACATGGTCGGGGCGAACAAAATGAACATGGTCGGAGCGAACGAAATGAACATGGTCGGAGCGAACAAAATGAACACGGTCGGGGCGAACGAAAGGAACATGGTTGGAGGGAACTAAATGAACATGGTCGGGGCAAACGAAATGAAAATGGTCGGGACGAACGAAATGAACATGGTCGGGGCGAACAAAATGAAAATGGTCGGGGCGAACGAAATGAACAGGGTCGGGCGAACGAAAGGCATATGGTCGAGGCGAACGTAATGAACATGGTCGGAGGGAACGAAATGAACATGGTCGGAGGGAACTAAATGAACATGGTCGGGGTGAACGAAATGAAAATGGTCGAGGCGAACAAAATGAATATGGTCGGGGCGAACAAAATGAATATGGTCGAGGCGAACAAAATGAATATGGTCAGGGCGATCAGAATGAACATGGTCGGAGCGAACTAAATGAATATGGTCGGGGTGAATGAAATGAATATGGTCGGAGCGAACAAAATGAATATGGTCGGGGCGAACTAAATGAATATGGTCGGAGGGAAGGAAATGAACATGGTTGGAGCGAACGAAATGAATATGGTCGAGGTGATCGAAATGAATATGGACGGGGCGAACAAAATGAACATGGTCGAGACGAACAAAATGAATATGGTCGAGGCGATCGGAATGAATATGGTCGGGGCGAACTAAATGAACATGGTCGAGGCGAACAAATTGAATATGGTCGAGGCGAACAAAATGAATATGGTCGAGGCGATCGGAATGAAAATGGTCGGGGCGAACTAAATGAAAATGGTCGAGCCGAACGAAATGAACATGATCGGGGCGAACTAAAAATGAACATGATCGGGCGAACATGTTCGCTCCGACCATGTTCATTTCTTTCGCTCGGATAAATGTTCATTTCCTACCCTCCGACCATGTTCATTTCGCCCCCTCTGACCATGTTCATTTCCTTCCCTCCGACCATGTTTATTTAGTTCGCCCCGACCATGTTCATTTCGCCCCCTCCGACCATGTTCATTTCGTTCGCTCCGACAATGTTCATTTAGTTTGCGCCAACCATGTTCATTTTGTTCGCTCTGATAAATGTTAATTTCCTTCCCTCCGACCATGTTCATTTAGTTCGCTGCGACCATGTTCATTTCGCTAGTTTCGATAAATGTTCATTTCGCTCCCTCCGACCATGTTCATTTCGCTCCCTCCGACCATGTTCATTTCGTTCGCTCCGACCATGTTAATTTAGTTCGCTCCGACCATGTTCATTTCGTTCGCTCCGACCATGTTCATTTCGTTCGCTCCGACCATGTTCATTTCGTTCGCTCCGACCATATTCATTTCGTTCGCTCCGACCATATTCATTTCGTTCGCTCCGACCATATTCATTTCGTTCGCTCCGACCATATTCATTTCGTTCGCTCCGACCATATTCATTTCGTTCGCTCCGACCATATTCATTTCGTTCGCTCCGACCATGTTCATTTCGTTCGCTCCGACCATGTTCATTTAGTTCGCTCCGACCATGTTCATTTCGCCCCCTCCGACAATGTTCATTGCGCCCCCTCCGACCATATTCATTTCGTTCGCTCCGACCATATTCATTTCGTTCGCTCCGACCATATTAATTTCGTTCGCTCCGACCATGTTCATTTCGTTCGCTCCGACCATGTTCATTTAGTTCGCTCCGACCATGTTCATTTCGCCCCCTCCGACAATGTTCATTGCGCCCCCTCCGACCATGTTCATTTCCTTCCCTCCGACCATGTTCATTTCTTTCGCTCCGACCATATTCATTTCGTTCGCTCCGACCATGTTCATTTCCTTCGCTCCGACCATGTTCATTTCCTTCTCTCCGACCATGTTCATTTCGCTCCCTCCGACCATGTTCATTTCGCTCCCTCCGACCATGTTCATTTCGTTCGCTCCGACCATGTTAATTTAGTTCGCTCCGACCATGTTCATTTCGTTCGCTCCGACCATGTTCATTTCGTTCGCTCCGACCATGTTCATTTCGTTCGCTCCGACCATATTCATTTTGTTCGCTCCGACCATATTCATTTCGTTCCCTCCGACCATATTCATTTCGTTCGCTCCGACCATATTCATTTTGTTCGCTCCGACCATATTCATTTCGTTCGCTCCGACCATATTCATTTCGTTCGCTCCGACCATGTTCATTTCGTTCGCTCCGACCATGTTCATTTAGTTCGCTCCGACCATGTTCATTTCGCTCCCTCCGACCATGTTCATTTCGTTCGCTCCGACCATGTTCATTTCGTTCGCTCCGACCATGTTCATTTCGTTCGCTCCGACCATGTTCATTTCGTTCGCTCCGACCATGTTCATTTCGCTCCCTCCGACCATGTTCATTTCGCTCCCTCCGACCATGTTCATTTCGTTCGCTCCGACCATGTTAATTTAGTTCGCTCCGACCATGTTCATTTCGTTCGCTCCGACCATGTTCATTTCGTTCGCTCCGACCATGTTCATTTCGTTCGCTCCGACCATATTCATTTCGTTCGCTCCGACCATATTCATTTCGTTCGCTCCGACCATATTCATTTCGTTCGCTCCGACCATATTCATTTCGTTCGCTCCGACCATGTTCATTTCGTTCGCTCCGACCATGTTCATTTAGTTCGCTCCGACCATGTTCATTTCGCCCCCTCCGACAATGTTCATTGCGCCCCCTCCGACCATGTTCATTTCCTTCCCTCCGACCATGTTCATTTCTTTCGCTCCGACCATATTCATTTTGTTCGCTCCGAAAAAAAATTCATTTTGTTTGCTCCGACCATGTTCATTTCCTTCGCTCTGATAAATGTTTAATTTGTTCGCTCCGACCATGTTCATTTCTTTCGCTCGGATAAATGTTCATTTCCTACCCTCCGACCATGTTCATTTAGTTCGCCCCGACCATGTTCATTTCGCCCCCTCCGACCATGTTCATTTCGTTCGCTCCGACAATGTTCATTTAGTTTGCGCCGACCATGTTCATTTCGTTCGCTCTGATAAATGTTAATTTCCGTCCCTCCGACCATGTTCATTTAGTTCGCTGCGACCATGTTCATTTCGCTCGTTTCGATAAATGTTCATTTCGTTCGCTCCGACCATATTCATTTCGTTCGCTCCGACCGTGTTAATTTTGTTCGCTCCGACCATGTTAATTTTGTTCGCTCCGACCATGTTCATTTCGCTCCCTCCGACCATGTTCATTTTGTTCGCTCCGACCATGTTCATTTTGTTCGCTCCGACCATGTTCATTTAGTTCGCTCCGACCATGTTCATTTCGTTCGCTCCGACCATGTTCATTGCGCCCCCTCCGACCATGTTCATTTCCTTCCCTCCGACCATGTTTTTTTTGTTCGCTCCGACCATGTTCATTTCCTTCCCTCCGACCATGTTCATTTCGTTCGCTCCGACCATGTTCATTTCCTTCACTCCGACCATATTCATTTCGTTCGCTCCGACCATGTTCATTTCGTTCGCTCCGACCATGTTCATTTCTTTCGCTCCGACCATATTCATTTCGTTCGCTCCGAAAAAAAATTCATTTTGTTTGCTCCGACCATGTTCATTTCCTTCGCTCTGATAAATGTTTAATTTGTTCGCTCCGACCATGTTCATTTCCTTCCCTCCGACCATGTTCATTTCGTTCGCTCCGACCATATTCATTTCGTTCGCTCCGACCATGTTCATTTCTTTCGCTCCAACCATATTCATTTTGCCCCCTCCGACCATGTTCATTTCTTTCGCTCCGACCATGTTCATTTCGTTCGCTCCGAAAAAAAAATCATTTTGTTTGCTCCGACCATGTTCATTTCCTTCGCTCTGATAAATGTTTAATTTGTTCGCTCCGACCATATTCATTTCGTTCGCTCCGACCATGTTCATTTCGCTCCCTCCGACCATGTTCATTTCGCCCCCTCCGACCATGTTCATTTCGGTCGCTCCGACCATGTTAATTTCGCTCCCTCCGACCATGTTCATTTCGTTCGCTCCGACCATATTAATTTCCTTCCCTCCGACCATGTTCATTTCGCTCCCTCCGACCATGTTCATTTCGTTCGCTCCGACCATATTAATTTCCTTCCCTCCGACCACGTTCATTTCGTTCGCTCCGACCATGTTCATTTCCTTCCCTCCGACCATGTTCATTTAGTTTGCGCCGACCATGTTCATTTCGCTATTTTCGATAAATGTTAATTTTGTTCGCTCCGACCATGTTCATTTCGTTCGCTCCGACCATGTTCATTTTGTTCGCTCCGACCATGTTCATTTTGTTCGCTCCGACCATGTTCATTTCGCTCGTTTCGATAAATGTTCATTTTGTTCGCTCCGACCATGTTCATTTCGCTCGTTTCGATAAATGTTCATTTCGTTCGCTCCGACCGTATTCATTTCGTTCGATTCGATAAATGTTAATTTTGTTCGCTCCGACCATATTCATTTCGTTCGCTCCGACCATATTCATTTCGTTCGCTCCGACCATATTCATTTCGTTCGCTCCGACCATGTTCATTTCGCCCCCTCCGACCATGTTCATTTCGTTCGCTCCGACCATATTCATTTCGTTCGCTCCGACCATGTTCATTTCGCTCCCTCCGACCATGTTCATTTCGTTCGCTCCGACCACGTTCATTTCGTTCGCTCCGACCATGTTAATTCCCTTCCCTCCGACCATGTTCATTTCGCTCCCTCCGACCATGTTCATTTCGTTCGCTCCGACAATGTTCATTTAGTTTGCGCCGACCATGTTCATTTCGTTCGCTCTGATAAATGTTAATTTCCTTCCCTCCGACCATGTTCATTTAGTTCGCTGCGACAATACTCATTTCGTTCGCTTCCGACCATGTTCATTTGCTCCCCTTCGACCATGTTCATTTCGCTAGTTTCGATAAATGTTCATTTTGTTCGCTCCGACCATGTTCATTTTGTTCGCTCCGACCATGTTCATTTCGTTCGCTCCGACCATGTTCATTGCGCCCCCTCCGACCATGTTCATTTCGTTCGCTCCGACCATGTTCATTTCGTTCGCTCCGACCATGTTCATTTCGTTCGCTCTGACCATGTTCATTGCGCCCCCTCCGACCATGTTCATTTCGTTCGCTCCGACCATGTTCATTTCGCTCGTTTCGATAAATGTTCATTTCGTTCGCTCCGACCATAATCATTTCGTTCGCTCCGACCATATTCATTTTGTTCGCTCCGACCATGTTCATTTCGCTAGTTTCGATAAATGTTCATTTTGTTCGCTCCGACCATGTTCATTTTGTTCGCTCCGACGATGTTCATTTCGTTCGCTCCGACCGTGTTCATTGCGCCCCCTCCGACCATGTTCATTTCGTTCGCTCCGACCATGTTCATTTCGTTCGCTCCGACCATGTTCATTTCGTTCGCTCTGACCTTGTTCATTGCGCCCCCTCCGACCATGTTCATTTCGTTCGCTCCGACCATGTTCATTTCGCTCGTTTCGATAAATGTTAATTTCGTTCGCTCCGACCATATTCATTTCGTTCGATTCGATAAATGTTCATTTTGTTCGCTCCGACCATATTCATTTCGCCCCCTCCGACCATGTTCATTTCGGTCGCTCCGACCATATTCATTTCGTTCGCTCCGACCATGTTCATTTCGTTCGCTCCGACCATGTTCATTTCGTTCGCTCCGACCATGTTCATTTCGTTCGCTCCGACCATGTTCATTTCGTTCGCTCCGACCATGTTCATTTCGCCCCCTCCGACCATGTTCATTTCGGTCACTCCGACCATATTCATTTCGCTCCCTCCGACCATATTCATTTCGTTCGCTCCGACCATGTTCATTTCGCTCCCTCCGACCATGTTCATTTTGTTCGCTCCGACCATGTTCATTTCGTTCGCTCCGACCATGTTCATTTTGTTCGCTCCGACCATATTCATTTCGGTCGCTCCGACTATGTTCATTTCGTTCGCTCCGACCATGTTAATTCACTTCCCTCCGACCATGTTCATTTCGCTCCCTCCGACCATGTTCATTTCGTTCGCTCCGACCATATTAATTTCCTTCCCTCCGACCATGTTCATTTTGTTCGCTCCGACCATGTTAATTCCCTTCCCTCCGACCATGTTCATTTCGCTCCCTCCGACCATGTTCATTTCGTTCGCTCCGACCATATTAATTTCCTTCCCTCCGACCATGTTCATTTCCTTCCCTCCGACCATGTTCATTTAGTTTGCGCCGACCATGTTCGTTTCGCTAGTTTCGATAAATGTTAATTTCATTCGCTCCGACCATGTTCATTTCGTTCGCTCCGACCATGTTCAATTCGTTCGCTCCGACCATGTTCATTGCGCCCCCTCCGACCATGTTCATTTCGTTCGCTCCGACCATGTTCATTTCGTTCGCTCCGACCATGTTCATTTCGCTCGTTTCGATAAATGTTCATTTCGTTCGCTCCGACCATATTCATTTCGTTCGATTCGATAAATGTTCATTTTGTTCGCTCCGACCATATTCATTTCGTTCGCTCCGACCATATTCATTTCGTTCGCTCCGACCATATTCATTTCGTTCGCTCCGACCATGTTCATTTCGCCCCCTCCGACCATGTTCATTTCGGTCGCTCCGACCATGTTCATTTCGCTCCCTCCGACCATGTTCATTTCGTTCGCTCCGACCACGTTCATTTCGTTCGCTCCGACCATATTAATTTCCTTCCCTCCGACCATGTTCATTTCGCTCCCTCCGACCATGTTCATTTCGTTCGCTCCGACCATATTAATTTCCTTCCCTCCGACCACGTTCATTTCGTTCGCTCCGACCATGTTCATTTCCTTCCCTCCGACCATGTTCATTTAGTTTGCGCCGACCATGTTCATTTCGCTAGTTTCGATAAATGTTAATTTTGTTCGCTCCGACCATGTTCATTTCGTTCGCTCCGACCATGTTCATTTTGTTCGCTCCGACCATGTTCATTTCGTTCGCTCCGACCATGTTCATTTCGCTCGTTTCGATAAATGTTCATTTCGTTCGCTCCGACCGTATTCATTTCGTTCGATTCGATAAATGTTAATTTTGTTCGCTCCGACCATATTCATTTCGTTCGCTCCGACCATATTCATTTCGTTCGCTGCGACCATATTCATTTCGTTCACTCCGACCATATTCATTTCGTTCGCTCCGACCATGTTCATTTCGCCCCCTCCGACCATGTTCATTTCGGTCGCTCCGACCATATTTATTTCGTTCGCTCCGACCATGTTCATTTCGCTCCCTCTGACCATGTTCATTTCGCTCCCTCCGACCATGTTCATTTCGCTCCCTCTGACCATATTCATTTCGTTCGCTCCGACCATGTTCATTTCCTTCCCTCCGACCATGTTCATTTCGGTCGCTCCGACCATGTTCATTTCCTTCCCTCCGACCATGTTCATTTAGTTTGCGCCGACCATGTTCATTTCGCTAGTTTCGATAAATGTTATCTTTGTTCGCTCCGACCATGTTCATTTCGTTCGCTCCGACCATGTTCATTTCGTTCGCTCCGACCATGTTCATTTCGTTCGCTCCGACCATGTTCATTTCGCTCGTTTCGATAAATGTTCATTTTGTTCGCTCCGACCATATTCATTTCGTTCGATTCGATAAATGTTAATTTTGTTCGCTCCGACCATATTCATTTCGTTCGCTCCGACCATATTCATTTCGTTCGCTCCGACCATATTCATTTCGTTCGCTCCGACCATGTTCATTTCGCTCCCTCCGACCATGTTCATTTCGGTCGCTCCGACCATATTCATTTCGTTCGCTCCGACCATGTTCATTTCGCCCCCTCCGACCATGTTCATTTCGGTCGCTCCGACCATATTCATTTCGTTCGCTCCGACCATGTTCATTTCGCCCCCTCCGACCATGTTCATTTCGGTCGCTCCGACCATATTCATTTCGTTCCCTCCGACCATGTTCATTTCGGTCGCTCCGACCATATTCATTTCGCTCCCTCCGACCATGTTCATTTCGGTCGCTCCGACCATGTTCATTTCGTTCGCTCCGACCACGTTCATTTCGTTCGCTCCGACCATATTAATTTCCTTCCCTCCGACCATGTTCATTTCGCTCCCTCCGACCATGTTCATTTCGTTTGCTCCGACCATATTAATTTCCTTCCCTCCGACCACGTTCATTTCGTTCGCTCCGACCATATTAATTTCCTTCCCTCCGACCATGTTCATTTCGCTCCCTCCGACCATGTTCATTTAGTTCGCTCCGACCATATTAATTTCCTTCCCTCCGACCACGTTCATTTCCTTCCCTCCGACCATGTTCATTTCGGTCGCTCCGACCATGTTCATTTCCTTCCCTCCGACCATGTTCATTTAGTTTGCGCCGACCATGTTCATTTCGCTAGTTTCGATAAATGTTAATTTTGTTCGCTCCGACCATGTTAATTTCATTCGCTCCGACCATGTTCATTTTGTTCGCTCCGACCATGTTCATTTCGTTCGCTCCGACCATGTTCATTTTGTTCGCTCCGACCATGTTCATTTCGTTCGCTCCGACCATGTTCATTTCGCTCCCTCCGACCATGTTCATTTCGCTCCCTCCGACCATGTTCATTTCGCTCCCTCCGACCATGTTCATTTCGTTCGCTCCGACCATATTAATTTCCTTCCCTCCGACCACGTTCATTTCGTTCGCTCCGACCATGTTCATTTCCTTCCCTCCGACCATGTTCATTTCGCTCCCTCCGACCATGTTCATTTCGTTCGCTCCGACCATATTAATTTCCTTCCCTCCGACCACGTTCATTTCGTTCGCTCCGACCATGTTCATTTCCTTCCCTCCGACCATGTTCATTTCGTTCGCTCCGACCATGTTCATTTCCTTCCCTCCGACCATGTTCATTTAGTTTGCGCCGACCATGTTCATTTCGCTAGTTTCGATAAATGTTAATTTTGTTCGCTCCGACCATGTTCATTTCCTTCCCTCCGACCATGTTCATTTAGTTTGCGCCGACCATGTTCATTTCGCTAGTTTCGATAAATGTTAATTTCATTCGCTCCGACCATGTTCATTTTGTTCGCTCCGACCATGTTCATTTCGTTCGCTCCGACCATGTTCATTTTGTTCGCTCCAACCATGTTCATTTAGTTCGCTCCGACCATGTTCATTGCGCCCCCTCCGACCATGTTCATTTCCTTCCCTCCGACCATGTTTTTTTTGTTCGCTCCGACCATGTTCATTTCCTTCCCTCCGGCCATGTTCATTTCCTTCCCTCCGACCATGTTCATTTCGTTCGCTCCGACCATGTTCATTTCTTTCGCTCCGACCATATTCATTTCGTTCGCTCCGAAAAAAAATTCATTTTGTTTGCTCCGACCATGTTCATTTCCTTCGCTCTGATAAATGTTTAATTTGTTCGCTCCGACCATGTTCATTTCCTTCCCTCCGACCATGTTCATTTCGTTCGCTCCGACCATATTCATTTCGTTCGCTCCGACCATGTTCATTTCTTTCGCTCCAACCATATTCATTTTGCCCCCTCCGACCATGTTCATTTCTTTCGCTCCGACCATATTCATTTCGTTCGCTCCGAAAAAAAAATCATTTTGTTTGCTCCGACCATGTTCATTTCCTTCGCTCTGATAAATGTTTAATTTGTTCGCCTCGACCATGTTCATTTCTTTCGCTCGGATAAATGTTCATTTCCTACCCTCCGACCATGTTCATTTCGGTCGCTCCGACCATGTTCATTTCCTACCCTCCGACCATGTTAATTTCCTTCCCTCCGACCATGTTTATTTAGTTCGCCCCGACCATGTTCATTTCGCCCCCTCCGACCATGTTCATTTCGTTCGCTCCGACAATGTTCATTTAGTTTGCGCCGACCATGTTCATTTCGTTCGCTCTGATAAATGTTAATTTCCTTCCCTCCGACCATGTTCATTTAGTTCGCTGCGACCATGTTCATTTCGCTAGTTTCGATAAATGTTCATTTCGCTCCCTCCGACCATGTTCATTTCGCTCCCTCCGACCATGTTCATTTCGTTCGCTCCGACCATGTTAATTTAGTTCGCTCCGACCATGTTCATTTCGTTCGCTCCGACCATGTTCATTTCGTTCGCTCCGACCATGTTCATTTCGTTCGCTCCGACCATGTTCATTTGCTCCCCTTCGACCATGTTCATTTCGCTAGTTTCGATAAATGTTCATTTTGTTCGCTCCGACCATGTTCATTTTGTTCGCTCCGACCATGTTCATTTTGTTCGCTCCGACCATGTTCATTGCGCCCCCTCCGACCATGTTCATTTCGTTCGCTCCGACCATGTTCATTTCGTTCGCTCTGACCATGTTCATTGCGCCCCCTCCGACCATGTTCATTTCGTTCGCTCCGACCATGTTCATTTCGCTCGTTTCGATAAATGTTCATTTCGTTCGCTCCGACCATATTCATTTCGTTCGATTCGATAAATGTTCATTTTGTTCGCTCCGACCATGTTCATTTCGTTCGCTCCGACCATATTCATTTTGTTCGCTCCGACCATATTCATTTCCTTCGCTCCGACCATGTTCATTTCGCCCCCTCCGACCATGTTCATTTCGGTCGCTCCGACCATATTCATTTCGTTCGCTCCGACCATGTTCATTTCGTTCGCTCCGACCATGTTCATTTCGTTCGCTCCGACCATGTTCATTTCGTTCGCTCCGACCATGTTCATTTCGCCCCCTCCGACCATGTTCATTTCGGTCGCTCCGACCATATTCATTTCGCTCCCTCCGACCATGTTCATTTCGTTCGCTCCGACCACGTTCATTTCGTTCGCTCCGACCATGTTCATTTCGTTCGCTCCGACCATGTTCATTTCGTTCGCTCCGACCATGTTCATTTCGCCCCCTCCGACCATGTTCATTTCGTTCGCTCCGACCATGTTCATTTCGCTCCCTCCGACCATATTCATTTCGTTCGCTCCGACCATATTCATTTCGTTCGATTCGATAAATGTTCATTTTGTTCGCTCCGACCATATTCATTTCGGTCGCTCCGACCATGTTCATTTCGTTCGCTCCGACCATATTAATTTCCTTCCCTCCGACCACGTTCATTTCGTTCGCTCCGACCATGTTCATTTCCTTCCCTCCGACCATGTTCATTTAGTTTGCGCCGACCATGTTCATTTCGCTAGTTTCGATAAATGTTAATTTTGTTCGCTCCGACCATGTTCATTTCGTTCGCTCCGACCATGTTCATTTTGTTCGCTCCGACCATGTTCATTTTGTTCGCTCCGACCATGTTCATTTCGCTCGTTTCGATAAATAGGAAGGCCGGCCGTAGGCGGGCCTGAATTTGTAGGAGGAGTCGAGGGGGTTCTTAACCTACCCTCCCTCTCCTGTCTCCTGCTGGTCGACCTTCCGGGTTTTCGGCGTGACGTCATCAGCAAGCGACTCCACGGCGAATCTTTCTTCTCGACTCCACGGTGACTTCACGGCTCCCCGGCGGCCCCCCGGCGGCTCCTCGCGGCTCCTCGCGGCTTCACGGCTCCACGGCTCCCCGGTGACTTCTCGGCTCCTTGATCAATCGTTTTCCTCGGGTCGGGTAGGGCTCCGCCTCCTCGCTTGGCCACCTCGTACAGGTATCGGGGCGGGGGGGGGTTGTCTTTCATGGCTGGCTCCCGGGATGTTTTTTTTTTTTTTTTGGTTTTCACACCACGGTCCACGTCCATCTGCTCTCGGTTTGCAGCCTGCAAACAGGTACTGCATGGGGGGTTTGTTTTTTTTTTTCTTTCTTTCTAAATGCTATCGCCAGTTGTTGGATGGTTGGAAAAAAAAAAGAAAATCCCCTCCAGGTGGCAGGATTGGTCAGGGTTGTGTCTCCTGGGTCGAGCCTGCAGGTTCAGTTAGAGGTCCTGGTCTCCCCGGGGGGGGGGGGAGGCACTCGCATGGTAGGTACGTTTCCAAGTGAGCCAGCCAAGCACGGGGGGTACCGTTTGACACGCTAAATGTGGCGCAAAAAAAAAAACTCCATTCCGTTTTTTTTCCCTCTCATATATCATTGGTTTGTTTTTTCATTTTTTCAGCAGGTGTTGTCTTGTCCTTTTCAGTTCATGCGTGTATCTTTCGTTTGTTTTCTCCATTTCAGGACTTCAATCGTGCAGTCGCGTTACATAAATAGCAGGGGTTTTCTTTTCAAACTGTTCCAGTGAGTGTTATGCAATTGTTATGTCGGTTTAAATTTGGTGATACACGCAGGGTGCCATTTCCACTCCGCTTTCACGCAGGTGCGGCTTGGGAGGGGGTGGGTTACCCAAGGTTGGGGGGGGGTGAGGTAAGTTGCACGGTCTTTTCTGTCAGGGGGGGGGCGGCAGTCTTTCCGCTGGGGTAGGTCACCCACCACGCTTGTGGGTAGTTACGGTTTGAGATGTTTCGTTTTTAATTGGCTTGATCAGTGGCAAGTTCTCCTCAACCGTCTGGTATGGGACACCCTTTTTCCGTTTTCATGCTTCACGTGGCACATTCATAGTACTCATTTTTTCCTGGTTCGTTCAGGAGGGGGTCTGACTCGTTCCGGTCCCTTGTATTTTTCCAGGCGCCAGACGCTAGGCTTTCGTGCCAGTTGCAGGACTTTCAGGAAGGTAAGCCGGGATCTATTCCAAGTTGTTTAGGGTCTGCCTACCACTGGGGGTCGCCTAATTCGTTTAGGTCTCTCGGGTTGAGTCGTTTCGTTGTTAATTGGCTTGAGCAGTGGCAAGTCTCCTCACCCGTTCAAATTCTTTTAGCTTTATTCAGTTACTCAACAGCTTCTAAAGCTTGGACCTGTCTCGTTTCAGGGTCCAGGGGGGGGGGGGGGGCCTGAGTGTTTCGTTTATAATTTGTCTGCGTCGGCAGATGGCTCGGCCCTCCTAGTTGGGAGGGTTTGGGGGTTCGGTCTCATCCAGGTTAAGGTGGTTGCTTCAAGAGGGCAGTGTAGAGCATGGGATGGTGGTTTCTCTTTTGTTAGTCCGGTTTAGGTTTCTGTCATGATGTTTGTTTTATTATTTCAGGGCATGTCTCAAGCGGCAGACATTGAAGATTTCGCCTCCGTTTCCCCTTCTCCAGCTAGGGGGTCAGCGAGGGGGTCAGATCGTGGCGCCACGCCTTCCCTAAGATCCTGGACTGTTCCAAGATTGGTTGCAGAGTTGCAGCGCAGGGGCATTGCTCACCCGGCTTCGGCACGCAAAGCCGAGCTGTTTAGGCTTTTGTTCCCCTCCCCTGCCAGTTCAGACGCAGAACAAGTGACTCTTCGGGCCATGGCCTCATCCCTGACTCAGATCCATTCCACCCTCAGCTCCCTAGCAGGCTCATTTCAAGAGTTAAGAGCCAGAGTGGAGGTGTTGGAGGCCAGCCCAGTTCCTGCTCCGGTGGTCCCGGCTGTTCCGGGGGTCTCGATTATCCCTGGTGTTCCCACAGTTCCCGAGCCTCCGCTGTCAGGTACCAGCTCTGGTGTCCCTTCCGTCACCCCAGCCCATTTTATCCCGGCAAGCATCAGGAAGGACATTTTAGATGGGAAGGACGTCAACCTGGCGTCCTTGCTGATAGCCGCACATGACGTGGCTGACAACAAGTCCTACGCTTGTGGTGACGTGTCAGTAATTATTAAATCCAGGGACCACAGGTTGAGTCGAAAACTCTCCATTCCCGAGTTCGTGCTGGCCTTCAGCTTGTTTAGGGACATAGTCTGCTCTGCGAGTCCCCTCAGGAGAGAGGAATTGGACCACTACCTATATGCCGTGGTGGAGTTGGGTCACAAATTCGGAGGCTCGGCATTTTATGATTATCACCGTTCTTTTTCCGCCAAGGCTGCCGCTTTGCTGGCCCAGCACCAGGTGGTGGCAGTTTGGAGCCGTGTTGACACGGAACTTTTCTGTCGCCATTTTGCGGGCTTGAGGTCTCCAGTTTGTGCCACCTGCCAGTCAGCATCCCACACGGCTTATTGGTGCCCCAACTCGGAAGCTTCGGTCCTCCCGGGCACTTCCAGAGCTTTCGCTCCGACCACGTTCATTTCGTTCGCTCCGACCATATTAATTTCCTTCCCTCCGACCATGTTCATTTCGCTCCCTCCGACCATGTTCATTTCGTTCGCTCCGACCATATTAATTTCCTCCCCTCCGACCATGTTCATTTAGTTTGCGCCGACCATGTTCATTTCGGTCGCTCCGACCATGTTCATTTCCTTCCCTCCGACCATGTTCATTTAGTTTGCGCCGACCATGTTCATTTCGCTAGTTTCGATAAATGTTAATTTTGTTCGCTCCGACCATGTTAATTTCATTCGCTCCGACCATGTTCATTTTGTTCGCTCCGACCATGTTCATTTTGTTCGCTCCGACCATGTTCATTTCGCTCGTTTCGATAAATGTTCATTTTGTTCGCTCCGACCATGTTCATTTCGTTCGCTCCGACCATGTTCATTTCGCTCGTTTCGATAAATGTTCATTTTGTTCGCTCCGACCATGTTCATTTCGCTCCCTCCGACCATGTTCATTTCGGTCGCTCCGACCATGTTCATTTCGTTCGCTCCGACCACGTTCATTTCGTTCGCTCCGACCATATTAATTTCCTTCCCTCCGACCATGTTCATTTCGCTCCCTCCGACCATGTTCATTTCGTTCGCTCCGACCATATTAATTTCCTTCCCTCCGACCATGTTCATTTAGTTTGCACCGACCATGTTCATTTAGGTCGCTCCGACCATGTTCATTTCCTTCCCTCCGACCATGTTCATTTAGTTTGCGCCGACCATGTTCATTTCGCTAGTTTCGATAAATGTTAATTTTGTTCGCTCCGACCATGTTAATTTCATTCGCTCCGACCATGTTCATTTTGTTCGCTCCGACCATGTTCATTTCGTTCGCTCCGACCATGTTCATTTTGTTCGCTCCGACCATATTCATTTCGTTCGCTCCGACCATGTTCATTTCGCTCCCTCCGACCATGTTCATTTTGTTCGCTCCGACCATATTCATTTCGTTCGCTCCGACCATGTTCATTTCGCTCCCTCCGACCATGTTCATTTCGTTCGCTCCGACCATGTTCATTTTGTTCGCTCCGACCATATTCATTTCGGTCGCTCCGACCATGTTCATTTCGTTCGCTCCGACCACGTTCATTTCGTTCGCTCCGACCATGTTAATTCCCTTCCCTCCGACCATGTTCATTTCGCTCCCTCCGACCATGTTCATTTCGTTCGCTCCGACCATATTAATTTCCTTCCCTCCGACCATGTTCATTTCGTTCGCTCCGACCATGTTCATTTCCTTCCCTCCGACCATGTTCATTTAGTTTGCGCCGACCATGTTCATTTCGCTAGTTTCGATAAATGTTAATTTCATTCGCTCCGACCATGTTCAATTTGTTCGCTTCGACCATGTTCATTTCGTTCGCTCCGACCATGTTCATTTCGTTCGCTCCGACCATGTTCATTTCGTTCGCTCCGACCATGTTCATTTTGCCCCCTCCGACCATGTTCATTTCGTTCGCTCCGAAAAAAAATTCATTTTGTTTGCTCCGACCATGTTCATTTCCTTCGCTCTGATAAATGTTTAATTTGTTCGCTCCGACCATGTTCATTTCTTTCGCTCGGATAAATGTTCATTTCCTTCCCTCCGACCATGTTTATTTAGTTCGCCCCGACCATGTTCATTTCGCCCCCTCCGACCATGTTCATTTCGTTCGCTCCGACAATGTTCATTTAGTTTGCGCCGACCATGTTCATTTCGTTCGCTCTGATAAATGTTAATTTCCTTCCCTCCGACCATGTTCATTTAATTCGCTGCGACCATGTTCATTTCGCTCGTTTCGATAAATGTTCATTTCGTTCGCTCCGACCATGTTAATTTTGTTCGCTCCGACCATGTTCATTTCGCTCCCTCCGACCATGTTCATTTTGTTCGCTCCGACCATGTTCATTGCGCCCCCTCCGACCATGTTCATTTCCTTCCCTCCGACCATGTTCATTTCCTTCCCTCCGACCATGTTCATTTCGTTCGCTCCGACCATGTTCATTTCCTTCGCTCCGACCATATTCATTTAGTTCGCTCCGAAAAAAAATTCATTTTGTTTGCTCCGACCATGTTCATTTCCTTCCCTCCGACCATGTTCATTTCTTTCGCTCCAACCATATTCATTTTGCCCCCTCCGACCATGTTCATTTCTTTCGCTCCGACCATATTCATTTCGTTCGCTCCGAAAAAAAAATCATTTTGTTTGCTCCGACCATGTTCATTTCCTTCGCTCTGATAAATGTTTAATTTGTTCGCTCCGACCATATTCATTTCGTTCGCTCCGACCATATTCATTTCGTTCGCTCTGACCATATTCATTTCGTTCGCTCCGACCATATTCATTTCGTTCGCTCCGACCATATTCATTTCGTTCGCTCCGACCATGTTCATTTCGCTCCCTCCGACCATGTTCATTTCGTTCGCTCCGACCATGTTCATTTCGGTCGCTCCGACCATGTTCATTTCGTTCGCTCCGACCATGTTCATTGCGCCCCCTCCGACCATGTTCATTTCGCTCCCTCCGACCATGTTCATTTCGGTCGCTCCGACCATGTTCATTTCGTTCGCTCCGACCACGTTCATTTCGTTCGCTCCGACCATATTAATTTCCTTCCCTCCGACCATGTTCATTTCGCTCCCTCCGACCATGTTCATTTCGTTCGCTCCGACCATATTAATTTCCTTCCCTCCGACCACGTTCATTTCGTTCGCTCCGACCATATTAATTTCCTTCCCTCCGACCATGTTCATTTCGCTCCCTCCGACCATGTTCATTTCGTTCGCTCCGACCATATTAATTTCCTTCCCTCCGACCACGTTCATTTCGTTCGCTCCGACCATGTTCATTTCCTTCCCTCCGACCATGTTCATTTAGTTTGCGCCGACCATGTTCATTTCGCTAGTTTCGATAAATGTTAATTTCATTCGCTCCGACCATGTTCATTTCGTTCGCTCCGACCATGTTCATTTCGTTCGCTCCGACCATGTTCATTGCGCCCCCTCCGACCATGTTCATTTCCTTCCCTCCGACCATGTTTTTTTTGTTCGCTCCGACCATGTTCATTTCCTTCCCTCCGACCATGTTCATTTCGTTCGCTCCGACCGTGTTCATTTCTTTCGCTCCGACCATATTCATTTCGTTCGCTCCGAAAAAAAATTCATTTTGTTTGCTCCGACCATGTTCATTTCCTTCGCTCTGATAAATGTTTAATTTGTTCCCTCCGACCATGTTCATTTCGTTCGCTCCGACCATATTCATTTCGTTCGCTCCGACCATGTTCATTTCTTTCGCTCCAACCATATTCATTTTGCCCCCTCCGACCATGTTCATTTCTTTCGCTCCGACCATATTCATTTCGTTCGCTCCGAAAAAAAAATCATTTTGTTTGCTCCGACCATGTTCATTTCCTTCGCTCTGATAAATGTTTAATTTGTTCGCCTCGACCATGTTCATTTCTTTTGCTCGGATAAATGTTCATTTCCTACCCTCCGACCATGTTAATTTCCTTGCCTCCGACCATGTTTATTTAGTTCGCCCCGACCATGTTCATTTCGCCCCCTCCGACCATGTTCATTTCGTTCGCTCCGACAATGTTCATTTAGTTTGCGCCGACCATGTTCATTTCGTTCGCTCTGATAAATGTTAATTTCCTTCCCTCCGACCATGTTCATTTAGTTCGCTGCGACAATACTCATTTCGTTCGCTTCCGACCATGTTCATTTCCTTCCCTCCGACCATGTTCATTTAGTTTGCGCCGACCATGTTCATTTCGCTAGTTTCGATAAATGTTAATTTCATTCGCTCCGACCATGTTCATTTCGTTCGCTCCGACCATATTCATTTCGTTCGCTCCGACCATGTTCATTTCGGTCGCTCCGACCATATTCATTTCGCTCCCTCCGACCATGTTCATTTCGGTCGCTCCGACCATGTTCATTTCGTTCGCTCCGACCATATTCATTTCGTTCGATTCGATAAATGTTCATTTTGTTCGCTCCGACCATATTCATTTCGGTCGCTCCGACCATGTTCATTTCGTTCGCTCCGACCATGTTCATTTCCTTCCCTCCAACCATGTTCATTTAGTTTGCGCCGACCATGTTCATTTCGCTCGTTCCGATAAATGTTCATTTCGTTCGCTCCGACCATGTTCATTTCGCTCGTTTCAATAAATGTTCATTTTGTTCGCTCCGACCATGTTCATTTCGGTCGCTCCGACCACGTTCATTTCGTTCGCTCCGACCATATTAATTTCCTTCCCTCCGACCATGTTCATTTAGTTTGCGCCGACCATGTTCATTTCGGTCGCTCCGACCATGTTCATTTCCTTCCCTCCGACCATGTTCATTTAGTTTGCGCCGACCATGTTCATTTCGCTAGTTTCGATAAATGTTAATTTCATTCGCTCCGACCATGTTCATTTTGTTCGCTCCGACCATGTTCATTTCGTTCGCTCCGACCATATTCATTTCGTTCGCTCCGACCATGTTCATTTCGGTCGCTCCGACCATATTCATTTTGCTCCCTCCGACCATGTTCATTTCGCTCCCTCCGACCATGTTCATTTTGTTCGCTCCGACCATGTTCATTTCGCTCGTTTCGATAAATGTTCATTTTGTTCGCTCCGACCATATTCATTTCGGTCGCTCCGACCACGTTCATTTCGTTCGCTCCGACCACGTTCATTTCGTTCGCTCCGACCACGTTCATTTCGTTCGCTCCGACCATATTAATTTCCTTCCCTCCGACCATGTTCATTTCGCTCCCTCCGACCATGTTCATTTCGTTCGCTCCGACCATATTAATTTCCTTCCCTCCGACCATGTTCATTTAGTTTGCGCCGACCATGTTCATTTCGGTCGCTCCGACCATGTTCATTTCCTTCCCTCCGACCATGTTCATTTAGTTTGCGCCGACCATGTTCATTTCGCTAGTTTCGATAAATGTTAATTTCATTCGCTCCGACCATGTTCATTTCGGTCGCTCCGACCATATTCATTTCGCTCCCTCCGACCATGTTCATTTCGCTAGTTTCGATAAATGTTAATTTCATTCGCTCCGACCATGTTCATTTCGGTCGCTCCGACCATATTCATTTCGCTCCCTCCGACCATGTTCATTTCGGTCGCTCCGACCATATTCATTTCGCTCCCTCCGACCATGTTCATTTCGTTCGCTCCGACCATATTCATTTCGCTCCCTCCGACCATGTTCATTTCGGTCGCTCCGACCATATTCATTTCGCTCCCTCCGACCATGTTCATTTCGTTCGCTCCGACCATATTCATTTCGTTCGATTCGATAAATGTTCATTTTGTTCGCTCCGACCATATTCATTTCGTTCGCTCCGACCATGTTCATTTCCTTCCCTCCAACCATGTTCATTTAGTTTGCGCCGACCATGTTCATTTCGCTCGTTTCGATAAATGTTCATTTTGTTCGCTCCGACCATGTTCATTTCGCTCGTTCCGATAAATGTTCATTTCGTTCGCTCCGACCATGTTCATTTCGCTCGTTTCGATAAATGTTCATTTCGTTCGCTCCGACCGTGTTCATTTCGCTCGTTTCAATAAATGTTCATTTTGTTCGCTCCGACCATGTTCATTTCGGTCGCTCCGACCACGTTCATTTCGTTCGCTCCGACCACGTTCATTTCGTTCGCTCCGACCATATTAATTTCCTTCCCTCCGACCATGTTCATTTAGTTTGCGCCGACCATGTTCATTTCGGTCGCTCCGACCATGTTCATTTCCTTCCCTCCGACCATGTTCATTTAGTTTGCGCCGACCATGTTCATTTCGCTAGTTTCGATAAATGTTAATTTCATTCGCTCCGACCATGTTCATTTTGTTCGCTCCGACCATGTTCATTTTGTTCGCTCCGACCATGTTCATTTTGTTCGCTCCGACCATGTTCATTTCGTTCGCTCCGACCATGTTCATTTCGCTCCCTCCGACCATGTTCATTTCGCTAGTTTCGATAAATGTTAATTTCATTCGCTCCGACCATGTTCATTTTGTTCGCTCCGACCATGTTCATTTTGTTCGCTCCGACCATGTTCATTTCGGTCGCTCCGACCATATTCATTTCGCTCCCTCCGACCATGTTCATTTCGCTCCCTCCGACCATGTTCATTTCGTTCGCTCCGACCATATTCATTTCGTTCGATTCGATAAATGTTCATTTTGTTCGCTCCGACCATATTCATTTCCTTCCCTCCAACCATGTTCATTTAGTTTGCGCCGACCATGTTCATTTCGCTAGTTTCGATAAATGTTCATTTTGTTCGCTCCGACCATGTTCATTTCGCTCGTTTCGATAAATGTTCATTTTGTTCGCTCCGACCACGTTCATTTCGTTCGCTCCGACCACGTTCATTTCGTTCGCTCCGACCATATTAATTTCCTTCCCTCCGACCATGTTCATTTAGTTTGCGCCGACCATGTTCATTTCGCTAGTTTCGATAAATGTTAATTTCATTCGCTCCGACCATGTTCATTTTGTTCGCTCCGACCATATTCATTTCGCTCCCTCCGACCATGTTCATTTCGCTCCCTCCGACCATGTTCATTTCGTTCGCTCCGACCATATTCATTTCGTTCGATTCGATAAATGTTCATTTTGTTCGCTCCGACCATATTCATTTCGGTCGCTCCGACCATGTTCATTTCGTTCGCTCCGACCATGTTCATTTCGCTAGTTTCGATAAATGTTAATTTTGTTCGCTCCGACCATGTTCATTTCGTTCGCTCCGACCATGTTCATTTTGTTCGCTCCGACCATATTAATTTCCTTCCCTCCGACCATGTTCATTTCGTTCGCTCTGATAAATGTTAATTTCCTTTCCTCTGACCATGTTCATTTAGTTCGCTGCGACAATGTTTACGCTGATAGTTTGTTGTACGCTGATAGTTTTTTGTACTCTGATAGTTTGCGGTACGATGAGAGTTTGTTGTACTCTGATAGTTTTTTGTACTCTGATAGTTTTTTTGTACGCTGATAGTTTGCCGTACGCTGATAGTTTGTTGTACTCTGATAGTTTTTTTGTACGCTGATAGTTTGTTTGTACGCTGATAGTTTTTTGTACTCTGTTAGTTTTTTTGTACGCTGATAGTTTGCCGTACGCTGATAGTTTGTCGTACACTGATAGTTTGTCGTACGCCAATAGTTTGGCGAATCCTGATAGTTTGTTTGTACGCTGATAGTTTGTTGTACTCTGATAGTTTGTTGTACTCTGATAGTTTTTTTGTACGCTGATAGTTTGCCGTACGCTGATAGTTTGTCGTACACTGATAGTTTGTCGTACGCCAATAGTTTGGCGAATCCTGATAGTTTGTTTGTACGCTGATAGTTTGTTGTACTCTGATAGTTTTTTGTACTCTGATAGTTTGCCGTACGCTGATAGTTTTTTGTACTCTGATAGTTTGCGGTACGATGAGAGTTTGTTGTACTCTGATAGTTTTTTGTACTCTGATAGTTTTTTTGTACGCTGATAGTTTGCCGTACGCTGATAGTTTGTCGTACTCTGATAGTTTTTTTGTACGCTGATAGTTTGTTTGTACGCTGATAGTTTTTTGTACTCTGTTAGTTTTTTTGTACGCTGATAGTTTGCCGTACGCTGATAGTTTGTCGTACACTGATAGTTTGTCGTACGCCAATAGTTTGGCGAATCCTGATAGTTTGTTTGTACGCTGATAGTTTGTTGTACTCTGATAGTTTGTTGTACTCTGATAGTTTTTTTGTACGCTGATAGTTTGCCGTACGCTGATAGTTTGTCGTACACTGATAGTTTGTCGTACGCCAATAGTTTGGCGAATCCTGATAGTTTGTTTGTACGCTGATAGTTTGTTGTACTCTGATAGTTTTTTGTACTCTGATAGTTTGCCGTACTCTGATAGTTTTTTTGTACGCTGATAGTTTTTTGTACTCTTATAGTTTGTCGTACGCTGATAGTTTTTTTGTACGCTGATAGTTTGCCGTACGCTGATAGTTTGTTGTACTCTGATAGTTTTTTTGTACGCTGATAGTTTTTTGTACTCTTATAGTTTTTTGTACTCTGATAGTTTTTTTGTACGCTGATAGTTTGTCGTACGCTGATAGTTTTTCGTACTCTGATAGTTTTTTTGTACGCTGATAGTTTGCCGTACTCTGATAGTTTTTTGTACGCTGATAGTTTGTCGTACGCTGATAGTTTGCCGTACGCTGATAGTTTGTCGTACGCTGATAGTTTTTTGTACTCTGATAGTTTTTTTGTACGCTGATAGTTTGCCGTACTCTGATAGTTTGCCGTACTCTGATAGTTTTTTGTACGCTGATAGTTTGTTGTACTCTGATAGTTTGTCGTACGCTGATAGTTTGTCGTACGCTGATAGTTTGTCGTACGCTGATAGTTTGTCGTACGCTGATAGTTTGTCGTACGCTGATAGTTTGTCGTACGCTGATAGTTTGTCGTACGCTGATAGTTTGTCGTACGCTGATAGTTTGTTGTACTCTGATAGTTTGTCGTACGCTGATAGTTTGTTGTACTCTGATAGTTTGTCGTACGCTGAAAGTTTGTCGTACGCTGATAGTTTGCCGTACGCTGATAGTTTGTTGTACTCTGATAGTTTGTTGTACTCTGATAGTTTGTCGTACGCTGATAGTTTGTCGTACGCTGATAGTTTTTTGTACGCTGATAGTTTGTTGTACTCTGATAGTTTTTTTGTACGCTGATAGTTTGCCGTACGCTGATAGTTTGTCGTACTCTGATAGTTTTTTTGTACGCTGATAGTTTGTTTGTACGCTGATAGTTTTTTGTACTCTGTTAGTTTTTTTGTACGCTGATAGTTTGTTGTACTCTGATAGTTTTTTTGTACGCTGATAGTTTGCCGTACGCTGATAGTTTGTCGTACACTGATAGTTTGTCGTACGCCAATAGTTTGGCGAATCCTGATAGTTTGTTTGTACGCTGATAGTTTGTTGTACTCTGATAGTTTTTTGTACTCTGATAGTTTGCCGTACGCTGATAGTTTTTTTGTACGCTGATAGTTTTTTGTACTCTGATAGTTTTTTTGTACGCTGATAGTTTTTTGTACTCTTATAGTTTGTCGTACGCTGATAGTTTTTTTGTACGCTGATAGTTTGCCGTACGCTGATAGTTTGTTGTACTCTGATAGTTTTTTTGTACGCTGATAGTTTTTTGTACTCTTATAGTTTTTTGTACTCTGATAGTTTTTTTGTACGCTGATAGTTTGTCGTACGCTGATAGTTTTTCGTACTCTGATAGTTTTTTTGTACGCTGATAGTTTGCCGTACTCTGATAGTTTTTTGTACGCTGATAGTTTGTCGTACGCTGATAGTTTGCCGTACGCTGATAGTTTGTCGTACGCTGATAGTTTTTTGTACTCTGATAGTTTTTTTGTACGCTGATAGTTTGCCGTACTCTGATAGTTTGCCGTACTCTGATAGTTTTTTGTACGCTGATAGTTTGTTGTACTCTGATAGTTTGTCATACGCTGATAGTTTGTCGTACGCTGATAGTTTGTCGTACGCTGATAGTTTGTCGTACGCTGATAGTTTGTCGTACGCTGATAGTTTGTCGTACGCTGATAGTTTGTCGTACGCTGATAGTTTGTCGTACGCTGATAGTTTGTCGTACGCTGATAGTTTGTCGTACGCTGATAGTTTGTCGTACTCTGATAGTTTGTTGTACTCTGATAGTTTGTCGTACGCTGATAGTTTGTTGTACTCTGATAGTTTGTCGTACGCTGATAGTTTGTCGTACGCTGATAGTTTTTTGTACTCTGATAGTTTGCCGTACGCTGATAGTTTTTTTGTACGCTGATAGTTTTTTGTACTCTGATAGTTTTTTTGTACGCTGATAGTTTTTTGTACTCTTATAGTTTGTCGTACGCTGATAGTTTTTTTGTACGCTGATAGTTTGCCGTACGCTGATAGTTTGTTGTACTCTGATAGTTTTTTTGTACGCTGATAGTTTTTTGTACTCTTATAGTTTTTTGTACTCTGATAGTTTTTTTGTACGCTGATAGTTTGTCGTACGCTGATAGTTTTTCGTACTCTGATAGTTTTTTTGTACGCTGATAGTTTGCCGTACTCTGATAGTTTTTTGTACGCTGATAGTTTGTCGTACGCTGATAGTTTGCCGTACGCTGATAGTTTGTCGTACGCTGATAGTTTTTTGTACTCTGATAGTTTTTTTGTACGCTGATAGTTTGCCGTACTCTGATAGTTTGCCGTACTCTGATAGTTTTTTGTACGCTGATAGTTTGTTGTACTCTGATAGTTTGTCGTACGCTGATAGTTTGCTGTACGCTGATAGTTTGTCATACGCTGATAGTTTGTCGTACTCTGATAGTTTTTTTGTACGCTGATAGTTTGTCGTACGCTGATAGTTTGTTGTACTCTGATAGTTTTTTTGTACGCTGAAAGTTTGTCGTACGCTGATAGTTTGTTGTACTCTGATAGTTTGTCATACGCTGATAGTTTGTTGTACGCTGATAGTTTGTTTTACTCTGATAGTTTGTCGTACGCTGATAGTTTGTCGTACGCTGATAGTTTGTTTTACTCTGATAGTTTGTCGTACGCTGATAGTTTGTTTTACTCTGATAGTTTGTTGTACTCTGATAGTTTGTCGTACGCTGATAGTTTGTTGTACGCTGATAGTTTGCTGTACGCTGATAGTTTGTCGTACGCTGATAGTTTGTCGTACGCTGATAGTTTGTTGTACTCTGATAGTTTGTCGTACGCTGATAGTTTGCTGTACGCTGATAGTTTGTCGTACGCTGATAGTTTTTTGTACTCTGATAGTTTTTTTGTACGCTGATAGTTTGTCGTACGCTGATAGTTTGTTGTACTCTGATAGTTTTTTTACGCTGATAGTTTGTCGTACTCTGATAGTTTTTTGTACTCTGATAGTTTTTTTGTCGCTGATAGTTTGTCGTACGCTGATAGTTTGTTGTACTCTGATAGTTTGTCGTACGCTGATAGTTTGTGTACTCTACTTGATAGTTAGGGATTTTGTATCCTGATAGTTGTCGTACTTGATAGTTTTTTGTACGCTGAGAGTTTGTTGTACTCTGATAGTTTGTCGTACGCTGATAGTTTTTTGTCATCAAGGCCTTGTACACACGAGGGAATGTTATCCGGTCGGAAACATCCGACGGATATTTCAGCGGATAAGTCCACACGGACCATCCCAGCGGACCAGAACGCGGGCACGTAAACCACGTACAACGTCACTATAAAGGGGAATGACGAAGCCATCGGCGCCGCCCTCTGTTCCGCTTCTGCTAGTTCCGTGTTAGCGAAGGTTTGGTTAGAGCTGATTCGTGCTTTTCAGTCTCCGCGCTTAACAGGTCGTATTTTCAGGTTCAGTGTGTGCTTGTGGGCTCGTATTTGTCATTCAGTGTCGCCGTACGCGGCGTTTCTGCTTTGCAGTGCCGTCCTGTACGGTCGTATCTGTTTGACGTGCGATCTTTGCAGGTCTTGCTGGATTTGGGGGTGCTTTCTGTTTGAGTGTGTTCTTGACTGACCAGCCGGCCGGTTTGAAGCCATGATGGAGCAGCAGCGCAACTTTTCACGAGTTCGTGCTGTTTTATGGGTTTTGTTCTGGAGTCTGTGTGCATTCCAGTGATTTGGACAGGAACAGTAGGAGGAGGAGTTCCTGGGCCAAGAATTGGTTGCGGCAGCGTAATCGATTCTCTCATATGTCTCTGCTTAGGGAGATCCGGGAGAATAATCCTGATGACTTCAGGAACTTTCTCCGTATGACGGACCCCGTTTTCCACCGTCTGCTGGATCTCCTGTCCCCTATATCACGAGGCAGGACACTGTGATGCGCCAAGCCATTCCGGCTGAGCAGAGGCTTATTGCCACGTTGCGGTACCTGGCGACTGGGAGGAGCCTGCAGGACCTCAAGTTCTCAACAGGCATCTCTCCCCAGGCGCTTGGGATCATCATACCGGAGACGTGTTCTGCCATCATACAAGTCATGCAGGAGGAGTTTATTAAGGTAAGTTTCCTCCTTTAACATCACAATCTGTGTCTTTAATAATGTTTGCATATTTTTCTCACCTTTTTGTGTTGGTTTTCCTAGTCACCATGATTGTAATATGCTGTGTGCTTAATGTTCCCTTTTCTCCCCATGCATGTTGTTAAGCTTTCCAGGTTAATATGGTTTGGCCTACCTGCATATTTTTACCTTCAACACTACTAACCTGTCCAGCATCATCTCCTAGGGACAAAAACACCTTTTTTTTTTATTTGGTGTCCTGCTCCATTGTAGTTCAACTCCCTCCCTCTAAAAAAGTGTATTGCCCCATCAGCGTGATGTGGAGTCTGATAATAATTGTCTCTAGATTTGTTGCCCTAAATACTCTCTATACACTAATTTTTGGAAATGTTAATACCGTGATGTTGCAGAATGATTTTTTTTTACTAGTGTTTGCAATGTTGTTTCTGTGCCAAAGTGCTAATTTTTTTTTTGCTTTTGTCCCCACAGTTTCCCTCCACGCCGCAGGAATGGCAGACTGTGGCTGCCCACTTTGGCCCAGCGTTGTGATTTTCCAAACTGCGGAGGGGCAATTGATGGGAAGCACGTCCGCATAGTGCCGCCACCTCTTTCGGGCTCGTACTATTATAACTACAAAGGTTTTCATAGTATCGTGTTGATGGCGGTGGTGTCGGCAGACTACGAATTTTTGTATGTGGACGTGGGGAAGAATGGCCGGCTGTCTGATGGGGGAGTGTTCGCGCGGACCGAATTTTACAGGCGTCTACAAACTGGTGGTCTTGAACTGCCACCGGATGAAGACAATGTGGAAGGACTTCCGTTTGTTTTTTTAGCGGACGAGGCTTTTGGACTTGGACCTCACCTCATGCGGCCTTTTCCCCAGAGGACCCTCACCCCGGAGAGGAGAGTCTTCAATTTCCGGCTGGCCAGGGCCCGGAGGGTAGTCGAGAATGCCTTTGGGATACTCGCCAGCCGGTTCCGCCTGTTCCAGACAGCGATACATCTGGCGGAATATAAATTTAACTCTGTTATTTTGGCCTGCTGCATATTGCATAATTTTTTACGCAGGCATTCCCAGACGTACCTACCCAACATCGGTGCTGAGGCAGGACTACCCTCAGATACCCTTCCTGGGCTGGACACTGGTCGCGCTGGCTCGGTCACCCAATCTGCTCGTGAGGTACGCGACAAATATGTTGAGTACTTTATGGGTCGGGGGGCCATAGCTATGCCAGATTAATATTTCTTTATAATTCGGCCCCCAAAATAAAGAAATATTACCAATAAATAATAAATAATTTGACCATTGGACTTTATACAGTTGTTTGTCATTATTGCTTTTTCTCTTTTTATCTGTCTTCCAGGTTCTGAAACTAGTGCATTTCTTGTGCCCAATTTAGTTAGCAGGTTTTAGTAAATACACACAATTGCACATTCTAGTCACTCTTCTACAAACTGGGTATTGAGGTTAGAAATAAGAAGCCACTGGTGTGTGTGTTTTTAAAAGGTTTTTTTTATTTGTTTTTTATTTACGAACATTTTGGTGTTTTAATTAGAAAACTTGGTTTAGAAAGTATTTATTTATTCAAAAAATATTTTGTGGTTTTGACAAACATATCTAACAATCGAACTTACAAAGTTCAACCTTTTATTTGGCATAACAAACCCAGACAACATGGTCTTAGGTCACGCCGGAATCCCCCAAAATTTGAGGATGCACACATGCTGTGTGTGTGTGATGGGCCAAATGGTGTTTTTTCACATGAGATCCCATGCCAAATGTTCACATGTGCTATCTGCCATCATGGGTGATCAATTTTTGTGCTTTGTGGGTGCAACCCCTTTCTGTCACCTACTTGATAAGTAAGGAAGGGGTTGCACCCACAAAGCACATACAATTAATGTCCTGTGCTGGCAGATCGCACATGTGAACAGACATTGGGGTTTATTTACTAAACAGTCCAAACTCCGGCTTATTTGTGCATATAAGCCAATCAGCTTCTAAATTAAGCTTAGTCAATTAAGACTTCGCATCCAAACATGGAAGATGATTGTTTTATATGCCAAGTGATGCTGTTTTTGCCCCTTATAGCTTTAGTAAATAAACCCGTGTGTGTGTGTGCATCCTCAATTTTTGGGGGATATTAAACGAACATTATACAACATCTTTGAGAGTGGGGTGGTTAGGGGTGAGGGCAGGGGGGGCATGGGGGGCAGCTGGGGGGGATAGTCTTCTATATACGTCCCAAAATATCGAGCATGTTTTTTAGGTTTTGGTCCATCACCACCATCCTTTCCCTCATATTGTCCAGATCGGTGCTGCACTCCATTATCTGCTGTATTAGGATTTGTGCACTTGCACGAGAAAAAATAGGAGCGACAGATGTGCTAATCCCATCTTCATCCCCTAAAAATGCCAAAGGAAAAACACAACATTGTAAGTAAGTAAGGTCCAGGCCTATCTACATCTCTTTTTCCCTGCAAAGCTGGGGTGTCACTGACCTGTTGTACTGACAAGTTCAACATCTTCTACAACTTCTCCTTCTTCTTCAACTTCTCCTTCCTCCACCAATCCGCCTTCCTCCTCCAATCCGCCTTCCTCCACTAATCCGCCAAATTCCACCAAACCGCCTTCCTCCTCCAATCCGCCTTCCTCCACTAATCCGCCAAATTCCACAAAACCGCCTTCCTCCACCAATCCGCCAAATTCCACCAAACCGCCTTCCTCCACCAATCCGCCTTCCTCCTCTCTCCCTTCCTCCTCTCCTTCTTCCTCCTCTCCTTCTTCATCATCCTCCTGCTCAACAATTTTTTCGGGCCGTTTGGGAGACAGTGTGGGCCTCCCTGACTCCTCATAGCGCTGTCCTCTTCTTTCCCCTAAAAAAAAAGAAAAAAAAAAAAACATCAGCAAACAGATCTTTTTGGAGGGACTAATTTGCAAACATTGCTTAGAAGTGGCGTTACAATTCTAGTTTTGGCCTTATTACAGCACAAACCATGTTCCTTTTTTTTGCTAGATGATGTCTCCCTAGCTGCGATATAATGAGGCTTTTTGGGGAAGTGACACACATGGCTGGCCTCCTGAATAAGTCTTTTTTGGAGTCCCTTCTCCTAAACTCCAAATTACTATTTTATGTGGGTAGACAGGTTTTCTAAATTACAGATGTCCAAACAGCTGTATATTAAGTTATCTCAGCACTGTGTGAATTACTGAATCCTGATTGCCTTTTTAAAGAAACTTATTAGTTTGCACAAACACATCATATTTTCAACATTGTTTCTGAAAACGATGTTTTTCGCCAAATAGCCTCGTCCAGGTGTGATGTTCCTGGAACCGCGGATTGAGGATAAACGATGTGATTGGAACGATGTTGACTACGATCGTGGCAAGTCGTCTGATTTATATTAGACAAACATTACTAAATTTACAAGGCAGGGTTTAAAAAATACAAGCAGGCCAACGAGGCAGATGGCGAAATATACATGGCAAAACAGTTCCGACATAAATAGGCACTCCAAAGACATTTTAAAGTACTTACTTTTTTCTATGATTCTTTTTATTTTGCGATACTGCTCTGGCTCGCGCAGTTTTAAGTCGGACCAGCGTTTCCGGAGCTGCTCTTTGGACCTGGTGACCCCAAACATCTCATAAAGTTTCCTTGCTGCCTTATCCATAATTTTAGACTTCCTCCGGTTAGGGGTGCTGTATGGGCCATGCTCACCATCATAGTCCTTCCGTCGCAGGATGGACACCAACTCCACCATCTCTTGTAGAGACATGTTTGTGGCCTTGTAACGTTTTGGCCTGGATCGGGACGTTCCGGCCTGTGTCCCTTCCTGATCCCGATCAGAGGCTAATGTGCGCTCGTGTGACATCGCCATATTTTCCAATCAACGTTGCAGATGGGCGTGGAAAGCAGAAATTGGTACGTCATGGGCGGAGACGAGGGTGGCGTTTCTTGATTGCGTGGGGAATATAATGGAAACGACGTGATTACGTAGGTTACGCGGAGATTACTCGAGCGGAAACGAGGAGAGAGAGAGAGACGAAGGTAAATGCAAACATCGGATCAGGCATATAATTTGAACAGGCATGGGGGATGGAGCTTTTAGATGTTGTTTGCACCCTTTTTAGGCCACTGTTATTTATGTATTTCGGGGCCCACCATAACATTTAGAGAGTAAAGTGCTTGGACACATCACTTCATCAAGATATATGTAGAGAATGCTCTTTCCTCTTTATTTGTATTTTTGAGTATGCTGTCAGATCATGCCAGTAGTGTTGTGTATTGGTTGGACAGAGATAAGTAGGTAGTGTTTTCTGCCATCAATGCTGAGGGGCATGATAGCTACACATGAACTAGTGCCTTGAGGTGAATGCTAGCATTCATATTCATGGTGGATGTGTTCTTAACTACATGCTACAACTTGCAACATGGACTCTGAATGCCAACTTTTTGGGGGTTACAACATTGCGGCAGAGCAGGCCAGCTATGTAGCAGCATAAGACACTGTGTTTGTATAAAGTAGATGCTCTAAAATGAATGAATGTGCACATATTTTAAGAATGACAAAGCTGAGCCTTTGGAAAGTTGTGCTTTGTGTTTGATTGGCAATTTCTATTCTAGACATTACTATTGAGAAGCTTCATTTCGATAAGCAGCCAAAAAGAATGGATTTGCTGAAAGGGAAGGAGGCTACAATGGAATTAATAGCCCGATATCGGGATATGCCCCTTCTTTGGGACACCAGACACACCCATTATTTGGACACTGGAAAGAGAGAGGCAGCACTTGATGAAATTGCGACATACCTGCACACTTGGGTGCCAAGTTGCACAGGCGACATGGTGAAGGACAAATTCAGTAACCTCAGGAGAAGCTACAGGAATGTCTATAAAAAACAGAAATATCCAAAATCAGGATCAGCAGCAGCTAAGAAGAAGGAACCCAAGCTCTGGTACTACAAAGAGCTCAGTTTTTTGAATGATGAACTGGATGGCAGGGCTTCGGTTTCAACACTTCCTCCCAGCGGAACTTCCCCGGATCCCAGGAGCCCTGCAGAATCAGAAGCAGGGCTGGCTGACATGGAGCCAGATCTGGCCATCTTCAGTGAGGTCTAGTATTTTCAAAACTAGTTTTGTGCTGCTATTTATTTTTAATTTGTGAGTTGATCTTGTAAACAAAAAACAAACAGGGATGCCAAATGCAGGGGTCAGAAGGACAGTCTGTTTAATTTCAATTAATACTAACTAAAAAAGTCTAGAGAAATAAAATGTGTGTGCTTGATTGTGCCAAAAATTACAACATGTTGCCTTTTTTATACACAGGAAGAAGAGACCAGCCAGGAGGTGCAGCTCCTGAGGCCCATGTCAGCCAGGCGGAAGGGGTGAGTGGCAGCCAGGAGGAGGCCGGGTCAAGTGAGGTGCAGCAGGTCCCCAGGCCCAGGCTGAGCACAATCAGCCAAGTTCCTCCCCTCCAAATGAGGCCACCAGCTGCAAAGAGGCGCAGAAGGGAGGTGCATGATGAAAGCCTTCAGGTCATCCCGGAGGCTGCCGAAATCATGAGAGCCCCCCTCAACCCAACGGAATGCTATAGCGCATTTGTGGCCAATGAGCTGAACCAAGGGGGGGAGGAGCAAAAAAGCCTGGCCAAGGACATTATAAATCAGGTCCTGGCCAGGATGAAAAGGAACGAGCTGACCAGGGACACTGTGCTGTGGGATCCAGCTTGGCCTGCTCCTCATCATCCTCATCCTCCTCCTGCCACATCAGCCCCACCTGCAAGGTTCCGTGGACGGACCCGTGGAAGTTTCGCTGGAAGGAAGTCTGCTAGGAAGTCGAGAAGATGAATCCCTGCCATCCAGTTTATTGTCCAAAAAACTGAGCTCGTTGTAGTAGCACAGCTTGGGTTCCTTTGTTCATGTGCTGCTGATCCTGATTTTTGATATTGACTCCTGAGGTTACTTAATTTGTCCTTCATCATGTTGTAATTGCCAAGTATGCATGTATGTTGCAATCTCATCAAGTGCTGCCGTTCTGGTGATTTATAATTTTTTTTTTGGCCGGAAATAAATGGCTTTTGTATTTACTTTCTTTCAAACCTTGTCTATTGTGTTTAATACTGTGGTGAGTAAGCATCAGACATTTGGCAAACAAAATGTGGCATTTGCAAAGGACCCAAACTCCTTTTAGGGGGGGGGGGGGACCTTTTATGTTTGAACTTGGTAAACCCCAAAGAAGCGTCCATTTTTGTGAAAAAAATAAAAATAAAGGATGAAACAAGAAAAAAAAAAAAAATTGGAAATATTCCAAACACGTTAAATCCAAATGTTAAAAAAAAAAAAAAATACTCCACATTAAGTCCAAAGAGAAATTTTTAAAATGTGGAGAACATAAACAAATGTGGGGACATCTGGCAAGCAAACTGTGTCAAATAGAAAAATAAATAATGAAAATGCAAGCTAGCAATATGTGACATCTGGACAAAAGAACGGGTTCATTCTAGCAAGAGAAGAAAGCACAAAAAAACGATCGAAACGGAACACTATATAGAGAGTTTAGGTGACGAATGTGCCAGGTCCCAAACAAACGCGAGTTTTACCTGAACGAGTGCTCCCGTCCCATCGTTTTGACTGAGCATGCGCGGGTTTTTTGTCCGAGGCTTTTGTGTACTAACGAGCGGACATATCCGACGGACATGGGTCCGGCGGAAATATTTCAAAGCATGCTTTGGAATTTTTCCGCTGGAAAAATCCGTCCGAAACGGTCCGTTTGACCATACAAACGACCGGATCTTTCGGATGAAATGGTCCGTCGGACCAGTTTCAGCGGATTTATTCCCTCGTGTGTACAAGGCCTGATAGTTTTTTGTACTCTGATAGTTTTTTTGTACGCTGATAGTTTTTTTGTACTCTGATAGTTTTTTTGTACGGTGATAGTTTTTTGTACTCTGATAGTTTTGTTGTACGCTGATAGTTTGTTGTACTCTGATAGTTTGTTGTACTCTGATAGTTTGTCGTACGCTGATAGTTTGTTTTACTCTGATAGTTTGTCGTACGCTGATAGTTTGTCGTACGCTGATAGTTTGTTGTACTCTGATAGTTTGTCGTACGCTGATAGTTTGTTTTACTCTGATAGTTTGTCGTACGCTGATAGTTTGTTGTACTCTGATAGTTTGTCGTACTCTGATAGTTTTTTTGTACGCTGATAGTTTGTCGTACGCTGATAGTTTTTTGTACTCTGATAGTTTTTTTGTACGCTGAAAGTTTGTCGTACGCTGATAGTTTGTTGTACTCTGATAGTTTGTCATACGCTGAGAATTTGTTTTACTCTGATAGTTTGTTGTACGCTGATAGTTTGCCGTACGCTGATAGTTTGCCGTACGCTGATAGTTTGTTGTACGCTGATAGTTTGTTTTACTCTGATAGTTTGTCGTACGCTGATAGTTTGTCGTACGCTGATAGTTTGTTGTACTCTGATAGTTTGTCGTACGCTGATAGTTTGTTGTACTCTGATAGTTTGTCGTACGCTGATAGTTTGTTGTACTCTGATAGTTTGTCGTACTCTGATAGTTTTTTTGTACGCTGATAGTTTGTCGTACGCTGATAGTTTTTTGTACTCTGATAGTTTTTTTGTACGCTGAAAGTTTGTCGTACGCTGATAGTTTGTTGTACTCTGATAGTTTGTCATACGCTGAGAATTTGTTTTACTCTGATAGTTTGTTGTACGCTGATAGTTTGCCGTACGCTGATAGTTTGCCGTACGCTGATAGTTTGTTGTACGCTGATAGTTTGTTTTACTCTGATAGTTTGTCGTACGCTGATAGTTTGTCGTACGCTGATAGTTTGTTGTACTCTGATAGTTTGTCGTACGCTGATAGTTTGTTGTACTCTGATAGTTTGTCGTACGCTGATAGTTTGTTTTACTCTGATAGTTTGTCGTACTCTGATAGTTTGCTGTACGCTGATAGTTTGTCGTACGCTGATAGTTTGTTTTACTCTGATAGTTTGTCGTACTCTGATAGTTTGCTGTACGCTGATAGTTTGTTGTACGCTGATAGTTTGTTGTACTCTGATAGTTTGTCGTACGCTGATAGTTTGTTGTACTCTGATAGTTTGTCGTACGCTGATAGTTTGCTGTACGCTGATAGTTTGTCGTACGCTGATAGTTTTTTGTACTCTGATAGTTTTTTTGTACGCTGATAGTTTGTCGTACGCTGATAGTTTGTTGTACTCTGATAGTTTGTCATACGCTGATAGTTTGTCGTACTCTGATAGTTTTTTGTACTCTGATAGTTTTTTTGTACGCTGATAGTTTGTCGTACGCTGATAGTTTTTTGTACTCTGATAGTTTTTTTGTACGCTGATAGTTTGTCGTACGCTGATAGTTTTTTTGTACGCTGATAGTTTGTTGTACTCTGATAGTTTGTCATACGCTGATAGTTTGTTGTACGCTGATAGTTTGTTGTACTCTGATAGTTTGTCATACGCTGATAGTTTGCCGTACGCTGATAGTTTGTCGTACGCTGATAGTTTGTTGTACTCTGATAGTTTGTCATACGCTGATAGTTTGTCGTACGCTGATAGTTTCTTGTACTCTGATAGTTTGTCGTACGCTGATAGTTTGTCGTACTCTGATAGTTTTTTGGAACGCTGATAGTTTGTCGTACGCTGATAGTTTGTCGTACGCTGATAGTTTGTCGTACGCTGATAGTTTTTTTGTTCGCTGATAGTTTTTTGTACGCTGATAGTTTTTTGTACGCTGATAGTTTGCCGTACGCTGAGAATTTGTTTTACTCTGATAGTTTGTTGTACGCTGATAGTTTGCCGTACGCTGATAGTTTGCCGTACGCTGATAGTTTGTTGTACGCTGATAGTTTGTTTTTACTCAGATAGTTTGTCGTACGCTGATAGTTTGTCGTACGCTGATAGTTTGTTGTACGCTGATAGTTTGCCGTACGCTGATAGTTTGCCGTACGCTGATAGTTTGTTGTACGCTGATAGTTTGTTTTACTCAGATAGTTTGCCGTACGCTGATAGTTTGTCGTTCGCTGATAGTTTGTTGTACGCTGATAGTTTGTCGTACGCTGATAGTTTGTTGTACGCTGATAGTTTGTTTTACTCAGATAGTTTGCCGTACGCTGATAGTTTGTCGTACGCTGATAGTTTGTTGTACGCTGATAGTTTGTCGTACGCTGATAGTTTGCCGTACGCTGATAGTTTGTCGTACGCTGATAGTTTTTTTGTACGCTGATAGTTTGCCGTACGCTGATAGTTTTTTGTACGCTGATAGTTTGTCGTACGCTGATAGTTTGTCGTACGCTGATAGTTTGTTGTACTCTGATAGTTTGTTGTACTCTGATAGTTTGTCGTACGCTGATAGTTTTTTGTACGCTGATAGTTTGTCGTACGCTGATAGTTTGTCGTACGCTGATAGTTTGTTGTACTCTGATAGTTTGTCGTACGCTGATAGTTTGTTGTACTCTGATAGTTTGTCGTACGCTGATAGTTTGTTGTACGCTGATAGTTTGTCGTACGCTGATAGTTTTTTTGTACGCTGATAGTTTGCCGTACGCTGATAGTTTTTTGTACTCTGATAGTTTGTTTGTACGCTGATAGTTTGTTTGTACGCTGATAGTTTGTCGTACGCTGATAGTTTGTCGTACGCTGATAGTTTGTCGTACTCTGATAGTTTGTCGTACTCTGATAGTTTGTCGTTCGCTGATAGTTTGTCGTACGCTGATAGTTTTTTTGTACGCTGATAGTTTTTTTGTACGCTGATAGTTTTTTGTACTCTGATAGTTTTTTGTACTCTGATAGTTTTTTTGTACGCTGATAGTTTGCCGTACGCTGATAGTTTTTTTGTACTCTGATAGTTTTTTGTACGCTGTGTACTTTGTACGCTGATAGTTTTTTGTACTCTGACTGATAGTTTTTGTACTCTGATAGTTTGTTGTACTCTGATAGTTTGTCGTACTCTGATAGTTTGCCGTACTCTGATAGTTTTTTGTACGCTGATAGTTTGTTGTACTCTGATAGTTTGCCGTACTCTGATAGTTTTTTGTACGCTGATAGTTTGCCGTACGCTGATAGTTTGTCGTACGCTGATAGTTTGTCGTACGCTGATAGTTTGTTGTACGCTGATAGTTTGCCGTACGCTGATAGTTTGCCGTACGCTGATAGTTTGTTGTACTCTGATAGTTTGTCGTACGCTGATAGTTTGTTGTACGCTGATAGTTTGCCGTACGCTGATAGTTTGCCGTACGCTGATAGTTTGTCGTACGCTGATAGTTTCTTGTACTCTGATAGTTTGTCGTACGCTGATAGTTTGTTTTAATCTGATAGTTTGCCGTACGCTGATAGTTTGTCGTTCGCTGATAGTTTGTTGTACGCTGATAGTTTGTTGTACACTGATAGTTTGTTGTACTCTGATAGTTTGTTGTACTCTGATAGTTTGTTGTACACTGATAGTTTGTTGTACTCTGATAGTTTGTCGTACGCTGATAGTTTGCTGTACGCTGATAGTTTGTCATACGCTGATAGTTTGTCGTACTCTGATAGTTTTTTTGTACGCTGATAGTTTGTCGTACGCTGATAGTTTTTTGTACTCTGATAGTTTTTTTGTACGCTGAAAGTTTGTCGTACGCTGATAGTTTGTTGTACTCTGATAGTTTGTCATACGCTGATAGTTTGTTGTACGCTGATAGTTTGTTTTACTCTGATAGTTTGTCGTACGCTGATAGTTTGTTTTACTCTGATAGTTTGTCGTACGCTGATAGTTTGTTTTACTCTGATAGTTTGTTGTACGCTGATAGTTTGTTGTACGCTGATAGTTTGCTGTACGCTGATAGTTTGTCGTACGCTGATAGTTTGTCGTACGCTGATAGTTTGTTGTACTCTGATAGTTTGTCGTACGCTGATAGTTTGCTGTACGCTGATAGTTTGTCGTACGCTGATAGTTTTTTGTACTCTGATAGTTTTTTTGTACGCTGATAGTTTGTCGTACGCTGATAGTTTGTTGTACTCTGATAGTTTGTCATACGCTGATAGTTTGTCGTACTCTGATAGTTTTTTGTACTCTGATAGTTTTTTTGTACGCTGATAGTTTGTCGTACGCTGATAGTTTGTTGTACGCTGAGAGTTTGTTGTACTCTGATAGTTTGTCGTACGCTGATAGTTTTTTTGTACTCTGATAGTTTTTTGTACTCTGATAGTTTTTTTGTACGCTGATAGTTTTTTTGTACTCTGATAGTTTTTTTGTACGGTGATAGTTTTTTGTACTCTGATAGTTTTGTTGTACGCTGATAGTTTGTTGTACTCTGATAGTTTGTTGTACTCTGATAGTTTGTCGTACGCTGATAGTTTGTTTTACTCTGATAGTTTGTCGTACGCTGATAGTTTGTCGTACGCTGATAGTTTGTTGTACTCTGATAGTTTGTCGTACGCTGATAGTTTGTTGTACTCTGATAGTTTGTCGTACGCTGATAGTTTGTTGTACTCTGATAGTTTGTCGTACGCTGATAGTTTGTTTTACTCTGATAGTTTGTCGTACGCTGATAGTTTGTTGTACTCTGATAGTTTGTCGTACTCTGATAGTTTTTTTGTATGCTGATAGTTTGTCGTACGCTGATAGTTTTTTGTACTCTGATAGTTTTTTTGTACGCTGAAAGTTTGTCGTACGCTGATAGTTTGTTGTACTCTGATAGTTTGTCATACGCTGAGAATTTGTTTTACTCTGATAGTTTGTTGTACGCTGATAGTTTGCCGTACGCTGATAGTTTGCCGTACGCTGATAGTTTGTTGTACGCTGATAGTTTGTTTTACTCTGATAGTTTGTCGTACGCTGATAGTTTGTCGTACGCTGATAGTTTGTTGTACTCTGATAGTTTGTCGTACGCTGATAGTTTGTTGTACTCTGATAGTTTGTCGTACGCTGATAGTTTGTTTTACTCTGATAGTTTGTCGTACTCTGATAGTTTGCTGTACGCTGATAGTTTGTCGTACGCTGATAGTTTGTTGTACTCTGATAGTTTGTCGTACGCTGATAGTTTGTTGTACTCTGATAGTTTGTCGTACGCTGATAGTTTGCTGTACGCTGATAGTTTGTCGTACGCTGATAGTTTTTTGTACTCTGATAGTTTTTTTGTACGCTGATAGTTTGTTGTACTCTGATAGTTTGTCATACGCTGATAGTTTGTCGTACTCTGATAGTTTTTTGTACTCTGATAGTTTTTTTGTACGCTGATAGTTTGTCGTACGCTGATAGTTTTTTTGTACGCTGATAGTTTGTCGTACGCTGATAGTTTTTTGTACTCTGATAGTTTGTTGTACTCTGATAGTTTGTCGTACGCTGATAGTTTTTTTGTACGCTGATAGTTTGTTGTACTCTGATAGTTTGTCATACGCTGATAGTTTGCCGTACGCTGATAGTTTGTCGTACGCTGATAGTTTGTTGTACTCTGATAGTTTGTCATACGCTGATAGTTTGTCGTACGCTGATAGTTTCTTGTACTCTGATAGTTTGTCGTACGCTGATAGTTTGTCGTACTCTGATAGTTTTTTGGAACGCTGATAGTTTGTCGTACGCTGATAGTTTGTCGTACGCTGATAGTTTGTCGTACGCTGATAGTTTGTCGTACGCTGATAGTTTTTTTGTTCGCTGATAGTTTTTTGTACGCTGATAGTTTTTTGTACGCTGATAGTTTGCCGTACGCTGAGAATTTGTTTTACTCTGATAGTTTGTTGTACGCTGATAGTTTGCCGTACGCTGATAGTTTGCCGTACGCTGATAGTTTGTTGTACGCTGATAGTTTGTTTTACTCAGATAGTTTGTCGTACGCTGATAGTTTGTCGTACGCTGATAGTTTGTTGTACGCTGATAGTTTGCCGTACGCTGATAGTTTGCCGTACGCTGATAGTTTGTTGTACGCTGATAGTTTGTTTTACTCAGATAGTTTGCCGTACGCTGATAGTTTGTCGTTCGCTGATAGTTTGTTGTACGCTGATAGTTTGTCGTACGCTGATAGTTTGTTGTACGCTGATAGTTTGTTTTACTCAGATAGTTTGCCGTACGCTGATAGTTTGTCGTACGCTGATAGTTTGTTGTACGCTGATAGTTTGTCGTACGCTGATAGTTTGCCGTACGCTGATAGTTTGTCGTACGCTGATAGTTTTTTGTACGCTGATAGTTTGCCGTACGCTGATAGTTTTTTGTACGCTGATAGTTTGTCGTACGCTGATAGTTTGTCGTACGCTGATAGTTTGTTGTACTCTGATAGTTTGTTGTACTCTGATAGTTTTTTGTACGCTGATAGTTTGTCGTACGCTGATAGTTTGTCGTACGCTGATAGTTTGTTGTACTCTGATAGTTTGTTGTACTCTGATAGTTTGTCGTACGCTGATAGTTTTTTGTACGCTGATAGTTTGTCGTACGCTGATAGTTTGTCGTACGCTGATAGTTTGTTGTACTCTGATAGTTTGTCGTACGCTGATAGTTTGTTGTACGCTGATAGTTTGTCGTACGCTGATAGTTTTTTTGTACGCTGATAGTTTGCCGTACGCTGATAGTTTTTTGTACTCTGATAGTTTGTTTGTACGCTGATAGTTTGTTTGTACGCTGATAGTTTGTCGTACGCTGATAGTTTGTCGTACGCTGATAGTTTGTCGTACTCTGATAGTTTGTCGTACTCTGATAGTTTGTCGTTCGCTGATAGTTTGTCGTACGCTGATAGTTTTTTTGTACGCTGATAGTTTTTTTGTACGCTGATAGTTTTTTGTACTCTGATAGTTTTTTGTACTCTGATAGTTTTTTTGTACGCTGATAGTTTGCCGTACGCTGATAGTTTTTTGTACTCTGATAGTTTGTTTGTACGCTGATAGTTTTTTGTACGCTGATAGTTTTTTGTACTCTGATAGTTTGTTGTACTCTGATAGTTTTTTTGTACGCTGATAGTTTGCCGTACGCTGATAGTTTTTTGTACTCTGATAGTTTGTTTGTACGCTGATAGTTTTTTGTACTCTGATAGTTTTTTGTACTCTGATAGTTTGTTGTACTCTGATAGTTTGTCGTACTCTGATAGTTTGCCGTACTCTGATAGTTTTTTGTACGCTGATAGTTTGTTGTACTCTGATAGTTTGCCGTACTCTGATAGTTTGTCGTACGCTGATAGTTTGTCGTACGCTGATAGTTTGTTGTACGCTGATAGTTTGCCGTACGCTGATAGTTTGTCGTACGCTGATAGTTTGTTGTACGCTGATAGTTTGCCGTACTCTGATAGTTTGTCGTACGCTGATAGTTTGTTGTACGCTGATAGTTTGCCGTACGCTGATAGTTTGCCGTACGCTGATAGTTTGTCGTACGCTGATAGTTTCTTGTACTCTGATAGTTTGTCGTACGCTGATAGTTTGTTTTAATCTGATAGTTTGCCGTACGCTGATAGTTTGTCGTTCGCTGATAGTTTGTTGTACGCTGATAGTTTGTTGTACACTGATAGTTTGTTGTACTCTGATAGTTTGTTGTACTCTGATAGTTTGTTGTACACTGATAGTTTGTTGTACTCTGATAGTTTGTTGTACGCTGATAGTTTGTTGTACTCTGATAGTTTGTTGTACTCTGATAGTTTGCCGTACGCTGATAGTTTGTCGTACGCTGATAGTTTGTTGTACGCTGATAGTTTGTCGTACGCTGATAGTTTGCCGTACGCTGATAGTTTGTTGTACGCTGATAGTTTGCCGTACGCTGATAGTTTGTCGTACGCTGATAGTTTGTCGTACGCTGATAGTTTGCCGTACGCTGATAGTTTGCCGTACGCTGATAGTTTGTCGTACGCTGATAGTTTGTCGTACGCTGATAGTTTGTCGTACGCTGATAGTTTGCCGTACGCTGATAGTTTGCTGTACGCTGATAGTTTGTCGTACGCTGATAGTTTGTCGTACGCTGATAGTTTGTCGTACGCTGATAGTTTGCCGTACGCTGATAGTTTGTTGTACGCTGATAGTTTGTTGTACTCTGATAGTTTGTCGTACGCTGATAGTTTGTCGTACGCTGATAGTTTGTCGTACGCTGATAGTTTGTCGTACGCTGATAGTTTGTCGTACGCTGATAGTTTGCCGTACGCTGATAGTTTGCCGTACGCTGATAGTTTGTTGTACGCTGATAGTTTGCCGTACGCTGATAGTTTGCCGTACGCTGATAGTTTGCTGTACGCTGATAGTTTGTCGTACTTTGAAAGTTTGTCGTACGCTGATAGTTTGTCGTACGCTGATAGTTTGTCGTACGCTGATAGTTTGCTGTACGCTGATAGTTTGTCGTACTCTGAAAGTTTGTCGTACGCTGATAGTTTGTCGTACGCTGATAGTTTGTCGTACGCTGATAGTTTGCTGTACGCTGATAGTTTGTCGTACGCTGATAGTTTGTCGTACGCTGATAGTTTGTCGTACGCTGATAGTTTGCCGTACGCTGATAGTTTGCCGTACGCTGATAGTTTGCTGTACGCTGATAGTTTGCCGTACGCTGATAGTTTGTCGTACTCTGATAGTTTGCTGTACGCTGATAGTTTGTTGTACTCTGATAGTTTGTTGTACTCTGATAGTTTGTTTTACTCTGATAGTTTGTCATACGCTGATAGTTTGTCGTACGCTGATAGTTTGTCGTACTCTGATAGTTTGCCGTACGCTGATAGTTTGTTGTACTCTGATAGTTTGTCGTACTCTGATAGTTTGCCGTACGCTGATAGTTTGTTGTACTCTGATAGTTTGTTGTACTCTGATAGTTTGTCGTACTCTGATAGTTTGTTGTACGCTGATAGTTTTTTTGTACGCTGATAGTTTGTCGTACTCTGATAGTTTTTTGTACGCTGATAGTTTTTCGTACGCTGATAGTTTGTCGTACGCTGATAGTTTGTCGTACGCTGATAGTTTGTCGTTCGCTGATAGTTTGTTGTACTCTGATAGTTTGTTGTACGCTGATAGTTTGTTTTACTCTGATAGTTTGTCATACGCTGATAGTTTGTTGTACGCTGATAGTTTGTCGTACGCTGATAGTTTGTTGTACTCTGATAGTTTGTCGTACGCTGATAGTTTGTTGTACTCTGATAGTTTGTCGTACACTGATAGTTTGTTGTACGCTGATAGTTTGTCGTACACTGATAGTTTGTCGTACGCTGATAGTTTGTTGTACTCTGATAGTTTGTCGTACACTGATAGTTTGTCGTACGCTGATAGTTTGTTGTACTCTGATAGTTTGTCGTACGCTGATAGTTTGTTGTACGCTGATAGTTTGCCGTACTCTGATAGTTTGTCGTACGCTGATAGTTTGTCGTACGCTGATAGTTTGTTGTACGCTGATAGTATGTTGTACGCTGATAGTTTTTTGTACTCTGATAGTTTGTTGTACTCTGATAGTTTGTCGTACGCTGATAGTTTGTTGTACTCTGATAGTTTGTTGTACGCTGATAGTTTGTCGTACGCTGATAGTTTGTTGTACTCTGATAGTTTGTCGTACGCTGATAGTTTGTTGTACTCTGATAGTTTGTCGTACACTGATAGTTTGTCGTACGCTGATAGTTTGTTGTACTCTGATAGTTTGTCGTACGCTGATAGTTTGTCGTACTCTGATAGTTTGTCGTACTCTGATAGTTTGTCGTACTCTGATAGTTTGTCGTACTCTGATAGTTTGTCGTACTCTGATAGTTTGTTGTACTCTGATAGTTTGTCGTACGCTGATAGTTTGTCGTACGCTGATAGTTTGTTGTACTCTGATAGTTTGTTGTACTCTGATAGTTTGTTGTACTCTGATAGTTTGTTGTACTCTGATAGTTTGTCGTACGCTGATAGTTTGTCGTACGCTGATAGTTTGTTGTACTCTGATAGTTTTTTGTACTCTGATAGTTTTTTTGTACGCTGATAGTTTGCCGTACGCTGATAGTTTGTCGTACGCTGATAGTTTGTTTTACTCTGATAGTTTGTCGTACTCTGATAGTTTGCTGTACGCTGATAGTTTGTCGTACGCTGATAGTTTGTCGTACGCTGATAGTTTGTTGTACGCTGATAGTTTGTCGTACGCTGATAGTTTGTTGTACTCTGATAGTTTGTCGTACTCTGATAGTTTGCTGTACGCTGATAGTTTGTCGTACGCTGATAGTTTTTTGTACTCTGATAGTTTGTTGTACTCTGATAGTTTGTCATACGCTGATAGTTTGTCGTACTCTGATAGTTTTTTTGTACGCTGATAGTTTTTTGTACTCTGATAGTTTGTCGTACGCTGATAGTTTTTTTGTACGCTGATAGTTTGCCGTACGCTGATAGTTTGTCGTACGCTGATAGTTTTTTGTACTCTGATAGTTTTTTTGTACGCTGATAGTTTGTCGTACGCTGATAGTTTGACGTACTCTGACAGTTTGTCGTACTCTGATATTTTTTTGTACTCTGATAGTTTGTCGTACGCTGATAGTTTGTCGTACTCTGATAGTTTGTCGTACGCTGATAGTTTGTTTTACTCTGATAGTTTGTCGTACTCTGATAGTTTTTTGTACTCTGATAGTTTTTTTGTACGCTGATAGTTTGCCGTACGCTGATAGTTTGTTGTACACTGATAGTTTGCCGTACGCTGATAGTTTTTTTGTACTCTGATAGTTTGTTGTACGCTGATAGTTTGTCGTACGCTGATAGTTTGTCGTACGCTGATAGTTTGTTGTACGCTGATAGTTTGCCGTACGCTGATAGTTTGCCGTACGCTGATAGTTTGCCGTACGCTGATAGTTTGCCGTACGCTGATAGTTTCTTGTACTCTGATAGTTTGTTTTAATCTGATAGTTTGTCGTACTCTGATAGTTTGTTGTACTCTGATAGTTTGCCGTACGCTGATAGTTTCTTGTACTCTGATAGTTTGTTTTAATCTGATAGTTTTTTTGTACGCTGATAGTTTTTTGTACTCTGATAGTTTGTCGTACGCTGATAGTTTTTTTGTACGCTGATAGTTTGCCGTACGCTGATAGTTTGACGTACTCTGACAGTTTGTCGTACTCTGATATTTTTTTGTACTCTGATAGTTTTTTTGAACGCTGATAGTTTGCCGTACTCTGATAGTTTTTTGTACGCTGATAGTTTGTCGTACGCTGATAGTTTGTCGTACGCTGATAGTTTGTCGTACGCTGATAGTTTGTCGTACGCTGATAGTTTGTCGTACGCTGATAGTTTGTCGTACGCTGATAGTTTGTCGTACGCTGATAGTTTGTCGTACTCTGATAGTTTGTCGTACTCTGATAGTTTGCTGTACGCTGATAGTTTGTCGTACGCTGATAGTTTGTCGTACGCTGATAGTTTGCCGTACGCTGATAGTTTGTCGTACGCTGATAGTTTTTTTGTACTCTGATAGTTTGTTGTACGCTGATAGTTTGTCGTACGCTGATAGTTTGTCGTACACTGATAGTTTTTTTGTACTCTGATAGTTTGTTGTACGCTGATAGTTTGTCGTACGCTGATAGTTTGTCGTACGCTGATAGTTTGTTGTACGCTGATAGTTTGCCGTACGCTGATAGTTTGCCGTACGCTGATAGTTTGCCGTACGCTGATAGTTTGCCGTACGCTGATAGTTTCTTGTACTCTGATAGTTTGTTTTAATCTGATAGTTTGTCGTACTCTGATAGTTTGTTGTACGCTGATAGTTTTTTTGTACGCTGATAGTTTGTCGTACGCTGATAGTTTGTCGTACTCTGATAGTTTTTTGTACGCTGATAGTTTTTCGTACGCTGATAGTTTGTCGTACGCTGATAGTTTGTCGTATGCTGATAGTTTGTTGTTCGCTGATAGTTTGTTGTACGCTGATAGTTTGTCGTACGCTGATAGTTTGTTGTACGCTGATAGTTTGTTGTACTCTGATAGTTTGTTGTACGCTGCTCTTCACTTGTATTGGGTAAAGTCGTTTCTTTTCAGCCTCACAGGGGAGGAGTGTCTGTGTGCAGGAAGGAGTGCCGGGGGGGGGGGGGGGGAGGGGGACAGAGATGTGAATCCAACACTCTGCGACGTGTCAGTTCTGTGAAATGTTCATGTATGCAATGAGAACATTTACTGTGATAGTTTGCCGTACGCTGATAGTTTTTTTGTACGCTGATAGTTTGTCGTACGCTGATAGTTTGTTGTACTCTGATAGTTTGTCGTACGCTGATAGTTTGTTGTACTCTGATAGTTTGTCGTACGCTGATAGTTTTTTTGTACGCTGATAGTTTGTCGTACGCTGATAGTTTGTTGTACGCTGATAGTTTGTTGTACTCTGATAGTTTGTCGTACGCTGATAGTTTGTTGTACTCTGATAGTTTTTTTGTACGCTGATAGTTTGTTGTACTCTGATAGTTTGTTGTACGCTGATAGTTTGTTGTACTCTGATAGTTTGTTGTACTCTGATAGTTTTTTGTACTCTGATAGTTTTTTTGTACGCTGATAGTTTGCCGTACGCTGATAGTTTGTCGTACGCTGATAGTTTGTTTTACTCTGATAGTTTGCCGTACGCTGATAGTTTGCCGTACGCTGATAGTTTGTTGTACGCTGATAGTTTGTCGTACGCTGATAGTTTGTTTTACTCTGATAGTTTGTTGTACGCTGATAGTTTGTCGTACGCTGATAGTTTGTTTTACTCTGATAGTTTGTCGTACACTGATAGTTTGTTGTACTCTGATAGTTTGCTGTACGCTGATAGTTTGTCGTACGCTGATAGTTTGTCGTACGCTGATAGTTTTTTGTACTCTGATAGTTTGTTGTACTCTGATAGTTTGTCATACGCTGATAGTTTGTCGTACTCTGATAGTTTTTTGTACTCTGATAGTTTTTTTGTACGCTGATAGTTTTTTGTACTCTGATAGTTTGTCGTACGCTGATAGTTTTTTTGTACGCTGATAGTTTGCCGTACGCTGATAGTTTGACGTACTCTGACAGTTTGTCGTACTCTGATATTTTTTTGTACTCTGATAGTTTTTTTGAACGCTGATAGTTTGCCGTACTCTGATAGTTTTTTGTACGCTGATAGTTTGTCGTACGCTGATAGTTTGTTGTACGCTGATAGTTTGTCGTACGCTGATAGTTTGTCGTACGCTGATAGTTTGTCGTACGCTGATAGTTTGTCGTACGCTGATAGTTTGTCGTACGCTGATAGTTTGTCGTACTCTGATAGTTTGTCGTACTCTGATAGTTTGCTGTACGCTGATAGTTTGTCGTACGCTGATAGTTTGTCGTACGCTGATAGTTTGCCGTACGCTGATAGTTTGTCGTACGCTGATAGTTTTTTTGTACTCTGATAGTTTGTTGTACGCTGATAGTTTGTCGTACGCTGATAGTTTGTCGTACACTGATAGTTTTTTTGTACTCTGATAGTTTGTTGTACTCTGATAGTTTGTTGTACGCTGATAGTTTGTCGTACGCTGATAGTTTGTTGTACTCTGATAGTTTGTCGTACTCTGATAGTTTGTCGTACGCTGATAGTTTGTTGTACTCTGATAGTTTGTCGTACGCTGATAGTTTGTCGTACGCTGATAGTTTGTCGTACACTGATAGTTTGTTGTACTCTGATAGTTTGTTGTACTCTGATAGTTTGTCGTACGCTGATAGTTTGCCGTACGCTGATAGTTTTTTTGTACTCTGATAGTTTGTTGTACTCTGATAGTTTGTTGTACGCTGATAGTTTGTCGTACGCTGATAGTTTGTTGTACTCTGATAGTTTGTTGTACTCTGATAGTTTGTTGTACTCTGATAGTTTGTTGTACTCTGATAGTTTGTCGTACGCTGATAGTTTGCTGTACGCTGATAGTTTGTTGTACGCTGCTCTTCACTTGTATTGGGTAAAGTCGTTTCTTTTCAGCCTCACAGGGGAGGAGTGTCTGTGTGCAGGAAGGAGTGCCGGGGGGGCGGGAGGGGGACAGAGATGTGAATCCAACACTCTGCGACGTGTCAGTTCTGTGAAATGTTCATGTATGCAATGAGAACATTTACTGTGATAGTTTGCCGTACGCTGATGGTTTTTTTGTACTCTGATAGTTTGTCGTACGCTGATAGTTTGTTGTACGCTGATAGTTTGTTGTACGCTGATAGTTTGTCGTACGCTGATAGTTTGTCGTACGCTGATAGTTTGTTGTACGCTGATAGTTTGTCGTACGCTGATAGTTTGTCGTACGCTGATAGTTTGTTGTACGCTGATAGTTTGTCGTACGCTGATAGTTTTTTTGTACGCTGATAGTTTGTTGTACGCTGATAGTTTGTTGTACGCTGATAGTTTGTTTTACTCTGATAGTTTGTCGTACTCTGATAGTTTGTCGTACTCTGATAGTTTGTCGTACTCTGATAGTTTGTCGTACGCTGATAGTTTGTTGTACTCTGATAGTTTGTCGTACTCTGATAGTTTGTCGTACTCTGATAGTTTGTCGTACTCTGATAGTTTGTCGTACGCTGATAGTTTGTTGTACTCTGATAGTTTGTCGTACGCTGATAGTTTGTTGTACTCTGATAGTTTGTCGTACTCTGATAGTTTGTCGTACGCTGATAGTTTGTTGTACTCTGATAGTTTGTCGTACGCTGATAGTTTGTTGTACTCTGATAGTTTGTCGTACACTGATAGTTTGTCGTACGCTGATAGTTTGTTGTACGCTGATAGTTTGTTGTACGCTGATAGTTTGTTGTACGCTGATAGTTTGTCGTACGCTGTTAGTTTGTTGTACGCTGATAGTTTGTTGTACGCTGATAGTTTGTCGTACGCTGATAGTTTGTCGTACGCTGATAGTTTTTTTGTTCGCTGATAGTTTTTTGTACGCTGATAGTTTGTCGTACGCTGATAGTTTGTTGTACTCTGATAGTTTGTTGTACTCTGATAGTTTGTTGTACTCTGATAGTTTGCTGTACGCTGATAGTTTGTCGTACGCTGATAGTTTTTTTGTACGCTGATAGTTTGTCGTACGCTGATAGTTTTTTTGTACGCTGATAGTTTGCCGTACGCTGATAGTTTGCCGTACGCTGATAGTTTTTTTGTACGCTGATAGTTTTTTGTACGCTGATAGTTTGCCCTACGCTGATAGTTTTTTTGTACGCTGATAGTTTTTTTGTACGCTGATAGTTTGCCGTACGCTGATAGTTTGCCGTACGCTGATAGTTTTTTGTACGCTGATAGTTTGTCGTACGCTGATAGTTTGCCGTACGCTGATAGTTTGTCGTACGCTGATAGTTTTTTTGTACTCTGATAGTTTGTCGTACGCTGATAGTTTGTCGTACGCTGATAGTTTTTTTGTACGCTGATAGTTTGTCGTACGCTGATAGTTTTTTTGTACGCTGATAGTTTGCCGTACGCTGATAGTTTGTCGTACTCTGATAGTTTGCCGTACGCTGATAGTTTGTCGTACGCTGATAGTTTGTCGTACGCTGATAGTTTTTTTGTACTCTGATAGTTTGTCGTACGCTGATAGTTTGTCGTACGCTGATAGTTTTTTTGTACTCTGATAGTTTGTCGTACGCTGATAGTTTGTCGTACGCTGATAGTTTTTTTGTACTCTGATAGTTTGTCGTACGCTGATAGTTTGTCGTACGCTGATAGTTTTTTTGTACGCTGATAGTTTGTCGTACGCTGATAGTTTTTTTGTACGCTGATAGTTTGCCGTACGCTGATAGTTTGTCGTACTCTGATAGTTTGCCGTACGCTGATAGTTTGCCGTACGCTGATAGTTTGTCGTACTCTGATAGTTTGTCGTACTCTGATAGTTTGTCGTACTCTGATAGTTTGCTGTACGCTGATAGTTTGTCGTACTCTGATAGTTTGTCGTACGCTGATAGTTTTTTTGTACTCTGATAGTTTGTTGTACTCTGATAGTTTGCTGTACGCTGATAGTTTGTCGTACGCTGATAGTTTGTCGTACTCTGATAGTTTGTCGTACGCTGATAGTTTGTCGTACGCTGATAGTTTGTCGTACTCTGATAGTTTGTCGTACGCTGATAGTTTGTCGTACTCTGATAGTTTGTCGTACTCTGATAGTTTGTCGTACGCTGATAGTTTGCCGTACGCTGATAGTTTGTCGTACGCTGATAGTTTGTCGTACGCTGATAGTTTGTCGTACGCTGATAGTTTTTTTGTACTCTGATAGTTTGTTGTACGCTGATAGTTTGTCGTACGCTGATAGTTTGTCGTACACTGATAGTTTGTCGTACGCTGATAGTTTGCCGTACGCTGATAGTTTTTTTGTACTCTGATAGTTTGTTGTACTCTGATAGTTTTTTTGTACTCTGATAGTTTGTCGTACGCTGATAGTTTGTTGTACTCTGATAGTTTGTTGTACTCTGATAGTTTGTCGTACGCTGATAGTTTTTTGTACGCTGATAGTTTGCCCTACGCTGATAGTTTTTTTGTACGCTGATAGTTTTTTTGTACGCTGATAGTTTGCCGTACGCTGATAGTTTGCCGTACGCTGATAGTTTTTTTGTACGCTGATAGTTTGTTGTACTCTGATAGTTTGTCGTACGCTGATAGTTTGCCGTACGCTGATAGTTTTTTGTACGCTGATAGTTTGTCGTACGCTGATAGTTTGTTGTACTCTGATAGTTTGTCGTACGCTGATAGTTTGCCGTACGCTGATAGTTTTTTGTACGCTGATAGTTTGTCGTACGCTGATAGTTTGTCGTACGCTGATAGTTTGTCGTACTCTGATAGTTTGTCGTACGCTGATAGTTTGTCGTACGCTGATAGTTTGTCGTACGTTGATAGTTTGCCGTACGCTGATAGTTTGTCGTACGCTGATAGTTTTTTTGTACTCTGATAGTTTGTCGTACGCTGATAGTTTGTCGTACGCTGATAGTTTTTTTGTACGCTGATAGTTTGTAGTACGCTGATAGTTTGCCGTACGCTGATAGTTTGTCGTACTCTGATAGTTTGTCGTACGCTGATAGTTTGTCGTACTCTGATAGTTTGCTGTACGCTGATAGTTTGTCGTACGCTGATAGTTTTTTTGTACTCTGATAGTTTGTTGTACTCTGATAGTTTGCTGTACGCTGATAGTTTGTCGTACGCTGATAGTTTGTCGTACTCTGATAGTTTGTCGTACGCTGATAGTTTGTCGTACGCTGATAGTTTGTCGTACGCTGATAGTTTGTCGTACTCTGATAGTTTGTCGTACTCTGATAGTTTGCTGTACGCTGATAGTTTGTCGTACGCTGATAGTTTGTCGTACGCTGATAGTTTGCCGTACGCTGATAGTTTGTCGTACGCTGATAGTTTTTTTGTACTCTGATAGTTTGTTGTACGCTGATAGTTTGTCGTACGCTGATAGTTTGTCGTACACTGATAGTTTTTTTGTACTCTGATAGTTTGTTGTACTCTGATAGTTTGTTGTACGCTGATAGTTTGTCGTACGCTGATAGTTTGTTGTACTCTGATAGTTTGTTGTACTCTGATAGTTTGTCGTACGCTGATAGTTTGTCGTACGCTGATAGTTTGTCGTACACTGATAGTTTGTTGTACTCTGATAGTTTGTTGTACTCTGATAGTTTGTCGTACGCTGATAGTTTGTCGTACGCTGATAGTTTGTCGTACTCTGATAGTTTGTCGTACGCTGATAGTTTGCCGTACGCTGATAGTTTTTTTGTACTCTGATAGTTTGTTGTACTCTGATAGTTTGTTGTACGCTGATAGTTTGTCGTACGCTGATAGTTTGTTGTACTCTGATAGTTTGTTGTACTCTGATAGTTTGTTGTACTCTGATAGTTTGTTGTACTCTGATAGTTTGCCGTACGCTGATAGTTTGTCGTACGCTGATAGTTTGCTGTACGCTGATAGTTTGTTGTACGCTGCTCTTCACTTGTATTGGGTAAAGTCGTTTCTTTTCAGCCTCACAGGGGAGGAGTGTCTGTGTGCAGGAAGGAGTGCCGGGGGGGCGGGAGGGGGACAGAGATGTGAATCCAACACTCTGCGACGTGTCAGTTCTGTGAAATGTTCATGTATGCAATGAGAACATTTACTGTGATAGTTTGCCGTACGCTGATAGTTTGTTTTACTCTGATAGTTTGTCGTACGCTGATAGTTTGTTTTACTCTGATAGTTTGTCGTACGCTGATAGTTTGTTGTACTCTGATAGTTTGTCGTACGCTGATAGTTTGTTGTACGCTGATAGTTTGCTGTACGCTGATAGTTTGTCGTACGCTGATAGTTTGTTGTACGCTGATAGTTTGTTGTACGCTGATAGTTTGTTGTACGCTGATAGTTTGTCGTACGCTGATAGTTTGTTGTACGCTGATAGTTTGTTGTACGCTGATAGTTTGTCGTACGCTGATAGTTTGTTGTACTCTGATAGTTTGTTGTACTCTGATAGTTTGTCGTACGCTGATAGTTTGTTGTACTCTGATAGTTTGTCGTACGCTGATAGTTTGTTGTACTCTGATAGTTTGTCGTACGCTGATAGTTTGTTGTACTCTGATAGTTTGTCGTACACTGATAGTTTTTTTGTACTCTGATAGTTTGTCGTACGCTGAGAATTTGTTTTACTCTGATAGTTTGTCGTACGCTGATAGTTTGTTGTACTCTGATAGTTTGTTGTACTCTGATAGTTTTTTTGTACTCTGATAGTTTTTTGTACTCTGATAGTTTTTTTGTACGCTGATAGTTTGCCGTACGCTGATAGTTTGTTGTACACTGATAGTTTGCCGTACGCTGATAGTTTTTTTGTACTCTGATAGTTTGTCGTACGCTGATAGTTTGTCGTACGCTGATAGTTTGCCGTACGCTGATAGTTTGTTGTACGCTGATAGTTTGTCGTACGCTGATAGTTTGTTGTACGCTGATAGTTTGTCGTACGCTGATAGTTTGTTGTACGCTGATAGTTTGTCGTACGCTGATAGTTTGTTGTACGCTGATAGTTTGTCGTACGCTGATAGTTTTTTTGTACGCTGATAGTTTGTTGTACGCTGATAGTTTGTCGTACGCTGATAGTTTGTTGTACGCTGATAGTTTGTCGTACGCTGATAGTTTTTTTGTACGCTGATAGTTTGTCATACGCTGATAGTTTGTTGTACGCTGATAGTTTGTTGTACTCTGATAGTTTGTCGTACGCTGATAGTTTGTTGTACTCTGATAGTTTGTCGTACGCTGATAGTTTGTTGTACTCTGATAGTTTGTTGTACTCTGATAGTTTGTCGTACGCTGATAGTTTGTTGTACTCTGATAGTTTGTTGTACTCTGATAGTTTGTCGTACGCTGATAGTTTGTCGTACTCTGATAGTTTGTCGTACGCTGATAGTTTGTTTTACTCTGATAGTTTGTCGTACTCTGATAGTTTGTCGTACGCTGATAGTTTGTTTTACTCTGATAGTTTGCCGTACGCTGATAGTTTGTTGTACACTGATAGTTTGCCGTACGCTGATAGTTTTTTTGTACTCTGATAGTTTGTTGTACGCTGATAGTTTGTCGTACGCTGATAGTTTGTCGTACGCTGATAGTTTGTCAAACTCTGATAGTTTGTTGTACTCTGATAGTTTGCTGTACGCTGATAGTTTGCCGTACGCTGATAGTTTGTCGTACGCTGATAGTTTGTCAAACTCTGATAGTTTGTTGTACTCTGATAGTTTGTTGTACGCTGATAGTTTGCCGTACGCTGATAGTTTGCCGTACGCTGATAGTTTGCCGTACGCTGATAGTTTGTCGTACGCTGATAGTTTGTTTTACTCTGATAGTTTGCTGTACGCTGATAGTTTGTTGTACTCTGATAGTTTGTTGTACTCTGATAGTTTGTCATACGCTGATAGTTTGTTGTACTCTGATAGTTTGTTGTACTCTGATAGTTTGCCGTACGCTGATAGTTTGTTGTACTCTGATAGTTTGTCGTACTCTGATAGTTTGTTTTACGCTGATAGTTTGCCGTACGCTGATAGTTTGTCGTACGCTGATAGTTTGTTTTACTCTGATAGTTTGTTGTACTCTGATAGTTTGCTGTACGCTGATAGTTTGTTGTACTCTGATAGTTTGTCGTACTCTGATAGTTTGTCGTACGCTGATAGTTTGTTGTACTCTGATAGTTTGTCGTACGCTGATAGTTTGTTGTACGCTGATAGTTTGCTCTACGCTGATAGTTTGTCGTACGCTGATAGTTTTTTTGTACGCTGATAGTTTGTCGTACGCTGATAGTTTGTTGTACGCTGATAGTTTGTTGTACGCTGATAGTTTGCCGTACGCTGATAGTTTGTCGTACGCTGATAGTTTGTTGTACGCTGATAGTTTGTTGTACGCTGATAGTTTGTCGTACGCTGATAGTTTGTCGTACGCTGATAGTTTTTTTGTTCGCTGATAGTTTTTTGTACGCTGATAGTTTGCCGTACGCTGAGAATTTGTTTTACTCTGATAGTTTGTTGTACTCTGATAGTTTGTTGTACGCTGATAGTTTGTTGTACTCTGATAGTTTGTTGTACTCTGATAGTTTGTTGTACTCTGATAGTTTGCCGTACGCTGAGAATTTGTTTTACTCTGATAGTTTGTTGTACTCTGATAGTTTGTTGTACGCTGATAGTTTGTTGTACTCTGATAGTTTGTTGTACGCTGATAGTTTGTTGTACTCTGATAGTTTGTTGTACTCTGATAGTTTGTTGTACTCTGATAGTTTGCTGTACGCTGATAGTTTGTCGTACGCTGATAGTTTTTTTGTACGCTGATAGTTTGTCGTACGCTGATAGTTTTTTTGTACGCTGATAGTTTGCCGTACGCTGATAGTTTGCCGTACGCTGATAGTTTTTTTGTACGCTGATAGTTTTTTGTACGCTGATAGTTTGCCCTACGCTGATAGTTTTTTTGTACGCTGATAGTTTTTTTGTACGCTGATAGTTTGCCGTACGCTGATAGTTTGCCGTACGCTGATAGTTTTTTTGTACGCTGATAGTTTGTTGTACTCTGATAGTTTGTCGTACGCTGATAGTTTGCCGTACGCTGATAGTTTTTTGTACGCTGATAGTTTGTCGTACGCTGATAGTTTGTCGTACGCTGATAGTTTGTCGTACTCTGATAGTTTGTCGTACGCTGATAGTATTTTTGTACTCTGATAGTTTGTCGTACGCTGATAGTTTGTCGTACGCTGATAGTTTTTTTGTACGCTGATAGTTTGTCGTACGCTGATAGTTTTTTTGTACGCTGATAGTTTGCCGTACGCTGATAGTTTGTCGTACTCTGATAGTTTGTCGTACGCTGATAGTTTGTCGTACGCTGATAGTTTTTTTGTACGCTGATAGTTTGTAGTACGCTGATAGTTTGCCGTACGCTGATAGTTTGTCGTACTCTGATAGTTTGTCGTACTCTGATAGTTTGTCGTACTCTGATAGTTTGTCGTACGCTGATAGTTTGTCGTACTCTGATAGTTTGCTGTACGCTGATAGTTTGTCGTACGCTGATAGTTTGTCGTACTCTGATAGTTTGTCGTACGCTGATAGTTTGTCGTACGCTGATAGTTTGTCGTACGCTGATAGTTTGTCGTACTCTGATAGTTTGTCGTACTCTGATAGTTTGCTGTACGCTGATAGTTTGTCGTACGCTGATAGTTTGCCGTACGCTGATAGTTTGTCGTACGCTGATAGTTTGTCGTACGCTGATAGTTTTTTTGTACTCTGATAGTTTGTTGTACGCTGATAGTTTGTCGTACGCTGATAGTTTGTCGTACGCTGATAGTTTGTCGTACTCTGATAGTTTGTCGTACTCTGATAGTTTGCTGTACGCTGATAGTTTGTCGTACGCTAATAGTTTGTCGTACGCTGATAGTTTGTCGTACTCTGATAGTTTGTCGTACTCTGATAGTTTGCTGTACGCTGATAGTTTGTCGTACGCTGATAGTTTGCCGTACGCTGATAGTTTGTCGTACGCTGATAGTTTGTCGTACGCTGATAGTTTGTCGTACGCTGATAGTTTTTTTGTACTCTGATAGTTTGTTGTACTCTGATAGTTTGTTGTACGCTGATAGTTTGTCGTACGCTGATAGTTTGTTGTACTCTGATAGTTTGTTGTACTCTGATAGTTTGTCGTACGCTGATAGTTTTTTGTACGCTGATAGTTTGCCCTACGCTGATAGTTTTTTTGTACGCTGATAGTTTTTTTGTACGCTGATAGTTTGCCGTACGCTGATAGTTTGCCGTACGCTGATAGTTTTTTTGTACGCTGATAGTTTGTTGTACTCTGATAGTTTGTCGTACGCTGATAGTTTGCCGTACGCTGATAGTTTTTTGTACGCTGATAGTTTGTCGTACGCTGATAGTTTGTCGTACGCTGATAGTTTGTCGTACTCTGATAGTTTGTCGTACGCTGATAGTTTGTCGTACGCTGATAGTTTTTTTGTACGCTGATAGTTTGCCGTACGCTGATAGTTTGTCGTACGCTGATAGTTTTTTGTACTCTGATAGTTTTTTTGTACGCTGATAGTTTGTCGTACGCTGATAGTTTGACGTACTCTGACAGTTTGTCGTACTCTGATATTTTTTTGTACTCTGATAGTTTTTTTGTACGCTGATAGTTTGTTGTACTCTGATAGTTTGCTGTACGCTGATAGTTTGTCGTACGCTGATAGTTTGTCGTACGCTGATAGTTTGTCGTACGCTGATAGTTTGTTGTACTCTGATAGTTTGTCGTACGCTGATAGTTTGTCGTACGCTGATAGTTTGTTGTACTCTGATAGTTTGTTGTACGCTGATAGTTTGTCGTACTCTGATAGTTTGTCGTACGCTGATAGTTTGTCGTACGCTGATAGTTTGCCCTACGCTGAGAGTTTGTCGTACTCTGATAGTTTGTCGTACGCTGATAGTTTGCCCTACGCTGAGAGTTTGTCGTACTCTGATAGTTTGTTGTACTCTGATAGTTTGTCGTACGCTTATAGTTTTTTTGTACTCTGATAGTTTGTTGTACTCTGATAGTTTGTCGTACGCTGATAGTTTGTTGTACTCTGATAGTTTTTTGTACTCTGATAGTTTTTTTGTACGCTGATAGTTTGCCGTACGCTGATAGTTTGCCGTACGCTGATAGTTTGTTTTACTCTGATAGTTTGTCGTACGCTGATAGTTTGTTTTACTCTGATAGTTTGTCATACACTGATAGTTTGTTGTACTCTGATAGTTTGTCGTACGCTGATAGTTTGTCGTACGCTGATAGTTTGTTGTACTCTGATAGTTTGTTGTACTCTGATAGTTTGCCGTACGCTGATAGTTTGCCGTACGCTGATAGTTTGTTTTACTCTGATAGTTTGTCGTACGCTGATAGTTTGTTTTACTCTGATAGTTTGTCATACACTGATAGTTTGTTGTACGCTGATAGTTTGTCGTACGCTGATAGTTTGTCGTACGCTGATAGTTTGCCCTACGCTGATAGTTTGCCCTACGCTGATAGTTTGCCGTACGCTGATAGTTTGCCGTACGCTGCTAGTTTGTTGTACTCTGATAGTTTGTCGTACGCTGCTAGTTTGTTGTACTCTGATAGTTTGTCGTACGCTGATAGTTTGTTTTACTCTGATAGTTTGTTGTACTCTGATAGTTTGCTGTATGCTGATAGTTTGCTGTACGCTGATAGTTTGTCGTACGCTGATAGTTTGTCGTACGCTGATAGTTTTTTTGTACGCTGATAGTTTGTCGTACGCTGATAGTTTGTCGTACGCTGATAGTTTGTCGTACGCTGATAGTTTGTTGTACGCTGATAGTTTGCTGTACGCTGATAGTTTGTCGTACGCTGATAGTTTGCCGTACGCTGCTAGTTTGCCGTACGCTGCTAGTTTGTTGTACTCTGATAGTTTGTCGTACGCTGATAGTTTGTCGTACGCTGATAGTTTTTTTGTACTCTGATAGTTTGTCGTACGCTGATAGTTTGCTGTACGCTGATAGTTTGTTGTACGCTGATAGTTTGTCGTACGCTGATAGTTTGTCGTACGCTGATAGTTTGTCGTACGCTGATAGTTTTTTTGTACGCTGATAGTTTGTCGTACGCTGATAGTTTTTTTGTAAGCTGATAGTTTCCCGTACGCTGATAGTTTGTCGTACACTGATAGTTTGTTGTACTCTGATAGTTTGCCGTACGCTGATAGTTTTTTGTACGCTGATAGTTTGTCGTACGCTGATAATTTGTTGTACTCTGACAGTTTGTCGTACGCTGATAGTTTGTCGTACGCTGATAGTTTGTCGTACGCTGATAGTTTGCCCTACGCTGATAGTTTGCCCTACGCTGATAGTTTGCCGTACGCTGATAGTTTGCCGTACGCTGCTAGTTTGTTGTACTCTGATAGTTTGTCGTACGCTGCTAGTTTGTTGTACTCTGATAGTTTGTCGTACGCTGATAGTTTGTTTTACTCTGATAGTTTGTTGTACTCTGATAGTTTGCTGTATGCTGATAGTTTGCTGTACGCTGATAGTTTGTCATACGCTGATAGTTTGTTGTACGCTGATAGTTTTTTTGTACGCTGATAGTTTGTCGTACTCTGATAGTTTGTCGTACGCTGATAGTTTGTCGTACGCTGATAGTTTGTTGTACGCTGATAGTTTGCTGTACGCTGATAGTTTGTCGTACGCTGCTAGTTTGTTGTACTCTGATAGTTTGTCGTACGCTGATAGTTTGTCGTACGCTGATAGTTTGTCGTACGCTGATAGTTTTTTTGTACTCTGATAGTTTGTCGTACGCTGATAGTTTGCTGTACGCTGATAGTTTGTTGTACGCTGATAGTTTGTTGTACGCTGATAGTTTGTCGTACGCTGATAGTTTGTCGTACGCTGATAGTTTTTTTGTACGCTGATAGTTTGTCGTACGCTGATAGTTTTTTTGTAAGCTGATAGTTTGTCGTACGCTGATAGTTTTTTTGTAAGCTGATAGTTTGCCGTACGCTGATAGTTTGTCGTACGCTGATAGTTTGTCGTACGCTGATAGTTTGCCGTACGCTGATAGTTTGTCGTACGCTGATAGTTTGTTGTACTCTGATAGTTTGTCGTACGCTGATAGTTTGTTTTACTCTGATAGTTTGTTGTACTCTGATAGTTTGTTGTACGCTGATAGTTTGTTGTACGCTGATAGTTTTTTTGTACGCTGATAGTTTGTCGTACTCTGATAGTTTGTCGTACGCTGATAGTTTGTCGTACGCTGATAGTTTGTCGTACGCTGATAGTTTTTTTGTACGCTGATAGTTTGTCGTACGCTGATAGTTTGTCGTACGCTGATAGTTTGTCGTACGCTGATAGTTTTTTTGTACGCTGATAGTTTGCCGTACGCTGATAGTTTGCCGTACGCTGATAGTTTTTTTGTACGCTGATAGTTTTTTGTACGCTGATAGTTTGTCGTACGCTGATAGTTTTTTTGTACGCTGATAGTTTTTTGTACGCTGATAGTTTGTCGTACGCTGATAGTTTTTTGTACGCTGATAGTTTGTCGTACGCTGATAGTTTGTCGTACTCTGATAGTTTGTCGTACGCTGATAGTTTGTCGTACGCTGATAGTTTTTTTGTACTCTGATAGTTTGTCGTACGCTGATAGTTTGTCGTACTCTGATAGTTTGTCGTACGCTGATAGTTTTTTTGTACGCTGATAGTTTGTCGTACGCTGATAGTTTGTCGTACTCTGATAGTTTGTCGTACGCTGATAGTTTTTTTGTACTCTGATAGTTTGTCGTACGCTGATAGTTTGTCGTACTCTGATAGTTTGTCGTACGCTGATAGTTTTTTTGTACGCTGATAGTTTGCCGTACGCTAATAGTTTGTCGTACGCTGATAGTTTGTCGTACGCTGATAGTTTTTTTGTACTCTGATAGTTTGTTGTACGCTGATAGTTTGTCGTACGCTGATAGTTTTTTTGTACTCTGATAGTTTGTTTTACTCTGATAGTTTGCCGTACGCTGATAGTTTGCCGTACGCTGATAGTTTGTTGTATGCTGCTCTTCACTTGTATTGGGTAAAGTCGTTTCTTTTCAGCCTCACAGGGGAGGAGTGTCTGTGTGCAGGAAGGGGGGGGGGAGGGGGACAGAGATGTGAATCCAACGCTCTGCGACGTGTCATTTTTGTGAAATGTTCATGTATGCAATGAGAACATTTACTTTGATAGTTTGCCATACGCTGATAGTTTGTCGTACGCTGATAGTCGTTTTACTCTGATAGTTTGTTTTACTCTGATAGTTTGCTGTACGCTGATAGTTTGCTGTACGCTGATAGTTTGTTTTATTCTGATAGTTTGCCGTACGCTGACAGTTTGTTGTACGCTGATAGTTTGTTTTACTCTGACAGTTTGTCGTACGCTAATAGTTTGTCGTACGCTAACAGTTTGTCGTACGCTGATAGTTTGTCGTACTCTGATAGTTTGTCGTACTCTGATAGTTTGTTTTACGCTGATAGTTTTCCGCACGCTGATAGTTTGTTGAATCTTGATAGTTTGTTGTACGCTGATAGTTTGTTGTACGCTGATAGTTTGTTGTACTCTGATAGTTTGCCGTACGCTGCTAGTTTGCCGTACGCTGCTAGTTTGCCGTACGCTGATAGTTTGTCGTACGCTGACAGTTTGTCGTACGCTGATAGTTTGTTTTACGCTGATAGTTTGCCGTACGCTGATAGTTTGTTGAATCCTGATAGTTTTCCGTACGCTGATAGTTTGTTGAATCTTGATAGTTTGTTGTACTCTGATGGTTTGTTGTACGCTAATAGTTTGTTGTACGCTGATAGTTTGTTGTACGCTGATAGTTTGCCGTACGCTGATAGTTTGTTGTACGCTGATAGTTTGCCGTACTCTGATAGTTTGTTGAATCCTGATAGTACGTCGTACGCTGCTCTTCACATCTATTGGGTAAAGTCGTTTCTTTTTAGCATCACAGGGGAGGAGTGTCTGTGTGGAGGAAGGAATGCCGGGGGGGGGGGGGGGGGGGAGGAGTACAGAGATGTGGATCCAACGCTCTGCAAAGTGTCAGTTCTGTGAAATGTTCATGTATGCAGTGAGGACATTTACTCACTGTGAATGAGAAAGAAAATCATCCAGGTTGAATCCTGATAGTTTGCTGTACGCTGATAGTTTGTTGAATCCTGATAGTTTGCCGTACGCTGATAGTTTGTTGAATCCTGATAGTTTGTTGTACGCTGATATTTTGCCGTACGCTGATAGTTTGTTGTACTCTAATAGTTTGTTGTACTCTGATAGTTTGTTGTACTCTGATAGTTTGTTGTACTTTGATAGTTTGTTGTACTTTGATAGTTTGTTGTACTTTGATAGTTTGCCGTACGCTGATAGTTTGTTGTACTCTGATAGTTTGATGAATCCTGATAATTTGTCGTACCCTAATACTTTGATCCCCTTGTCCCTACTCTCACAGGCTCATAATTTACCAAATCACTATGTCTTTCGGTACCTGCAAAATGTGCCTAATTCCCACATTCCTCCTGCATTGTGGTTCAGTCAGGATTGGAGAAGACACTTCGCTCCAGATGTGCTGAAAAACCGACATCTTTTCTTTATGAGCATCTGATATTTGTGTCTCTCCCTCCCATGGATAAGCTCTGGTCTTGTTGGCAAAGAGATATCCTTACGCTGGACAAGGATGACTGGGATGATGTCTGGGATTTCCCCTTTAGCTCCCTAGTTTCGTTGCGAGACAGACTTGTACAGTTTAAAATAGTGCACAGAGCTTACTTTACACCCTTTAGGCTTCATAAAATGAAACCTGAGCTCTCTGCAGAATGCTGGAGGTGTGGTGTCTCCCCGGGAGACTTTACACATATTTTCTGGGCTTGTCCTAGGATCCAGCAGTATTGAACTTAGGGGCTAGATCTGATTGACCTGGTCGCCCTGATTACAGTGCCAATGACGATGAAAGTCTGTCTTTTGGGCCTGATAGAAACGCTGGTGCCGACTGTTGCAGGGAGAACTTTGATTGGGTTGTTACTCTTTTATGCTCGGAAAAATATAGCTATGCATTGGAAGAAACCCTCGATGCCTTCTCTGGCCCAATGGAAGCGTCTCGTAAACGAGAGCCTTCCCCTATATAAAGATACATATGGAAATAGAGGGTGCCCCTTGAAATATGACAAAATCAGGTGTACGTGGCTAGCCAAACCTACAACTGCTTGAGAAGTTATGGAGTATTTTTTTTTTTTTTTTTTAGCTTATGGGCACTATGCAAAAACTGGGTAGATGAGGATTGTGTGCCTGATTGGGGAATAGTTGCTTTTTATGATGGGGGAGAAGTCTGACATACTGGGTTTAAAACTGTGTCCTGAGTACCTGAGTATGCATATTCTTAGCATGTGTTGTTAAGATTGTAAGCTACAAATACGGAGACCTGTTCAGCACTATCTGACATGCTGTTTATGTCCCTGTTTTTTTGTTGTTGTTGTTTGTTGTTGTTGTCTGTTCAAAACGCAATAAAAAGATTTCTCAAAAAAAAAAAAAAAAAAACATTTTCCATGTTGTTGCCCTACCTCACATTCATTTGTTCAGATCTTTTTGCAAGGTTTCCACATCCTGCGGAAAATTGCCCTGCTTAGCTTAGTATCATCCACAAATACAGAGATTGCACTGCCTTACCCCATCATCCAGGTCGTCTATGAAAAAATTAAACAGGATTGGTTCCAGCACAGGACCCTGGGGACCCACTCCCCCGGACCCCACCCCCCCCCCCGCCCACCCTTTACCACCTTCTATACCATTCTTATTCCCCATTTATCACCACCCTCTAAACTCACTCTTGTAGCCAGTTTTCAATCCATGTACTCACCCTATGGTCCATGCCAACGGACCTTATTTTGTACAGTAAACGTTTATGGGTAACTGTGTCAAATGCTTTTGCAAAATCCAGATACACCATGTCTAGGGGCCTACCTATCTAGATGGCAACTCACCTCCTCATAGAAGATTAATAGATTGGTGTAACGGTCACCACCGTTTACGACCTTCCATCCAACCACGACAAGCTTATCCGACACTCCACAATCCTGCATACACGATCCATATCATTTCCCATAATCAAGACGAGACTCAGCTCTGCACTTGGTTTCAAAGATATGAACACTTTAATGGTATTTTCTCAGCTTCTTATACAGTTTACAAGCATGTGACAGTAATCACAGGACAATACAATCTCCACCCCCCTTCACACCATGGGGGGCTTCAATCACATTCTAAAAGGCATTCAGGTAAGCTAATTATGTACACATGTCGGCACCGCATCATCAATAGAGTTAAAGAGACATGCCTCTCTTTGATAGAGGACTGGATGACAAAGAGTTATCTTAAACTCAATGGAGTGAAAAGAGAACTTCTTCTGTTTCACGCCAAGCAAAGGAATCAACCTGCAACAACCTGGACACCGCCACCCATTCTGGGCAAAATCATCACCCCTAGCGCCAAAGTCAAAAGTCTCGGGTCATCTTTGACTCCTTGACAATGGACGCACAAATAGGGTCAGTAGTCAGCGGATCTCACCATCTGTTGCGCCTACTACGCAGACTTACCCCTTTCATCCCCAAAGAAGACTTAGCGGTCGTGGTGGGAGCAATTGTTAACTCCAGATTGGACTATGCAAATGCCCTTTACCTCGGACTCCCCAAGTACCAAATCGCTCGTCTGCAAGTCGTTCAAAATACGGCCGCCCAGACTTGTGACTGAACGCCCTGGGAATCAATCTCACCTTCACTGAGATCCCTTTACTGGCTACCAGTTAAAGACAGGATTGCTTTTAAAGCACTCTGTCTAACGCATAGATGTGTCCATGAGAAGGCCCCCCAATATCTATGCGAAAAAATAAAAGCTCACAATCCCAATCGCATCTTGCGATCCACCAATCAGAACCTACTACAGATTCCAAAAGCCAACTACAAGTCCAAAGGAGAAAGAAGATTCGCCGTCCAAGGTCCCAGACTATGGAACGCTTTACCAACCAGCATTCGGTTGGAGGCGAATCACTTAGCATTCAGGAGAAAGATCAAGACTCATCTCTTTTGATATCAAAGGAGACAGGAACAACAAGCGCCCAGAGGCGATTCAGTTCGCATGTGCCGCGCTCTATAAGTTTTTCATTCATTCATTCAACTCAGAGAGAATGACATTCCTGTAAATAATGACATCAAAACAAACTACTATCACACCTGAGCATTAATACATTCCTGTATCAATAGAATTCAATTAACCTTTAGAATAACACAATGAAAAGAGTCCTCCAGGAGTGGGTGCAATTAACACCTTTTCAACAGACTGTTTCTTTCACAGTGAATAGCCAACACCTCAAGACATGTCTCAAGACATTTCAATAGCCTATTATACAGAGGTATGAGTCACTCTGGTCCACATGAAATCACCTGCAATATGAAATATTATTAATGTCCCATCTCATGTAATATATGATATAATTTCTTTGTCACCCTATGGCCCTAGTGGACATAAGGTGACCCTAGACATAGGAGAATCTCAGTCTGTCACGGGTCATTCCGTTACAATTGGTTTGGCAAGAATGATTCTTCATGAATCCATGCTGATTACTGCTAATGATACTGTATAAAATCAAGTATATAGTGCCGTATCATCCCCTCCAAGAGCTTACATACTATTGATGTTAGGCTAACTGCTCTGTAACTCCCATGGATGTATTTTGGGCCCTTTTTAAATATCGGTGCTACATTGGCTTTTCTCCAATCAGCTGGTACCATTCCAGTCAGTAAAAATTAGGAACAATGGTCTGGCAATTACTTGATCGAGTTCCCTAAATAGCCTCAGGTGCAAGCCATCTGGTCCCAGTGATTTGTTAAGTTTCCCCAAGTCTAATTTTAATTTTGTCCTCTGTTAACCTTGGAGGAGCTTCCTGTGATGTGTCATGAGGATAAACACTGCAGTTTTGGTCACTGAAGCCCCCCCCCCCCCGATTACCTCATTGAACATTGGGTGAGTGGTAGTCGGGTCTTCTACTAAATGGCGCATTGGGAAGAGGAGGAGGCCTCGGTCAGGGAGATTTCCAAATTGAAGGCATTAAAATTTCACCTTTCACTTGTTTTTCGTATAAATTCAATGAACAGATATCTTATTTCTCAGTGTCATTTGACCAGTCCGGTGACATCACAGGTCCTCCTCCTCAGGCAGTATGGTCTCCTGTACTGAAATGCACTCAGGTGACTTCTATCAGGTTATATTTCTGGTTCCCCCTTGAGAGATTTCTCATTACTTCCTGTAACAGAACCCCAAATGGGACAGGGGTTAAAGCCATTTAGGATATTCCATTCCCGCACACAAGGCAGCCATCGACACTCCACAGTCAGGCAAACAAACCCCAATAATGAGACACACAGCTCTGTTTGAGGTTCAACAGGAATGACCCTTTATTGAGAAATACAGGCTTTTTATATACAGTTTAGGATACTGCAGTAACCGAATGAATAATGACCCAATTCCACTCACAAAAATCACACATTGCTTCCTAACGAGCCCAATACACATCCTTTAACAGACCCCCTATCTCCGGGCCCTGGTCTAATATACATGAGCTAATTAACTACAGCTGATGACTCATACACCTGACCTTTAGGCTGTCTGCTAACTTACAATACACATTACCATCAATATTCCTTCACACAATACAGGGTCAATTAGCACAAGCCACAATGAAAGATCTTTAGAAGCTATCCTAGATTCATTTATAGCACAACAGACAGGTGGGCTGCAGTCAATGCTGTATCCTGGCCTAGGCCAACAAGGCCCAGGCCTACGGCAGCACTCTGCAGGGGGGCAGCACGGACAGTGTCCCCGCCGGCTTGCGCTACACTGTTGTTAGGCAAAAAATCGGTCGCACTGCTTCCAGTATGTGGGCGGTTGGCATTCTGCAACTGTGGTGGGGGGGGGGCGTCGCTTCTCATTTTTTTACCATCCCTGTCCCATTGCAGAGATTTCCCTTCACTTCTTGTCCCATAGCCAAACAGGAAGTGAGAGGAAATCTATGCAAATTAAGGGAGCCCATTGACCCCCCCCCCCCAGGCCATCAGAACTAGTGTCCCCACTTCAAAATTTCAGGGTGGGTATTAAACTGCAAGGGGTGTGGCCTTGACAGGAAGGGGTGGGTCATATTTAAATTAGGGGGCACAAGTTTAGTCAGGCCTAGGGCAGCACAAAACCTTAATACACCCCTGGCTGCAGTCCAAGACATATTCTGCATGTCCATTATTTTCTGGCTCAATCTGTGCCCAAAAGTGACTCCCGTTACACTTCCTATCCCGGGGAAGGAACAGGAAATGACTAAAGTGAAAAGAATTCCCATTCCCATTGGATGATTTCCCCTCACTTCCTGTTCTGGTGACATTTGTTAAGTTCGGGATTTCCCTTCAGTTTCCGTCTCGGGATAAAGGTTATGTAATGGTCACCACCGCTTACGATCTTCCATCAACCCAAGACAGCTTATCCGACACTCAGACAATCCATGTAGACACGATCCATTCCATTCCCCAGAATAAAGACGAGACAAGCTCCATTCTCTGAGTCAAATGTATGAACACTTTTAATGGTACACTCAGCTGGTTATATTACAGTTTTGGAAACCAAGTGAACAATGAAGCAACTCCTCCCACCACATCACACAATGAACTTCATACACATTCTTTTAGTTAATGACTATTCCCCCTTCTTCCTCCTCCCCATCTTGCTTCCCCCCCCCCCCATTTTCTTCCTCCTTCATTTTTTCCTCCCCTCCCAGCCCCCATGCCTTTTCTTTTTACCAGCTCTTCTCTCCTTTCTTTCCTTTTCATCTCTTCTCCTTCTCTCTTCTTTCCTTCTTCTCTTCCTTACCTATTCTTACCTCTCTTTTTCCTCCTGCCCTTTCTTTCCCTTATCTTTTTTCTTTTTTCCCTCTCCCTCTGCTTTCCCATTTCAAACCTCTCCCCTTTCCGTCTTTTTGTCCCTTATTATTCCCCTTTTCCCTTCACTCTTTCTCACTTTGTCCCCTTCCTCCATCTTCCCCCCTTTCTATGGCGTCCCCCACTATTTCTAGTATTGGCAAACCTAAACTGTTCTCTGCAAACTTTTATCCCTTAGAGCTATTGTCAGCTTCCTCGGTGTGAGCCATTTGTGTTCTATTTTGGGGGGCGCGACCGTTAGTGGCTCATTCCAGGCCATCTGCCGCCATAGGTGAGTGTGTCTTCGCATCTAGTTGAGCATCAGTTTCGCTGCTTTTTTCTAAAATGTTTTATTTACAATTATCTAAACCATGCTTGTTCTTTTCTATAAACAATGTATATTTATGTAGATCCTCCTGAAGAAGCGGTATTAAACCGCGAAACCGGTCGAGATCGCAGATCGGCTCCACGCATCTGACTCATACGGTTTTGTTTTGTCCTAACAAATACCTGATACTGTGTGCGAATTGTGGGGCCTGTCCCATTGTTTTACTTTTGTATTGTTTTATATGTAATAAATCTATTTTTTTACCTGATATATGCCTCTTTATTAGTACCTTTAAAATCCCAACCAAACCAAAATTGATCGATATAGTCTAGACACATAGTGTCAAGCAGCTTTGTTGTCTCTAACTATATGGTCCCCCTTTTTCTAATCAACCCGGGATGCTGGTACATTATAAATATATTTTTCTATTTAAGTAATTGAGACTATACTCTCCCTTTTTCACCAAGTTAATTATCCCCCAGACGTCCCGACTGACAACATCTATTCACCTGCATAATACACATTCCTATGTCAGACGTTCTGGCACTGGTCTGACATAATTAACATGACCTAATTATTACACCTGAGAAGTCAGACTGCCAACACATATCCATCATCAATAGTATTTTCACACCATACAGTGTCATTAGCATACACAATGAACAGGTCTTGGAAGCAGACCTAATTAACACAATGGACACATAATGCAATCACAGCAAGACACTTTAACATCCCATAATAGGCAGCCAGTAGCAGACTTAATTAGCATCTCAACAGCCTAGGTTACACAGAGGAATGAGTCACTATTGACGGGTAGGATTCAGAATAAGCCAACAACTTGTAATATCTCAAGATATCCTGCAAACATGAATTATCATTTCTCAGTCACCCTATGCCCAAAAGGGGCACAGGGTGACCCTAGACCCAACAGTCAGTGACACTGGCACAGGAGTACCCCCCGTCCTTCAAAAGTCTCTGGGCGTCACAGGCCATTCCTTTACAGGTTACCAGAACCAAAATAGGGTGAATTTCCCCAGTGGGGGATTCAGACAGTAAAACAATCCTGACAGAGGGTCTAACCCACCAAAAAAAAAAAAAGGTTGCCTTTACATATTACATTTGATTTTGGGGCTCCTGGTAATGCAATGAACAGAATACAAAGACAAGAATCTCCTGAATGTGAAAACTTTATTTATTCATTACAGGTACTTCTATAGAGCCGTCAATTTACACAGCGCTTTACATATATTTTTCATCGGTCCCTGCCTGCAAGGAGCTTATTAAAAAAATACATTGTTCCAAAACATGAATGAGATTATAAAACACAGGAAATAACACAATAAGAAAAAAGTATAAAACATTTTATTGCTGTGTGGTGTGACCTCCTAGAGCATGGGTCCTCAAACTACGGCCCTCCAGCTGTTCAGGAACTACAATTCCCATCATGCCCTAGTCATGTCTGTGAATGTCAGAGTTTTACAATGCCTCATGGGACTTGTAGTTCCGACACAGCTGGAGGGCCGTAGTTTGAGGATCCCTGTCCTAGAGTTTTCCAGCATGAAGGATGTAAAATGACAGCATATTTATCCAGAGAGAGAGTGGTGACAGAACCAAACCCAAAGCTACGTTCACACAGGCGTCTGTCTATATCCCCACTGAAAAGCGATTCATGGTGGATCGTTTATCAGAGGGTGGTAGATCAGTAGCTTCCAGGTGATGCCAACACCTCCTAAATGCTTGTTTGTTTTTAGTAGTGGTGGCAGTAGTGGTAGTAGTAGTAGTGGCAGTAGTAGTGGTGGCGGTAGTAGTGGTGGTGGTGGTAGTAGTAGGAGTAGTGGTGGTGGTGGTGCAGCTCCATTGACTTCAATGGGAAAGTTTGACATGTGCAGCAACCGGAGACCAATTTGCCAGACTTGCCACACGTGTGCCACCCCCCTCTAGCTGCCTTGCTAGACTTTCTTTGGATGGTCGGGGGGGGGGTAAAAACACTTTTTATCACCTGTGTAAACAAGGTCTGAAGATTAGAGTACCAATATAAATAAAACAACGGAGGAGATTTAATAAAACTGGAGCAAATCAGAATTTGGTGCAGTTGTGCATGGTAGCCAATCAGCTTCTAACTTCAGCTTTGAAAAAAAATAAAAAAAAATGGAAGCCGATTGGTTTCTATGCAGAGCTAAGCCAGATTGCACGCTCCCTGGTTTTAGTAAATAAGCCCCCCAATGTTGATATGTCTGGAACATGATACATTCTTAAAAAAATAAATAAAAAAAAATCATAGGGCCAGATTCAGGATGGCGAGCGGTTCTTGTCGGCGTAACTTTTCCTATTTACATTACGCCGCCGCAACTTTACGCGCAAGTGCTGTATTCACAAAGCACTTGTGTGTAAATATTGCGGCAGGGTAACGTAAATTGGGCGGCCTAATTAAAAATTGGGCGGGTAGGGGGCGTATGCTATTTAAATTAGGCGCGTCCACGCGCCGGACGTACTGCGCATGCATCGACCATTGAAGAAAATCCCAGTGCGCATGCTCCGAATTATGACAGGGTTTTCGACGTGAACGTAATCAACGTAAATCCGCATTCACGGACGAGTTACGCAAACGGCGTAAACATTTTCAAATTTCCCGCAGTCACGACGTCCATACTTAACATAGGATGTGCCTGCTTTTTGTTGCTTTAACTTTACGCTGGGAAAACCCTTACGTAAACGGCGTTAAGTCACTGCATCTGGCGGGCATACGTTCGTGAATAGGCGTATCTCGCTGATTTACATATTCTCGGCGTAAATCAGCGGGAACGCCCCCCAGCGGCCGTTTTAAAATTGCAGTTAAGATCAGACGGTGTAATACAATTACGCCTGTCGGATCTTTGCTGCAAACCGGCATATCTTGTTTTCTGAATACAGAAAACAGATACGCCGGTGCAAAATCAGAGTTATGCCGGCGCATCACTGATATGCCGGCATAACTCTACCTGAATCTGGCCCATAGTCTTTTTTTGTTTGTTGTGTATATTGTCTTGGTAATTGTATTTTTTTTTTGTGTCCAAAAATCAATAAAAAACATATTTAAAAAAAAAATTCATAGTCAAAAGTATTTACAAAATGTCAAGCAACTCACAAGAACATTCTGCCTTATTCTCCAATGTTACCCGACACAAAAGTCAAGGATTATCAGAATGGTCAATAAAAAGTGCAAAATGTATCAATATCACATTTCTGAACTGGTTTCTTTTCAAGAAGAAGAAAGTCACATTTTGATATACATAATATTCACTGTAATGCGATACATCCACACGGCTCATAAAATTATCGGGTATGATTGGAAGTGCCATCTAGTGGCCATAAAGCTGCATTTTTCCCCCGATTTAGGCGTTTAAAAATTGATAACTCAGAACACACATTGGGTGGGTATGTAAACAGCAATGGCACAAGCCATGCTAGGCATCACCCAGGGCGGACTCACAATTCGAGCACTCGGGCACTGCCCATGGGCCCCATCAGGGTTGCCAGCCTCAATAAAACCAGGGACAGTATGTAAAAATCTGTTTTTTTTACATCTGTCCCTGAAATGTCCCTTACCGACATCCTTTTGGTCTAAAAATCCCAAGATTATAGCTGCCCCGCCTCTCCAGTACCTTTTCAGTGTGTATGTATACTGTGTATGCATACTATATGTGTGTGTGTGTATACTGGGTGGGCCCCATAATCTATTGCCCGGGGGCCCCCATAAGTTGTCAGTCTGCCCCTGGCATCACTGCAAACATCACATTGAGTGATAATTCTAGGTCCCCAATTTACCATTAAAGCGGAACTATACTCACCTCGGATCCAGCAATGCGCTGTCCTGGATCTCCCCGCCGAGCCGCTGCCATCTTTGGTGCGGCCGGCTTCTGGGTCTCCTTTGCCAGCTGCTGTCATTGGCAGGGATGACGACACTCTCACTCATGCACAGGAGTTCAGTCAGATTTGGCATTGCCAAATTTGTACAGTGAGCTGCACGTGGACAGGCAGGTAGGTAACCAGTGGCAGCCACTCATAGGGGGTGCCGCCCCCTAATCCATGCACCCAGCCTCTAATATACATGCATGGTTGCGGACGCATTGATTTGTTTTTGTTTTTTTGGAAGCACACTATTAGAGCCTGAGCTTTGGCTGGGTGGAGGCAGGATGGCTACTTCCCCCCGCCCCCCGAGAAAATTGAGCACCACCACCACTGTGAGTAACTTTAAAGCAGAAGAAGCAAAAGCATGTCTCTACTGCATTAAAATCCATGCCTGTTCACCCCTAAACGAAGAAGATGTAAATGCATTTAAAGTGCCACCTACTGGTGATTTGAGGTACTGTAATCTTTTTTGCAGTTTTGAGGCTCGACATATTTGGTATCTTTTTACTCAAGAAATACAAATAAAATTAGCTGCACTCCAAATAAAAAACTGTCACTTTTTATATATTATTTAACATTTTTTATATATTATTTAAATTTTTTAATTATTTTGAGCGCAGCTCATTTATTATATTTGTATTTCTTGATGTGCTAATCTCACGTTAGTGCTGCCGCCACATTAATTTTTTATTTTGGTTGTCACTTTATTAGGTTAGCGCAGTATTTTTTCATTTTATACCTATTTAATCAACACAACATCATCTTTTGTTTTTTATTCTACAGGGCCTCTGTATTCAGAAAAGATATAAAATTATGGGGGGATTATTTTTCTGTTTATATGTGTGAAAAATTACCGTAAGTGTTCCAGAGGGAAAGTGGCTAACCCACAGAACCTGTCCACCTACCCATCACACTAACTACAGCTGGTGTGCAAGTAAAACAGTTTACCCAATCAATGTGGAGTAATAAGTGCTCTTATTTAAAAAAATAAATAAAAATTATATATATATACACACACACATACACACACACTAAACAAACTACCATACAAGTGCAATACAGGTAAAAAAACAAACAAAAAAAAAACAAATTATATATATATATATATATATATATATATATATATATCAGTTCACAATAATGTGCAAATAAAGTGCCACAGACAGATACTAAAAGAAAAAAACTGCATTAACCACAAAAATCTATTTACAATCCCTTATAACAAACTGCAATAGTAGTCGCCAATAATCCTTTACAATTTACCCATTAAAAAAAAAAAAAAGGGAAAAAGAAACATTCCATAAATTTTTTTACAAATAAAAGCAAAAAATAAAAATTTCACTCACAAGACAGGGGCTGCAACATCACCAGAACATGCACTCTGCTGCCCCTCCTAGGGGCTGTAACCGTGGGACTTCCTGGTGTGCGTGATGAGGTCACCACGACTCCGCCCACTCATTCAAGTCCAAAGGAGAAAGAAGATTCGCGATCCAAGGTCCAAGACTATGGAACGCTTTACCAACCAGCATTCGGTTGGAGGAGAACCACCTAGCATTTAGGAAAAAGGTCAAGACACATCTCTTTTGATATCAAAGGAGACAGGAACAACAAGCGCCCAGAGGCGATTCAGTTCGCATGTGCCGCGCTATACAAGTTTTCATTCATTCATTCATAGCATTTCATCAGGAACATACAAATCGTTTTGCACTTTAACATTATTGTGCACCAATTAATAATGTTTTACCCGTTTTGCTCTTTATAGTAGTTTGATGATTTGCTAAATTAATTATTTGGTAGGTTCATTATTTATTTGTTTTTCTTTTATCTATCTATCACACGTTTTTACAAAGCACACTCTTAGGAATGGGAAGTGTAAGATCAGGCAGCAACTATTAGATTTTAAGGGGTCCATTTATTAAAAAAAATTAAATAAATAATAATTTTTTATATATAGATATAGAAAGAGAGAGAGAGAGAAAGAAAAAAAAAAGAGAGAGAGAGAGAAAAAGAGAGAAAGAAAAAAAAGAGAGAGAGAGAGAAAAGAGAGAAAGAAAAAAAAGAGAGAGAGAAAAAAGAGAGAGAGAAAGAAAAAAGGAGATTGTGTGGTTTGGTCAGTGGAACAGGAAGCAAGCGTAAAATCCCCCCCCCCCCCTCCCCCCCAGCACATTACAACACTTACAACCTGGATGAGGTCCTAAGCTTTCCCCACCCTCCTCCACATTAAAATTAAAATGTTTTGGCTGGAGTTCCACATTAAGGTCTCCTTAAAAACAAAAATAAACCACAAATAAAGTACACATTGCATAATAATAAAAGTAGATAAAATAATGTATGAATACAAATCCTACAGATCCTTGGACAGAAAATGGCACAGGTTTTACATTCATCGCTGCAGATAGATGGGGGGGTCCATGCCCTAGTAGAGTTTGTGGAACGCACTTCCATCCCCCGCTCCAGACAGGGATCCTTTCTGATTGGTGGATTTTCCTGCCCTCACTCTATACTCAAATGTGGATCAAGGATCCCAGGACTAGATGTGGATTCCTTATGAATGGGTTGTGAATATCCAACCTCCATGACACTCAGAGGAAGATCTTCATGGATTCCATGGGTGGGTGTAGATATGTTGTTGATGGGTTGCTCATATCCAACTTCCATTATAGTCAGAGGATCATCTTCATGGATCCCATGGGTGGATGTGGAGCCAATGTGGATTGGTTGTGAATATCCTTCCTCCATGATACTCAGAGGAGGATCTTTACTTTCTTCTTTGCAACTCGTCTAGAAATATAAAAGACACAACCGCAGGTCAGGTGATTGAGCGATACATCACTATCATATTTATTTCCCAAAATGTATTGGTCTTGTATCTCCATCATAAGAGTTTTAGAACTGTGCTGTTCAGAATCAACATCTATCTCACCCCACCTATGTGTACAAGAAGGCAGAATGTAATTGACAATTGCCTCATCCACAACTCCCGCTCTTTCGATCATCTCAGGCGGCTAGCGTGGCTACATCAGTATTTTTTGCTCCCCCCTACGTGTTTCATCACACAACGTCTTCCTGGAGCGGCCTGTGTTCAAATCTCCAACCGCGTCACAGGTGGCTGTATTGCGCATGCACAAAAAAGGGGTTTCTTATGCACGTCAGATTGTTACATAAAGGCATCAAATAGACCAACTGCTATCACCTGCGCAATGCAGGCGGGGGGTGGTGTGCTTCTGTCGGTTTCTGTCTTCTTGCTTCTTCTTCCTTCATCTTCTGTCGTCTTCGTTTCTTCAGGTGTTGACACGTCGCTTCCTTCCGCTGCAATGCTGGGTGCATCGGCTCGCACCGACTTATATAGGCCACCTACGACGTCACAGTCCCATCATGCTCCAGTACCTAACCACGTGATACCTACCCACGTGGGTAGGTACTGGAGCATGATGGGACTGTGACGTCGTAGGTGGCCTATATAAGTCGGTGCGAGCCGCCCCACCCCCATTCCTGGCCGGCCAGGCGGCGTGCTTTGGATACGGGTCTGGTATGGATTGTGGGGGGACCCCCACGCTGTTTTTTCGGTGTAGGGGGGTCTCCTTACAACCCATACCAGACCTAAGGGTCTGGTGTGCTCCCGGGGGGGAACCCATGCCGGATTTTTCTTTAAAATTTGGCGGGGAGTTCCCTCTCAGGATTCATACCAAACGCCGCGTGTAGAATTGGCGGGAATCCAAGTCGGATCCCCGTCGCTTCTATGACGGCATTGTCCCCAACGCGGCAAGCAGGCTCGGCGCTGGCTCCCGCGATGGGGCATCTCGCTGAGAAAGGGAGCGAGATTGACACAATATTGCGGTCACCTACTGTATTGATCCAAAGCCATAATGTCACTTCAATCTCTGCATGCTATTGTGAAGGTATCGCTGGTATAGATAATAGCCGTCTAGCGATACCATTTAGAGAACTATTATATAAAATATTACTCACCAGAACATGGACAGTTATTCCAGGAGCAATGGGAGGTCCTGGTGATGTTCGGAAATTTGAATGAGAATCTGTCAGAGAATAAATTCATATTACCAATTTGTGAGACATTATTCCGAGTGTGATAATGCAATGTATAGAAATAGAACTGTGTAATTATATACAAGCTTTATAACTGACCTGTAATATCCCTGAAGCAGAGGAGAATAGAGAAAAACAATCAATGTTGCCATTCTGTGTCACACAAGAATATAAGATCCCCCGTGTTCAATCGATACAGTTCAGGTTATTGCCCCAATGAATGGAGCTGCCCCAGGCAGTGGCGGTGCATCCATACAGTGCACCGGAGCGCTGCCGCCTCTGGCTCTCGCACAGCCACTGAAATACATAGATTCGTGCATTGCATGAATCTATGTATTTTCGCCGCTGCCGTCCACTATTCAGATGGATGGATGCTGAGCGCTGGCCACTTGAATAATGGCAGCTGTTGGCTGTGTGGAAGTGCCTATCAGACCCAACAGCACTGATAGGCTTTCCCAGTACAGCCCTCAGGCTGTAGTCGGCTTCCAGATGCTTATCCTCGGGGCGTACCGGCAGAGCGTTCCTTGGATAAGACTGACAGGCGTCTCAGCCAATCAGGTTCACTGGTTCTGATTACCGGTAACCTGATTGGCTCAAGCGCCATCGAGGGCAGGAGAAGACATCAAGGGATGTGGAAGGAGGGTGGCTGACTCCCAGAAAGGTAAGTGCCGGGCGGGGGAAGGGACATTTTACAGGGCACAGTGGCGACAATTGATGGCACACTGTCTGCATTTGATGCCATGGCACAGTGGCTCCGTTTGATGGCATAAGGAGGCTGCAATTGTTTTTTTTTCATTTGTGCCCCCCCACCCAAAAAAAAAAAAAATTTGAGCACCAGCCGCCACTGGCCCCAGGTATGAATATTGTGCACCACCTTAGTCCTTTAGGCTCAGCTTTGGTCAGTTATATAACCACTTCAATACTTGCCCATTGACGTTCTTACAGGCCGCGGGAGGGGACCAGATGGCCACCAGTCATCTCTATGACCGTCGGAGGACCCGGGCGCGATGTGATGACGCCACGGTCGGGTCCCCGTAAGTAAACAAAGCCGCGATTGCGGCTGTAAGCAACCATTCATGAGATCTGTGAATTTTTTTTTCACCGATCTCATGGTTTCCAGCCTGGAGGAGAGATGTGGGGTCTCATTGACCCCGCATCTCTCCCTAAAGAGGACCTGTCACACACATTTCCTATTACAAGGGATGTTTACATTCTGTAATAGTAATAAAAGTGGATAATAAAAAAAAAACACGCCCCTGTCCCCGGTAGCTCGCGTGCAGAAGCGAACGCACACGCAAGTCCCGCCAATATATGTAAACGCTCTTTAAACCACATAAGTGAGGTATCCATACACACTATCAGTTTTCCTGACGGTTTTCTCTTCAGGTTTACCAAAACCATGTAGTACAAGGGCCGGCCTGATTACATACAAATTGAAACTCTTGAGGTTTGACCTCATATTAGATGGTTTTGGTAAACCTGAAGAGAAAACCATCAGGAAAACTGATAGTGTGTATGGGGCTTTAGAGTGCCAGCAACAATTCTAGCACTAGATCTCCTCTGTAAATCTAAACTGTAACCTGTAAAAAATAAATAAAGCGTTGCCTATGGAGATTTTTAAGTACCGAAGTTTGGCGCCATTCCATGAGTGTGCGCATAATTAAAGCGTGACGTGTTGGGTATCTATTTACTCGGTGTAACATCATCTTTCACATAGTACAAAAAAATTGGGCTAACTTTACTGTTTTGTTATTTTTTTAATTCATGAAACAATTTTTTTTTACAAAGAAAAAAGGGTTTAAAAAATGTTTGCGTAAATACCGTGCAAGATAAAACGTTGCAATGACCGTCGTTTTATTCCCTAGGGTGTCTGCTAAAAAAAACATATATAATGTTTGGGGGTACTGTGTAATTTTCTAGCAAAAGAATGATGATTATTACATGTAGGAGAGAAGTGTCAGAATAGGCCCCCCGGTATGGAGGTGGTATAAAAGCCTGGTATTGAAGTGGATAATCCTGCATGTACATATGGGAGTGAAGCATAAAACAAGACATTTTCTACACTGCCAGCTACTAATACATGTAACTATAGGGCCCCTTGCACATGGGGCCATCCAGCTTTATTGTGCGATGCAACATCCAGCCCTGCTGTAGGCAGCACAATAAAGTGTATAGTAGGCTACAGCTGGATGTGGTACAGAACGGTACTGGCGTTTTCGTCTGTTCTGGGACAGGGTTCTGAAAGGTAGGTCTCCTGCATTATGGAACTTTGTCCCTAAACAGGACATACAGGACCGGACCCAGCCGCAACCTGCCATAGACCTTAATAGGCGGCCTGCAGTGTAGCTGGATGTTGCACCCGCCCCTCCTGGGCACACTAAAGTGTCAGGATGGACACATTGTAGCTTGACGGACCTGTGTGCAAGGTGCCCCACTGGATATCATGTGGCTTGCTAAAGCAAAGTGTCACAAACAATTACATTTTTTATAAAATACTGATTTCATTTTTTTTATCTGCAAATTTCATTACTGCCCTTGCCATTTCCACCAGACAGGCAGCCTGATGCCCAAATGAAGGAGACAGGCTGACAACGTCGCTATCAATTGCAAAGCAGCGGTTAAATGTCGACAGCCGCCTGCAACAGGAAGTGCGGTTACTGGCAGGATCTTCAGGTGAGAGACTTGGTGATAGATTCATAGAATGGGGAATCTTAAATTGGAACTTCAACCGGAAAGTTACTTTTTATCAGTAACAATGCACCCCCTCCCCCCGAACTTACCCCATCTTGGTCGCAGCGGCTCCAGGTGACGGCTTCCCCCGCATCTCATCCTCCTGTCCCGATGCCACTTTTTTCAGGACAGAGTACAAGTACCGATACTTTTTTTCATGTACTCGCCGATACCGAATACCGATACTTTTTTTAAATGTCATGTGACAGTTTTCAAACCACAATACAGACTAAGGATATTTTCTTTAGAATTATGAAGAACTCAAGACATTATAAAAATTAGTAAAAATGAATAAAAATGTTTTATTTGTTTGTCACGCAGTAGTAAAAAACTCAAAGAATTTTCACAGAACATGTTGATAAATACAAAAAAAGTATCGGCAGAAGCATCGGGAGCATTTGCGCGAGTACAAGTACTCCCCCAAATACTCGGTATCGATACTAGTATCGGTATAACCCTATTTGTGACCAATCAGTTCGCCTCTCCTTCTGGGGCCAATCGGGTGACGGGTCTCAGGACCCGCTTCATGATTGGCCGGGTGGATATTCATGTGCTATTTTTACACAAGTGGGTGTGCTCGGGGCACAGTGCTTAGATCCTCTGGCTCTAATCACGTACTTCAAAAAACACCCCTATTGGAATCCATGCGTCCGGCACTTGCATGTAGATTAGGAAGCCAGACTCATGGATGGGGGGGTGTTGCCCCTGCGCCAACGCTGTATCCTGGCCTAGGGCAGCACTTTGCAGGGGGGCAGCAAGGAAAAAGTTCCCGTCGGCTTGCACTACACTGTTAGTGTAGCGCCAGTCTTATAGGGCGGACTGGGCTAAGAGGCAAATTATTCTAGCGCCCCCATAAAGCTGCCACACTGCTTCGGGGTGGGCGGTGCTTCTAATTTTGACTGTCCTATCATCCTGGACCACAAACCTTCCTTACTGTGCTATATGTTTTCTGGTGCACCATTAGCATGGTTATATCTTCTTAGTCCTCTCCATAAAATTAGCAGAAACTTGTGTTTAAAGCGGATGGGCCATTAAAAAAAGTATTAAAAGCCAGCAGCTACAAATACTGCAGCTGCTGACTATTAATATTAGGACACTTACCTGTCCTGGAGTCCAGCGGCGTCTGCAGCAGAGGGCAAGCGATCGCTCGTCACCCTGCTGCTCCTCCCCCCCTCCATCCACGGTGGGGGGGGGGGGGGCGACGGGAAACTAGGAAAACAGTCTTTTGCCCAACTCTGCTGTGGCCGGAAGTGGCTGCAAATACCTGTCTTTAGACAGGTATCTGCACCCCCCTCCCCCCTGAAAGGTGTCAAATGTGACACCGGAGGGGGGGGAGGGTTCCGATCAGCGCGACTCCACTTTAGGGTGGAGATCCGCTTTAACCACTTAAGGACCGCCTCCTGCACATATACGTCAGCAGGTACGTCCTCTTTAAGTGCCCGGCCGTGGATCGCGGGCGCACGCCCGTGGCCCGGTCCGAAGCTCCTTGACCAGCGGGACCCACGGGCCCGATCGCCGCTGGAGTCCCGCGCTCAGTCCCCAGAGCTGAAGAACGGGGAGAGGTGTGTGTAAACATACGAGGTCACACATAACCACTAGGGGGGCGCTGAAGGGGTTAACTCCCAAACTGCAATTGGCATTTTTACAGTAATCAGTGCATTTTTTGCTGTGAAAATGACAATGGTCCGAAAAAAAGTGTCAAAGGTATCCGCCATAATGTCGCATTCACGGAAAAAAAAAAAAAAACACACACACACGCGCGCGCGCGCGCGCGCGGATCGCCATCATTAGTAGTAAAGAAAAAAAAAAAAGTGCAATAAAATTGTCCCCTATTTTGTAAAGGCTCTAAATTGCTTATTGCGATTTTTCTTTACCAAAAATATGTAGAAGAATACGTATCGGCCTAAACTGAGGAAAAAACTTTTTCTTTTTTATATCTTTTTGGGGGATATTATAGCAAAAAAATAAAAAACATTGGGCCAGATTCTCGTACTTTTTCGTATCTGGCAGCGGGGCGTAGCGTATCGTATTTACACTACGCTGCCGCAACTTTGGACGCAAGTGCCGTATTCTCAAAGCACTTGCGTCCTAAGTTACGGCGGCGTAGCGTAAATGCAGCGTCGTAAGGCCACGGAATTCAAATAGTGAAGGAGGGGGCGTGCTGTATTTAAATTAAACGCGCCCCCGTGTCAAACGAATTGCGCATGCGCCGGCCGGAAAAAAAGCCCAGTGCGCATGCTCCAGCTGACGTCGGAAAGCGTCGTTGAAACCGATGTCAAAACGACGTGATCGTCACTTACGCAATGCCCTATTCGCGAACGACTTAGTAAAACGACGTAACCGACAGAGAAAGACGACGCTGACCCGACGCCATACTTAACATGGCAACGACGGAACTTCGGAAACATACCCCTAATATAGCAGGGGTAGCCTTACGCGTACGGGAAGGACAACGGGGCGGCGTAAAAACGTTCGGGAATCGGCGTATTAGGCTCATTTGCATAGGCAAATGAGAAAACAACGTAAAGGACACCTAGCAGCCGGCGTTGTCATTACATCTACGATCCGACGGTGTAATTGCTTTACACCTGTCGGATCTTTAGTGTATCTATGTGTAAGTGATTCTAGGAATCAGACACATAGATACCCATTGAAAAAAACGGAGATACGACGGTGTATCGCAGCTGAGAATCTGGCCCATTGCATTTTTTTCAAAATTGTCGCTCTCTTTTTGTTTATAGCGCAAAAAATAAAAACCGCCGAGGTGATCAAATACCACCAAAAGAAAGCTCTATTTGTGGGGAAAAAAAGGACGTCAATTTTGTTTGGGAGCCGCGTTCCTTAAAGGGGTGTTCCAGCTAATATTTTTGTTTAATAAAAGTCAGCAGCTACAAAAAGTGTAGCTGCTGGCTTTTAATAAACAGACACTTACCTGCTCCAGCGTTCCAGCGATGCGCCGACCGGGGCTCCACTCCTCCCCCCCCCTCCCCGGCCGGCGTCCTCATTGCAACTGTGGGCACCCAGCCGTGACAGCCTTCGGCTTCACGGCCGGGCACCCACTGCGCATGCGCGAGCGGCGTGGCCCACTGCTGATTGGACAGGCGATCGCATGGGAACTGTCAGTGTCCCATGCGATCGCCTACAGGGAGGGGCTGCTGTAGGCGATTAAGCTTAATCGCCTAACCAGCCCCTCGGCGGAAGAAGGAAGTGGGACAGGAAGTCCCACTCCTCCTGAAGCCCCCACTCCCCCCCAAAAAAAATGACATGCCAAATGTGGCACGTAAGGGGGTGAGGAGTGGGATTAGCCGAAGTTAATATTTTGGGTGGAATTCCGCTTTAAGCTGCCTAAAGGTCTGGGTCTTAAGTGGTTAAGGAATGGCCACTAGGAGGCACCAAAGCATTTCAAAAGCTCACTTTGCTTCCCAAGCCTTGTTTTTCCAGAGTGAGATTCCATCCTCCCGTTACTAGAAATCTCTGCCTGCTGTATTGTGGTCGTCATTCCAGAGGAGCAGAGGGCAGGCTACTTCCCTATCACATATTGTTTTATTTATAATAAGCCTGTACAGCTTTTATCTCCCTCCTGCACCCATGTACGCTTTTATTTTTGTATTCAAAATGTTGTCTCTGCTGCTCTCACCTTCCATCTCCAGCCGGTATTCCCGGATCTCCTCACTGACCGGGTTTGTGATCCTGACCCGGAATCTCCTCTCTGCACACCGGGGATAATCAGAGTCCTATTGTCATCTATCTGCCGGTATCTTTCAGGGTGAAGGAACGGATCTATAAATCAGGAAAATTACAGAATATAATATCTCAAAACCTGAACTGGCTGTCTGATCTTTGCCTTGCTTATAATGACCCTACACAGTCACTCACGTAACTCCAGTAAGACCTGGACACCGGAATGGAGACTTCTTCCCGCCCCAATCCTCTTTGAAGTCTCCAAGCTCCAGTCCCTAACCCAAGATTATAAAAACCTGGAGACAACCAAATACCCGGGTTTCTCAGAGTGCGTTTGGGGTCTTTATCATGTTGGAATACTACCCTGCGGCCCAGTCTCTGAAGGGAGGGGGTCATGCTCTGCTTCAGTATGTCACAGTACATGTTGGCATTCATGGTTCCCTCAATAATCTGTAGCCCCCCCCAGTGCCGGCAACACTCATGCAGCCCCAGACCATGACACTCCCACTACCATGCTTGACTGTAGGCAAGACAAACTTGTCTTGGTCCTCCTCACCTGGTCCCCCCCCCCCCCCCCCCACACACATGCCTGACACCAAATATGTTTATCGTGGTCTCATCAGACCACAGGAAATTATTCCAGTAATCCACGTCCTTAGTCTGCTTGTCTTGGAGGAGAGAGGAGTAGTGGGGGGTCAGACATGGAGGAGAGAGGAGTAGGGGGGTGTCAGACATGGAGGAGAGAGAGGAGTAGGGGGGTGTCAGACATGGAGGAGAGAGAGGAGTAGGGGGGTGTCAGACATGGAGGAGAGAGAGGAGTAGTGGGGGGTCAGACATGGAGGAGAGAGAGAGAGGAGTAGTGGGGGGTCAGACATGGAGGAGAGAGGAGTAGTGGGGGGTCAGACATGGAGGAGAGAGGAGTAGTGGGGTCAGACATGGAGGAGAGAGGAGTAGGGGGGTCAGACATGGAGGAGAGAGGAGTAGGGGGTCAGACATGGAGGAGAGAGGAGTAGGGGGGTCAGACATGGAGGAGAGAGGAGTAGGGGGGTCAGACATGGAGGAGAGAGGAGTAGTGGGGTCAGACATGGAGGAGAGAGGAGTAGTGGGGTCAGACATGGAGGAGAGAGGAGTAGTGGGGTCAGACATGGAGGAGAGAGGAGTAGTGGGGTCAGACATGGAGGAGAGAGGAGTAGGGGGGGTCAGACATGGAGGAGAGAGGAGTAGGGGGGGTCAGACATGGAGGAGAGAGGAGTAGGGGTCAGACATGGAGGAGAGAGGAGTAGTGGGGTCAGACATGGAGGAGAGAGGAGTGTGGGGTCAGACATGGAGGAGAGAGGAGTAGTGGGGTCAGACATGGAGGAGAGAGGAGTAGTGGGGTCAGACATGGAGGAGAGAGGAGTAGGGGGGTCAGACATGGAGGAGAGAGGAGTAGGGGGGGTCAGACATGGAGGAGAGAGGAGTAGGGGGGTCAGACATGGAGGAGAGAGGAGTAGGGGGGGTCAGACATGGAGGAGAGAGGAGTAGGGGGGGTCAGACATGGAGGAGAGAGGAGTAGGGGGGGTCAGACATGGAGGAGAGAGGAGTAGTGGGGTCAGACATGGAGGAGAGAGGAGTAGTGGGGTCAGACATGGAGGAGAGAGGAGTAGGGGGGTCAGACATGGAGGAGAGAGGAGTAGGGGGTCAGACATGGAGGAGAGAGGAGTAGGGGGGTCAGACATGGAGGAGAGAGGAGTAGTGGGGTCAGACATGGAGGAGAGAGGAGTAGTGGGGTCAGACATGGAGGAGAGAGGAGTAGGGGGTCAGACATGGAGGAGAGAGGAGTAGGGGGTCAGACATGGAGGAGAGAGGAGTAGGGGGGTCAGACATGGAGGAGAAGGAGTAGGGGGGTCAGACATGGAGGAGAGAGGAGTAGGGGGGTCAGACATGGAGGAGAGAGGAGTAGGGGGGTCAGACATGGAGGAGAGAGGAGTAGGGGGGTCAGACATGGAGGAGAGAGGAGTAGTGGGGTCAGACATGGAGGAGAGAGGAGTAGTGGGGTCAGACATGGAGGAGAGAGGAGTAGGGGGTCAGACATGGAGGAGAGAGGAGTAGGGGGTCAGACATGGAGGAGAGAGGAGTAGGGGTCAGACATTGAGGAGAGAGGAGTAGTGGGGTCAGACATGGAGGAGAGAGGAGTAGGGGTCAGACATGGAGGAGAGAGGAGTAGGGGGTCAGACATGGAGGAGAGAGGAGTAGGGGGGTCAGACATGGAGGAGAGAGGAGTAGGGGGTCAGACATGGAGGAGAGAGGAGTAGTGGGGTCAGACATGGAGGAGAGAGGAGTAGTGGGGTCAGACATGGAGGAGAGAGGAGTAGTGGGGTCAGACATGGAGGAGAGAGGAGTAGGGGGGTGTCAGACATGGAGGAGAGAGAGAGGAGTAGGGGGGTGTCAGACATGGAGGAGAGAGAGGAGTAGGGGGGTGTCAGACATGGAGGAGAGAGAGGAGTAGGGGGGGTGTCAGACATGGAGGAGAGAGAGGAGTAGGGGGGGTGTCAGACATGGAGGAGAGAGGAGTAGGGGGGTGTCAGACATGGAGGAGAGAGGAGGGTAGGGGGGTCAGACATGGAGGAGAGAGGAGTAGGGGGGGTGTCAGACATGGAGGAGAGAGGAGTAGGGGGGGGGTCAGACATGGAGGAGAGAGAGGAGTAGGGGGGGGTCAGACATGGAGGAGAGAGAGGAGTAGGGGGGGTGTCAGACATGGAGGAGAGAGGAGTAGGGGGGGTGTCAGACATGGAGGAGAGAGAGGAGTAGGGGGTGTCAGACATGGAGAGAAGACATGGAGGAGAGAGGAGTAGGGGGGTGTCAGACATGGAGGAGAGAGGAGTAGGGGGGGGTCAGACATGGAGGAGAGAGAGTAGGGGGTTAGACATTTCAGGCCCCTCCCACTTCGTCCCATAAAAAGAGACAAGGGGGCGGGTAAAGGTAGGAGGATACATAAGTAGAGGGGCGGGCTATGGCGGATCTGATTGGTCGGTAGTGGAGGCGGAACATTGGAGGTTTTTGGGTGCAGCTGATCGCACGGAGGTTTGGCGGACGCTCGGTGATTGCGGTAATATACCGGGACACAGGCAGAGAAGGAATACGGACACGGTGAGGAGAGAATACGGACAGAGACCTCTCCCGGATACAGAACACGGAGAGAGCTGACAGGAGAAGGGAGAGCGTCTGGTGACGTCACAGGATACATCGAGGAGCGCCACCTGCCGGCAGAGAGAGGGATGACAGCGCCGAGGATGTGACGTCACTGCGGCCATCAGCTGATTGGTCGGTGTGATGAGAGCGGAGGATACAATGTATCGGAGGAGACACGTGCTGGTTGTAGTGATTGGATCCGATGTGAGAGGACCGGGGAGTGTGGAGAGATACCGGCCGGGCTGTGATGGATGTGAAGCCCGGACTCTCTCCGGTGATGATCGGATACAGAGGTCGGGGTCTCTGATCTCAGGAGGTGACCCGGATCGGGAGAAGCTGAAAATCCTCGAGTTTTATTTGTTTTTCTAAAATGCAGATTCTATGGTGATGAGCGAAACACCGACTGATCTCCTCCCGTGACGTAGGATGGGGGGGGGGGGGGTGTTATGCTGCCCCAGCAGGACACCCCCCCCCCCCAAATCCTCCTGTCTATGGTTACTCTACAAGCTGGCCCATTTCGCCAACTCCACCCCCCTTAACTATCCTTTCCTGTAACCCCCCCCCCCCCCCCCTCCTCCTTTATATCCTTCCCACTGTCATATGAAGGAAAGAGTGGAGGAGAGCGGGCGGTGTGTACAGGAGGAGTGCAGAGGGTAAGATGGGGGGGGGGGGGATATGTGTGCAGACTATGGAGAGATCCCATACAGGTGAGGAGAGGAGAGGAGTATGCAAGATCATCAATGGGGCCGTACATAGAGAGGAAAGGAGTACAAGGGGGTCCCCATCTATTTCCTGAGCCCCCAACTTTATAAACAATGCTGTCTGTTCAGTCTGCTGCAATCACCCCCTCCCCCGTACTGGGCTGACCCCCCACTATCACCCCCCCCCCCCTCCCCCATACTGGGCTGACCCCCCCCCCCACCCCGTACTGGGCTGACCCCCCCCACTATCACCCCCCCTCCCCCATACTGGGCTGACCCCCCCCCACCCCATACTGGGCTGACCCCCCCCACTATCACCCCCTCCCCCCCATACTGGCTGACCCCCCCACTATCACCCCCCCTCCCCCATACTGGGCTGACCCCCCCCCCACTATCACCCCCCTCCCCCCGTACTGGGCTGACCCCCCCCACTATCACCCCCCCCTCCCCCTACTGGGCTGACCCCCCCCACTAACACCCCACCCCCTCCCCCATACTGGCTGACCCCCCCCCACTATCACCCCCTCCCCCGTACTGGGCTGACCCCCCCCCCCCATACTGGGCTGACCCCCCCTCCCCCATACTGGGCTGACCCCCCCCACTATCACCCACCCCCCCTCCCTCCATACTGGGCTGACCCACCCCCACTATCACCCCCCTCCCCCGTACTGGGCTGACCCCCCCACCTATCACCCCCCCCCTCCCCCCATACTGGGCTGACCCCCCCCACCCCCATACTGGGCTGACCCCCCCTCCCCCATACTGGGCTGACCCCCCCACTATCACCCCCCTCCCCCATACTGGGCTGACCCCCCCCCACTATCACCCCCCTCCCCGTACTGGGCTGACCCCCACCCCACCACACCCCCCCGCCCCACCCCCCCCCCGCCCCCCACCCCATACTGGTCTGACCCCCCCTCCCCCGTACTGGGCTGACCCCCCCACTATCACCCCCTCCCCCATACTGGGCTGAACCCCCCCCCACTATCACCCCCCCCTCCCCCCGTACTGGGCTGATGCCCCCCCCCCTATCCCCCCTCCCCCAACTGGGCTGACCCCCCCCACAATCACCCCCTCCCCCATACTGGCTGACCCCCCCCCACTATCACCCCCCCTCCCCCGTACTGGGCTGACCCCCCCACCCCCATACTGGGCTGACCCCCCTCTCCCCCATACTGGGCTGACCCCCCACTATCACCCCCTCCCTCCATACTGGGCTGACCCCCCCCACTATCACCCCACCCCCCCCCCCCCTTACTGGGCTGACCCCCCCCCACTATCACCCCCCCCCTCCCCCATACTGGGCTGACCCCCCCCACCCCATACCTGGGCTGACCCCCCTCCCCCATACTGGGCTGACCCCCCCACTATCACCCCCCCTCCACCCCATACAGTGCTGACCCCCCCCCCACTATCACCCCCCCTCCCCGTACTGGGCTGACCCCCCCACCCCATACTGGGTCAGACCCCCCCTCCCCCATACTGGCTGACCCCCCCACTATCACCTCCCTCCCCCATACTGGGCTGACCCCCCCCACTATCACCCCCCTCCCGTACTGGGCTGACCCCCCCCCACTATCACCCCCCCTCCCCCATACTGGGCTGACCCCCCCCCACCCCATACTGGGCTGACCCCCCCTCCCCCATACTGGGCTGACCACCCCCACTATCACCCCCCCCCCCTCCCCCATACTGGGCTGACCCCCCCACTATCACCCCCTCCCCCATACTGGGCTGACCCCCCCACTATCACCCCCTCCCCCATACTGGGCTGACCCCCCCACTATCACCCCCCGCCCCCTCCCCCATACTGGGCTGACCCCCCACTATCACCCCCCCCCCCTCCCCCATACTGGGCTGACCCCCCACTATCACCCCCCCTCCCCCATACTGGGCTGCTGACCCCCACACTATCACCCCCCCCCCCCCCCATTATGAGGTTCAACTTCCCACCACCACAATGAAAAGCCCTCCACACCATGCAATTACCGGTCCTCCTATCACACTGTTATCCGGTGTCTTACCCCGTATCCCCGGTGCTGTGGATTCCGTTTTGCGTCCTCTGCTCAGAAATGTGAAGCTCTTCTTCCCCTCACAACTGGGGAGGACGGGCACCCGCTTGTCTCCGAACGTGCCCACGCCCTAGGGGCGGGAGCCGCGGCACGGGGACGCTCATCGACGGATCACCAGTCTGGATAG